>JAOTQQ010000003.1:21236025-21258376 GCA_026546715.1 Gallinago undulata | reverse complement strand
TAACCCTTAAGATGATGCAAGAGAAACAGAACATATGGCATTCTGCACATAAAGGTGCAGCACACCTGTGCAGCGCACGGGTGGGCTGCAGAACATAAAAATTCTGCAGCCCACCTACAGGAGAGCTGGGGAGGGACCCCTTATGAGGGAGTGGAGCAACAGGATGAGGTGTAATGGTTTTAAATTGAAAGAGGGAAGATTTAGACTAGATCTCATGAATAAATTCTTTGCTGTAAGGGTGGTGAGAACCTGGCCCAGGTTGCACAGAGAAACAGTGGCTGCCCCATCCCTAGAGGGGTTCAAGGCCAGGTTGGAGGGGGCTTGGAGCAACCTGGTGTGGTGGGAGGTGCCCCTGCCCAGGGCAGGGGGGTTGGAGCTCGGTGGTCTTTAAGGTCCCTTCCAACTCCAACCATTCTGAGATTCGATGATTCTATAATATTCTTCATGTAGGGTTATAGACAACTACAATAAAATTCAACAGAAATATAAAGAATCCTGAGGAATTCTACAACTCCTGAAAAATGCTCGTGTTTCACACAGTAATGAACACCAGAACTCCTCCATTTCATGGTAAGAATGTGGCTGAGGAATGGACAGTTTACCCATTCTACATGCAGTAACATGATTAATTTTTCTTGCGTGAAGAGCTTTATCCAGCCTGTGAATAGAGAGATTTTTCTGACCAACAAGGGACTGAAGTGGGACTTCAGTTAAGTTAGTTTAGTTAAGTTTAGTTTAGTTAAGAAAGAGTGAGGCCACTCCTGTGACCAAGACCAGAACCGTTAGTGACGTATCCCTTTGCTGAGCGCACTCTGAGGTGACATAAGCCATGTGTGTGTGCTCTCGGTGGCAGGGACTGACTCACGGGACACAAAACAGCATTAAGAACTTGCATAGCTGTGCCTGGGCACCAGGAGGTGATGCTATGACCCTCAAAGATTATATAGGCTGATATCACAGTTCCAGTTGAATGACATGCTTTGCTTAAAAAAAACCCAGTTTTTTCAACTATCATAAAATTTTTCCTCTTTCGTTGGCAGGCGTTTGAGTGTAAATGAGAGCTATTTAATTTTCCAAACCCTCTCCTGCCCCAGCCTTTGAGCCATGTGATGATAGATTTGTCATATCATGGTATTTTCCATTGCAAAAAAATTGATGTAATAAACACAGCATTTGACTTCATTGTAGGATCAAAGGAAACCCCTTGCTGGGCTGAGTTTTACTCGTATATAAATATCTTCAGTAATAGCATCCTTTCCAAGTAAACTTACTGGGTCACATTCTTTTTATTTTCTAATGTCAAGTCTGCTCCAGTGGAAATTTTTTTCTTTTAAAGAGAATACAAAGAAATTGATACAACTGTTTGAAAAAATCCTGATGGTAATATTTTAGCAATGAAAATAATTTCTTTTTCCTGTGAGAAACATGTTTTTTGTCCAAAATAAGAGGGTTTTTTGGACGCCTGACAATTTCAACATCTGTAGATGCACTGACTGACTAGACTGCTTGCATGCACTTGCTTATAAATAACCTTTTTTTGGCTGTAAAACATCAACATGTATCTTAGAAAGTCATGAGGAGCGGGAAACTTGTCTTTAACAGTAAATATCTGGAATTTATATGAAAAAAAATGAAGACGTTTTCTTTAAAATACCAAAACATCAATCAGATCTATGAAAGCATTTTTAATAGCCTGTCTTCTGCCAACAAACACAGAGCTGGAAAAACACAGTTCCATTTGGAAAGCGAGGTCTTGGCTGGAGTAGCCCGTAGTGTTTGGAACCCAAGGCTCGCACAGTAGGTCTGACAAGAGGTCACGCTTCTTATTTTCCCAGAGCCAACGTGATGCGCAGGCTCAGAACCACCAGACAGGAAGGTATTGCTCCTCAGGTGTCTGAGAGACCCGGTGTGCCACGAGGTGTGCACAATTAGCACAGGTCTCCATCATTCCGGTCCTACCTAGGGAGCACTAAGAATATGTAACCCTGAAAAGCGCTGCTTCTCGGCCTCGTTACTGTCCCTTACCGTGCCACATTCTTCTTTCTTTTCTAAATTTCTAGACTAAGATTTGTATTCAGTCAACAACGTCAAGTCAGGGAGCGCTTTCTAAACACCACTTCCTCACTCGTGAGATGGATTATAAATGAAATGCACGTGCGTCAGATTTGATTGCTTTCGGGATGCTGTTAAACTACTTCTGCTCTTCAGAAAACTGCAGTTTTCCCTTCTCTTCCTCACTCTGCTTTGGGCACTTCGGTGTGTAATTGAACAAAAAACGGGGCTATGTGACACATACCCCTTTTCCTGTTTGACGAAACAGCCATCTTTTCTACACTTTTGTCTTCAGCCACATAAAAGCAGTTTCAGTTTTTTGCTTTGTTGACAAGCGGGTGGGTTTTTTTAATGGGAAAATACCTATTATACTCTAATTATCTTACATTCAAAAATGGAAGCAGAAGCACAGCACAGAGAGCATCTACAGCGAGGTAGCCAGGCAAGGTCAGCATTTCATACGCGTTACCCAGACTTGATATTGTTTAGTTTTCCTTATGGCAAAACTCAAGCGCCCGTGTTTTTACGGAGGAATAGCTCCTGGACTGTAATTACATGCACTAAAGCACACTCACTCCTTTCCCTCTCAGTGAAGACATAACCTCACTTTCGAAAGGAAGGTGGGAGGGGAATGAGAAAGAGAAAATAATGTGGCTCCACTCCATCCCCAGAGGGGAGATCAGTGAGGACACCGTCTAGACAGGGGTTGGACGGCAGGGACTTGTAATTCTCGGCTTATTTGTTTTCACCTTTCTCAGGGCAGGCAATGCTTCAGTTCCCATGTCTCCCTCAGCTCAGAAGAGGGACCGAGCTGTAGGTTCCAGACTTTAAAAAAATTACAGCACAAAAACACTAGAGAAAGACTACTGTTGAAGTTTAAAACACCTTTTAAATTATATTATTGTATAGAGTTTTTCAGCTTCTGTTGGCAGCAATCTTTGGAGAAGCTGAACAAAAGAAAATTCATAGCCATCAAAAAGTCTCACGGATTATTGTGCAGGGAAAAGAGCTGGGGGGGAACCTGGAGCAAAAGAGGGGTATTGAGAGAAGAGTTCTGTCAATAGAAGACCTGAGCTGCCTCGTGCAAGGAGAACGTGTTGGATTGGACCGCAAAAAGCAGCCAGCGTAAGGATGGGAGAGAGAAAGGAAAGCACAGCAAACCACAGTACAGAGCTGGAATGATGACACAGGGAAATAAGCCTCAGGATAGCCCAGCATCTGGGTAAAAAGCCTCACTGTGCAGTTCAGTGGAAATTTCAACAATGAAAAATAAGCAATTTAGCAGGACTGAAATCAGAAAAGAGAACTATAATTTAAATAGGCAAAGTTAAGACTAGATTGCTTGGTTATAACAGATAATGTAGAAGGAGGTAATGGGGTAAGACTGCAGCATGGGGTAAGACTGGCAGGTAAAAGTGGGCAAATGAACCGGAGGCAATGACTGATAGGTTGAATCTCAAAAAATAGAATTTTCTGAAGGGAATTCCAGTAGTTTTCTAGGTGCAGATAGGGATGTCGGAACCCAAGAGTGCACGTAAGCCCCTAAGGCTGGTACTCAGTTGGGGTAGTTAACTCTGAGACAAGTCATAAGGAAAAGCCTGGCTCATGTTCCTTCATCTAATGCAAAGGGATTTTTCCAAAATTTTTCCACATCAACAACGTGATTTTTTAAAAATGCGCTTAAAATAAAATTCCATTAATTTATTTTTTTTAATTACCTTTTACGTGAGATCGACTTACTTATCTGACATAGCAATTTGTTCCAACATTGCAGAGCCCGTGTTTGTCTTCCAGTTTCCGGATATGGAAGTTCTCCTGAAAGGGGGAAAACATTACAAAGACAGCCAGTGGCTTTATATTTTCACCGTCTCTTAATTTACCCTGATTTTGCCATGAATACTACAGCAGTATTTACACCTTCTTCATATCTGGCAGCCTACAACAGAACATCTAAAATGCGAAGAATTCCAACAGGCATCACAATTGTCAGTAATACTCACTCCACCGGAGGCATGAGGTATGACAGTGCTGCGAAATTTGTGTTCCCCATTTTTCATTTAAGTTTTTTTTTTAAAAATAGCTCCTATGATTAAGGGCAAATGTTAGCAGCAAGCTGTTATCAGTTATGAATGGATTGAGTAGCCTGTAACACAGATGTCAAGCAACTGAAGCTTCCAATACACACCACTGCCGAGTTAGGTCCCAGTACTTGAAAATCAACATATCTATCTTTTTAACATCTCCAAAATGATCTCAGCTCCGTTTCAGAGCTGGATTTTGGTTTCTCCTCTAGTTTTCACTCTTTGCTAGTTTACTAATATAATCTAAACAGTTTATGTCAAGGCTTGAGTATAGTATCTTTTATTTACCTCTAAGGAAAAAAATAAAATCATAAAGTTTTCTCTCCTCAGACCTTAGGACTGCTACCAGGGCTGAAAATATTACTGTTTCCTGAAACCTAAATGCTGTACTGGGAATAAGCTAAGGATACAAATTATGAAGTGCTTCCAGTTAGTAAAATAATAGAAACATCTGCAATATATTAAAACTATATTAGGCATCGGCTATACTTTATCTCCATTTTTCTATTAACTAAATTATGAGGGTCAGTGGCAATTGTGGGGGAATATTGATTCTTCAATGGGAGCCTCATAAAGGTAGCTGAATCTTAGAGCACAAAGATCTTGCAAAGTGCCATGTCCTTTCCTGATGTGGGAGGAACTAGTGGAAGGGGAAGGTGCAGGCTGAGCACTGTGTGTAAGGTAACTGCCTAGTAATAAGGCTATTTTGTGATTTCTGCTTCATTTTTCAAGTGATATTTATTTACATGTGGGTACTTCCAAATTCACAATGTTAAGTTTATTACTACTCTACACGCATGTTCTGCATCAGAGAGAGAATACGTCTCACAAATCACAATTCAACCCAACTGCTGACTTCTCAAAGACGTTCATTAGCATGTGCTATTTTAGGTGTCTTTTAGGAAGCAAGATGTGACCAAATCAAAAAAACCAAAAAGTCCTGAAGACTTTTAGGAAATATTTAGTTCAAGACCCTTAGCTGCACCGATGTAATCTCAGCTCTACTGATTACAGGAGAAAAAATGGTTTGTGTTAAAGCCAGGCTTTCGCTCTGCAGGGTGCGTGAAGCAGTGTCACGAGGGGCTGCCTGGCCGGCTGTACGGATGCTGTAGGGACCAGATGAGGGCCCAGAGGATGCTGTGGACACAGACCTCACTGCTGGAATCTCAACAGCTCGTGGGCTGGAGCCGTCTGTCACACAGAACTCCAAACAACGGGGGTTCCGTTAGACCACGGTTAAGTGATAGAAAAGGACCCAACCAGACCATCTGGCACTTTAAACCTTAGATATGATTTCTGTACTTCACATATTATTTTCTCTGCTGAAATATGTAGGTTTCCCAACCTTCTTCATGCTTGTTCTGATAATTGCTAAGGGTCCTACACATCATTATTTCCTCCTCTTTTACTAAATATTGAATAATATAGAAAACAACCCCCAATGCTTTTAAGTGCTTTACACTTAGGCTTAATGTGTTTTCATGTGACTTGATCTATCCAAGAAGGAAGAACTGTTTTAAAATTGGGGGAAAAGGAATTATGATTAGTACAAACAAATCACAGAAACTTGAACTTTCCCTTTTCCAACACCCTTCTGCTTTATTTAGTGCTATTGAAAGTACACAATCCAAATGGTCTGGACGGGGACTTGTCATCAGAAAAACCATATAGGAATGTCTACCTACAATTTGTGTGTAGGAAGCCTGCTCTGTGGTTTGATTCGATAGCACTTCCTTTGGTTGATGGGCTCTACTCTTGTTTTACTGACCTCGTCATCACAGCACATTAGGTCATGGATTCAGAGTATTGCTTTTGGAGAGGAGATTCAGATGTAGTGTTTTCGTATTTCTGTTTTTCTTCATCGTGTGTGACCCTTTGAAGACTATTTCCTTGAAGTCAGATGAATTCTGTGCCGGTACCAAGTGCAGTTAAGTATGTGTCACAAAGCCTTTGGAGGAGCTGTGGTATTTAGAGGGCTCCAGTGTTGCATTTTGGCTATAATCTCTACTGACAGATGATAAGCACCAGTGTTTTGTGAGTCATGGATCCACTTATACCACAATTTCCCACAGAATTATAAAACTGAAGCTCTTAATAACTCTCTTTAAACTACAAAAACAAATGTTCAGCTGGTATTTTTTGTGGTGGCTTTCTAAGTACTCTGTTCCTGTGTCACAGAACCAAATGAGAACCAGCTGTAACACAATATTCTAGTGATATCATGTATATGGATGCATAGGAATAATTTTACGGACGTTTGGTAAATCTTCTTTCAATGACTCTTTGTAACAATGGATCGGTATTTAGCTTTTTGGTGTGATTTAACTGTACAAAAGAATCTAGAGAAAAAATGATTGCTAGGCTTTTAGCATTTGGATGAACCCATAGTTTCTGAGTAGAAACTTAAAAATAAATAAAAGGTAGGAGGAACAGGCTGTCATTTTAATTTATTTTTGCTGTCCCTTAGGCCAACTGCTTCTTCTGTGAAGAAGAAACATTTATGTTTGAAAATGATAAATTTACTGTGACTGACTCTTCCAAAATTATTCAAGAGACTGAACGGCATTTAAACTTCAAGTCAAAGAAGAAAATGTAGTGCTTTCTCCTCTGAAATGGAGTGGTTCAATTTCTACTGTAGGGACTGAACCATCAAGTTACTGATATTGCATCTGGCCACCATCAGACATCTGGTGGTGTCTCCTAACCATTAAGTACCGGGCCTTATTCCTAAGACTCTGCCACTTGGTGGGTGCAAGACTGAGGATAAAAGGGGCAAGGGAGAACCTGAGGCAATGGAAAAGGTTAGATGTTAAGGGGAGAGGACTAAGAGACAGAAAAGCAGAAGTGCTCTGGGAAAGCAGTGGGACAGGACCAAGATGCGGTGTGGACAGATAGGAGAGAGGTGAGCCTGGGGTGTAGGAGTTACACTGAGATACCGAGTTTCTGTATCACTCAGAACACTGTAAGTCACCAACAAAGGATTCCAGAAACTGCTCAGTCCTCGCAAGCTCTGAGTGCTCTGCCGTGGGCATTGTGTTGAGTGGTACTCAATTTTCCAGCACACTGATTTTGCAAACTGTACATAGTTCAGGGTTCAAAATGAAGTAGAAGGATTGAGGGTCCATACTGCTGGATGGATCTGACCTGTGGGAACAGTATTTCCACTCAGCTGTGTGTGGTGCTTTCTTGAGGCCCCTCAGATGAACGGTGAGAGGCTGATGGACTGTTGAGCTGTCCTTGAAAGGCCTCATCTTTGATGTTCTTTCTCAAATACCCCTTCAAGATGTATGTCAGAAGAGGCTGGCAGTTACTCATAGGGTTTTATTCTTGTGACAGTAATGTCTTAAGGAAGAAGTCAAGAGTATGTGGTCTTCCAATATCAACCTAACAAGATACATTTTGCCTCTTCCCCCACCTCGGGTGAAATGGTCTACTTTCTCTTACAGCTTGTTGGCTGCTCCTAAAGTGCTTGAAAACTATTACTAACTGTGTCTTAAATATTATAAAATATTTTAGGCATTTTATTTAACCTAGCTCCAACTGTGTTAACTGCTTCTTAAATTCCAACTGCTTCTCTTAGTATTGTTTGCCCGGAGTTCCGTCATTTTTACTGATAAAGAACTTGATAGTTCCTTACAAATGCCAACGTGCAAGAGATCTCTGATCCCTCCAATGTTATGGGAATTCCTAGAGAATTATCTTTGCACGTGTATGTGGATGTGCATATGTAAACGCAAATGTGTATTTTTATCTATGTTTTGTTATATTTTTCCTGCCTCAGAATTGTAAGCATGAGGGAACAATACTCGAGATGATCTAACTTGTCTTAAAAACATGAATTAAATGTGTATGTCAGATTACATCGCTTGGTAATTGAAATAAGAGTAAAAATATACTCCAGTACAGTTACCATAGCTCAACTACTACACGATAACCTGTTTTGCTGCTCTTGCTTAGTGTTGCCTGTGAAACAAAAACACCCTTTTTTAGCCTCTTGGGTAGTCAAGATGTTTAAACAAACACTTGGGTTCTAAAATTAGAAGAGATTTTCATCCATATATGTGAAGGTCACTGCAAGATTAGAGTTTTTCTTACGTGTGTTATGATGAGAGTACCTTGCTCCTTTAAAGTGTTATGATTCAGGTTTGTGTGAATGAATACCATATAAATATCCTTAGAGGGAGAAGACAATCTGACCCTAAGCTGCTGAAAAGATACAAAGGAATCTGATTAAACAGGTTGTCCATAAAAACAAGTCCCTTTCCAACTGCTCCTTTCTTTAAATGAAAAAATAAACAAAAGTTAGCAGGAAAACCACTCTGGCAGGCTCACCTCTTGGTCTTATTCTCCTCCTCCCAGTCACAATCACATTTTAAAAAGGTCTTAATAAATCTAGACAGTCTAAAATACTGTCTTTCCAGGTAGTATGACAATGGAGGCCTGGAGTGACCACATCAGCTCAGAGACTCATCCAACACTCTTAATCTGATTGGTGCTTATTAATTTCGAAACAACAAGATGAAAGAATATAAGTTTTTGGCTCACATGTATGCTTTGTAGTTATTGCCTATCTTTTGGATCCTGATGTCATATTTGGAGTCTATGAAGGGCTCAGTAGTGGCGTAGGTCTGAGTAAGTGCTACCACGCTGGCTATGTCCTGAAAGTCGTAGTGGTTGTCTACCTTGATCTGCAGCCATCATACCACAAGTAACCAGCATATACAAAAGAAAAAAGAGCAATTAGGAACAAAATGCAGAATTCAGTTGCAAATGGCATTCATGAGAAATATGCTTTTTGACAGCACCAGTTTATTAAAAAAAAAGAAGTGTATTTTCTCTGCTTTCTAAATTCTATAACATTCCTGCATTAAAGTACCTATTTTTCTTGGCAAAATATTACCTTTTCATCTGTAGAAAGCAATTTCCAGGTGGTGGAATTTTATTTTGCTTTTCAATTTTTTTAAGTGGTGACTGTTAATTTTAGATCGGCAGGCTTTAGAATTTTTTGAGGTGTGATAATATACAGCACTAATTTATATAGAATTCTTGCTGATTCTGTGAACTGCTCATGTAAGTGAATTTACATGGAGCCCACCATGTACTACCACATCACGTATCTCCTGGGAGGGAGGAGGTGAAGGGACATGACACCCTGCTGAGGACACATTCCCATGGAGCACAGGGGGTTGGCTCAGGTCAGCAGAACCAGTTTTTCTTATTTTTCCCACTTCTCTGCAAGGAGTCAGGCTTTCCAGGAGCAGGATTTCCTAGTTGTGGAGCACTGGGCTAAGATGGTGAACGAACGGTACTAAATCGATCAACCCCTTGGAATAGGAGGGAGGTGGAGAAAGGGAGAATATTGACTTAGAGGGAGAGGGAGACTTCAGAGGACAGGTGGAGGACAGAGGCACTATTTTTGGATAGAGAGGGCACACCTCTACAGGTGACTTCAAGGAAGCTGGCTGAAGCGGGGAGAAAAAGTGACTCAGAAGTCTTGGTCAAGGATGGGAGAAAATGGGAGAGGGAAACTGGAACTGCAACAACACCCTGACCCAAAGTACATTTCAGAAAGGTGAGGAAAGGAGGCAAGGGTTAGTACTTCTCATGTTATCTGATACTAGGAGAGGCTGCCACTCGCCGCAAGCCCAGCGTCTTTATTTGCTCCCACTGTCACCTGTGGCCAGAGCACCACAGCTGAGATGGGACTTGTAAATCAAATGGGGTCTGTGAAGCTAAAAGAAGTTGTAGGGTCTAAGTATTTGCTCTCAACTCTCAGACGGAGAACAACAGAGAGTAATGTGCAGTCTGGGAGCCACAAAATCAGAGACAATGCCTGGTTTCAACTTAGTTTCTGAAAACTTAATAGCATACGCGAGTCTAATCACAACCAGTGACTGGGGTTAGAAAAGCCTCTAGGGAGGACCAGGGGATGAGGAGAACCTTTACTTGGTCTCTGACAGTAAGCATTTCACTACAAAAGACTGGCATTTAATCTTTAAGGAGTTAAAATATTTTATAGCTAAAAAAAATCTAGATTTATTTCTAGACATTTGATACACTGAACGTTTCAGTGCATTACTTCCCTTTTCTTTAAACGAGAGGTGAATATTGAAAGCACGGTATAAACATTCTAATACTTGACATACGCAATCCACAGAAACTGCAGGTAAGTAATTAGCGGTTAATTCTGCTCTCAATTAAATTGGCTGCTGGGTTTCCACTGATTTACTAAGTACAAAATAAAGCAAAACAGTCATAGGCAAAAGAACATAACATACAGTACTTCTAGCATAATTACTGAATAAAACACATTAAATCAATTTGCTGTTTCTATTGCTAGTGGCAAATACTATGTTCATGGAGCTTTTGCAGATTCAAGATGATAAATGTAACTATTCTCTGATGATTTGTTTTAAAATCTAAAACACTTAAAGCACTGAAGTGTTTTCAGTAAAAGTGGTTAATCTGTAACAACTAGGAATTTTCACAGATATCAAGGAAAGCGGGATTTAAATGATATCCCACTGAACCAGCCTTGTCAGGTAAGTGATATCAAAACAACTGTACTCACCACTGAAACGCAATTACTTTGGAGAAAGAAAGCAGCAGTTATATAGTGGTATGAAACAATCATAGAGAATACATTAAGACAGGAAATGAAGAAAAGTTCAGTATCAAGCTGAAACTAATAAAGAACCAAGGCAAAACCTTCCTGTAGTCCCAGGTACAAAAAGTCGGATGGTGCAAAGAGACCTTGACTTTAAATAGTTTCACTGCAGTCAATTAAGTTAATAAATAAGGTTCTGCTTCAAGAAAGCATCTCGGTACGTTTCAAAGAACATCCTAGATAGGACAATGAATGTGAAAATACATATGTGCTTTTAATATTCTCCTAAAGAGAGGTGCTTTCTTGAATCACAGACAAGCAGAGACTGGCAAGGGTAGGGATCTCAGACAGAGTTTGGGCAATGAAAAGTCAAAATCTCCAGGAAAGGAAGGAACATGCAAGTTATTTTAGACAAACCCCCGGCCTCCTAACATGCAGTAAGTAGCGTCTGCACCTTTCCCATGCCTGAATGAGCGTGTCCAATCTTCACAACCACGGGGAACGTTGGCATTGTGAGCTAAGGGGGGAAACAAAAAAGACGTATTAGAGAGAGCCACCTTAAGTTAAATGATTAAGGTACATCATTTATGAAAACAATTTAAATATGACCCTAATGCAGCCGAAGCTGTTCTTGCCATGGGGACAATGGAACATGTCACTGATCTGTGCGAGGCGACGTGTGCTGATGAATTACTGTGTATGTTCACTGAGCGCTACGTTATTCCCAACACATCCAATCCGTGCACTTCTACCTCAGCCTTTCTGTATGTCTTTCGACTTCCCCTTTTAACCTGAATTTCTGCTATTTTCTATTTTCTGTTTTTGCCACTGTGTTTTCTGACCCATAAACTCATACTCTCCAAGATTATAATCATTAATGATGTCAAATTAATCACCTTTTTTCTTTTCCCCTTGATTTCTTTTCTTTAGCAAGGCTGTGAACTGCTTTTGTGACCACTTAAGAAAGCAATGATTATCTAATTCACCAAAAAATCTTTCTTTAAAGGCAGATCCTAGCTTCTGTTACAGAATATCCATCTTCTCTAGGGAAGGCTCCAGCTTCTGCATAGAATGCAAGTAAAAACTCAGCCTCTGATTAGGAAATCAAATACGCAAAGGCATGTGAATGTGCTTTATTCAATCCAACCCTAACGGTTCTGTCAATAACCAGTTTTATTTCCATCATTCATTTGAAGACGTTTTAGGTCGCCCAGTCATGGGTACAGCTGTCACTTCTTTGTCTTTTTCTTTCACCTAAAATGTACATCGAACCTCTATCAACTAAGTACGAATATAAATACTTGATAGAATAGGATTATAATTAGAAATAAAAAACTGAACTCAACATGTAGTTAACCTGGGCAGCAACAGGACAGTAAGTGTTAGGGGGCCTGAAACCTTCATTTAGTAACAAATTTTAACAGAGTAAATACAATCAAAGGCAAAGCTGATGCTTTAGAAATTAAATTAAGAATTCGTAGAGATTTTATGAGAAATTTATTTTGCAAATACTTAGAAAGGATTGTCAAAAGGTTAAATGAAGTTCACACATCTCATTGTGCTTTGCTCAACATTGCACAGAAACACACAAACAGATATTTACATGGAAAATGTCATGGCATCATTAACATGTCAATGTCAATATTGACATTAAGACCAAGAGGTAATGAACAGAAAGGTCCCTTGGCTTTTGGTAACATCCAAACCTATTTGTAGGGTTGTAAAGTTAAATAAAATCCACACACTTTTTCTATATTGTAAACATTGTTTTCAATATGATTTAAGGATGCCTGCTTTAAAAATACTTTAACACAAAGGCAAGTCTGCGCAGGAACAAGTGGGCATTCACTGCAAGGTACATATTCTATACTACTTACCATCAGAGTCCCAGTACAATACATCAGTCTCTTCCTTCCTTTTTTTTTTTTTTTTTAATAGGCTTTCTCTGAGTTTTCTAAAATGCATGCCCATGCAATATTGTTTTGTTCCAACTTCTTTTTTAAAAACATATAAAGGACACCTAAGCTAACAAAACCAAGTTGCTTGTTTTTTGACAGAATCCCAGTTTCTGCTCAGCCTGTTCAGAAGAAAAAGGAGGCATCTGCTCCATTAACATACCAGAGTTTTCAAAGCCTGATGAAACCACAGGGACCTACACTTGTCAGCTACACAACACAGGCCATGGAGCTCTTTCACTGATTTCTGCATCAAACTATGTCTTTTCAGGAGAAAAACAGATTTGATTTAGAGACTGCAATCCTAATTAAATTATTCCGTTAGTTAAGTAAAGATGCCAAGTATGTATCTTCTGCCAGGGCATCCTTGAGATGTGAAACCAAGAATGAGGGCGACAGGCAAGCAGAGCATCCTGAAACCCATCCCCTGGAGCTCTCTAGCACACACCTAACTGTAGCTGCCACATTTCAGCGCCTGCCTAAAGGCAACTCGTGTTTTCTGCAGAATTTCTGAGTATCAACATTGTAGCAATCAATAACTATGAATACCTTGAAAGTCTTTTATTTCACTCTTCTTTAGGAACCATTTCAAGAGTTGGTCTTTAAATCCAAAATACATGGAATTGCTTTTTATGCATCTGTTTCCACCTAACTAATTTAAGTTAAGGCATGTAAACATGAAAAAGCCGATTAGTCTCAAAACAGTCAAAGGCACTTGCAAAAGCATTATACAGTAAAGGTCACCTATATTGCAATTTAAAAATAAATTTCCTGCTAGACTGTAGAAATGCAAAGTCTTGTATAGTCAACATCTCATCTCTTATTTATTGCTTTCATATTTTAAAACCAGCTACTTTTTTCTTTTTTTCCAAAATTTTTTTTGGGGGAGGAGGGGGAACAAATCATTGCCTGACTCAAGATTCATAAGGGCAGCACCACATTTTTCAACCACTGAGCCGGGGTTTGTAATGGAAATGCTGGCAGACCTCTAACTATAGCAATACAAATGGCACTCCTGTAATTAAGAGGAACACGTATTTTCCCGTGATTCCAAAGCTGTGGAATCCTCTGTGGGCCACAGGAAATAAAAAAACCTGGGCTAACATCATTTAAGGCAATAAGAGTTCATTTTGCTGTGGAGCCCGATAGCCGGATTTCATGTGGTACACCACATCCCAGCACAGACAAAGGGGGAAAGGCGCTGAATATTGCATTTCAACCATCAGACAGGAAAAAACCCCAGGCAGCAGAGAAGGCAGACAAATATGAAGTTATCCCAACGCTTCTCTTGTGACAGGCCCATCAATCCAGGGCTGATGAAGTTATAGCTATTTTGGGATTTTGAGCAGCGTTTCCTTTACTCCTGCTCTTACTTGAATTACCACAGTTTTCCCATTGAGATGGGGACTAGACACGTGCCACCACGCGGTCACTTCCCCACCACTACCCTGGTTCCCAGATGCGCGTGGTACTGTCCTGCCAAGCTATAACAAAGCCTGGATTTTCTTACTGAAATTCTAGGAAACTCAATTTAAAGTCCTCGCCCAACTCTTCCCCATCTGCTCTTTTACGTTAATTTCTGTCTTAATGGAACAGGCAGTCTCAAGACTTTTCAGACATTTGGGCAAACATTATGTATGATACAACTGCGATAGTAACACCAAAAACTTCCTGTGGGTTTCCTTTTAATTTATATTATAGTTACTTGGTAGAGAGATACCTTGAAGGAAGATCTGGCACGTGTCAATGGATCCACTTTAAATAAAGCCCATACTAATAGGGCTCGCTGCATGTTTTCTTTTGGCCAACAGAAGCCTAGATTCCTAAATTTCAAGCTGAGAAACATTTACCATGGAAGGTGCTTTACTGAACTGACATGTTTTAATGGTTTCTGTCATATATAATAGCATGAATTAGATTTACATACTTAATGACCAGACAACTGTAATGGTTGTTACCACAAGGCACCATCAAACTGGGAGTTCACTCAAGTTTGACGTGAGTCTACACGAGCGCAGCAGTAATGCTTCAAACCCTCTTGGCAGACTGGGCACCAGTCTAAATGTGAGAAGCCTCACCCAGTCCTGGGTCACTGCACTGCAGAAGGGTTCAAGGACACAGGAGAACGAGGGATTAAATATTAGAAGTGATTAAATCTGCAATGGAAATACGAAAGCATACATGGGTTTCAAATGTGACTGTAATATCCTGTCTGGAAAATCTTCATGTATTTAATAACATGTCTATCTTTTCCCCATCCAAATTACTATATATTAGCATTTTTATCCAAGAGCTTATTTGAATGCCGCGTAACTCTTTACTATCACTTTATTTTATATAAGTAGCATTTATTTTATTGTTTTCGGGCAGACCAGTTGAAAATTGTTTTAATGGCGTTGTACGTATATCACTAAAATTGATTCTATAAAGGGCCTAGTATGTTTGTTTAAATGAAGACATTTGAAATTAATTAGTGTAGTCCACAGGAGAAAATCTTCTAAAATGAGCAGATTTGATTTTTCTGCCATATACTTGCGATGGGAGCACAGCAGCTGACAACTGGCTCAAACTTGAGTTTCACCGATAAAGCTTCGAAATGCCGTGAGATCTGGACTCCACAATCTCCACAGCTAAACTGGAGGGCGATGAACAAGAGTCATACTTTCAAACCACTTGCAGTAACTGTAGTATTTTTCCTTCTTTTAAATTACCGATAATAATACAGACAGCAACCCCTCAACATCTCTCACGATCACGGATTTGTCGTTCATTTTTCATCGGATCCATTCATTTCAGCCCGGTAAGATCAAAGCCCGTGCGGCAGGAACTCATGACACTCGTCATTTCATCCATTTTCCATTTGCTTTTTTGGTTCCCCATGCTACCGATGGGCAACTAACAAAGTAATTATAGTTGCAATGAAGCTATTTGGATTTACAAACAAAGAACTATTTCAAACAGGTTTTATACTGATGGAATTACTAAATCAAGAGCAAAATTTGACCCAATATTCTGAAGTTGCTGACTAGGCGCTAATTACGGCAAGTGTGCATTCACAGCAAATCATTCTGAAATCTATCACGAAAGCGTGTTTCTCATGTCATTAAGTCTCTCAGAATCAGGTCATGACATGTTGGGTTCGTTAGTGTGAGACCACAAAGCTTTTTGAAACTGTCGGTGTTAGGAGCAGAAAGTATCAAAATCATCCTCATTAAGGCTTGAAATGAGTTGGACTTTTACTCTTCTGTTGATGTAAATTATTGCATCAAACATTCCTTTTCCACGTTGCTAGGATGATTTGCAAATTGGATTTAAACACAAATTAAGTTCAAAGATTCACTAGTTACTGGTCAAAACCTATTTTAAATGCCTGAAATCTGCAAAATAATACTGTACTGCTCTTCTGAAATGTCAAGATATTTTCAATACATTGCATATGTTGTTTTCATAAAGGATTTAGGGCTGGGCTATCTTCTCTTCTGATCCCACACACTAATAATTACACTGAATGAAGAGGGGAATGCAGAAAATTCAATCAAATTCAGAAAACACTGCAATTACTTCTCTTTACTTTTGATAGAAGTTAAGAAAAACTTGCCACATTAATACAGTTAAAAAAGACACTGATCAAATGATACACTGTTTTTATGCTATAATGCTACCTGTATTTTCAATGCACTTCAACGAAAAATACCAAGCAGAACCACTAGTCTGGCATAATACTTCAGTAAGAAGTATTTAATACTTCTCTCCTTCCTTAATTCATGGCCATTCTTTCCTCTAAACAGAAGCCTGTGTACTGTGCATGCACTTCCAGTGTAGCAGCAGCAGGGGAAAAAAATCCTGTTCCTTGAACATGTCAACAAGAGTCATGTCCTCCCAGTGAACCTGACAAAATAAACCTCACTGGTGTTTTAGGAAGAAACAAAACACACAGTGTAACTGGAGGCAGCTGCCAGCGCCATTACTCCGGTGAATGGAGGTTCACTCTCCAGGATTTGTGCAGCCATCAGAGATTTGACGTCCCCTTCTTCCAAACAGATTTCTGCCTTCTCAGTTTATTTTTTTTTTTTAAACTCGAGCCAAAGCTAAGGCTCTGGGTGAGAGATCCTACTTAATTTATTTTCCTGAATGGAGCCTAAGTTAGTTGCAGGGTGTGATATAGTTTTACCACAATAATTCTTGAAGGAAATGTCCAGTTGAGCACCCACTTTGAAATCACAGAAATACATAAACTGGTTCTGTTGGGTTCAGGGACTAAAATGCTCCCCATCCCCCTCCATACACACCTGGAAACCTCTTGGCTTTTGGCACTCTAGGACATTTTTATAGATGGATCTTCTCATGGATCTTCTCATCTCTTCTCATGGATCTCTATACAAAACCACCATGACTAATCACTAAAAATACTTCATATTCTTATTTTATTGAATTATGAAGCCCACGTACTCTTAACTAGGTTCAAGTCTGAAAATGAAATGCCTTTTGCTAAATCCTGACAATTATTTCTGTTATTTCATTTCTGACCAGCATACTCTCGAGAGTACAAATCTCATGCATGCAAGTTAATGCCTGCAAGCTGACCTACCATTAGAAACACTTCTAATTAGAGGAGCATGAAAATCTAAAAAGCCAGTTACTTTAATGATTCTCTTACTGATGTCACAATGCCAAGGACAAACTATCTCTGCTCGTTAACATTTCATTTGCACCAATGGTTTACAATTGAAGATTCTCGGTCCCATGAGCTTACAAAGGCAAGTATCACTTTGTTGTATTAATCTTTAATATCTGGCCACCTAAAGATTTCATAAATCTGCTCATTGTGCTTTTTACTGTAGAAGGACGTATTCTAGTTTGACACAGAATACCCACAGGCACCGTCACCATCTTCTACAACCTGCAGTGAAGGTTATGGGTTAACCAGTAGCTGGCTGTACAGTTAACCACACAGCCTTCGTCTGCATTACTCTTTGTATATTCCCATATGTAACAGCGCTAATACCGATCCTTTCCTTTCCCAAAATTTCTGGACTTTGTAAGTCTGCTTTGCTAGAGTGTCATCCTGTGTTTTCTTCAATGTAAATCCATTAATTCAAAGTCAATCCTTACAATTTAAGCTTAATACACTAAAGCACTCAAAGGTTCATAAGTTCTTCACCAATGTAAGTGTTTTTGAACAATGCTCAGAGTTACACAATACAAACTATTTCATTTCCAAGAGATATAATTTGAATTCTTGGAAACTTACTTAGAGTTCTTCTAAATAAGATATAATGTAAAATATAATTGAAGTCATATATAAAAATAAAAGCAGGCAAAGATCATCTGCTAAAAAAAAAATAAAAAAGCTCTCTGCTGGCAACAATACAGAAAACACAGGTTTTTGAAGGTGGTACTCACTCTGGCTTTAATGTCCTCATGGTTGAGTTGACTAGAAAAGCCACAATGGGAAAAAAAAAAAAGAGCGGGAGAAAAAAAAAAGTAGTGACAAAAAAAAAATAGATGTTGAATAAACATGACTTACCTCAAGTTCAGTGTTTAAATATTTGTCTTTCCAATAATCCTCAAGCAAAGTTCATTTAACCACTCTAGTTCCATGTAATTTATTTGTGGAGTATGCATCAGACTAAATCTAATTTTGCTCTGCTTACTTTGGAGAAAGGAAATTAGAAGTGAAATAATGAAGGTGGCCTTTTATTCATTTTTCTCTTTCCCAGAAACAGGCAGGAAGAGCCCTAAATCAATAAACAAGCAGAAGATGTACTTTCTCTGGTCTGGTTGGTTTTAAGAAAACACAATCTCAAGATAAAGTCAGGGCTCGGCCACGCAGAAGCTCTCCCTCACCAGCAGGGGTAGCTCGACATATTCCTCTCTTAATTACGAAAAGCAGAAACATCCCACTTAAAGAGCTCTTATTCTCAACAAACACAAAGAACAACTCAGAGATGTCGAGCCAGATTTTCCACTGCTTTGTACCTTGACAGAAAAAAACGAGGTGTACAATTCTCCCTGTCTGGAGCAATGTTTCACCCAAGTGGGAAGGTGAAGAAGAATCTGATAGGCTTTGTATTATCTTTTCAGAAATAGGGGCATTAAAGAAATCCAAAAGCTCAAGTGATAAAGAGTAGAGCTTTAATCTGAGCAGTGTGCCCAGGAACCAGAGACAATGCACCTTAATTGTGAATTCTTTATTCAAAACAGAGGGTTAAAATGGCTTGTGTACTGAAGAAGTGCACTATAGGTTGTCCCAGGGAAATGCTGGGCCACCTCAATTCCCACCAAAATTAATGGGAGTTCATGCAAAATGGGGAATTCTGAGCACCCTTTGTAAACAGTTCCTTCCTTTGCCTTTAATAACACCTCATAGGACTGGATTTAAGAAATTCTCTTGATATTCATTTAAATCAATACAAGTTTTGACGCGATCTTAGGGTATAAAGTGACACCAGCAAGCAAATCTGAACCAGGAAATCAATCTAAAACACCTTTATCACCACAACTGTTTTCCAATTAAAAAAGAAGAGTTATCTAAATCAACACAGATAGGATCTGATGGTAGAAAAAACTTCAAGCTTCAATACCTGTTACAGCATGGAAACAGAAATTGCCATTAAAAAGAAACACATTCAGTATAACGGCACCGAATCAGAAAGAGCAGTTCCCACAGATCTCTAGTAGAAATTCTGGAGAAGACAAAATCATTGCAGAGACAAACTGTCACATCCATGTTTCATTCCATTCCAATCATTCTACCAACTATTAAGCAAACTGCTGCCTCTAAAGCCAAATAACATTTTGACACCTTATAAAAAAATTACCCAAATTGCTGTGACTATAAAGCGTACAGGGATTTTTTCACTGTAGAATATAGAAAGTGACAGCTATAAATACCCTCCCTTTCGAAGCAGGGTATAGCACATATGAAGGCCCTGGAACTGAAAACCCATTGAAGTATCATCTTTTTTTTTGTGAAATACTATTCTAATTTTGAATTTCCCACATGATTGTATAGAGTTTTGTACAGGTTGTGTGCTGCAGCTATGTCAGTTAAACTGGAAGTAGTTTTAAGGAAATAAATGCAATGCCAAAAGAGAACTAGGGAGAAAAGGACTGGAGCACAGCATCGAGAAGGCAACAGATAAACTACCACAGTGGAGAATCCTGCCTATTATCACTCTCAAATAAGATTCATTTGCCAAAAGAGAGAATAAGGTCAATAAAGGTAAAAACTTATGCCCTGTAGCCTGCCAGAAGCTTAGGTACAGAGCAGGCATTCCGACCAGGACACTGTACAGATTCAAAGGCCAGGTTGGACGGGGCTTGGAGCAACTTGGTCTGGTGGAAGATATCCCTCCCCAGGGCAGGGGGTGGGACTGGATGATCCTTAGGGTCTCTTCCAACCCAAACCATTCTATGCTTGGCAGCTGGAAGGGCAGCAAGGTGTCCCTGTGATTACAGAGCCTTTGAAAAAGCTGTGTGGGCAACCCCTGTGCAACACAGCGCAGTGCTCCTTCACACAATCACAGCATCCCACTCAAACCTGGGTCTCTGGGTGCTGCTAGAAGAGAAAGAAACAATGATGGTAATTAATGACCAGAACGCTGTTGATAGATGCTAATGCTTCATAGTAAAAATTAACAGGGATCATGACAACCCACGGTACAAAAAGTCCCGTGCAACATTAGAATTCCCATTGAGAAGAGATGAAACTGTTGAAAAATTTGACTGTTGTCAAGTTTCCTGCCTTGGTTCTAAATTGCACACATCAACAAATAGAGTATATTATCCCCAATTCTCTTTATTTTCTTGCATTTTACTAGAAAACAGAAATTGTACAACAGCCGACCTGCTCAGCAATGAGAGAGCACCAAGTGTATTGTCTGCTGTGACAATAACGAAGTGAAGGAACGAGTGACTGTACCCCCTGACAAATGAACTTTGCTGGTTTTCATCAGCAAGCATTACCTGTATCACAATATACCCCGGGGCTGGGCACTAGCTGGACTAGTATTATGATTCTGTAATTTCTATGATATGACGTCTTTCTTATCAAACTAAAGGAAAAATGACATCATCAGAGCATCCAGCATAGTGAAAGCAGCCCTGCACTGCTAGTCCATTTATACAGAGAGTAAAATGACCAAGTGTTTTGCCTCAGTCTGCTTATATTTATAAAATGTTGGCTATAATGTCTCTACTGTTATTTAAGATACAAGATTATTTTTCTTAAAAGTTAGTCAAGGAATATTTCTATGTCTTTTGGGAATAATCTTTGTAGGTCAAGACGTAACTGTAATACAGAATGGGTGCTAAGCTTAGGGTTTCTCTTAAATTCTCTTAATTTTCCTAATGTAATGAAAAACACTAACCATATAGAATATAAAAAAGGGCGATGCAGCTTCAAGCTAATGACCTAATGCTCCCTGATACTGTTTGGAGGTAACAGGTACTCACTGCACTGGTATCAGTAGAAGCTACAGGTAATATCTGTCTCCTCTGATAAATGGACTAAAAATGCATTTTCTTGCATTTGTGAGAGTCTGTTCCCGAGTATAGAGATTTCCAGACATTAAAATCCCTTTCAAATGCTATGATGTAAATCGGGTAACCTAGGACTAACCAGTGCACGTATCTGCTCTTCTTGCTGCCCGTGACCATTCCTTCACGTCAGGGATGAGACACCTTCTACCCACAGGTTTCCCTGAAATCCTCATTGCCAGGGAGAGGGCTTGGTGCGTGTAGTGTGTTCCCCGGCCCTTCTGACGCCGACTGGGTCTAGAGAGACCTTCAGGGAAAATATTTACTGATGAAGAACTACGGGATAGTTGTGTATTAATTTTTAACTTTTCACAAATTTATTTTTAAATGTTACGAGCGTAATATTTTTTGTTTGATTAATATTATTCTTAGGTTGATTGTACTAGATGCAAAGGGCTCCAGGACATGCAGAGCGTAGCAGTTTGATGTGCTGTTCTGGACAATCCCAGGAAAAATGTGCCTTAGTTAACCCTTAGTTAACCATAGCACAGGTAGACCTGTGTGCTTGATGTCAGAGAAGACAGTTTGTCCAGCATATTTCTTTATTATCTGAATTTGACCAAAACAGTAATCAAATTGGTCTATTAGACCATCTATAGCAGTAGCCACATGATGTCATCTGGAAACCAATCAGTGGCTCTCAATTAATTCCTTCATCACTTTCCAATCCTAGTGCCCAAAGTAAGACTTGCAAATCAATAATCCTAGAACTACTGACCACAGAGGCCATTAAAATACCTGCTTTGGTTTGGGTTGGGTTATTTTGCAGCCCTCTAGCTTGAACTTCCTGCACAAGTTTTCAGCCTCACGTCTTCTTTATCTTTTCACTCACATGAAAAGCCACCTGAAAGAAGCCAGTTCCCTCCAAGTAAGAACGGAGATGTTAACAGGTCTGAATTATTTCAGGTGTTAGTCCCGGACTTGGATCCAACCTTATGATTTGAAGCCAAAACTTCTGACTGAAAAAATAAAAATTAAAGTATGGTTGCTCAAACTGAATCAGGACATAGTGTGTAACATTCCTGGCTCAGCTTCAAACGTACTTCTAAAATCTATAAATGAGACCGAATTTTAATAATTCAGAATAGTTGTGTATTTATTTTTTTTACCAGAGG
>JAOTQQ010000003.1:21109600-21235925 GCA_026546715.1 Gallinago undulata | reverse complement strand
AGGACATAGTGTTTAAAATTCCTGGCTATGATTAAAACGTAATTATAATATCTATAAATGAGACCTAATTTTAATAATTCATAATAGTTTTGTATTTATTTTTTTTACCAGAGGGAGCGTGTCTTGGGGGAGGGGGGAGGAGGTGGAGAGGGGAGAAGAATCAGAGCACTAATAGTCATAAAACTGACCTCTTACTATTCAAAAATAAACTAAACCTGCTGCTGTGAAGCATGTACACAGCTCTGTAGAGACAGCAAACTACAGTGTGCACACCTAAAGCTCAGCCTCAACAAAGTACGTTTTTTCAAATCTAGATGGAAATGGTTCAAACTATGTTAATGAATTTTCAATTCCTAAGCTCGACTTGTGAAGAGACCAAAGATGCAGTCCTTTAAGTGGTTCTGTCCTGCACGTCAATCTATTTTATTGATGTATTTTACTCTCCAATCAAACCTTACGTTGCTCTCTCCTGAAACAACTGTTTTGGAAAAGGGGGGTGTGAGCCCGTCACACAGACTGCTACGGCATCAGAAGAGCTGAAGCTGAAAAAGATTTCTGAGCTCTTGCACATGTCTGTGGTCCCTCTATAACCCGAGCCAGAAAGCGCAGACACAGCTCTGGGCTGCTCAGGGCAAGGAGGAAGGCAGAGACCGAGCCGTGCCTCCAGCACACACCAGTGGTATATTTTCCCTCGTTATTTTAAATTAAATTTGCGATGAAATAGTAAGAAATGCCTTTTATTGCCGCCTTTCTTTTGAATTCTTTATTCCCTGTAACTGATTGTTCAAGGCTCACAAACGGAGCATTGAGACGTCGCCGTTTCATGAATGAAGTTCTGTGCAGGCTGCGAACAGGGACGTCATTGCGAGAGAACGCGCAGAAGCGCAGGGGAACATCAGGGGCTGCAAACGAAAACAGAGCTCAAAAAAAGGCCAGCTTTGTTTACTTGCCCAAAAGAGAGAAGGTACCAGAGCTGGTTTGTAAAATTCGAACTGGGAGGAAATTCACTAGAAAAAAAGATAAAATCTTTCTTCTGCTAAAGATCATAAAAATCAGCTCCGGATACTTTTAAAAGATTTTTTTTTTTTTTTGCAAAGGCTTTGGATTATTAATAGTTGTACTGACTCATAAGAGCAACACTGCGCTGCTCGCTAAGGTAACCTCTCCTCCGGTACCGCAACTCTCACCAATGATGTGCTTTTCCCCCGGAGGAAGGCGGAGTTGGGAGTCGGTGTCAGGGCCATAAATAAGAGGGTCCCGTGTCAGGGACAGGGAGAAGTCAGAGAACGGGAGCGTACGCTGGCAGCAGCGAGCATTCGAGGGCTTGCCTAACCCTCCCCGCTGCCGAAACCCACCCGCCGGGCAGCCGTCAGCAAGTTGAGCTGGGAAGCCAAGCGTGAGGAAGCGTTTTGTCGCCCGGCGGAGCCCAGCGTCGCCATGAAGGCCGTGCCCGGCGCCCTGCTGCTGTGGGCGCTGCTGGTGCTGAGCCGGCGGCCGGCGGCGGTGGGGGCCTGCAGCTGCGCCCCCGCGCACCCCCAGCAGCTCATCTGCGACGCCGCTCTGGGTGAGTCTCCGGCTCCTCCCGCGGGATTTTGGGGAGGAAGGTGTTTAAAGCAGGCGGCTTAGTCTCGCCCAGGATCTTAAAAGAAAAAGACGGCAGAGATCCCCTTTAACCAGAGGGGGATGGAAAAAAAAAATAATGTAACGTTCCGCTTCTCTTGGCTTTCCAGAACATTTTGTGGTTGTGAACCGTTGAAACTGCTGTATTATTTAGTGCCCTTTTTATGTTTTCCAAGTCCTAACTTAGAGCAAGCAGGGAAGAAAACCTGAACTTTCAACTGGTAACGCTATCTCTAATATAATATTCTATCTAAATATGTCTGCTGTGTGCAAACTATGCATACAGATATTTTTTTTGTAGCATCTTGGGAGAAAAAAAAAAAGAACTCCCCCCCCTCAAATAAAAGCCCCAGCGCTAACATGTTGAAACACTTGATCTTTGTTCTGCTATACTAAAATTTCTTTAATTGGTTGTGGGTTTTTTTTCTGTCATCTTCCCAAAATACTTGAGCAGGAAACTGATAGGCCCTTTATTTTCTGCAGATAAACTGGCTACAGCAGTTGTGTATAAATATAACTTTCCAGTCTTTAGGACAAATGTGTTTCAGGATATTGAATCAGCGCTGTGGTTGTCAAACAACTTTTAGGAAGAAACTAAATATCTGAAAATGAGGCTGCATGGGGATAGGGAAATGTGACATTTTGCAGTCCTTTGATTGCATTAGCTGCAGCTAAGGCTGGGTAGCTTCCCTCTAGTGTGAACAGTAAATGTAGAACATGAGTTTCCAAAGTGTCACAAAATTAGCATCTCTATGGGGCAGGCACTACCCTCTGCATACTGATTCATGGCTTTTATACCCTGACAGAAAATCTTTGTAGCCATGACAAACTCTAAGCTCTGTTTGTGGCCATCAGTTAAATTGGTTTTTAATCTGGTTGTGTTAAGCAATCTTTTTCATTAAGTTACCTACACCGGGCATGACAAACTTGGGGTTGTTCGAGGTGTGAAAGAAATTATAAGTTGTGCTACCCAGGAGCTTAACCATCTATGTGTACATTTACTGCAGCAGTCTGCTGCCTTCTTAGACATAAGAAAGTGACACTTTTTCAACAGACTTAATGTAGAGATTTTTCTAAATAAACAATTTCCTAGCACAGAGGAAACTCAAAGCACTCGTTATGAGCCATCTTGCTTAGGGAAGTCATTCTGGCCATTCTTATTATGCATATTAAGATTTATTCCATTCTTAGATACATTTTAGAGATGGCAGATATATGCTACTTTTTATTTATATTTAAATACTGAAGGTTGTAAAATAAAACTACTTTATAGCTGGACTTGATGCTCAAGTTCTCACCTCTATAAATGTTCCTGTTTGAGTTGATTGCACCCTTTGCCTAATGAATGTTTTTATCAAGGATCCCTTTGTTTAGCATTTTAAAAAACATTTCTATACATTATAAAATGATAGAGAGATGTAGATATTAATTGATATGTGGATACATATTTTTATATATGCATTTATACTTCAATTTCAACATCTTCATACTTCCAAAATATTGCTAAACAAAGAAAGGGACAGCTCTTCAGCTACCACAACCTGTGGAAGTTGAAAGCTCATCCAGCTGCTTGCTGAGACTTGACAACTTTTTTCATATAAGTTCATCCATCTCTGTACCCACAAACACATTCATTTATTTCCCTGCAGAATGAAACACTAGCTCATCTTATTAAAAAAACCAAACACAAACCACCACAAACCCGTGCCATGCCTCTAAGTTCCACAGTAAAGTAAAAACTGAGACAAAGTCTCAGTCTCACTCATAGAGCTACCAACCAAAGCATGTACTCCACTGCGTTACTAATTTCATTATTTCATTATTTATCTGTAACATTTTTGAGTCCTTGTGATTTGGGTGAAGATGGAGGTGGAGGGGGTGGAATCTATAGACACGATTTGAGCCAGTAACTGAATGTGCGAAGCAACTCAGAAACCTCAGCATTTTTATGAGATAACCCAGAAAAAAAAAAGCAGAGAAATTCATTATGTGTGGGACAAGCTCTTTTCACTTTTACTTTTGTTCACATGATTAGTGCTGTGACACTTTGCCTTTTACCGTGAGGAGGCTTTTGTGGCTCTACTCTTTCTAGATGCCCCCAGCTACCACCCAACCTGAGCAACCTGGTAGAAATAATGGGCTCCCTGACAGAGCCAGAGGAAGAGAAAGCTTCTGGTCCTAAAAGGTGCTGGCTGGAACACTCTCTGTGAGAGGAGAGAAGAGCCCTGCAGGTGTTAGGTGGTTGTACACGGCAGGAAGACCAGTAAGGATGGGCATGCCACGAGTGCTGTGCCAATCCTGCCACTGGTCTGACCTTGGCTTTGTCACTCTTCCCACCGAGCCTTAGAGGGTGTGATTTTGTATAAATTGCAGCAGCTTCCATGAGCTTCTCAGTAATTTTAAATTTCACTTCAAAGAGAGGCAAATCCTTATTTGTAGGAAGCGCCAAACATCATGAACATACACACCCTTTATAAAAAAAAGGGTGATTCATTCCTTTTATGTTCTTTTGAATGGGGCTGAGGCTCTCCAAAAACGTGCTGGATGCCTTGAAACCCCAGTGAACACCCACACTGCTCAAGAGGACTCTCACTGGAAATGGAGATGGGAGGTTTATGAATTAGCAGTTCCACTCATTATCAGTGCCGACCCCCTGGCCCCACCGAAGAATCCAGGAGGCTTTCTCCTTACAGAAATGAAAGGTGATGAGGACGAGCTCTTTAACATGGCAGTAGGGAGCCACCATACTTTCAAGCTGATACAAGAAAATCCCTGACAATGGCCTTTTGGGAGAGAAGCATGGCTGCAATTTTGTTTATCAGATAGTGAATTTCCCTTTTGCCACTGACTTCAGTCTCCCTGGACTCAATTCTAAACCCATGTTCACATCAAATTAGTCAATCTATAGACAGAAATGGTGTATATGTGGAGAGGATTGGTTCCTTTCTAAAGCCTGTCACTTTTCATTCATGCCTGTTTTTCCTCCTTAGGCATCAGCAAGGTTATTTTTTGGACATTAGGACAAAGATGTAAATACTCTGCATTTCTTTGCTATGTAATGCCTGTCTTTAGCTATCTATGTATATCCTACTTTTAAAGTTTGGTGTATTCTTTCTGATTTAAACTCTTATAGTTGTTTTTTCTTAAACATACATAAAAAATTATAGTTTTACTGAATATTGGGCACCGCCTTCCAACAGAAATGACCAATGGATCTTGAGCACAAATAAATATATAATATAGCTTCAGAGAACAGTTCTATAGCTTTGGAGAAGAGTGGCAGGTTTTAAAAGATGATGGAAGCTTTACAGCTGGAGCTTGGCAGTATTTTCAGCCTGTTAAAATCTCCTAAGATCACTGAGATCAGGCATTGTAAAGATGTGCCAGATGATATATTAAATTTTAATCACGTTTTAAAATAACAGTAAAAATTTGATTTAAATACACCAGGATTAAGTTTTCAAAGTCAGCTCCTCTGGGATAAAATTACAATATGCTATTTCTTTATTATTCAATCTCATATTAAAACTTTCATGGCTCAGTGTCCCACAATTTTTCCTCTCTGCACTATATAACACATTTTGTACTGGAATGGATTAATTTGTACATTATTAGAGTAGGAAGTAACTTTACCTGATGGGGAAAATCAGCTTTGGAAAATGTATTAGAAAAGTAGAGAGTACTTCTTCTAAGTTAGAAGATAAGGTGAAGAGTGAAATTAAAGTAGACCTTATATTTTGTTCTTACTATATTAACATTGTGCTCACTCAGCATATTCTGAATCTCAGAGTCTACTTGCTGTGAGCAGCATGATTATGCAGATACTGATTGCCCATGTTTAGCTTGATGAGCACCCTCAGTGGGGTTTTGACACAGAATTAGGCAGCGATGTAATTAACCTTCACGTGTTTGGGAGTACAGCGTTCACACAAATGGTAATAACCACGGAACAAAAGCCCATAAAAGATGGATGCAACTGACCTTAGTCTTCTGTGAGGTTCCAACAGAGTCCCACGAGAATCTCCAACTCGAAAGGTGGCTGGGGCAGGATGGCCTCACTGAGGGCAGCTGGTGGCAGACCCTGGCAGGACCCTGGGTCACCAGCTGTGCCTTCAGACACCTCATGGACAGACATAGGGTCACACAGCTTACCTCTTGAGTTGCCTGTGGTCCTTTAGACTTCTCCAGGGCAGGGAGAAATCATGGTACTTGGCATGTGATTTGCATTTATGTTACTGTCCTGCCAAACAAAGGCAGATCTTACTGCTCCGTAGCAATGTCCTTCCTCTAGAGTGGAAATCGGGGACAATAACGTACAAGGATATTTCTAGAGTAAACTCTCCCCAACTGGAAAGGACTGAGCTGTGTTGCTCAGGGGTCCCACACAGACATGAAAGCTGAGGTTCTGCTCAAAGACTTGTGAATTCGATTACAGAAATAATGTACTGGACTTTGGCTGTTCTAGTTCTCTCTGAAAGAACAGGCGAAGCTCAGCACCTGAGCCTGTTTCTTACAAGAATAACTACAAAAAAGACGTTGCGAGACTGTACTGGTGCCATTGAAAGAGCATGCTGCCAGAACAATATTTGCAGAACCCTAATTATATGAACCAATGAATCATCTTAAAACCAGCTAGAAATTATACTAATCTCAAAAGTACTGTTATTCATATTTGGTAGGCTTAACGCAGAGGTGCTGAAAATGAGGTAATTCTCTTGCCCTCGTGTCCTCAGCAAGTGGCTGAGAAAAGCTGAATTCCAGCCCTGTGCTCAAGAGAGTCCCACAAGTGCTCAGAAAACAACATTGGCGTGGAGGAATCACCAGCAGTCAGACCCTCCCCAATCTCCACTTTTTAGTATATGACTAATATTAAGTTCATTAACAAAAAGTATTGAGAAATAGACATCTTACCCTTAACTCACTTTTCAACAGACTCGGAAACGGTAGAAATACCAAACCCACCTTTCACCTATTCTGGCTGTACCATCTCCCACCAAAGTCAGTTACACAAAAGGGGATGAGTTTCTTTACTTGTGTATGTATGAAAGAATTATATAGTCATTTTTCTTACTTGTCTGTCATACATACCTTTATGGACATCAATACTATTTTCAAGTAAAATTTAAAACCCACCAAAACGACATGAATCTTAGGAAGTTGCTTAGTTTAAAGTAGCTACTGATGCACTTAGAGTGAAGCTCTTGACAAAGAAAAAGCATCTGTGTCCCTGCCAAGGCCCGTTCTGCTACAAATGCCTGCACAGTACAACCAGTTATAACTGCAGTACATATAGATTTCTTGGTGTTGTAGCCTGAAACTTCTAAATGTTTTCAAAAATACAAAACCTGAGTGCAGCGATGAGGGGCTGTTAATGACTGCTTCCAACTGCACGGATTTGTACCTGTCTTTGCTGAACGGTCAACAAAGCACTTCAATATTCACGCTCGGTGCATTGCTGGAGGGCTGCTATGGCAATAGCAGTTGGGAGGCCTTCCATTTGCTGATATTTAACAAAATGTTAGTGAAAAAGCTTCCTAGACCAAATTTCTTCTTTGGGAGTAGGAAGTATTAATGAGTAAGATCTACAAATAGCCTTACATCTACTTCAGGTCTTAAGACAGAAGCAAACATTTTAAGAACTTACATCAAAATTCCACATCCAGTTAGTTTCCTAATTGAGTTTTTGCTTCTGAATATAAGACCTGAGCTGCGTTGCCAGTATCATGCAACTCAAAGAAATAATTTCCAATCTTCTGTAATTACGGTTCTGCAGAACTCTGTCATTTAAGCACGAAAATGGGGCTCAGTCTGGAAAAATGCAGTCACTCTCCTTTCCTTCACGCGTTGAACTTTTTCATGGCAGCGTTCCCAACAGCTTAAAAGTTGTAGCTGTAAAATGAGGTGGCATCATGGAACCGAACAACAGGACAGAATTTTAAGGAGCCAAATACGCTGAGCGCAACACTCCTGTCAATTAGAAGGTAGTTGATAACCATAAAATAATTTAGCTTTAAAAAAAACAGAGCTGAGTATTGTGTCGTAAAGTGAAATCTCAGAAGAATGATGAGAGTTGCCAGATTTAGAAGTAACTCAGTAACATGGACTCATTGCTGAGCATGTTATAAATGCAGGATAAGAAAATCAGGAACTGTGTGACTTTGATTTAAAAGCCTGCATTATAGTGCTAAGAAACTCAAACCCCATGATTTCAAAAACACCATTCTACACACGCTGTGAGGAAAACAAAACGCAAGCCTAGAAACAAAGATTAAATAATATAAACCACAGAACATGAAAGACTGCCAAAGGCTTAATCCTATTAATCTACCAACTCTAATCCCTAACTTTCTCATTAAAAAGTATCTCAATAACGGCGGGTTTCTTCCGCCCGGCGGAGGGGGCACGGAGCTACGAATGGAAATCTACAATAACATTATGTATGTTGTTCTACAGACTTTGGGGTATAAAGAGAGTGTTATTCTTCAGCTGAAATTAGGCAGATGTTGATTATTAGTCAAATGATGTGGTATTTGAGGCTTGTGAAGTAGAGAGAAATATTTCTGGTAACATGAGTAGCAGCTGTAAAAACAGCGCAGAAAAATAAAACTGACCTTGAACAACATTAGGAAATCACGCTATTTTTAAGGGAATATATAAGTCGAAAGAATATCACACATCTGTGAAAAATATCCTCGCCTCTTCTATTTGAAACTTTATAAAATCTAGATTTTAAAACCTCACTCATAAATTGAATGTATTCTTCTCATTAAAGAAAAATAAAACTGCATAATCTGGTTTAACAAGAAAGCCAAACTTGATCAACTCTTGCCTTCAACATGAGGAATTTTTGCATCCCGAGCCAAAAACACACAGAGATTCACAAAATCCTGACCTACCTGAGAGTCCTAATGAGCTTAAATACAGGCCTCCTACATTCTGAAACCCTCCAATGGAAATGCAGTTCGGATGCAGTTCTGCGCTAATCAAACACAAGACAGTAACCAAATTCTGAAAAGTATTTACATTGAAAAATAATACAATACAAATTAGTATCCATATGAAATGGTGATACAATTCCTTGGTATCTGCTCCATCAACTCCAGAAATATTCATGGGTTTTTCAAGCAGGTGAGTTGTTGGAACGCAGTAATTGTTTCTGAATAAAAATGCCTTGAATAACAGTGAATGATGAAATATTTATCATCAATATTTATCATCTAGAATAGATGACAAATTTGCACATTTGCACAGTGGCTGTATTAACTGGGTAGAGGGACCCACACTGATGAACGCCTTAAACCTTCGCAAGTACACTTGTGACCTGTCCTTCAATGTGCAATACGTAGGTCTATTCACCATCTTTTTCTCCTTATTTGCTACTTCGCATCGGGTTAGTAGAATTTAGGTCTGCTCCAATGGTTACTTTAAAATAATCTCCACCTTCAGAAATTGCTTTAGCCCAAATGATAAGACTTTACTAGAAGGATTTGATTTTTCAGTTACAGGTACGATTGTTACCTCTCCACACTTACCTTCTCACGCAACTGGAAGCACCACCAAGAGCAGGCAATGCTCCTCCATACGTTACTTTCCATAGAATAAAGGAAAAAAGCCTGCTATTGATACAGTTATGTTCTTCAACAAGCTCAGTGGTTACAGATCTGAAACACTTGTGGCCAAATAACCCACTACGTTCCACTACTTTTCTTTCTTGTGCTTTCATAAAGTGTGACTTAGTTAATTACTGTGCTAGTGATCTAGTTATTTTACAGGTGGCTGTAAGCATTTATTCATTGAACATCAGAAAACTAAAATACAAAGCAGGAAAAATAAAATTATGTTTACAGTCTAACAAGCATAAACATCTCTTGAACTAAAGATTCCTTGACTTTGGTTTAGGATTGGTGGAGGAAGAGAGAACAGTAACAGTGTAGACTTACAGTTAAGAAATCCATCCTGCAAACACAGAGGAAAAGATTTTTTTTTAGATCCACTCAATGTTGGGCCAGTTTTGCTGCAGCTGCTGCATTCTCTTTGTATCTAGAATTATTAACTAGTACAACAGCTTCAGGCACCTGTGGTGGGTTAGAGTATTGCAATGCAACTGCTGTTTGCTGAGCTGTCTTGTTGAAAGACAAATTGAGAGACGAGCTGTTTGCTAAACACACTCGTTCCTCTTCAGCTGATCAAAGATCAGTCAATACCATCTTGCTTGGTTCTCAAGAGAGAGAAGGAAGTAGAGGGGGTTAATGGTAGGTCTCCACTCCTAAGGATGATCTAGCATCTCAGCAGGTATCCTGAAGTAATCATCTACCTCTTTACTGAAATCTGTAACAATTAAAAGCTTGCATTACAATTCGTAAATTGACACTGCAGAAGAATGGTTGCAGTCTCCTTTATATTGTAAGCACCCTGCAGGTTCTAGAGTCTTCTTTGTAAGAAGAAAAAAATACTTGAATACTATGAAACTATTTTTCAGAGGAGATGATGGTGGCCAGCAAGTTTTGATTAAAAAAAACAACAATAAAACCAACAAAATCAATTGAGGGAGAAGCATCATGACATCCATGGCAGGAGTGGCCTCTAGCTGACTGGAAGTGCTTGACATAGAAAGAATTATGGCCATTGTAAACCATAAATACATATATCAAGTAGAAGAACAGAATCAGAGATATTTTGCATTAAAAGGATGGAACCTAAACCACACGGATGCCAAAATTCTTCTTTAAAGCAGTTAAAAATTAGTGGAATAATGAACAGAAGATGAAGCCCTTTCAGTGTTTCAGTAAATTTGTACAAATCAGATTCTGAAAGATCACAAATAAATTTGAGTCAATTTGCAAAAGTGCAAGTTGCCTCTGAGTTTAACTCAGGTTCTTTATTGTAAATAAAGATACGGATTTTTTGACTCCAAGTCAAAAATCAAAATCCTGAAGCAATAAAAAGTAGAGTAGTTTTTGAAAACATAAGAGTACAAGCCCTTTTTGTATGCAGTACAGATCATCTCAACTTAAAATGTTACACGGAGTTATAGCACTGGCAAAGCATTTTTTTGGACTCAGAGCAGAGAAAAAATGAAGAAAATTTATAAATGGGAACAGGATAAAAAGTAATGGCATTTTTATGAGACTACAGTTGGCAAATCCTTCAGCATGAATAGAGAAACCAGAATATTCGCTGTTAAGGGACTTGCTTTGAAAAGGTTTTAAACATTTCAGGTTGAGGGCAACTTATTAAGTCATAACATTATCCTCATGGCACTGGCACGTGATAGTGTTACCCCGTCCTTTGCTCATTAAAACGCAGCAGACCCGATCCCTGCTCCAAGGGATGGACGTAGCGACACAAAGATTTTCACAATCAATGGACAAACAGTCTCTTACTCAGTGAATTGTGTGTGCATGCTAAAGTGACACTTCTTACAGACACTTCTAATCTATTTCATACATTTCTTTTTCGGAGATTTCAAATAAAAAGAGAGCATTACTGCTAATTCTTTAGGAAGGTAACACATGCAAACCAAAAAATCACAAATTAAGAAAATAAGAATCTTCACGGTCCTAAAAATTATTTCTGAGTCTCTAAAATAATCCACTTGTAAAGCTATATTACTTATTTTAAATCAATCAATAACTTTTGCCTTCTTTTGGACAAACTGCCTTCTTTTGGCAGCACTAGTGATACAAGTGGTTTAAGCCCAAGTTAAGACGCTCCTTTTGTATTGCCAATACTCCTTTCTTCCTTTCACATGTCTTTTCAGAAACTGTAACCTCTCCCATATACAGACACATGAATACATATTACATGAATATTTAAGTTAATAACTTAATTTGCTTTTTGCATTGTTGAAACTCATAGCTTTACAAGAAGCAAACGTGGCAAGGAAGTCTTGTTTATAGCATGTTTAGTTGAAAATCTGGCAGGGTTTCACAGGGGAAGTGACAGGTGCCCCAAAGCAAGGAGTAAGACTTTCAGAAGACTTTCCTGCACATCTGAGAGGTTTTGTAAACAATATGGATCAGCGGCCCATCCACACTGTTCTATTTAGAATTCTATCTTTTCTGCCCTCTGCAGTATTGCTTTAAAGGGGGTTCACTGACTTTTGTCTGTTGGGACAATTTCTGTGCAGATTCCTCTTTCTTTCTGAGGTTAGGATTACTCTCCTGGCCTGCCAACTCTTCCCTCTCTGCAAGAAAAGGTAACCATAGTCTCCAAACTAAAGAATAATTTATTTATTTATTGGTCCTATCTCTGTACTCGTAAAAGACAAGTACGCAAAACTGTGCTCTTGGATTCCTCTGGCAGCTTGTCAGTGTTACTTGTCAGTGCTCTTCTTCAAGAGACCAAGAGTTTGTAAGACTGGGCCATAATACAGCAGGTATAGTATCTATAGCATCTAGACCCAAAGAAGGTAAATGAAATAGCGCATCTATACCATGTCTTTGGACTTCAAGGCATTTATCTCAGACTCCTGGCATTATTTTACTAGCATGTGAGTTTAGGTGAATACTGTAGATGAGGCCAGTTCTACTCACAAACTTTCAGTTCGTTTGCTTTCTGGTTTGTATTCCAATTCTTGGCCAGTTACAGATAGATGCCTGATTCAAACTGGAAACAAATCAAACCTGCAATCATGTATACTGGGCAGACCACTCCAAACATAGAAATTCCACCTGGAATTGCTCTGTGGGTATAAAAAGGAATGAATTATGGCTCCTTCTGCGACTGCAAGCTTTCTCTCCAGTCTCACACCGGGCCTGCTGAAGTAACTCACCCCTAAAACTAGAGATGGGCACTGCTGAAAGTCTCATCACCAGAGCTGCCCCCAGTCTTTACAGAATACCAAGTATTTTAACACTTACACTACAAAAGGAGGGGGTGGTCTGGATCACGCTGATCACTACTAGAATGACAGGGTGTTAATAAAACCCTTTCTTTCTTAATCCTACGGGTCAACACCGTGAAGACAATCCTCCACCCTTGGGCTGCAAATGTTTGTTAAGAGACAGCTCTTGGTTTAGTTTTGCTCTGGCTGTGGTGCAACCTGTGGCACTACCAGCACTGTCCTGCAGGCTCTAGTTATTTCCAAGGAGTGTAGCCCAATATTCAAAGTGTGTTACGTCGCTGATTAGTTAATGCATCAATTCTGGAAGTTTCCCTTATGATACAGCAAAACAAATAAAGGCATATCAATTTAAGAAAGTTCTTCATAGTTAATTTAAATGAGGAGCCAATGTCCTCAAACACAGGCATATCTTTCTTAAATGGTGTAAAGCTGTATTAGCCCCGGTAAGAATTTCCAGCAGGTAAACTGAGGATTTCTATTTTGATGCATCCAACCAAATAGGAAGGTAACCCCCATTTCATAGCAGGGCTACAGAAAGAGCATAAACACAAAAGAGCGTAAGTATAGTTTTACAGATGTGCCCTAAGAAGCCCTTCCCCTCTCCACTATTCAGAACAAAGGATGGAGGATAAAGTACACACCTGGAAGTTCTACAAGCCTCTCATGATAAGAGCCGAAAAAGCCATGTTCCACAGTGATCCTGCAGGGCCAGCAAAGCCCAGACTCTGTCCTCTTGTTTCCTGGTTTACTGTGTGATTATTTAAAATCCTGAGGCCCAGAAACTTGACTTTTACAGCTTCAAACAAACAACGTGGACTCCATTCCCCTGAACGTTCTGTTGATAACTGCTTTCAGCAAGCTTGTAAACCCGAGACACCCCACAGCCACTGGCATGGCTGAGGCACAATCCAGAAAAGCAAACTTCTTCCGTTAAAGTTTTTTGAGGCAAAAAAGATCCTATATATAGGCTTTTGATTAAAACCCCCCAAACGTTCCTCCCCTCAAGAAATCTACAAGACTTTTGGACCTGAAGAATTTTTGAATTGAAACATCAAGTTCTGATCAAGGTCTCTGTGGTCGGTGCTCCTGCATTTGTCACCGCAGTATTTCCCCTTGACACGTATTCCAGGTGTGATCCTCCAGGAACTGGAGACAGTTATGGAGCAAGTTTAAGCCACTGCACCCCAAAGAGAAAAGAAGTTCTGACAGATAGTGAGGGAGACAGACAGACACAAAAAGTTTAAAGCAATCTTACTGTAGAAGGGTGAGCAGAAACAGCTGCATGTCGTACACGTGAATGTTTTCATTTTGGTGAAAGGACATATTTTTATATATAAAAGTTCATTTGAACATAGGGGCCTTCAAAATTATTTATGTACATATATATTATGTGCCCATAGTTCTGCTTTATTTCTTACTGCATACTCTGACTGATACGTAATTTCAGAAAAACACTTTAGTTTTGAATTTTTGCACACTTGGATGCTTTCTTCTATCTGTTCCCATAAATATTTGGATGCTGTCCTCAACCCATCCACAGAACAACACCACACTTTTCTTTAGGTCCTTCTCCTTGTGCCACTTATCCCTTGTCCCTACAAGAGCAATAGCATCTGGCAACATCCTGATGGAAGTGCCAGACATTAATGAGACAGGTAGAAATAAATGCTCAAAAAAACCACTCCCCATATTTTAGGTAATTAAATGAAAGTGCTAAACTGAAGCAATAAAATCAGAAAGAAAAAGAGCTGCATGACTCATCATCACAATCTTGTTCATAACTTTTTAGTAACTTTTTCTGTCAACATAGTTTTTTAAGTCTGATTTCAAGGTTTTTGTAGCAAAGTTGATTCTGATTATAAACTTGTATGATATGGAATAAACTTTCTTGAGAGAAACACTGCTTAAAAGCAATGAAGATTAAATTCTTATTCAGATATCTGTGAAGATATGCCATAGTCTGTAAACTTTGTCTGAAGTGAACTGGAGGCTACAACTGAAACACAAATTCTTCCTCAAGATGCCTGGCTGAAGGATGCTCCTACTCCTAGTTCTGACCTCAAATCTAGAGAGGGGTCTAATTAGCTAGACATGTCAGGACTCACTGCTTTTATTTTTTTACTGAAGGCTAATAAAATATTCAGCAGAAAGGATGAAGCAGAGAAGAAATCAGAGCCCTTCATTCACAGCTTAGGCAGCTCCCTATTTTTGGTGCAGTGTCGATGATGGAGGCGCTGTTTCCAAAATCTGCAAGTGGCCTTAGAGATGCGTAAAAGGAGACAAACCCATGGCAAAGCAGGGACACAAAGGACTGGCAGAGTCCCAGAACCACAGCTTCCCCTGATACAGAACCTGCTGCTTTCTTCATGCACCTTAAAATCCACTGCAAGGCTCAGGGACAGGACTTAGCCCTTATGTTCACAACCAGCAGCTAAGGCACCCCAGTCCAGACAATACTGCCCTTCTCTTCATGAACCTACCTATTGCTGAAGGACTGGTGCTCATTAACGATGGAGTTTTGCTTTAAGCTGCAATTCCCTAACCAAAAATGTATTCATTTACAAACCGCAGATATTGCATAGTTTATCACTGATGCAATGAAAATACCAGTGCAGCTAATATTGTCCCTGCCCATGGCAGGGGGATGGAACTCAATGATCTTTAAGGTCCCTTCCAACTCTAACCATTCTATGAATATTTGAAAAGGGATGCATTCACCATGATAATAATTTATAAATCTCATTCTAGAAGACAGTGAAATACTTTTTTTCTGAAATCATATCCCAGCAACAACAAAGCCAGCTTAAGTAAAACAACAGTTTAATTAACATTAATCAGTTTGTATTTCTCATAGTACTGTGTTCTTAACACACTTGACAACTACAGTCAGATTTTCAAAGCTCCAAGTGGTTGCCTCCCTCCCTGTCCATCTTTAAAATTCATACTTTTCTTAGCAATATTTTTATTTTTACTTATATTGTATTTATTTTTAGGTTTATATATTTAAATTAAGAATGCACCTAAGCAGTTATGATTTCTTGTCCTTCTGTCCAGTAATATCTTAAGTATTTTCCTATATAAGTCCTTCTCACTGTATAGTTACTGATACTTAACAGATACTGGGGAAAATAGCTCATTTCTTCATCAGTTTTTACCTTCTCCCTTTACCCCCTATTTCTTAGGATAAGAAAGTTATTCTGGAAACTGAACTCAAATTTGTTTTCCTTTTTGAATGAGTAATAAAGTTGACTACTTTTGTTGAGTAAAGGTGCCTATCTTCTAACAATACTACTGTGTGTGACCAACAGGTTAAGGAAACACACTGAACAGCCTCATCTTAAAACTCGTATAAGTACAACTATATAAATAGTATTATAAAGAATACATTATTTAATAATACTAACTTGGAACAATGAGCATAATTCTTCACTAAACACTCTCCCTTTGTTAGTACCTTAAAAATAACTCAGAGTCTAGGAAGATACTACTTTTAGGGAACATGAATTTCATCGGGCAAACCAGAAAGATTTACTTTATTCTGGTTCCATCTATGCCTATGACTTGGTACAGGGACTGCAGAATACTGCTCAGTTCTTTGGGTCTCCTCTTCCATGAAAAGGATGGTCATACTTCATTGCATCTGTCACTTTAGTGTGGTAAAATTAACCTAAAGGCAGTGAATTTCTTTTTTAAAAAGCCCTTAGCATTAGTAGTTCCTCATGATCATAAAAACTCTAATGGTACAGTTTATTTACAGGTAAATAATTAGTTTATAAATATAAAATATTTAAAAATATAAATATAAAATATAAAATATAAAAATAGTAATAAATAAATAATAAAAAAAATCAGAGAGAAATCACTGAGGTTTGGGAAAGATGCAGTTAATGCCTAATTTTCTACCTGTACTGTATATAAATACTTTTGCATTGTACAAAACCCCACACTTTTCACCTGACTGTATAAACACAAATACATCTGATGTTATACAAAGTAAGTTCTGTCCTTTAGCCAGTTAAAAATTAGCTTGTGTCCACGTAGAGATGGTTGGGAGATGTTTATTGTTAATCAGGAAAAAAGGAATAAAAACATCCTTAGTGGTTTTCTAGTAAAGAATGCCCCATGGCAATAGGCCATTGTCCCCCGTGACACTGTGGGCTCAGCGTAACCACAGCACCAGTAACTCCCAGTACGGTTTCCTTCTGAGGCTCCACTGGCATGTTTTAATGCGGAATGCATTTGAGGGAGAGTAAACTATCGGCGTGAGGATAGGAAGGCTATGCATACGTATTTAATATATGCAAATTCCCCATAAGGAACCCATCACTCTCTGACAGATAAAATGACATCATTGCACTAGACCACCAGAGGCTGTTCTCTGTCAGAGGGGAGAAGCCGAGCCGGCCATGGAACACTTGAAACCATTCCTTGAAAAGAAGTGCAGAGTAGGAGGAATCCGAAGTCCTAACCACCCTCTGAACCACGCGTGGAGAGAGGGCGATGGCCGGGCCCAGGAACGCTGCAGCAGGAAGTGCTTGTGGTTAGAAACAGAAGCAACCACATGAACAAGAGGTTTTAGGAGACAGCGAGACGACACTGATTGAAAAAAAATAATCATATTAAAGCACAGAAAAAAAGAAAAGCAAGAGGGATTAAAAGGCCCCAAAAGATCTGTGTGAATTTGACTCTGAGTTCAGGAGAACAGAGAAGTAAAAACCAAATAAGTAAAGATTGAGACATCCTGTAACAGTAAAACCTTCTTGACATTCACAAAGAAAAAATCCCACTTTGGTCATCTTCACCATCTGGAAGCTTTCTTTTAAACAAACAAATGAATGAAACACACACAACATAAAAATAGTTTTCCTTTTCTTCCACACACCCAGATAAAAGATCTCTTAACAACAACTCCCAAATGTTGTACTTTTGGCCTTGTGTAACTCCATGGAGACCCTTTAAGCCATCAGTGATCACCTGTAATGTTCCCCTCAGATGCTAACAAGCAGAATTTAGTAAAAATATGGAAATGAGTAATGCTTCAACATTAAACACAAGGAGAGAAGTAGTTTTAATTAACCTACAAATGTTTGCATTGAGTAGGCAGGGAAAGCTTTCCCGCATATAAACCCTGTTATGGCATTAAGGAAATGCCGGGGCTGACTCCCAACTGCCACCTCACCCCTTACCTTCTGCACTGAATGAACTCTTTAATGAGAAAACCTTTTTTTTAGGAAGTAACGATGCAAAGGAGAGCAAGGCAAAACAAAATATCCCCATTCTCATTTGACCTTTCCAGCAGTATAGTACACAAGATCCACAACACTTTTCATCTGGAATTAGATCAAAGCACTTAAGAAGTACTGTTAATTTGTGGGAAAGTAAGGCATCTGCAGATGATTAAAGAGATGCTGCCACTTACCATTGGAAATGAAAAATTTGCTGCTCATACTTGAAAGAACTCTTTCCTTCCAATCCAACCCATGAGCCTACAATGCTCCTTTAAAAGAGTTTAAATGGCCTGGGAGGAGGGAGGGCTGTGCCAAAAGATAGAGGGCTAAGCTTTGAAGCTGCAGGCATCACGCTGATTATTACATCCAGTTTGCTGTGCTAATAAACGAGGAAACGAGAATTGCCCATGATTAGATGGGGCTGACCTCTGTTTAGCTGTAAGGAAAATTACAATCTGAGTTTCTTATTCCTTTTCTTTAGATATGATGTTTAGAAGGCAATCTATCAAAGAAATGCTTCTTTGGGAAAAGCATGATTTTGATGCCAAGAGGGTTTCCTCTGCATCAGTTTGCTATTTTTTTCAGTGAACAGGAAGCACGAGGAGTTCACTGTAAGAGTGGTCAAACCCTGGAACAGGGGCTGAGGGAGAATCTGCATCCTTGGAGATACTCAAACCTCAGCCAGACACAGCCCCGAGCGTCCCAATTCAAGCTGAGCAAGGGGTTTGACTAGACCTCCAGAGGTGCCTTCTGACCCAACTCATTTTGATTTCACACTAATTTTGATAGGATGGTTCCTTCTGTCATGAAAAACACAAATAAAATGAAGTGTTTGAGAGCTGCTCTCATACTGAAGAACCTTTGCTGATCTCTGCGGCAGCTCCAGCTGTCCTTGCCCAGCTCCTCCTCTGCCCAGCTGGGAACCGGACTTACTGCTGCCGTGGGGTCGGGCTGTTGGTTGCTCCAGCCTTTGCCACTATCTCTCCATGCAGAATCAGACTGCTTGTTCTAACGAGCACGACATCTGCAGAGGGGCTGTAATCGCTACCCAGAACTGCGCAAAATCATTACTCTAATGAGTAATTACTACATTACTACTCCTAATACTTTTTGGGTGCCCGAAGTCCCCAGAGAAATCCTGGCCTTCTATCATATTCTTAGAATCCCATTATTCTCTGTGCCTGATAACCCTGGGATATCTTAAACAGCACATCCAAGAGAGATGCTTCAAACAAACAGATAGGAAAAGAAACCATTTATTATTTCATAAAGTCTCATGCTTTCCTTGTTTATAAATAACAGGAAATAAGTAAAATATGTCAAAAGAGGGAATAATTCAGTTATACAGGTTAACACAATTACGTGTTATGTTAAGAAAAATGCTGAAATCTACAATCTCAGAAAAGTGAATGAATGACTGTTCTCTTCCTGTATTCTGATTTCATGCATGAAAATGATGCTTTAATCTTGTCTGGCACGGTCTTGCAGAGTGTTAACTTCCAGGCTATTTAACTGATCAACAATTCTCCTGTCACCAACAGAAGTGTCCCTGTCTTTTGCTCACTGACTATAATGACGGGTTTTATAAAATTTTATGGGATTCAAGCCTTTAAAAGATTTTGATGGACAGTTTTTGTCAAAACCAAGTGGTACCTTAATTCAGGTTTCCAGATTCATGGCAATTCAGATTTATAACATCAGCAGCCCACTTATTTTTATTTTCAGGAGTTAACTCAGTCTAGTGTTGTTGTAGTAACAAGCCTTAAAATCTACTTCTAGCTAAAGTGTAAAAATAATGTTAAAATCTATCAATGTGATTTTTGCTATAGCATATAAAATTAGGCCTGTGCTAATTTACATTTATATCTTTTTCTCTATTGCAGTTATTCGAGCGAAAATATCCAGCGAAAAGGTGGTTCCTGCCAGTGATGATCCTCTTGATACCCACAAAATGATCCGGTATGAAATCAAACAAATAAAGGTACATGGAATCACTCAGCTATTTTGAAGTTCAATGCTGATAAACTATGTATATGAGTACAAGTTAGCCCTCAGTGCCTTAAGCTGGGAAAGGCTCCCGATGCCTCCACAGTCAGACCCCAGGGAACTACACGAAATAAATCAAAGTAGGGATAAAATAAAAAAAAAATTAAAAATCCACCTGTTTCTGGTGGATACTTGATCACTTCTGTCCCATTATGATATTGCAACTCTCTGACTGGATGATGAGAACTTTATAAACAGAAGAAAACATTTCCAGCTGACACAGCAAGGACCTTTGTTCATAACTGAATAGGGATATTTGCAGAAACGGGAGACCTTCCCTAATATTCAAATGAACAAAAATCCATTTGTATGAATGTTGCTGGGAAAGCAAACATGAAGCAGGAACACCCAGAAATGCAGTCATTCAGAATCTCAGAGGATTTTTCCATTATTTGTTCAGCTCCAATAAGGAGACATATTCATTAGTGTACTTTAAGAAGACATTTCTTGATTCCATTCAAGTCACCATCGAATTCTCACTGATGTAAAAAAGCTTGTGACCTACCTGTCTCTGGAATACCCACAAGACAGGCAGTCTCTGTCAAATAAAATGTGTTGCTGTGCATTGGTTTTTTTTTTTTTTTTGTTTGGTTGTTTAAGTTTTCTAGGTGGTTTTATCTCTCATTTTAAATAGAATATTATTTTGTATTATTTGTATTGATTTGTATGATTTCATTTACTGGGAACCCTTAAGGAGATCATTATGAAGAGTTACATGCTTTAAAAAAACCCAGACCCCTTCACATTGTATCAGCAGAGAACCTCACAGGAGTTTTAGTAAGAAACATCTATGGTAAACACAAACATCTCAAAATATTCACATAGATGGTTATCACACATGACTTCTGTTAAGGTTTTGTAGCAATTTCAACAAGCCAATTCTTTCACCTTGCTGAAACAAACCCCAAAGCTCTCTATTATCTGCCACTTTCTGTTCTCTCAAACTATTAAGGATATTTTCACATTTTTGTACAGAAATATTAAATATGATTTTGTTACTCATTTTCAGAAAAAAAAAAAGAATAATGATTATGTTTATTCATTTAATACATATTAGCTGGCATGTTAAGCTGCCATACATTTTTTTTCAATTACAGTTATTTTTTTAAATTGCAATATTTGCAGCATTATACTAAAGAGAAAAAAAATATGTGATTTATATGCAATTGAGTATTTATCTTCACAATATTATTGTTATTGACTTGGTCATCCTGTCCACTCTGAGAAGCCAGCTGAATATTAAAGCAGTGCCATTAGCTTTTGTGGCACTTTGCCCTAGGTTATCGGAGTAGTGAAGCAAAGTACAGGATATTACTGTCATACATGAAATCAATACACGTTACCAAACTAAAGTAGAGTAACCAAAATTGTGAAGTTTTTTGCACACAAGCTGCATGGATAGAAACCCACTGAAAGAATCAGACTTTTCTAGCGAGAGGGTGGGGTCCCCTCATGTGGGAACACGAGGAGGTATTGAAGAGAAACACAAGGGTATCTACAGGGTAGATATCTATAGATCTAAAGGGTATTTACAAGGATGCTTGCAGTTTTAAAGATAGATATTAATCACTATATAAAGCTCAGAAAATAAGCCACGATCTAGTTGAAAAGGCTTGGAGAATAAAGAAAACAGAAGACTGTAATTATTACAACAGCAACATGCGAGAGACACTGAAAGTAATAGAGATATTATTTTTAAAAAATGTATTCTAAAATCTTGATCTTGGTTCTGTACCTCAGAAGGGCAGGGTCAGTGTGAATAGAGACTTCAGTACCAGGCTCACATCTCTCTGATCTCCCAATTCCTCACCTTTGTTTCCTACCTCAGTGAAGTCCCACCAGAACCTGGAATGTAAATGAACCATAGCACAGTGCAGGGCTGAATCGAGCCACCTTAAGCCCTCACAGAGAAAGCGTCTGTTTAGGAGATGGGAGAATATGATTGAGATCAAATACGATTTACTGACTTAAACAGAAGATTATAATCTTAAGAAATGCTTTAACAAATATCCAGGTCAAAACTCAAGATAGGCCAGACCCTAATTTAAAAAAAACTTCAACCAAGCACCCAAAAAACCCCAACAAAATAAACACCAAACTCATTTAAGTATTAGCTAGGTCTCCTTTATCAGTTGCCATAGATATTCTATTTTTAATAGCTAAATCAGTTTGTGTTGTCTGCTTAATGCCTCAAGTTAATTTTGATAAGTGATGAGGTATCCAATGTTGTCCCCTGCTACACACAGTAGCCCAACCAAGGGTTTCTGAGTGTGGAGAGCACTCAAATCAGGGACACCTGCATCGTTCACGTGGTTACTCTGTACTAGACATCTGTCTCAGGTACCCTCACCTTGAATAAGCTGGGTTATGTGTAGTGGAAGCAGGGGATCCACGTTTCAGAGACGGCAAGAACCAAACAGCTCTCAGGGGGAGCGTGGGAGGGCTTGGGGCTGCCCCTGAAGAGCTGGGCTGGCCATGGGGCAGGGTCTCCCAACACACATCCAGCCTGCACCCGGTCCCTCCTTTGCCCATCATTCCAAGAACATTTGTACTGGGCTGATATACCAGACTGCTTTATCTGATAAAATTAGACATATTTCCATCATCATCGCGTACATTTTCTACTATTTTCACTGCTGCTTTGTACAGGATACCAGTTTGGGTTTCGCTTCAGTGTGTTTGTTTTTTTTCTACTAAGTGTTTCAAATTCACATCTAGTATTTTTTGGACGAGAAGCCCGATGACAACAACTTTGGCTTTTTTTATTCCATAAATGAGGCTTCAGAAAAATCAACACAGAGCGTATTTTCTAGTGCCCCGTCGCCTTCAAGCCCCCTGAGAGAACGTGAGTCACAGGAACGCGTTTTGCCGTGCCGCCAGCTGCGCGGGGGGGAGCTGCCCTGGGGAGCCGCGGGCCCCCGGCTTGTCCCCAGCTGTCAACACACAGCATGATGTCACCGAGAGGGGCCCCCGAAGCACTGGGGGCTCGCTTACGTCACCAGAGGTGATGACAGCCCCTCCGAGGTTCATTAGCATCTCACGGTTACTTCTCACCTTCAGACACAACCCGATTTGGTTTGATCTTTTAATGGCTTATTTAAGAGGGACTTTCCTGGTGGGAAAGAGCAGTCTGACCAGGGCACAGGCTTCGATCCTGAACCTCCCCCGTTCTGGTCCTGCTAGAAATTCCCAGAGCTGCTTCCCATTTTCCAACAGCTATTTGAGAAGGTCATATTTGGGGAAAACTCTGGATGTGGAGACCCAGCTTGCTTGAATGATTGAATACGAGAGCAATGCTCAGTTTCTCAGCGTGTTCCATGTCCCTGAGATCCACACCATCACACTGTTCAACATCCAACTCCCCACAATCATAAATTGAGAAATTTTTGCATCTTATGATGTTGCAGCAACATGTTTGAGAGGAATGCTGTCCCTGCATTACTCTTTAAAGAGAAGACACTAGTACAATATGAATTGGAGAGAAAGTTTTAAAGACCCATTAAAAACACTGAACAAGCACAATTTAAAAACTTTAACTTAAAAAAATGAAGACCTAATTTCCTTCTAAAAATAATGGTCACAGTGCATTTAGCGAGAGGAGGGGTCTAATTTGTTGGTATTTTCTCAGACTTCAGAGCCTTTTTTAAAGAGCTGCACCATGTATTTCTTTCAGCTGTTGTTTGCAACTGTTTTTTTCGTGTTTCTTTTTTGCTCCTGACTTCTGTTTCTAATAATTTTCAGATGTTTAAAGGATTTGAAAAGCTCAAGGATGTCCAGTACGTCTATACCCCTTTTGATTCATCACTCTGTGGCGTGAAACTAGAAGCTAATAACAAAAAACAGTACCTTCTTACAGGTAAAATGCAACAAAACTCCTGTACCTATAAAGCCCAAAGCAATCTCTCAGATTGACTTTGCAAAAATATGCCAGCCTTTGTTAAAAAATAATGTATTTATGTACTAAAGAATACAAACACAATGAAACATACAAATTGTGTAAAGATGTAATTATACTGCAATCTTATGTTTTCCATCCTTCAACCAACAATCTTAAAGCAGTTTCAAAGGAAGTCAAGACAGTGACTGTGTTATTAGTAAATAGCAAGTATGCCACTATTATTTAAAACCAACAATACCAATTTTCCCAGGAACGTAAACATGCTTTATGAGACAACACATGCCCACCTGTATGTGGATGTGGGATTCGAAGTAATGATAGATTTTTCTAGAGTCCTGAAATGTAGTTTAACATTCGCATCCATCCCTTGCTGGTGGATTATCAACACCTTTTGAAAAATGTCCTTCTTAAATATTTTACATTTATTCAGCATGCTATCGGCAGAATAGTTCTCTCAGTTATAATTACATTCACAGAAAAAAAGTGTGAAATATGACTAATTAGTTAAAAACTTCAGGTATTCTTGCAATTTATTTCAGTACTTAGAAAAGAGTTGAATTTACTTGCCTAATTTTTCTTATTTTCCACGCTGTAGGACAAATTTTAAGTGACGGTAAAGTCCTCATCCATTTATGCAACTACATCGAACCATGGGACGATCTATCCTTGTCGCAAAAGAAGAGCCTTAATCAGAGATATCAAATGGGCTGTGGCTGCAAAGTAAGTACAGAACAGAAATACTGCCCAACCTCACAGCACTAGCAGCTTTCACTGGTGGGAACTGCTCTCTTGTACACCCTATATTTGGTAATACCATTTTAAAGAAAGCCACGATACACTGAATTAATGTGCCGCTTCCCGTTTAGATCACCACCTGCTACATGGTGCCCTGTTCCATCACCACACCCAACGAGTGCCTCTGGACGGACTGGCTGATAGAAAGAAAGCTCTACGGGCACCAAGCCAAGCACTACGCCTGCATCAAGAGAAGCGATGGCACTTGCAGCTGGTACCGAGGTGGTCCTCCCCCGGAGAAAGAGTTTATTGATATCAGCGAACCTTAAAACCATCACTTCCTAAAAAGCCTTGGAGCCTAATTCCATCAAACACTGCACGCTCACAGCTTTGAACTGCCATCCTCTAATGTATCCGTTGCTTAGAAACAAAAACAAATTGTCCTGTACAGCTAAAGTACGAGTGTGGGGAACTGGCACTCGCGCAAGATGAGGAACAAGCCTCCTGGAGGTAGCTTCTCCGTAAAGTTATGCTTTGTACAGAGAGGCTCAAGCTGAGAGTGCTCCTCTGTGTCCTCTGAGGCATAACGAGTTGCCCTTTTACCAATATGAATGTGCAAGAACAAAAGAATTGCCAGAATTTTTCCCCCTGTTTCTCTTAACCTACAGATTAAGAGCGCCCCATGTTTTATTCCAAGTCTTTCCGATGAACTACGGAATGTTTTATAGAACTATTTTTTTTCTGTATGAAAGTTTTCTGATACAAAAGAATTATTGTACAGTGTATATGTAAAGTATTATAACAATGTGCTATAAAAAAAAGATTCAAAAATCCCTGTATTTCCTTATCTGTTGAAACAAGCTGAACACCTTGTGATTAAAACAATCTGTGCTCCGTATTTTGTATGTTACTTACACCATAGCCTTCTTTACCTGCAGAGTTGTAACCTTCATTGATAACTAAGTTAAGAAAGAGCCTTGATAATCAAAATCCTTTTACCCAATTCAATATTCCTATGGACTGGCTATAACTTGTTGAAAGAAAAACCAGATGTTCTAATGCTTCTGCATTTTATGGAACCAACACAAATAACGAGAGGCTAAAACTGCTCGTATTTACAGAAACCACGTCCATCATCCTGGCAGCTGCGGTACTCAATAATGTCTCTAATTATGCGACTTGCTAATTATATTTCAGTGCTGCTAAAGCCTTGGCTTTAGAAACTCGTGTCAAAATACATGCAATAGGTACTGAATAACTTCCACCGCAAGGGATTTCTGCAAAGCTCTCGAATGTTTGACCATATTTAATAGTTTACATTTGCATCGATGATTTTTCATTCATCAATACCCATCCTACTCTGCCATAATGAATTTGGTAACTCACGAACTTATACTGGAGGGGTGGTACAAGGTATTTTGCTTTTTAGTTTTTTTGTGTCTTAACTTTTATAAGTTGATTACTGTTGTTAGTAACCAATCTCACACACATGTAAGTTTACAAAAGTAATAATTTCACAGTGGTAAAACTTAAGAAATTATTTCAGTAAATGCCAAAGGTTAGACAGTTGTCCAGCTGCTTGTGTTCTAGATACTGGATGAGAACCATCGCGCAGGAGATGAATCTCTAAGAGCTGCCATTTCTGACGTATTTTACTCTCCCCAATTTTCTCCATCGGGTTTCCTTCACTGCATTCCAATTTTGGCTAGAAATTACTCTCATGTATTCCTCGTAGGTGAACTTAAAATGACAGGCAGAGATGCAGACAGTTGTGTTCCTATTTGGTTTGATCAGGGTTATTTCAAGGTCTAACACCAATGCTTTACTCACCCTGCTAATGACCCTTCTGGCCCACGGGCTCATTAAGAACCGGAGCTGTTACTGCCTATTGGTTCAAGGGCCCAGATTTCCAAACAGTGCCTTGAGTCTCTTTGCTCCAGCGGCCTTATAAAAGCATTGGGACATAAACTGAGATCAAGTGTGCACATCTTTAAGCGTATAAGGCATCTCTAATTCCATTTAATTGAATGAAATAGTAGTGTAGAGATAAAATTCAGCATGTTCCACATATCCTGTCCTACCCGACAATATGCTGTGTTGGATACAGAACACAGACTTGCAAAAAAAAATCCCTGTATAAATTATTTTTGTGACATATTGTGTTCATGTTTCTAATGTTTATTTTGACAAATACATCAATCCGTATTTCAAGGATAGATTTGAAAACACTATTGGGAGAATAAGTGTTCTTACTTAAGATTATTATAGCTAAACTTGTACAATTCCAATCAAGTGCAAATGGTGCAAGGCCAATAGGAAGACACGTCATTATTACTTTTAGGAATATATGTCCCTTAATAGTCAACGTTTCATTTTTATTTACTGTAAATTAGTTTTGCTGTTTTAATTTACAATCCTAAATTAAAACACCATATATTTGTGTTGCCAAATGGAAAGCCTAGCTCTTTTTCTGCTTTGCTAAAGACAAACAAAAAGCTACCTAGACTTATTATGGCTACTTCTGTAAATGAAAAGAAAGGGCTAAATGCCTTCCAAAAAGGAACTGATATTGCAGAGACAATATTGACAGTGCTATTTACTGTCAGTGCTCTGCATTTATATTACTAATTTACAGAAAGACTTAAACAACAGCACTTATTTCCTCATGTCAAACCAAAACAATTCCTAGACAAGGCTGTGGGAGCTTAATAACCACACAAAGTCTGACTCAAGCACAGGGCTAATTAATATTCAATACATGTAGAGGGGAACATTTGTTTCCAAATCCATTTCGATGCAATGGTGCCTTTTGAATAGCACTCTGCAGCAAAGAGATATTTTCTGCTTTTTAACTCAATATAATTCTGTTTCTACTACAGTTTTATAGTAAATTAGACTCAATTAGTAAATTAAACTCAACTAACCCAACTCAGATTGACTTAAGTACCTTGTAAAAATAAATGTTTTCTTTGATATTTATGACCAAACTGTAATATGAACTGTATGACATATTTAAAAACATTTTATATTTGACCTGCCATAAAATATCCCGTATGAGGTGTTTCAGAATTAACGGCCGTCCACTTTGATTCCTGTCTGACCATAAATCTGGCCAAACCTCCCACAACGGATGGTACAAAGATATTTTTTTTTCCCTCATATTAATAAATATAGCAAGAAAAGCTTTACAAAAAACCCTCTCAGAATGAGGTTTTATTTTCCCTAAGATTCAGCGCTGATAAAGATTATGAAGAGGATTAACTCCAGTGCAGCACTCTGAATATGTTATTTTCCTAGCAAGACTTTTACAGCCGTGGCACTGATATATTATCAACAGCCAATTATTTTTACAACATTTTCTTTTTACTTCTTGAAACTGTGTATATGCTATATGAAAGGTTAGAGCAGAAATATAGCCTGGTACAACATTTGATTTTAATTTGAAAATGACTCACATGACTTATAAGAGCAGGGAGAAGAATGGAGAAGGGAGATTTTACAGGTGAACGGTGGAAAAAGCAACGCCTTGAATACTGCTGGCTTTTTCTCAATGTTCCAGTTATGTTTTAATTAAATTGTCCAACGATTACGTTGAAAAAGCTGGGTTGTTTTTTTTCATGACAGAGAACATAAGAGGTGTGAATGTAGTGAAATAAAGGAAACTAATTACTGAGGGAAAGGCTGTAGATATGACTCAACTAGCAATGAGCTCAAAAAGCCTCACAACGTTCTGTATAGTTTTAATCAGTCTGAGATGAATGTTTCTGTTTCAAAAAGTGTTTCATTAAAGCAGCTCCATTTTTACACAAAAGAATGGCATCTTTGTTTATTTACCTTTTATTGCTGCCTAAAGACTCGGTACAAACGATGGCCATAGTGTGAAAGAAGCAGCAGAAAGAGGAGCCCAAGCGCAGCTCTGGCAGGTTCCCCTGAGAACTCAACGCACAGAGATTCCCCCCGCTCCCCCCACCCCAACTGGTTTGCACTGGAGGAGAGGCAGAGAGCCCTAGGTTACCATTTGGGGAATAACAAGGGAAGAGGCAAACACAAGAGGAACTACAAAAATTAATTTAAACTGTAAATACCAGATTCCATAAGAGTAAATGCAAATGAGGCCAGCTATTAATAAATAGGATGTTACGATCTCAATTCATCAACCAGAAGACCCTGATGTTCAGATCATCTTGCAACACATTCTAGAAATTTGAATACAATGTTATCTTGTACCACGTCGCCCGATCATTTCTCAAACCACAAAGTTCCAAATAATTACTTCAGGAGGAAAAAACCAAGCCAACGAACTTCACCACAATCTGTGATTACAGCCCCTCCAAACCACCCTTGGCAACGCAATGCTGAAATGCACTCATTTTCTCTAGATTAAGATTCATTACGATAAACATGTAAAAAATTATTCAGCTGGGGAGAACATCAGCATTCAAAAGTTCAAGCAAAAGACAAATAACTTATCAGTTCAGACATTAATGAGCAATGGAGAGGAATGAAGGAGAGGGAAAGCAACTCAAGTATGTTATACTCTTGAGCAATATATGCCTTATAAGCACATACACACATTTTCTTGTTTGTGTTCCGTTACTGAATTTTAATTCAACCAGTTGTTCAAGACAGCAGTTTGCAATTCAACTGGTAGACTTTCTGAAGGGTCATACTATGTAAAAATTAAAAGCTAACACATTAATTCTTGTCCCAGAATTATAGGGCTTTTTCTTTGTTTCTATGTACTGCAATTAAGCAATGCATTAGAAGACCTTTGATTTCATTAAAATTATAGAATCATGGAATATCTCCAGTTGGAAGGACCCATAAGGATGACTGAGCCCAACTCCTGGCTTCTTGCAGGGCTACCTAAAACTGACTAAGAGCAAATATGACTAAGAGCATTTTCCACATGCTCCCTGAACTCTGACAGGCTTGGGGCCGCAAACACTGCCCTGGGGAGCCTGAATAATAGCTGATAAAAAAAATGAAAAAAAGAGCAATAAATTGTGTGCAGAAAATTATAAATCAGCTTAAATTTTCAACATTCTCGGCAAAATAGATATAAAACTTATTACCATTTACAAAACATATTGCAGAACATGAGATGTGGATCTGCTTTTCCCCTTGTTATAGATGAATCCCCAAGAGGGATGCTCTTCCTTGGCATAAAAAAGATTAAAAAATATATATATATAAAATTTTATAAAGTTGTATATTTTTCTGATCCACCCATTTCCATTTCCAAATCTCCATCAACAAAACCCCCTTCCATTCTGAAAAAATTTGGCCGTTTGGGACAATATTTAGATCTGCTGCTCTGGATCAGTACCCTTCTCCTTTGGCTCTACAAAACTTCTGTGTAGCAAATTTCTGAAATACACAACTACAGTTAAAGCTCTTCTGTGGAATGTCACACGCGACAAAAGATGGGGAAACACCTGTGGGTTAATAGTCCAAAGAAACCTGAGAGAAGCAGCAAAGCAGTAGGAGGAGCCATCCGGCCACTCTCGCAATACATCCAAAGATAATGCAGAAGTGCACCGTGCTGTGTTTGTCACCCAAAGGTGAAGACAGATGTGGGGGAAAGAAGAGCTCAGAAATCTTAGTCAACTGCTGTCACTGAGGCTTATCTTAGATGCTACCTCCGATAGCGAAGTGATACTCAAGAGTCTCAGGAATCACAGCTTGGGGACCTTACCCACTAACTAACATATTTATCGTGACCTTGCAATGGCACGTGAATCCGACATACACTGCATGGATTACGTTCTAAAAATAACCGATGCGTCTGGGGGCAGTCTTTTCAATCAGCAAACAGCCTCCCTCCAGCTCCTCGCACTGCTCAAAGTATTTCCTCATGAAAAACATACTCAGGAAAAAAATTCTATTTAAAAACCATAAGAAAAGCAAGGAAAAAACGCCTGCAGCGTAGGACAGGTCATGAGTAAAGGTCGTAAGTTTTATTTTTATGACTTTGTGTCTGTAAAGGACTGGGAATTAATGTCAGCTCAGGTACATGACAATCTCAAGCCATAACCACCCTGATTTCAGCTGAGTTCAAAGTTCTGCGCTGTAAGGCACACAGCCCTGTGCATCATCCACAAAGATAATAAACACCTTGAACATATCACAAAGGACTAGGCGGAAAACAGACCATAAAACTAACTCTTGCACTTTAATAGCTGCTCTGTATCTTTAAAAACATTTAATCTATTTAAGATCTGAAGTTGGTCTGGTGAAAAATGACAGCCCTCACATGTGAGAACCTTCCAGTTAACCATCACAGTGCTTTCCAGCGGTCACTCAGTATCACCCCTCCAAAAGCTTCCAAAAAGGCTTTTAAAATAGACAGTAAATGGGGGAATTAATTGTGCGTTTACAGTTCCTACTTGACAGAGACAGTAAGCAAATTTAGTATTGGCATTTGCACGTACCATTTCCTTGTGATTTGGATAGTATGTCTGCTCAATTAAAGGGAACTTCTCTGGACCCAAAGTTTTGTAGACAGACACCAGCTGGGCAAACTGTAAAAGAAAGCAAAACAACAGAAAAAGCTTAGGAAAGAAACCACACTCTACCAAAATGCTCTCATGCTGTCATTTTGCTTCTTGTCTTCTGTGTTCGATGCACTCAGCAAACACACATACATGCTATACGTTTTCTGTCTTCCTCTCTCACATGTACACACTTCTATTCCATCCAAGTGATGGCTTCATATACAGAGCACCAAAGAACAATACCTCCAGGAGGTACACGTACAGAAAATTAAATACATTCCAATACTGGTTTTCAAATACCTCAGAGTCTACACATTTAAAGGTGATTTTGTGATAATAATATTTTTGCATTTTCTACCACCTTTCATCTAAAGATCAGATGTACTTTGGATTCATGTAGCCTCTGGCACCTCACTGACATTGAAAGGCAATTTTGCAAGCTGGCAAACGGAGAAAAGCAATAACTACATCACATCTAACAAATCAGGTGAAGAACAAACAAGAGGGTTTGAATTTCGGAGGCTCTAGCCAGGTACCAGGGACTAGAGGAGGCAGTGGAAGAACGGCCTGCCAACTCAGGTGTTGATTAATTTAAACAGCTACATGTCATTGACATTTCTATTCATGTTTCCTTTCTCCAATATACCCAGTCCACCCAAACACTAAGTGCAGTAACGTAACACAGAAAGCAAACCAACACTTAAAGACAAAAAGGCAAAGAATTCTTTAATCTACAGAAGTCCATTTCGGGGCTGTTCTTCCCCTCTTCTGCTGTAACAGTTCAAAACCTAAGCCCCTCCTGAACCCAGGGTGTTTCAAGTGAGGTTTCCAGGGAGCGAGGGGACTTTGGCAGTGAGAAGGCCACTATTGTCCCCAGCCTCCAAAGCTCTGGCTTGTACACGCCTGTGATGTGTTCAGTTGTCCTGATGCCAACATGAGACATAAACAACTCTGCACAACAGTGGGAATAGTGGGTTAGCTGGTTACAAACAGGGAAAAAGCAAAGAACAATAGAACTCTGTCCATAACTCTGTTAACACAATTTAGGGTGCAGGGACAGCAAAAACTCTGTAAAGGCCACAAAAAAAAAAAAAAAAAAAAAAGAGGAAGGCTTTACATTGCATTTCCAGCATAAAGAATTTGATTAATTTAGTGGTGTTTCCTTAGGTTGGGTAAAACACATATTCAAATTTTGAAGTCCAGTGGAAAATACCTTAATGATGAGTGGGTTTCACAGAAATTTAAGAAATTCTAGTTGGACAGTGTGCACGTGCTGTACGAAACAGCTATCAAAATAAGGTGGTTTGGAAATAGGATTTTTGACAACTTACTAGTTACTTCTGCTCTTTTCCAAGATCCAAATTCAAAACTTCATAGAGCAAATACTGCCTATTTTTTGCCAAACAACTGTTATGTTAAAATAACCTATTTAACTATCTCTAAGTAAAAACCTTTTAAAAATCATATGGTTGTATTTTCTGTGTTTCTTTCCTTATTTTCTTTTCCATTTTTACTGAAAGCAAGCAAAGGACAGTGAGAAACTGACAGTATTTGTAGGGGTTGTGGCATTCACTTAAGAGGTAAGAAAGCTATATTTCAGATTAATACTAGCAAATGTTTGTTTATTTAAAATAAAATACTATGAACCACAGATAAAACACATCTATCACTCTGAAGTACCCTCTAATCTAGTAACTAAGGTATGAAATAGCATGTAGGAAAAGTAGGTTTACTTTTCCTGAGGCAGAGGAAAGAAATAACTCAGATGTCCCACAGCTGGGGGGAATGATTTACCCTTTGCCCCTACTGGGACACAGCTTCACCTGTGCATCTCTGATTTTGGGAATCTTCCGTCAAACTTCTCTCCCAAAAAAGCAACTTGATAAATTCAACCCAAATTCGCATAAAGTTTTGGCATTCTAAATGTACATCCTTAAACTGCTATAAATATTACTCCTGATTCCTACTGGGCAGTTTGTGAAAAATGATTCCATTTATGTATTAATGAACTTCTATCAGTTTGTAATGGTGATCTGGACTGTACCTTTTCGTATTTTCCTTTTGAGCAGCTGAAGCAAACAAATATCAGTTACACAGACTGAAGCAAAAGACCACTCCTGAAAATCCTGTTGTAGCTGGACACTTTGGAACTTATACAGAGCTTACAGTCTGAATTTAGAACATCACCTTGTCTGCTTTTCTATACAAACCAGGTTTTAAAGGTCTGCTGCAAACTACACTAAAGTTTGATGTTCTTTAAACTTTAAACCCCTTAAAAAAAAAAAAAAAGACCATATTAATGCTTTGCCTTTATTAGAGTTTTGAAAATGTTTTGTTTTACTGGGCTAAATAGTATGACCTTAAATGACAGCCTTAAGTCACAATTAAGTTTATCAAATTCTTCCCTGGGCAAAAGCATCTTTTTTTTTTTAGACTATAAACTACTGAAGTATTATCTAATTCAATGCTGAATGTTTTCAGATATGGGATGTTCATGAAATAGAGCATACTTGTAGAGCTACTCCATATTTAAATAAAATATTTCACATGGATGCCTAAAACCTTGGGAGATTTTAGCAATTACCTAAAAAAAACCAAAAAACCACCAAACCAAAACCTCATAGAGTTTAGTATTTCAGCAGGAGTCTTTTCAACATCTTCCAAAAAACAAGAAACTGGAAAAAGTTCTTTTAGCTCTTATGTTAGCTAGCTGAATTTACTTCTCATTTTCAATTTTTGTATCTTATTTTCAGCTTGAAGAGAGTATTCTCAGGAACATATATTTATTGTTTTCTGATTATTTTTATAAAAGGGAAATAGGGGGATTTTGTAACATTCTTTGTAACATCAGCTGTCCTCTTTTCTACTGGGGATTAAATGCTTTCACATCCAGGCCTACAGATTATTCTTCCATAAAAGAACAGGAGAGCACCAGCTGTACTGCTTCTCCATTCCAACAAGGTATGATACAGATAAGAAGTACTTAGTCAAAAAAGACAGTTATTCCCTTTGATTTCAGATGAAAGCTTTATGAGGTTTCATTACACTAAGAATGGAACACTAGAAATTTGACTGCAGAGACTGTACTGTAATCAAGCACTGCACAGTTACAAAACCCCACTTTGCTAATGTCATAAAGATACGAATAATGACTTTGCTTATCACTTTAGATGAGTTAAAATGAGCTTAATTACATGCATGTCATCCCTGAAACGCTCAGATTTTTTCCCGAACAAACTGCACAAATGTTTTCCTAAAAGATAATTAGATACGATATTTAAAATTATTTATTCCAGATGGTGCTTGTTGTTACCCTTAACTACAGCAAGATTCCAATCTCTTTGGCCAGACTGAAGGATATATATCATTGTCCATTCCAGTGGAGAATTTCCTGCTATGGTTGAGTAAGATTTTCATGCAACAAACTACTTCACATTTGCCTGTACAACTGCTTCCTATCAGCACCACTGAGCTGCCTATTGTACAGTCTTTTCTGGCAGGGGGTTTCCTTTATCATGAGTATTCATTATCTATCCTCTTTACAAGTTAAGGCTTCCTTCTGCTGGCAGTGGAAGAACTCCAACCAGCCATCTCATAGTGCATGGTAACAATCAAAACGATCACAAAATTCTCTGGATAGTCTGTTTCACCAACCCAGATGAGTTGGCATTCTCTAGGACTTGAGAAACAGGAGAACTTTGATGGGTGAACACTTTTTGATATATATCATTGTAAGACTAAGAGATGTACAACAGCCCAGACTAACTACAAACAATGGTCTTTGATGGCCAACAGATTGAGAGACCCTTCAGAGGGAGAAGAAATTAAGCAATTGTGTGAAAGGGGCTGGGAGGGTATGTTTGACACTTGGACACTTGGATTCTGTAGGAGTCAATTTACTTTAACCAAGATTTTTATCTATGCTTGTATTTCAAACACAGTTTCTGTATTCCTCTTTGTGGGTTTTGTTATTTTTTTCCTTAAATTACTATTACCTGGGATATATCTGTGTTACACTTCTGTGCTTTTCATAATATTTGTTCTTTGTTGCGACTAGCCTACATTTCTTAGTATTTTGCTTTAGTAAACATTAAATACTTTTCCAGAAGGCTGAGTACATGTACATGTGATTTGCTATTTGATAGCTAATACGAGCATCAAGGGGAAGGGAGTGCTGACTGTAGCTTACATCACTCTTGCTGTCAGCAGGAGCTGACAGACAACTTAATGAAAGTATTCAAACTTTCAAAGTCAATTCAAAGTTTGACATGGCAAGTGAACAATGAAACACCGCCTACAAATCGGTTTGGGCACATTAGCAGAATACAGAGAAGATTGGAACTGACAAAAGAACTTGATGTTCCTCCAGTAGTTTTCAATTATTACAATGTAAGGCCAAAGACAACACAGTTGGACTATGAATGGAAAGATAACTTATATGCACACTGCATCATAGCTCAAGTGGTAGTTTTGTAACACAGAGGAGTTGTTTCCTAACCCGTTTGCAGCCCAGCCTCACACAAGAACATGCTGATGATCTCTGCCTCACCAAGCTGAGCTGCAAAGCCCAAGGCATTTTATTCGAGTTCCGGTGTGTGACCCATCACCTGGGGAGTAACAGCACCTCCTCCTTCCACCTTGGACTGCAGCTCATCTTTCCTCACCTTCTTTATATCCAGCTCCCTTCTTTACCCTCTGAGGTGCTTCTCTGCATCTACTGCGATGGAGCTACCAAGCCCGTGGGGATTGCGCTGACCCTATTTGGGTCTCTGCTCCAAATTACCCAGAATTTCCAAATTTTGGCTTTTGCACCTCTCCTGCAGCATGAGCACTGCAGCCCGTACTGCCTCTCTCCAACTGCTAATCACTGCTGTAATTAACTGCCTGGAATATTTTCACATCACAATTAACATCTGATGAGATACACAAACCATTAAGAATTTCTACAGGATGCAAAAAAAGCCTTAAATAAAAACCTCGTGACCTTGAAAGTATTGCCTACAGAGGTTTTGCTTGCAAATTATCAGAGTGCATACATGAGAAGGAAAAAACCAAAGTTTTCTACAACAGTTAAAAAAAAGCAGGATTAAAAAAAAAAAAAAACAAACACCCCAAAACAACAAAAAAATGAGAAGAGGGTCACAGAGACATAAAAACACTTCATCTTGGCTCCCAAAGTTGGGTAGCAAGGCATCTGGCAATGAAACACCTTGGCTGATGAAAGAGACGGTGACAAAATGTGTAAACAGTGAGGAAAGTGAGATTTAAGGAAGACATGCGGATTAAAATGAAGGAAAAATAGCTCTGAGCACAAAAGGTAGAAAACAGACCAAGACATGTTTGTTCAAAAAGGATTAGTGAAAATTAGTACTAGGAGGCCTAGATCAAGAAGCCTTCTGGAACTTTTTATTTCAGAATGAAAAGTTACAGAGGGAAAGGAGAGGTTTATGGAACTGAGTCATTCCAATAAAAGCTATGAGGGAAACTTCTTGGGTGCACTTGGCAGCAGCGAGAATGTGCAGTTTATTCCACTATTATGGGAACATCGAGTTCAGTGTCCTCTTCAAGGAAACATTTGTGCACCTGTTTATTTTAATGGCACTTGGGCATGTGCACTTCTTAAAAGGGTTTGGGGCTTGCTACAATAAAAAGAGATTTTATTGCTTTGTGGGCTTTTTTAGAGATACTAAAATCTGGAGACTTTCCAGTTAAAATAGAAAGGTTTTATAAAAACACTGAATTCAATGAAGCTTTGCAGTAGAGGAGGAAAGCTATTTTTTAATGCAAACTAGGTTTTTAGAGATACAGCCCTCCCATATTCGTTGTTCAAGAGTCTTGGAGCTAATGAAAATGCGTGCAGGTGTTCAGATGTGACTGTATGACGTTATCTTCAGGAACAAAGCATTATATATGTACTTAACCATTGAAGCAAGCAGTAAATCCCAATTTAAAACTAAACATACGGTTCAAATACATTTCTTTTGCTTTCTCTTAAATTGTACATAGATGCAATCACGTGCATCTATAACTTTGTTCACAGAATTCAAACTCAGTCAAACTGAGCTTCTTACCTACATGGTTTTTCTGTCCCAAGATGCTTCGTTCATTCCAGTGAGATAAGGAAATCTGAAAAACTTTTTTCTGAAAAGATGTGCTGTCAAAGCTCAATGGTAGAACGCCATTGCCCAGACAAGACCTGGCAACACACTCTCTTCTAAGAAAAAACCATCTTCTTAGATACTTTAATGGAATATAGCACACAGGTTTCCTCTTTAATTAAATATTAAAATTGCACAAGAAATCAAACTTAATTTTCATAATCTGGCCTTCAGTTATGGATATTTGACTTAGGCAAGCACAAAAGAGGGCTTCTGAATTTCAGTACTGTAGCAGGAACAGCAGAAAATACCAAAGGATATAAACCACAGCTTTACAGTCCTGCTTTTCAGATTACTCTTACAGACTTTATTTAAATAGTTTCTTTCAGTTAAAGTTAAGAAATGGTTAAAAGTCTGTTTCAATTTTCTGCCACTAGAAATGTTCAATGCAATGAAAGCCTGTAATGGATGTCGAGAGCTCCCACTGCTGCTCTTTAGTGCAGAGAAGAACAGGGCAGAGTGACAACAACCTCGCACAAAATTCAAGAATGCGGTAAAAAAACCTGAGTCTATTTTTGAATTAAATTGGCCTCACGGCAGCAAATGCTGGTCAAAGCAAAATATATACATAGATTCAGTTTATATATAAAGTACTTCATAGTTCAAGCAAAGATTGATGAACATAGAGCTGTAAGAATCACTTGCTGTATGGAACAGAAAACAAGTCATCGCCCCACTGGGATAAATTCATTATTTAAGAGTTTCTGCTTTTTTCAAGGAATTTCAAGTGAGCTTAAATACTGTAGGAAAGCAAAATCATTTAGCAAGACTGTAATATTCCCTTTCTATTGCAAGAATAGATTAAACTTAAAATACCTCTTTATAGAGGTGCAAGGAGGAATATACACTGCTACGTTTAATTTATTTAGATTTCTGTTATGGATTTAAACACATAATTATTTATGAACGTTGCTCCAATTTAATGTTAAAACTTGTTCGTAAATTGTCTCTTGACCAAAAAGATTAAAGTATTTTCACCTCCCTTCTGACACAGTTGTGTGAATTTACTTTCAGCTCTCGCACTACAAATCCATCCACATGTTTTGCTTTAACTGGCAGACTGAGCAAAGAGGCCAGAATCTTCACTGGCTGACAGAGAATTAAACTACAGTTTTTTATGCCTAAAGAAGTTCTGCTCGGATCAGTGCTGGACAAAGAGCACATGTGGACAGTTTGTTCTCTGGCTGCCCTAGAGACACACCGAGGTCTGCCTTCACTATGTCTGTCATCCCTTATATGAATAAAAGCCACAAAACTGGTTTTAGATAGACCTCTACCATTCATGTAAATATTTGCAGACAGGCTAATTGGATTCGTTAGGGAGATTGCCACACATTATCACGTGAAGCTGCTCAAACTTTACCATCCATGCAATTGTATCCTGTGCCCAAAAGAGCAACTCTTCACCGCCCGAGGGAGCGACGGGCAGTACCTGCTGGAGTCCCGAAGGGAAAGGACGGAACAGCTCTTCCTATAGGAGCTTCCTGAAGTATTTTGTGGTAAGGAAAGGCCATGAAACAACCTCTTTGGGTGAGCTCCGGCTGCCCAGTGTCCCCATCGTGATCCATCAAGCAGATAGATCTTGCCAGAATGGTTGAAACAATCAAGTTCAGGGCTGGCTCCAGGTCTAACGAAATATGTAAAATTATAGCCATTGGCTAAAATATAGATCTTAACATTTCTAAGATGCATAAAGTCAACCGATGTTAAATTTGAACATCCCTAAATGTCTTCCCTACCTGAGTTGAAACAAGATTGCAGGATTGCAGGCCTTCTTTAGCCTTGACCTTCAATAAGATTCCCTCTGGCACATAGAGAAGTGCAATAACCAGCCAAATTCTAGCCCATTGCTCAGGATTATTGTACAAATCTTATTTTTGGTAATGAGCAAAGAATTTTCTTATAGTGCAATAATATTCAGTAAGAAATTTATAATTTCTTTCTCTAAAATAGACATGGAATAGCATTGAAAGATCTCATAGATTTACAGCGAGTAGGTTTTCAAAAGACTTTTCTTCCTCCACACATTCATTTTATCCATTATTTGTTTTCCAGAGGAGACTTTGAGACAATATTGAAACTCAGCCATGTGGTTGTGCCTGCCTGTTAGTCCAGCATCAATAATTTGTGTCAACAGGAGCCTGGGATGAACAGAGCTCATGTCTCTCATATGCTCCTCCCTGCAGAGTGCCTACAAGATTCCTGCCAGCACCCCAATCTGTTGCTCAAGGTTATTAAAGTATATCTTAGAAGGGAAAAAAACCAAGAGGAGCACATGAAGGAGGAGAAAACACTGTGGGGGAGAATACTCTGATACCATCAGACAGCAAGGCCAGTTTAAACAGACCTTCCAAAGAAAGTAAGGTTAGAAGAGATAAATGAAGTGTCCAATAAGAGTAGAAACAGGAAGACAGGTAAGTAGAAAATCATCTGCAAAAGAAATGCAGAGCAAAATACAACACATAAAAGCACAGAATTACGTAAGCTTGGCAAAAGGAGCAAAAAAGAAAAATGTCAACAAACTTGCAAAAAAGTATTTGGCTGTGTGCTCACAAACCAAAATAAACAAACAAGAACGGCGAGATTTACAATACTACCCAGTTTGACAAAGGGAAAAGCCAGAACCAGCCTCCCCTCAGAAGGATTGCAGATGAGCGAGGAAATGAATTTTGGCATAACAAAGTGTTCTATGGCACTTCTCTTACATTTAAAACCCCTTAATGACAATAAATTCCTACAGTGAAGCAGATGAAGCCCCAGTGATCTTCTGAAGATGTTTCCGTACAAGATGGGTTCGCATCTGGAGCTCTACGTAAAAAATGCCAGGATCTTTCAGTCTATCTTCTGGGTTTTAGTTCCACTCTGCCAGCTTTTGGCCCCAAAAAAGTTCCTATTTTTTTTTCCTGTATTTCCCACATCACTGAACTGATGTAGCAGTTTATCCCTGTGCCAACAGAGTTCCCTTCACTTGAGGCCAAAGCCCTCTCAGCACGCAGCTGTCCCATCCTGCGGGGACAGATGTCTCTTGACAAGCTGCTACAACTCTGCAGTAGGTTGACGTGCTGCAGTGGGGTTTCTACATCTCCTCCTTGATTGCATCAAGACAGCATTTCAAGCTAAACACAGACTTTTCCACCAGCACAGCAACAGCTCATTAAGGTCACAGCACTCAGAAATGTTTTTTGTAGTCCCATTATTATGTTGTAGGTTGTGTCTTTCACCACAGTAAATGTGTAATTAACGTATCATCAGGTCCTCGAAGCCTCCTATACCAACCAGTGTCACATAGCATCCCAGGGCACACTAATAAGAGAACAGGTCTGCAGCCAGCTACAGATGCTGCAGTAAAAGAACTAGAACTGCTATCATGGAATCGCACTGATTTGATGAGAATTTTCCTTCCCTTCAACCGTATACACTTGGGCTACACAACTGCAGAAATTCTGTAGCCTTGGCAGTGTTGAAATGGTTATCACTGTCTGAACCTCGAAGCAGCAACCCAGCTACTATAATGGCTGTAATTAGTACATCATGCTCCAGGTTTAACCAAAATAAAGTGTTCTATCCATAACAGCCACGGATATTGAAGCTTGCAGCCCCTGACAAGTAAGTCCGAGTGTGTGTGTTTACTTTACTCACCAGTTAACTCTGCCACACTGCACACTTCCCGGTACTGCCAATCTGCTCTACACAGTGGGGGTGAACAGCTAATAATCTGTGGTGTTCCAGCACTGCAGCCCTACCAGTATTTGCAGCTGAATCTAAAATCAAGAGCTGGGATCAACTGATGTAAACACTTAAACATGCAAATTTCACAAAAATCTTAATTGGAAGTATGCAAAAGGATGCATGCAGAACAGAAGAATTTTTTTAAAAATTCAAGCCAATACACCAGAAAATTGTGGGGTGTTTTAAAATATTATTTCTCCAGCCTGAATCACAAGCATGAGATTTTAGCTATTACTGCAAGTAGTCATTATCATCACATTTTCCAGTTACTTCCAGCCTCCACAATAACTTCGCTTACCTACATCGTGGGCTATCAGAAAGATTACATACAATCTCATAAGCCTCTGTTAAGGAATATCTCACTGATTTCTCAAATAACATTTTCTAAAGGAAAACAGAGATAACAAAATATCTAGATCGTTACTTTAAACAATGAATAATAACTTTTAGTATTTAATTATGCTGTTTTTTTCTTTTTACTATTATAAAACTTTCATAAGTGTTTTACAGTAGGTCCTGCACACCATTAGACATGAGGAAAATTGTAAGATGGATCACAAATCCATCACAAAAAAAAGGAAAGTATATATTTTTGCTTCCCCTGAACTCAATGCAACTGTAAATTAAACTAGCTAAAATTTTTATCTCATTTAATACGACGAGACGGGCCCAAGACTATTAGTCTGCAACATGATAATGCAATGAAACATTCCAACATCCTAAGAGAGAGCACAAGCCCCCTAAAAGGGTCCCTCCACAGCTCTGCACGTGCTCAGTGACAAAGAACTTGGCCTTTATTTATAAAACACATGCTTTCCCCCTAGGTAGGTACCTTTCTGACATTCTTACTAGCATTTAAGTGAAATCCATCTCAACAGCCAGGACCATGAATTTTTCATGAGTTAGGTGGTATTATCACAGAAGTGAAATAACAGGAGTACTGTAACAACCCCAAACATTAACATATTTCAGTACGCCAGCCTCTCACCACACACATTCATTTCAATATTTTCTTTGCCATGGTTTCTAGCATCCTGAATTTTCAAAGGGTTATATGGTGCTTTGAACTTTTGATGCACATTCGAAGGAATTATGTATGTCCTGACACTGGAAAACACAAGCTTTAAGACTTGTTTTCCGAAATGCTTTTAGCATGTTCCTGGCAGTTTTCCCTCCACACCCCAATAATGTACCTCAGATCAAACACAAATTCACTGACTGTCCCTTGGCAAAGGCATAGAAAGCCCTGTGTGTCTGCAGGCAGAGTACGAAGAGAGTTCTGCTGAAAAACCAAAGGCAGGTGCTTCTGTTTCTGTCACAGGGTGTGAATCTGCCCTCAGGGTTGAAAAGAGATGCTCTGCATCTGGAGCTGCAGGTTCTAAATAAACAAAGACCTGATACTTTGAAGAACAGTAATTTAAAAATCAAAGATTGTATATGTTGGATTCTAACTCTCACTTTATTCCATAGCCCTTTTATTACTACTCTAACTTTCCTGAGTTCCCCTCCCAGCAATTCTGTACTGCTCCTGATTTTACACTGATATAAATGATCAATTGCCCTTGACACTATCTTTTTTTCCTGTTATTATAGAAATTGGGTTGGGTTGGTGCTGTTTTGGGTGTGGTGTGGTGTGTGTTTTTTTGTTTTGGTTTGTTTTTTTTATTGGTTGGACTAGATGATCTTAAAAGGTCCCTTCCAACCTAGATGATTCTGTGAAATTGCTATTCTGCCACTCTAATTTTACCTGCAGGAAAATCAATCTATTTCTCATCAACTGATGAAGATTGTTAGTTATGGCTTTATCTAGAGTTCTGATTTCTAATTTTTCATAAGACTTTTGTAATTTTTATAGAAGTAGCTTTCATAAAAGTACCAGGTCACCCATGTTAATATAAGGATTGCCCAGAACGGCATCCTTTACACGCTAGGAAGAAAGGAGAAGACCGACAGAAATTTAAATGAGAAAATGGTCTTAACTGCAAACAATTTCAGTTTCACCAAATCACGGAGTCTACAAGAGGTAAGAGTGGCAGGTGGTTCAATGCCTTCAATCAGTGCTGTAAATGTTGAACTGACTTCCGATCAAGAAACTTGGGAGAGTAATTCTGCTATTTTTTTCTAGTTAGTTTAACTAGTTTGTATCAGTCCAGCCTAAACACATGCCATTTTAACAGTGGGGAACACGGCTTGATTCACTGGCCTAAAGTCCATGGAGGAGCACAATGAGGGCACCAATGGTGTTTATCTTAATGTTAGCACGCAGCGATAAACTGAGGAGTGCACCCCAAGGCGTCCAAAACCGTTTTCAGCAGAGATTTCACATAGGCAGGGTTCCACCTATGAGTCAGGTGGAATCAAACAAGCTAGAAGATAATATTAGCAAAACCAACAGTCCTTGGCTTCTGTTGCAATATTTGAACATCCATGAAATTGGCTGAATCAAAGAATCAATTTATTTTTACCCTCAGACTATTTATTCTGGACTTGAGTTGGAACAGGTCCGACTGACTTCTTGCAGTGTTCACCTTTCCTAAACCTGATGAAGATCCCTAAACCTGATGAAGATTTCATGATGCTCTGGGATGAACCTGGTTGTCTCTACATCTCCCACTGCCACAAAGAACAGAAGTCAGCATATTCCAAGTTAAATGCCCAAAACGAGCATATTCATGTTTGTACAGAAACTATTGTAGTGCTCAAATTTGAAGTCCACACTCCTAAGTGGGATCCAGCCACAAATTCAGAATGGCAGCTGATCTCACATTTAGAAGCTTCACTTACAGGCACAGGTAATTAAAAGACAGAATTGAGGCCACTGGTAGAGCAAAGCAAGATCATATTCACAACACATGAACGCTGCCGACTCAGCCTCACTGTCTAGTTTGAAGCATGGGTCCTGTCTGACACTTTAAAATCTCTCTAGAATAGTTATTTCTGGGAGGAAATACCTAAGGGATGTGAAGTGGACTCTTGGTGAGGCTGTGCAAAATTTGAGTACTTTGAACAAAACATATTTTGGCTGTCAGACGTTGAAATGTCAAGGTAGAAACAACTCAAAGGAAAAAAAAAAAAATCATTCTCTCTATGTTCAAATAAAATGAGCTTAAAAATATTTTCATTTCATTTGTATCTGAGTTGAGACAAACTACAGAAACTTCAGCCATAAAGGGGGTTTGTGCAAAAAGCAAAGACACAGATATGGCAATTCAGAAGAGAGTCATTTCATCACACCTTAAAAAACCTCTACCAGAACTCAAGACTATTTTTAATTATTATAACCCTAAATTCGAATAAGACCTTAAAAGCATAATACTTTATTACTTGTTTGTGAAGTGTATTGTATAGAAAAAAAAAAGAGATAGCTTTATTGGTTTGGTGGAAGAACAGCCATGACACTAATGCCACCAGAAGCATTTTACAAGGAGGAATTATTCATTTCTTTTTATTGCATCATCATTGCATATAAATGCTACTGTAATTGCTTCACTGCCCAGCTTTATTGCATACAGTGAATCAAAGCATTAAGAAATGCCACACACCATAGAAAATGTGATGTATTAAAATAATGGATTCAGCAATGTACAGTATGTATTCTGAGAAGTTATAATGCTCTATCAATTATTTATTCCCCACTGTAGTTTACTGCAACACAAAAGTATAATAAAGTTAGCTGCAAAAGGTGTATGTTAAAATCTGCTGACAATATTTTGTAGGGATTTTCATAGTAAGTGTGAAAAAATAAACATCTTCAAGGCAATAAAATGTATTACAGTAAAACTTTCTTTCGGTGTGAGAAATACTGGCAACTATTCTTTTCTTACCCAGTCATCAGGGGAAAAAGTTATGAAGCTTTGGCTATTTATAACAAGTGGTGCTCTTTAACAGTTCATTAGCTCTTGGGCAACTGAATGTATCTACATTCAAGTGACCGCACCACCGATAATCATCTTTTGCAGCACCACATTGTAACTGGTCGCTACTAATATTTAATTCTCTATGAACCAAAAGGATCACTAAGTTCTACCTCCATCACTACAAAGCACATCATGAAAAGCTGAATTGACTCCTACACTAAAACTAGCAAATATCAGTGATTCTCCTGCATACCGTGTTACCCTAGGTGTAACTGAAAAGACTCTCTCCTACCCCATACACACAAGATTATGAAAAGAGCTTTCAAGTGAGGAAACTAATAGTTTCAGATTTCCTTGCTGAAGCATAGCCTCAAAAATTTCACAGGCATGAGGAACACACTGGCTAAAAGTTTTTTTTAAATTACGTTCAAAACCACAAACATGAAAAATATTCTCAGCTTGCTTTTCCCAGACAAATTGTGAATAAACACACTTTCCTCACTCGAGGAAGTATGTTAGCGGTGGGCAGGCTTTCCGTTAGTTTCCTCACTTATTTCATTATTTTTACAACAAATATTTTTTCTCTCTGTCCCCACATTGCCTACACTAGCTCTTTGAAAAAAATTCTTTAAATACCATAAGTTTACTTTTTATTCCTTTCACTACTGCTTCACTGCTCCGCGAAGTAACTTTGCAGTAACTTTGATACTCAATATTCATAAAAAGGGAACTAAAAAAGCAAAGAAAATAGAAAGTCCCTAACTCTTTCTGCACCATGAGAACTTTTTGGTCCGTCACTTACCACCCACGGCTTGTCACAGAAGTTATAGACCGACTCCAGGGAGTTGACGCTCGGGATGCCTGCGTACTGCATTCCAATGATCAAGTTACGGAAATCTTCGTTTTCTGCCATACTGAATGAATGCTGTCGAACCAGGACAAAATCAGGCCTGAACGACCTAGCAAGAAAAAGATACATTGCTGAAAGTCAATGATCAAATTGTTTTTCCTTCAACAGCAACATCTTAAAAGGGAAAAATGGCTGGCCGATGGATAGAGAAATATTAAAAGAACGTTCAAAACAAAGGTAAATGCTACAAGACAGAAAGAATTACTATGGCTTTATGAAAAACTGTTCTGTAGCATTTCCTAATCACTGTTCAGAAAAGATCAGCATCCAGTCAAAAATGGGGCTCCATTAAGTGAAGAGACAAATGATCATGGCTTTTCAGGTTGTTTTCCCACTGAAAGATAAATCATATATATAAACTTTTGAGTATGTTCCTAGTGTATCTACACCAGCTCCTGAACAATGAGAAACAAAAAAAAAAAAAGCAGACAGATATATTTGCCAGAGACTTAAGTGTTTTCCACAACTATTGTCAGACTGTTTTAAAGACAGTAAGAGATGAAGCAACCCCACTGCTTGTCAAAGGAATACTACCATAATCAGAGATAATCACAATTCAACTTTTGATGAAGAATGTTGATTTCTAACTTACAACTGCACTTTTTTTTCCCCCTCTCCTCCTCTATTGAATATTGAATCCTCTATCAGGATTTCCCCTGTTGCAACCTCTGTGGCATCTTGTCCTGTCACCAGCTTCACCTTATTCAAACCCTGACGTTTAGGTACTGAGGAAGGTTATGGACAACAGAAGACAACGCAACAGGACAGAGCCACCAGTACAGGGACAATTCGCTCCCAAATTTGACTGTTGAAAGATTCACTTCTGTATTCAAATTTTGCAGGTGGAAAAAACACTGACTAGCTTGAACCTATCAACCTCCTGAAAGAGGTGTAACTGCAGCATAAATTACATTAACATAGTAAATTAGTAAAATTACTTACATGCCTTGAATAAGTATCAGCCGTACACTGGAGTGAAAAAGTCCCAAGACTACAACATGATTTGGAAATCTCACTCTAGTATAACAAAATAAAACCGAAACAACTAAAATTTATGTTAAAATTGGTTAAGAAGTTTTGAGATTCCAGCCTGAATGTAGTAGTTAAAGTATATTAGCTGGACTCTTCAGTTGGCTTTCAAAAGTAATGCATGATTTGGCAAAAGCAACTTTATAAATATTTGCCGTCAAGAGTAATTTAAATGGGACTCTAGACCAATGGCCAGAAGTTGTAAAGAAACGCTTGCCTTTAACAAGTCTCAAAAAAATTATTTGTAGCATAGTTCTGGGAATCTGTGCTCCAGGTTTCATGGAAGTGTGCCAAGCATCTGAGAAAAGGAAATGCAATTTATTGCCACAGGAGGAGTATAATACTTAGAGGACTAATGATGCCTTAATCAAAAACACAGGCCACTCAGTGCAAGAAAGAGAACTCCCCCCCCCCCGCCCCACCTATTGTTTACAACAGTGCTAAGGGGATTACACAGCATCTCAAAGGCAGCACTCTGCTTTTATTTAAAAGTGAAGAACAGGAAGTGTCCTTTAAAGTCCTGATTTAAGGAAACAATTGGGGAATTGGGGGAATGCACTGTAGGAAAAAAAAATATATCATTTGCTTTGCAAAAACTCCTCCAAGATAGATTTACATAATTGTTCCAGTTCTGTAATTACTGCTGGACAGAATGACTGTGTATACAAGAGAAGGTCATGAGAAAAATTTTAATCCCGGCTCAAGCATTTGTAAAATCCAAAAATCTCAGCCTTATGTAACATGAGCTATCATTTCTCATAGTTTGATTTTCATTCACAAAAATGAAATAAGCAGGTGCCTGATACAGAGATTTTTCCTCCTAAATGAATGCACCGAAATGTTGTAATGGAAATTTCTATGATTTTACTAACTAAGATTTTACTCATAAATCTAAGATACAAGGTCACTTTGGACCTCACTAACACAGATGACTTTTCATCTCAGTATTCCCTTTTTAGTAATATGCTCATAGTCCATATTCCATATGAACATGAATACTAGTGGGACCAGCAGTTTCCCCCACCTCTCTTGATAGCCGAGACATCCTACTGTCAGACCTATATTTAACTCTGGATTTCAAAGGAAGTTTCTTACCTAAACAATATATAAAGTAACATCCATCACTATGTCTCATTCCTCAGTGACACAAGAAGCACATTCGAAGCTTCAGGCAACAAACTTCACAAACCAACCAGGCTTAAAACAACATAAAGACTAGCACTTATTGGAAGATACAGGACATTTGTGAAAAATAATTTTGTTTTTCAAAAATATCCTGCATCTCCAGAGAAATTATCACAGAAACAGAGATCTGCTGTCCCATGCGTGTCCTTCTCACACCAGCATGCACACACAGGCAAATATTTCATACATCTTTCACTGAAATTTATTGTAGTTCTATTGAGTTAAATAAATTACCCATAAAATTCATCATGTCATACAAACCTTTGTCATCTCATTATCAGTGTTTTCTGATGACACAACAAGATTTTGCTGTTTCTTAACATAAGCAGTGTTAGAAAGTTTTCTCATAAACTGCAAGTCTACATCCTCGTGGATGGTATTTGATGGAGGTTCTCAACTCACATTAAGTATCGCATGTTTTGATGATAACATGGCCTCAAGATTTTTGATCTGTTTGGAAAATTCTCTACAAGAAAAGCCACTAAGGAGCAGTGATTAAGATTTCCTGCCTCCAAAACTTCTATGGGAAAAAAGAAAGCCAAAAAACAAATAAACAAAACAAAATCAAATCTCTTACTCTTCTAAGGAAATTATCTTGTGGGTTTGGCACAAGTGGTTGTTGTATTAAGCTGTAGTGTTTTCAGAGCACAGGAAAGATTAAATAGTTGTGAGTCTGAAAGCACAAAGTGCACTTATTATCAAAATTTTTTCCCTGATTTTTTTAACATGAATGAGTAGCAATTTCATATCTTTTATTTGTACAGATGTCGTGCAAAACCACAAAGATAGAAGATGTGCTGCCTGCTGACCGGCTCCCCAGACTTACTCTTGCCTAAAGACAAACATAGTCAGAAAACCACCAGGTCACTGTCAGTGGCTTGATCTACCTTTTAGAATGCAATTGTTCAGCCAAACAACTGCAAAGCTTAATACCTTCTTAATTGCACTGGCCAAAATAGCAGTAATTCCCACAAATTAGATATAATATAGAACAGCCTGAAATAATTTTGTTAATTCTTACTTAAGCTTTCGTTTTGCCCAGACACACCCCTGTTTTCTCCCCTTACAGGGCTGCTGACATCCTCACTGAAAAAAAAATTGGTTGTTACCCTGCCTTCAGCTGGAATAATCCTTGTTGGACAAAACAGCATATTGGGAAATCTCAGGCTTTTAAATGGAAATCTTTCAAACAGATAGTGACATTCCAGTAACTATCTTGAAAGAATTGCTCTGGCTTGCCCTGTTTCAACAGAAAAGATTCAACATTGGAAATAAATACTGCTCATCTAGAAAGGTCTGGCCTGTACAGAATCACCAAGGCTGTCTTATTTCTGAAGCAAAGGTAAGACCCAAATCAGTAACCCTAATTCCCAATCATGTATTCTTTATACTAGACTTCATTCCCATCTTAATCAAATCCATTTTTCACGTGATGAAAATGTCAAGAGATTTCCCTGCTGTCACCAGCAGGACTTAGTGCACTGATCAGAGAGCTTATTTCCTACTTGTCACACCAACGATTGATGCAAAATCCCTATCGCACATATAAAAACGAAAATAAAAATCAATCCGTTCCTTTCCCATACATACATTATGCCATTTATTGGTTTTTGCTATTATTCTGTTCAGTTTTTCTTACCTGACAACTTTCGTGCCATTTCGAAATACTTGGATATCTACTGCATAATTGCCATCAGCATGGGCTATCAAGTTGATTTCTGAAAATTCTGCCTATGAAAAGAAGGCTCACATTAGTCAGTCTGGTTTATTTTACCTTTGTTTTCCTAAATCCTGTATATTAAGTATTAATATCTGAACTGCTGATAACATACATTTGGAATATAATAAGCACTAAGAGGATATTAATCCAACAGTATTTGCCACATATGACACATCACATTTGAATAATTCTAATACAAAAAAAGCAAAAAGTAAAGTAACATTATGAAAAAGGTCTGCAGGGCAGAAGCAAATGTATTTCCTCAGTCACGTCTGCACAGAAGTACGGAGATTATATCTTTGCTTTTATGGCATTATCACAGCTACTAACACAGGCTCAATGAACATTTACATAAAGTTTGAAGAAAACAGTACAAAAGCAATGTTAAAATAACCATGAACGTTTTCTTACAGAGTTTACTGTCTCTTCATATACTTTACCCTTTCCTATTTCTTTTATGTACATTTACTCTTATTTTTAAAAGATCTGGTGCTAATAAACAACTGACTTGCAAAATTCACAGATAAAGACCTTTTTCAAAGTATCTTCTCACACTGGAAATGTGGAATTTAAAAGGAATCACTCCCATACTCTGAATCTACAGTTATTTGAAAGGAAAGGACAGGATGTTTTTCATTTATCCACAGTCTTTCATCAGCTTAGACTCTCAAGGCACTTTACAATAACATTACACAGCAGAATAATTGAAATGCAGCCAACTGTCTTCCAGTGGATAAATAAAAGCGTCTTTGCTATCCCGGACACTAATACAGAATAGAGAGTGTCAGAATCCTCATTAGTCTCCTCTTGAAAAACGGTATCACTGAAAGTCTTCTGAAGCAAAGTCTGTCTCAGGGCTTTCAGAATTTAGTGCTCAGTTAAGGCAAGCGTTGACTGCTCTGACCACTGTCCCAACTCAACAGCCTACGTATGTGCTTGATTTCAAGCATGGAGGTCTCTTCATTAAATCCCATACGCTCGTATACTTGCCTGGATCAGTGCTACAGGGTTCTAAACACAAGGGGCAGTTTTAAGATTGCTGTGGAAACGGTGCAAATGGTGAGAGATTGAAGTATTTGTCTAAGAGCTGACAGTGCTAAAGAATCGTTTAAAATCTATTTAATCTGAGACTGACAACTCATCTCTCCAATTAATAAATCGTATTAAACATTTACAAGGATTCACAATATAGATTTTGTAGTTCAAAAGCTTAGTACATGATAGAAAATTCTGCATGCAATAGGTTGCTCTATAAAAATAAAGTAACACTCTCTGGTGTTGGCAAAAGAACACTACAGTAATTGTTAATAACCGCATAGGCACTTGTCACAATGTTGACCAGTTACAAAGTGATGAGTTGGGTTCAGAAACATTCAATCTCTTACTGATTAAAGGTGGTTCTGGACCTACAAGAGAACATATGAAGAAAATTCTAGGCTTACACACAGTTTTTGTTAATATTAAAGAGACGCCGTGTCTAATGCCAACCGCATGGTCTCACTAGGTGTGAATGCTATTTTTGGACAAAAGAGCTCGTCTTCTTTTTCCCATCTCTCCCTCAATACTCTCAAAGATCCCTGGCAAAGCCTTCCGTCTTTCCAAGCCAAGCCCATCAGCAGATATTCAGTGGTGTAAAGAACGGAGCAGAGCTAGATGCTGCACTATCGCAGTGAATTTAGGTAAGTGGAATCCACACAGCTTGTAACAATTTTCCCTCACTCTTTGAAATTCCAACAGCAAAACAATTCAGTTTAATTACTGAAGCTCCTTACTATAGCATCTGTTCATGGAATTCAAGATTGAAAAGATCTGTTTACTTCCCTACTTTCAGATATCTAGCTCCAATAAAATAAACATAATTCAAATACACCCTGGACTATATCTCCATATTTCTTTAGTATGGTGGTGTGGTTTTTTTTTAAAAAGCCCACATATAGCACTGCAGCCAGGTTATATTTATATTACTAAGTGAAGGAATTAGTGATACAGAAATGCAATGTGTAATTCATGGAGTGTCTGGGAAATTCACAGTCTCTAAGCAACAACTTCTGAATGTGACATGCTTTTAATGCTATACAAATTATGGTCAGAATCCTCTAAAAAAAGCCACATTAGACTGAAACATAATTAAATCTTTGAGTATTCTATTTAACTTGTGAGGGATTTCTGAAGTACAAAGGACTATGTATCTATCTATCCATACATGCATATAAAATCACAGAATTGGAATTGGGTTGGAAAAGACCCTGAAGATCATCAAGTCCCACATTAACCTAACACTGCCAAGTCCACCACTAATCCGCGTCCCTTAAGTGCTACATCTACAAGTCTTTTAAATACCTCTAGGGAGGTATGCATTTATACATATATATGTATGTAAATAAATACACAAATACAAAAATATCATTCAGATTAATTAATTTATTTACCTGTTCAACCTTTATGTCATATTCTCCATGAACCTTTTTTCCACGAAAAGCCTTGGCCCTGCAGGAAAACAGAGAGAGAGAGAAAAGGATATGAGTATTTGTAATTAGTAGCTACATAAAAGCTTCCTGTATGGTCTTCAGTGTCTTGAAAACACATACATTAATTGAATCTACCTACTACACATACAGAATTCTCTTTCCTTTGACACCCTCATATCCTTCACATTCCATCACACAGTATTTTGTGATAAAAAGCATGTATAATGTGATTTTCAACATTAAAGTATATACTGAAGTATACTGAAAAACATATTTCACCATGAGTTTTTAACATAAAAAGAGTACCACTGAAAAGATGCAAACTTGCTCTCATTAAAGTCATCAATGCCAAGGGAAATTCATTTCAACGTGAAAAACACCCTCACAACCACTCATGTCAATCTTTATCCACTTAGCTTATTTAGAAAAAATGGTTTATTTGGAACACTATGCTTAGAAACTTTATATCATTTTAAAAGAAGGTGTCAGAGGTACTGAAGACTGTTGCCACCAAATTTGCAAGTGTCTGATTTACTGATCAGTTTTGCTTTTTCTAGACTGTAACTTGAGACAGTGTGATTAACCTGAAGGAGGGTTTGTGAGTGATTATTATGCACTGGGATTGCTGTGATAAAACAGAACTGAATTCAATGATCCGGCCTCCCAGGTGTAACAAGCAGACGTTATTTCTAGGAACCTGTCAGTCGTAGGCCTTAGGCAGCAAGAATCTGCTTTGGAGTAAATGGAAATTTAAAGAAAGCCCCATCTGTTGATAAAAGGGAACTACTCTAACACTCTGAGGTTGGAAAAGGGAGACATTATCAGTCTCACTCTGCACCTTCTTTGCTTAAGCCACAGCTTAAAGCACCTTTCTGACTTTTATTATACGTGAGCAAAAATCTGTTGCACGTTTCAAAAAGAACATTTTCTGAAGTATTAAAAAAAAAGCAAACCAACTTTTTTCCATTTTCAACATCTGACAAAACACTATGATACTAAACTAAACCTACCTGATCAGTGAAAGCAATGTATACACTACATATTAAACCAATTCATTATTGCTTTTGGAAAATCTTTTTCCCACTGAGGTACAGAACAGCTACACCATTGGATTCAGTGGGGGAAGAACCAAACTTTGTAACAACCAACCAAAAACACTGCCTTTGGCAACATATTTCTTAAGGATATCTTAGGTATTATGAAAAACAGATGTTAGAAAGCAAAGAAAGCATTTATATGAAAGGGCATCATAAAACATTGCCCAACAATTAATTCTGTACAAAACCCCAATTGGTAAGAAGATAACAATGAAGAAAGCATTTGCATTACTGGTTTATGCTGTTTTCCTGTAATAAATACAGATGAAATATGAAGTTTGAAATCTATTGTTTCATTACAGGAGTTATATACTCAGGATAATGTTAGCAAATATTTTTGCCAATAACAAAAGCAGAAGTTCAATATACTATATCGCAAACCTAACAAAGAAATACTCTTAATCACTTGTTTTTCTTTCCAAATTTGTTATGAAATTCTGTATGAATGTGAATATTATTTCTTGAAAGCTTTGAAGAAGTCTGGAGATGGCTTAAGTTTTATAATGTTGTTTATGTTGAAGTATCAGCTGTACCATGTTAATCTAACAGATGCGGGAAAACCAGGGACATTAGTATTACCCTGGGAGAAATCCACAACAGCCACGGACTAGCGAAGAAGGTCTCACATTCAAAGATCCATGTCTGCCTCAGGAGAAAAGCAACTTATTTGTAACAGCAGACAGCTTAAATGTCTCTTTGAAAAACTAGGTTTGCCACTTCAAAAAAAAATATTTAAAACTTTAACTCTGATCCCTCATGAATTTAATAGTAATGTTATTGTTGAATTTTATTGGGAACAAGATGAGCTCCTAGATTTTATTTTCAATGCAGCACCAGGTGAGGTAAATACATTACTGAACATCACATAACACAAATTTAATTTAAATAGAATTATGTCAGCTACATAACAAAATAAATATTACAGTGAAGCTGCCTCTTGAAAACCTAGGAACACGGAGTAATACTCAGTTCCTGCAAAGCTGAATGGTAACTTGATCATATATAGAGATTAAACCTCCCACAACACTTACCCTAACAAATACCAGCAACTGATTATTGGTTTGAGAGGAGATGAAAATAGGAAACCACAAAGAGTCAGAGAGGCTTTTCGATTCTTTAGCGCTAAGTCCATTGCACTTATTGAATGGTGCTCAAAACAATAGCTAATTATTAATTAGTGAGATGCTATTCCTTTAAATTCAGTCTTTCTACTTAAACACCATTTGAATGAGGCAAGCTTTAAACAAACTCTGGCATGATTCACCTTTCAACAAATGACTTTAGTTTTGAAAATAAACAGCAAGCACTGAGGTTAAGCCTTGAAAATAAACATGACATTTAAACATGTAGAGACCTAATTTCAAAGAACCATTAACCAACAACTTTCCTAATAATATTTATTAATATTCTTCAAATATCAAGCCACAAACTGCAAGAATTTATCTTGCTATCTCTAAAAACTCTTACAACAAGAAGCCATGGCTGAAGTAATTTCAGAACAAAATCTAAAAATATCTTAGAATGAGTTTGTTATGAAATAGAACCTAGTTTTCATTTTATTTACTACTATACTTAAGAAATACAGTCATGCCCTGCTTCAATTATTTATTTGTAATATGACAAATAGGCAAGCCTATTATAAAGACATTTATTTATTATGTGTTTAAATTTTTATTATTTTTTTTTACTGAGGGGAGATGGGGAAAGAATTCTTTGGTTTATTGATTTACAGAACTTACTGTAGTTTGAAATGTCTGTTACATCCTATCACTGTCCGTACTGGACAGGGAATACCTGTGTATCACCTCTGGGAGCACCCCCACAGAAAGGAAGCAACGCTCTCGGGGTGAGGATCTCGAGAGAAGGCTTTTGAGAAGGGTGGGAGATGAGCTGTCAGCACCAGCAAAGTTAATAAAACAAATACGCCCCCATTCAAGTATCATTGTTGATGGTTACGAACTTATACTATTTACTGTGCTTTGGCAAGGACAACAAATGAAGATGTAATCACTAAAAATGTTTCAGATACATAAAAAAGACCTGAAGTATTTCCCTCAAACTACACAGCATCTACATACATCTCTACAGTACCTTCCTGTGCCATGAAACCAAAGTGCTTTCATTCCCTGTAAATGAACAAAGAATTAAAACTGCTGCTACTTTCCACTGGCAGCAAAATCAAGACGAAAATCAGGAAAAGAATATGCTAACATGCAACAGGTTTATACTTCTTCAGCTTGCATCCTTTAACACCCCAAATCAGATCTCTTCAGTAAGTCTTGAAGGAAGTTGAAAGCAGGCATCCAGCACACAGGTGGGGTCCAGCCCCGCAAAGCACCGCTGGTGTGTGTAACTCCCCTCCTTCCACAGCACTCCAGACCCTTACACGCTCCAATTTGCATCTGTCAATTTAATGCAGCTCCTGCAGCCCAATTTCCGTACAAATAACAACGTGCCCAGGGTTCAGTTCCATCTGAACACTGATTTCTGGGCATGTCTCACCAGTGAACGGGGAACTAATTACTGATCCTACCAATAACAAGATCAGATGCTCCAAAATAACTATAGTGCCAGTTGAGTACAACGGGGCAGAAGTTCGTTCATCATTTCAAAGAGCAGCACCCTCTACAGCACAGAAATGGCAGACTGACAGCACTTATAAACAGCCACCCTTATTCACTTCAAGCAAGATAAGGTATACGTGTGTGTGTATATATATATATATATATATACAGACACAGCAGCCTCAAATAACTCCTTCGCTGGAATTACCATATGCACGTAAAGATTGTGGCAGATGACTACTGATTTGGATTTAAAATGCATTCTTACTTTCTCCTGCACTGTGAAGTTATACTTTTGGCACTTGACCCAGCCAGTATTTCACTCTCACCTAAACCAGTCACAGTGCTCAAGGTATTACTTCATACAGAAATTGTCTTAAAAGAAGCAAACCACCACAAAGAAGTGATAAAACAGAGCAAATGCATGACTTCGAGTAGTGCTCCCTGTTGAATTGGACTTTATTAGATTAATGATAATCTCCATTATCAGGAGCCTGCAAATTTGACGAGCAGCGCATTTTACCGGCTCTCAAACAGCATGGCTTATTTTAACAGGTTCCATAGCTCACTTTTGTATCAGGACAGTTAAATTTTGCTGTTAATCACTTTGTTTGACAAAATGTCACATTCAGTGGAAGCACGGATTGCTCCTTCCAGTTATTCACTGTGTTATCCAACAATCCACAGAAATCCTAACTGAAACTTCATTCATTTCATAAAAACAACTTTTTCCCCAATATGACAGGCAGTAGATGCCTGTAGGAAACACTCCTCCTCCGGTACAGGGCTTTCCTTCCCTGACTGCTGTAACTTGGAGCAAAGAACTTCTTTAAATACAAGCTTAAAAAGCAGATCTCTTGTGTGCAGTCTTTGACAGTGGAGGATTTTCCTGCCCAGACAGTAGAGAAGCTGCCCAAAGAGACTAGGCTCTAAAAGCATATCAAAAAAGCATAAACAATCTAGAAATAAAGAACACAAGCTTATTATCCAGCAATTATTCCATTTCCCTTTCTGTGCTGCATACCCCCCTTCTAGAAAAGGGATTTTTTTCAGAATAGCATTGTATGTGGTACTTTCAGAGGCTTCCACAATCTCCGATTCAACCTCAGTTTTTTTCTCCTATTTTAATACTAGCCTTTTCTTTTTAACGAATTATCTACCCGCTTGGCATATATCAGAATGTTATCCCCTTTGCTCTGGTTATTTAAACAAAACAGAGCCATTTTATTCTTTCACAGCACAGACCTTCCAGCCCAACAACCATCTTCGCTGCTTAAACCAGGAGCCCTTCTATTTGTCACTCTGTTCTGTGCCTGAATACGGTGTTCTCACTAGAGATCTAATCAAGAAAAAAGTGCCTCCTACTCCTGAATCCCTCATTTGAGCTTGAATTTTCTGGGTCTTTTGAACAGCACGCTTTACTGAAAATGCCTGATTTTCTACCCACTCAAGGTGAAACAAAAACTCTTTCACGACCAAACGCTTGTCTGCCATTCTGGTAATGTCTGAAAATCCCACACCTCCCATTAGGTAATATTTACCATTAGCCCAGTGCTTCTGTGCAAGATTTATAGTCACGATGTAATTTCTGTGGGCTTTTTTTTTTTGGTAAATCAGATGACAAGTGAAACTATTTTTAAATGTTCATTCCCTCATCACTAGAAGACCTCATATGTGATGCAACATCTTATAACCTTTTCCAAATCTGTTAGACTCATTAGAACAGCTACTGCACTTTCCCATGGTTAGGTTCACAAAAATATTTTGTACTCTTGAGATGAACACAAAGTCCCAACTTCTACAGAGAAAAACACCGCTAGCCAAATTACGAAATATTACCGTGCTGAGTACTGATGAAGGTTCTTTTCTTAGTGCTACAAGACTCAAACCGCATATTCTGCACCAGTTGATATAAATTCCTTCCTCTTATCTACTATAGCCAATGTAATAACATTACAGGCTAAAGTAACAACATTAAATTTCTTATTGCCAATTACCAACTATTTGTCTCTCCACAAGCAAGTCATTCTTTCTTTTCAACTTCCCATTCTGTTGACAACAAAGATAAAGTAGTACAAACTGTTAATGAGCAATTCTACTATTTAGAAAGTAAGGCACTCTATCTTGAGTAAGTAGCAAAAATGTCACACAGTACAGCCACTGATGATTAGTTTACGACAGAAAAAACCCAAACCATCTAGAAATAGCATCTAGAGATATTTTAGTTTACTATTTTTGCTGTTTAGGTAAAGAAAATAAATTGAGTGTAAAAGACTTTACACTAACAGCAGCCTATTTCTGACAACATCTGAAATGCTGTAAAAACCAGCATGGAATGAAAAGATCTTTGAGCCCGAATCCATGTTGCCGATAAACTCCTCGTAGAAATTTATCAGCCTTTTAATTTTTTGATTTAGACTTAATTCTCTAAGGCATTTTAAATGCCTCTAAGTATGATGTGTGACTCTGTGAGGTGAGAAAATTGGAATCATTTACAGCTGGAGACATCACAATGTGATACTTCATATGTAAGGTGTTGGGCTATCACGTTGTTTGAATTATTACCTTGAGGATCCTGCACTTAATATAGAAACTGTATCTTAAAACCCTCTCCAGCTTGTTCCCCTCTGCACTTGTCTTATAGAAGAGATTCTGAACAGACTAGTCAAGATGAGGTGGGAAAGAGGGGGGGAAGTATTGAAGAATGGAGAGACACACAGCACCCGCCTTTCAGCCACAGCTCGTAGCTAAACCAGATCAAGTATAACACCAAACTTCCAGTCTTAACGTCAAACCTTAAATCTTCAGCACCCACATGGGGACAAGATCCAGGGGAACTATGGGGTAGAAGGGAAGAAGAAAGGATTGCCACAAGTGCCAGAATATCTTATTAGAGATATTCATACATATACATATACACACACACAACCACACTCCATCAACAGAGCAGCCTTTGCGGAGAGCAGCAGTGATGGTATGGGCAAGTCTGAGTGGTTTTTTCCAGAGGGACAACCCCAAACATTTCACATGCTTGCAGCAATACTTCCATGACCCCACCAATACTGAACTAGATTTAAATGAGTGAGGGATACAAAGATTTTTCATGGATCAGCATTTGCTTTGATCTTTTTCTCTGAGATCTTTTCACCTCCATCACATAGATCCGGAATCTCTTCCAGTTCTATCATTAGCTTCATGTTAGAGGAATACTGGAGGCACTATTTTAATTGAGATACCAAATAATTGGTGTAAAACAGTCTTTGATGTTTCAATTTGTTTTCACACAACTGAAACGTAGGCTTTTATTGTTATGACAGTCATGTGGTACCCTGTTTCCCTGAGCAGATCAATTAGAAAACCTAGTCTTCACAGCTCTATTTAGCTAACTTGGTCTAGCATCTTCACAGATGTAGTAAAGAAAGAGTATATGGCTTTTGCTGCCCTCTTCTGTAGAAAGAAACGTATATCAGATAAATACAGATCCATGGTCATCTTTCTGGCTTTACTGGTTTTAAGATATCGACCCCTCTTTGAAAGAGCAGCAGGGCCAGGCAGCAAACGCAGGAGCAGGCTGAAAGCAGGGAAAATACTTCATTCTCATAAAGTTAGGTGTACGCTTGTGCGCAATGATGGACCTAAGGTTAGGCTTGAACCTAACCTGTAAATAGTTTTAGATCTACTAGAAAAAGCGTATTAACAGCAATAGTACAGACAGTCTCTATGTATTTACCGCAGCGTGAGCAAAAACCCACAAGCATATTAATCACTGGCAACAGGGATGAAACGAACAGCCATTGCTAGTGCTTTGTATACTCTTTTCCTATTTGAAGTTGAATTAATCAATATTATTAAGGGATTATTTTCTCCCTCACACACATGGAGGCAAATACACACGCTCAGGTTTTTTTTTTATTTTTCACCCCCTTTCTCCTTTCCCCCCCTACCCCCCCAGGCAGCCTCCTCTGACTCTAAATAAAATTCCCACTGTATCAGAAAGCTGGATGGTATCTCCAGTGCAATTCCCCCATGGAAGGAAGGATTTCATGCCCTGTGCTCAGCCGAACAAACACATTAATTTGTTATTATGGAAGAATGAGCATCAGAAATACTCATTTTTATCTACCCACGAGTTTTGGAGAAAGGTCCAGAACACTTCTTTTTCAGAACACGTGGAAAGGTGTAGCAGGTTACTGTTTTGCCACTCCCACGCAAAATTCTCCATATATTCCTTCTCTAGTCATACTTTCAGACATACCAGTACTTTTACACTAACAAATTACTGCTAGCATTTTTTTCAAACAGAATACTACATCAGCAAAGACCTGAAAATATAATACTTGTTTAGTAACTCCTGCAAAATGTGCATGAAGGGGGGGGTTCTGAAAACACAGCAAGGAATACATTTTAGCAATACTCGACCCCTATTCACTGAAAGGAATAATCTCCTCTGCTCAGAATTAAGCTTCCCAAATATGTTGTAAAATTAATCTAAACACCCTGTATTTTAATATTATACTTAAAAGTATAATCACATATAATTTTGTCTGTACTTAAAATATCCATGTCTGGTTTATCAATTTTAATATTGTCTAAAAAGCCAAATAACTAAGAGCCTGTGTTCCTGAGGATTTTCAGCTTCCCTCTGTGGATTAGAGATTAATAGAATTTCCCACTACTGCTTAAATCAGCAAATGGTATTTTTCTCTGTGGTAAACTGGCACCACAACCAGTACTGGACTGGAAGCATTACCCACCCCTTCCCCAGGTGAGGCTGACCTTGGGAATTCGGGCTTGAAAAATTCTTACACAGGAACAGTCCATAAAAGTCAGGTAAAGTCTATGGGGGTCTGTAATACAAAACATGTAAGTCTCACGGATATGTGACAGAGGGGAAGCCATTACAGATGAGAAACATGACCAGGGTACTCAACAATAACTTCCATGGAAGTAGTATCTAAGTGCAAACACTTTCTTTGTTTATAGTGCATCTAAAATCAGGAGCTGAATTAAAGAAAAAAAAAATCTCCATGAGCGATACATTCATTTTGCTCGAACGGTGCATTACTATAATACAATATCCCACAATTGCTCAAACCTTCATTATTTGTAAACAAAAGTGATCTGAATTTTTAGTGCTTAATGAACCCTGGAATCAAGTGAGTCCCCCCTGGCTCCAAGTGTGTGCTGTACAGCCGCACAGGCTACTCCACACAAGGTCTGTGTTACACCCACGTCACACTTGCCTCCAAAAGCAGAGCAATATATAACGGTACACTGTACCTCAAATTTGGGATTCTGAAACCCAGCTCTGTGCCAAGCCTTTGAGCAGAAATCCCCTGATGAGGCTGTGTTGAAAAGCCCCCCAGCAGCCCTCCCAGTGCCTCCCAGCCCTGAGGAGCAGAGGCAACTGCTGAACACAGGACTAGAGTGCAACCTCTCTGTCCCTGCCCAGCTGAGCACTACTGGGTTTTTTGCACAACTACATGCTGTCAAATATGAGATTGACTGCCAAAAAATTGGTAGTGTAACAGACATGAAACAACTAAGCTGCAAACAAGCATTCTCTTTTGACATATATTAAAGCATAGCCATAGTTATAATAATTTCCTAATTGAATGATTCACATTTATGGGATTAATTCCCCCAGTGCCTATAGGGGCGAGCACAGGACCTGTTCTCTTTTGCACACAATAGCAAAGGCTGTTCCAAAAATCTCAGAGACTTGAGCAGCTCTTCCCTCCAGGAGCTGTACTGCTTTAAATTGAGTTGGCGACATACAGCGCGCTGGTCAAAGGATGCCCATGAGATGAACTGAATCCAGCCCCACGTCATTTTGTGGGCTACACCCACCCACTTTGGTCCCTAATGGGAAGTGGCTAGTTTATATACGACTAGTCACCTCTCCGTTAATGTGTCCTCAGGCAACCACAAGTCTGCAGTCCACGGCACTGATTCACTTGGACAGGAGTCGTTAGAGAAAAAGTCAGGAGTACTTTTCCCATGAAGATACTGCCATTTGGCAAAGATGGAAGTAGCAGGCGTGTGCAAGCCCTCCTTACGTAAGAGCCAAAATCTGCAGCTAGTTACTGGTAAATATTTTTGCTAGTGAATTTATGACTCTGGGCAAGGATGATCATCCTGGTGAGTAAACAAAACATGAACAAATAACAGCATTTCAGAGTAAGAATATTTTCTTGATTATTCTACTATCAGGCCTGTTGGGAGAAAAATTCAGCATGTGTTGAAAACCTTTCAGAATCAGAGACCCAGGACATCCATACTGCAAGTTTAATTTGCTTGAGAAAGAAAGGCTGCTGCACTCCTCCTAGTTTGCTACTGCATCAACACAAATTAGCCTGTAGTTATATCAGCAATTGCTTTGAGACAACTCTGATATCAAACTCCCACATAGTGGCAGACTGCCAGTTTTCTCTAAAACCCTGCTTTTTTTCGTGTTGTGAACCAGGGGAAAAAAAAAAACAACAGAAAAAAACCCAGAAGAAAACAAAAAGAGCAAGTATTCCCTAAACTTCTAAAAGCACAACCAAAAGAAAATTCAGCAGGATTTGCAGACATGACTATTATTCTTTTCAGAGCTAATCAGCACAATATTTCTGACTACATTTGAAGTCAGTATTTTCTATCTTTGGTACTGTGTATGCCACTTCCCGGGTTTGTTCTTATCCCCAGTAGCTTTTAGAGCTTTACTTTCTGTAACAACATCTACTTTCTAGAGCAATCAGCAACAAACCTCAAGAGCATTATGCTCAGTAGCTTCACTTAAGCTCCCGTAGTCTGCGTTTCTCCATTCTCATGAACTGCTTGCCACATTCCATTTCCCAGCAGGTAATTCAAAAGAAATTCACACTCTTGAGTTACAGACAGAATATTACGTAATTTTCTTCTGTTTTTAAAAATTTCTTAGTAGTGGATCTCATTGTTGATATTATAGGCATAACATGCAGCAATGGTATGTAGTAAATAAGATCAGATTCCTTCATCAAGATTTAAGGGCACTCAAAACCAATCTTAGTGACATTTAATAAAGGCTGTCGTGATAATGGGTATTTCTTTTAAAAGCATTTCAAATTCTGTCCATTCAATCAGGATTCCTTAAAACAAAAATTCTGCTTCTTGTTATGTAATTTTGTATCTTCAGCAATTTTCTTAAACTTCATTAGGATGTCCACTTTCACTACTTTGCTGGAATTAATTTATACAATGCACTGTATATAATGCATCTGCATTGATATAATAATGAATCTCCATAAGCAAATCAGGGCTTCTGCAGAAAGTGCCATCTATTCAGAACCGAAGCAGAGCAGGTTTACACCATTTCGGTCAAGCACTGCCATCTGCTGGGCAGACTTCGCTGTGAACTGAAGTGCCATAAAATCAAAAGTTCAGAGGGAAAAAAAATTTTTTTTAGTTTGACGTACCTAACAATTTGCCCATCAAGAAGCACTAATTCAAAAGCAGTTGTGGTTTCATTTTAAACAAAAATATTAATTGTTTTAAATAAAGTTGGAGAAACTAAAAGTAGTTTGAACAGTACTTTGCATCTATTTGCTATTGCTACTATGGTGCATTATAACTCTGCTTCTACACAATTTCTGAGGGAGAAGAAACAGCTGAAGAATTTTCTCAGTTGTATCTTAGATTAAAATAAAGCAAATGAACTTTCACAACTTGAGCTACAGTGTAGCTTTTCACAAATTAAAAAGACACAAAGGTAGAGTGCTGATAGTCTGACAGGGAGGGCTAGAGAAAATGAGAAGTTGCAATCTTGTGCTCAGAAATTAATACAAGCCAGGTCTAGATGTCCAAAACCGTGAGACAAATAAAACTGGGAAATTCTCAGCAGTCATTTATGGTACAATGTTTTTTGCACCATTCAGCTGGAAGGAAAAACAGGACACATGGTCACTTTCAATCCAGGGTACCATTAGGTATCTGCAGAAACAATAAAGAACTAAGCAAAACTATACAATGTTCATAATATGCAGGACACTAAATCCTTCTTTCCCACCAAAGTGAGGACTGGCCTTGTGACTACATGTCCATATCTTGACATCAGCCCTTGGGGACAGACAGGTTGAACAGAAGAGGCTGATGCTCTTGAGGCCTGAACCCTCTCCATCTTCCCTTACTAACTTCCACTCAAACTATCACTTCACTCCAGGATACACTCCTCCTTGCAGGATAGGGAATCTAAAAGCAACTCAGAACACCGTATTTTCAGTATGCGTGCTCCAAAAGGCACAAATTGATGTGAGCAACACTTTCCAATGCAGTATGTCCTTGGTGGGCCCAAGAGGAAACAGAAGGTCATTACTGCAAGTTCAAACACACACGATTCCCATTTACAATAATATCTTGAAAACACTTCCACAGTCTTATCACAAATTGGGCTGTATTTTGCTATTTTGCACTTTGCTGCTGAGGAAGCAACTAATTGGTAGGGCATGATATTGCCCTTTCTCTCACAGATGTTCCACAGTTGTTAATGACACTCACGAAGTGCTCCAGCACAGCCAGAGCCCCCCACTACAGAATCCATACCTCAGCCTAGCCATATCATCCCCCTTTCTCTTTCAGAACACACTTCACATGCCTCCTCACTAACAAACATCACCTCTGCTTACTAAAACACAAGCCAAAGAGCTGCTCTTTCAATAAGCAAAGTAGGTAGAAGAGTGGAAATACTGAATAGCAGAGCCCTGTTATGCATCTATTCCAAGGAATCTCAAAATCCTGAAAGAACATGAATGACTGTTTCGTTCTCATCAGCCCAAACCAGCCACAGACCATCACCAGGGCTGAGCACACAGCCAGACCGAGACTGTCTCCTGACCCCTACACCCTCACTCCCCAGCTGGAAATGAAACACAAGCACAGAGTGCGTCACAGCAAAGGGAAGGATTTATGGAGGAATAGGAACAGCAAATATGAATCTTTCTAAATTACTGCTTTTTTTAAAAACGCAATCTTCAAAGGTAGAGGCCAAGTCTTAAAACACTTCATTCTATTGATACTTGCACAAATCATGGTAGTTTGAGCATCTTTTCTGGATTTGGCAGCTTGATTTAAGGGCTTAATTCAAAACCACAGGATTATGATACTTTGATTAATTCTCAGTTCTAATAGGAGACAATATCAAATGCATCACTTGATTTAGATTTTACTGAGTCTTTTTTTTTTTTTGTACTATTCCTCCCATAGAAGGTATTACAACATTTTGTCTCATCCCTGGATTCACGCTTTCTCACTTCTTTTCCCTTCTTCCCACCCACCCCCCACACATATTTAAGACTTGAGAGCTTGAATGCTTCTCAATCACAATGTTTTTACAAAGTTTACATTTCATTATCACACATATCTTTCTTCTCTTTCTGTAGGCAGGCTATAGTTCTCAATTTTCTGAGGATCTCAAATTTTGTATCCTATTTGCTTTGGATGGAGTAGTCCTGGCAACCAAGTTTAAGTAGACTCCAAGGACTAGTGGTTTCTTAAGGTAAAATCTCTCACTCAAATTCTGCAATATGCTCCTTTCTTAGTAGAGGCAGAAAACCCATTACCCTGAACAGATGGGAGGTAGTCTGTGGGAAGACAAAATCTGTTAGAGCAAAAACTTAGAATAATTATAAATAATTAAAAAAAAAATAAAAAAAAACTCTGAGTCACAGGTCTGATAAAATCACAAGATTGGCTGAAGAGATCCTTAAATTCTAAGAGAAGCATGTATTTTAAGGAAAATAGTATACATTTTTTATTTATTTTTAACTTGTGTGTTTTTCATTCCCTTGAAAGGAAATGTAAGCTTTTTTTATTCGAAAGGAGAGCTGAGATTCTTACTTGATTCCAAAAGCTGTATCCTTAATGAAAAAAAGAGGCTCACAAGAAAATTCTGTGTGTTCACAATCTTAGGGCAGTTTGTGAACTGTGTTGGTTTCTCTGAAGGTGTGGAAAAGCAATTGTCAGATGAACTTGGCTGTGACTCGAACAGCTGCGATGCCATGACGACTGTTCAGCTCTAATTAAATCTCTGTGCGATCTCATTTGGAAACAATAAGGACACAAATCAGGCCCAAAGAACATATCGTTACATTCACTGTTAAGTGTCCTCTATGATGCGGGAGTATTTGTTTTAATCTTCAAACTTGCCAAAACATGTCATTTTGATTGACAAAAACTTATCTGATTAATTTGAAATTAATAGTCACAGCTTGAAAAAAGATATGAAATTCACAAATCCAGCAAAAAATATAAAAATCTATCACTATTCTTCTTTTAACTGCTATCTCTTTTTCCTCAGGGTAGCGCCATAGGATATTTTAGAATTATTTGCTGACACTGGTACAAAGACTTGAGTCTCCCAATGACAAAATCAGCTATTTCAAACAAAAGTTGTACCCTTGTTCTTAGCCTTTCACCCCCTGGCTTGCTAGCAAAGCATTTTTTATGAAGTGAAATACAGAGAGACTAAACCAACATTTTCTATATGCTTTCTGCTGTCTTCCTCATCACTTAAAACAACACTCACCCCTTCCCCACGTCACACTTGTTAACAGTATGTCAGTGTAGGCACTATCAGCTACTTTGCCAGTTTTCTTTCTTTTCCCCTCTCAGGTTCTATTTTCTTTCTGCTGCTTTATTCTGTTTTCTTGTTTCAGGTGTTTATTGCTTTCATTCTTCTTGTATGGTCAAGCAAAGAACTTTATATCAAACAAAAAACTGCTAATAGTTTTGTAATAGTTTTGTGCAGTTTCAACTTTCCTTGCAGTATACTTCTGTTTCATGTTAAATTAGCTGTTTCGACAACAGATGTCTTACCTAAAATCGAAGTGGTGGGTGTACGTCTGTATGTGCCTATTTATATATATTATATACATATGCATACATATACAGACGTGTGCTTAAAGTCTGCAAAAAGACAGTGTGTCACATTTCCTTTACTGGCTATAAAACCCTGGCTTTCCTTTAAAGAGTGCAAGTATTGCATCGGAGTCAAGAACCACTAATTATGTGGTTGTTGCAAACCATCACCAAGATGACAGAAGGTAAATTAACACAGTGAGACCTCTGTTAACAACCATTCCATCATCCGTTACTTAACCTCCTAATAAAGGCACAGCAAGAATATGTTCAATAACTAGGCTTTTTTATTTTTGATTTTTTTTATACCCACTATGCCAATGATTTATAGCTTTCTGCCCGAAGGTTAACTGTATTTTTCCTGGGTTTCCCATTTCTAATGAAATTTACCCCAGAATGCACAGGCATGTGCTACCATGCAGTCAGTGCAAGTTTGCTGACCTATCCACACAAATACGGCATGGAAGCCCCCAGTTCTCAGTGACAGGCATGAAGATGAGGATGCAGAAGAAGGTAATCTACAGTGAACTCAGCAGTGAGCTTGGAAGGAAAGCACCAGTATAGCAACAGGGACTATTCCTCAAATCAACCCACCGATGCCTTTTCATCGACCCTTCCTCCAAGAAAGGGGATGACGAGGGAGACAGTGCTGGGGAAGTGGACTTGGAAGAAGAGGAGAAAGAAGCCACAGAGGACCAGTCCGGAAAGACAGAACAGTTTCACAGTCACTTAGAGCTGACTTGAGCCCAGTGCCATCAAAACCAATGATCTCCAGTGACCCCAGCTGCACTTTGTTACCCCAGCTCAGCATTTGTGCAGCTGGACAGTTAACCAGATGAGAAGAACGACTGGGCTCAACACTAGGGATGTTTCCTCCCGTCCCAAGAACATTTGAGCTATAAGTGAAACAGCAGAAAGGCAGAGACATGTGAGGGTGGTCTTTACTTTAGATGACAGCAATGGCAGGTGACCTTAAAGCAGCACAGAAATGGATCCACAAAATCCAACTTTGTGCAATTTGTAATTCTCTCTTCTCCAGGGCTACACCTTTTTAGTGATTACTTTTCATTTTGTATATATATAATTATATCCTAAAAATGTTAACATAATTTTAATATATTTTCTATTTATATATAGGAATATGTTTTATATATTTAAATACCTTTTCTATATATATAAATTTTACTCCAATAAATTATTTTATTTATATATATGATATATGTCCTTTCCTATATCATATGTCCTTTTTTAAAAGAAGAAAAAGAAACCAAGGGAAAATTATTTGATTAGCTTGTAGTATCACTATAGCACATGGGTTTAATGGCTTTTAATTAGCGTCTTATTTTAATGACAATTTAGTTATATTAACGAAACTTCAGAAAAACATTTATTGGAGTAAAATTTATGCTAGGTCAGTAGAGTCCAATACTCCCTATGAAGCCTAACTCACCAGCTCTCTTAAGGTCTTTATCACATGAATTAATACAGGTTCTCAATGCTCAGTCAGTTATTCCAATGTTGTCATATGAGACTAAAATGAAACTACAGAAAAGAAAAACTATACATTTCATTAGAATCAACAACGTTGATTTTTTTTTTAATGCCGTAGAGTAAGAAGGCTAAAGACTAATTCTGAATTATCAGTACCATTATCATCATCTATAGTTTGGCATTATGAAATCCCAAATACCGTTATAATGAGCCCTTTAAATACATCTCAGTTATCAGCTGAACGCAGATGAGGACAATGGTTGTACTCTTCTTCACTTGCAGTGAGGTGAAGATCTGCGAGCACACATGATAACATTTTCTAATAAGCTAAAAAAGAAAAGAAAAAAGGAGGAAAAATAGCTTTAAGAAGCTCATGCAAAAAAAAAAAAAGTAAGCTTGCTCTCTCTTCAAAAGATTTCCAAGCAAATCAATCCCTAGGCCAGATAAAAGAACACAATTACATAACCTATCTTAACATAATATACACATTCCTACTCTGAAAAATATCAGACTACAAAAGACATATGCTAATCTTTTCTTATTCAAATTTTATCATACTGCGAATTCATGGATTAAAACTATAAAGGGCAGGAGAATCATTGCAAAAACACATGTCAATTAATAGAACAGAAGAAAAAAACTAAAATTACAGTTTTATAGACAGAGGGGAACAAGAAGGCGACATCCATAAGAGAACTGAAAGAATAACTCCCTAACATATAGTCCTAGGTAAAGCAATCGATTTCCTTCTACATAAATGTCTCTCAATTAAAAAGAATGGCATTACTTCAAAAAGGATTTCTCAGATGAAAAAAAGAAAAAAATCAAAGCAAGGTTTTGATTATGTAAAATATTAAACCAAAATTATTCTGTTCCCGTTTCCACCCGTGACTCAGTGCCGAAGCTGGTACCGTGTGCCTGAGTCACTTGCACGCTACTCGTGCCTCCAAGTAGGAGGCATAACTCAACGGGAACTGACTCAGAATCTAACATAGTAGTAGTAGATCACCATTACCCTGTGTCAACAAGCATTTAAGTATATACATACAGAATAATTTACGGCAGCTCATGAATATGTCTCTTCTGACAAATGTTCATGTCCCCCTAATTGGAATGGAACATATTTATGTTTCATTATGAATAATGGGAGAGAGAGAGACAGACAGTTCTCACTGCACCAAAAGAGTTCACGTCGCTAAACCTTTACAGAGGGAAGGCAATTGCAACTTTTGGACCAATAGTAAAATTAATTTCAATACTAGTAACCTTGATTAAAGGAAGATGTTGCATCTCAGCTGAAGCAAAAAGCTCTCAGGATGAGAGATTTTTTTTTTCTTCATCTACAAGAAGAAGGCATGAGCACCGTAAGTGTTACTCGTTATTTCCCACCGTACCTTTCACATGTGCAGTTTGCTTAACCAGTCTGCTAAGAGCCATGCATGAACACCTGCATAGCAGGAGCCAGCTTGCACACCGCAGATTTAATACAGCAGAGAATTTCAACAACTGAAGAAAAACATCTGCCCAGCAAAAAGGCTGTTCTTTAGCCCAAAACATTCTATGCAGCTTAAAAAAAAACAAAACAAAAAACCCCAGAAAATTGTTAACACAATTGATATTTATACCATAAGGAAGATATGCCTGATTGCTCAAGATGTTTTTGATTTTGCACAATTCCGTTACCAAACTGGATAGTTTATATATGGAACCATAAGTACTCTTAGCAGACTTCCCAGTTACTGACATGGGCTTTGAAAATATTAAATCTCAATAGCATATTTATTACTAACACCATAATTAGGTGAGAATCTAATTTATAATTGATGGGAATGGAAAAGAGAAGAAGCATTGTACTTGGTAACATTTGGGAAAAAATAGTTTTTTCAAATAGAAAGAGAAAAATGAAAAAATATTTGGCTTCACGTGCCTTCATTCTTCTAACTCACGTATTTTAAAGCCTCATATGTTCCAATAAAATAGCAGTTTTTCAATGACTTTATTACTTCTGAATGCTTAAAACTGGCAATAGTGCTGGTTTGCCAGCATTTGGGCGTGTATAAACTGATCTAGACAAAAAGAAATACCTGTATTCTTTGTTACTTTCATTACTCTTGTTCTTATCTTCACAAGACTAGACAAGAAGGAATCACCACAGCAAATAAGCCATATCTCACTACATATTTTCCCCAAGTAAAATTTCTATTATGGCTTCAAAGACAGACTCACTTTAGAGATTCCACAGCTGAAGGCAAATCAGCAGATGTCTATCCCTCCCCCCACATAGTTACTAAAAATGCGATGACTTCCTTATCTGCCTACATATGGCTTCCAGCCTCTTCCAGTGAAAAAGAAAAACCCTGGCCCAAAGAGCACACATCCGTTTATACATTACTCTACCCTAAAAGAGTAGCAGACAGGGAGCTATTTATTCCTCCTCCATCCCATATAACCACAGATGCTATTCTTAACCACTGCTCTTATTTTATATTGTTCACATTGTGTGGGACAAGGCTGGCTCTTTTCTTAAAGACATGCTCACGACAAAACAAAATGCTACCTTCATTTATTTCTTGCAAATTGCAACCATACTTCAGATACCAACTGGCTTTAAAATGAGAATATTAAATGAGTAATTAGATATCATTTATCATTCTTTTGAAGTGCTAGCAGTGCAACATGTCACCTTCTAAATTTCATCATCCTTTGCCTTAATTTTACATCTAAAAGTATGATTATTTCATCCTCTTTCATAAATAGGCAAATGTCTTTAGTGTGCTTGAAAATACGAAGAAATCCCTCAAAAAAACTTGACCTGAAAATTATCAGTATCTTCTCTGGCCTATAAAATTTACATAGTAAGACATTCATAACAATATAAAAGCTTGTAAAAGCCACTCGACTATGAGTGGAAATATTGTTGTTGTTTTATATAAGTCCTTTTGCATGTTACTTAATGACTATGGCCATAGCTCGATTTGACAGTTTTCATCAGAACCGAGTCAGTACAGGTGGCACTCTAAGAAAGCCTGCAGAGAAAAAAGCTCAAAGGAATTAAAAAATACTGAGCAAAGTGTGGGTTGAATGACAAAGTGCACTGCACTGGAAGGGGAGTTAAAAGGGACACTAATGAAAGGAGTTCAAGACAGCGCCAATTCATTTGGAATATAAACATAAAAGATTGGCAGCGACTGTGTAGAATGTGATGACTCACACCTTCTCCCTCCCTGCTCTGCCCACTGTGATGCTTCTCAAACCTTATTCTCTTTTATTATTCTCTCTACATTTTTACATTCCTTTTACTAGCATAATGAATATGGTACAATTTGATTAAGAAAGCTGATAAAAGCAGGGACATACTGAGAGGTCTACCGCAATGAAACACACCAGGTGCTTTAATAACCTGTTCACTAAAAACTAAGAGGACTTTTTCACAGTATCATGCTGCTGAGTTTCCAATCATTACACTTCTCCCATCTTAAAAAAGAATAACTGTTTTAATTCCCTCTGTGAACACAAGTAGATGCAAGTACATGTTACACCAATTTCCTTTCTTTTACAGCCATGTAATCTTAATAAAGCTGAAATTTCACATATGGAATTACAAGAAAAAAAAAACACCCTACCCTTTGGAAAACTAAATTTATGCCAAGTAATCTTTAGAACATCTTAAACTGTTATTTCCAGCAGAAGAAAAAACTTTCTAATCTGAAAAATTATTTCACGTATCACATAAAAATGTTTTACATGGCTCTAAGACCAACATATATAGATAACGTTTGGTAAATAATGTACTTCCTATTTTCAAAACAGGAACTCTACCTGTATTTTCTAATAACTGTCATTTTTTAATTTGTTAATGATCAAGGTGACAGATCTGTCCAAAGGAATGGCTAACGGGTACATAACAAGCATAGAGACACACACACATATATTCTAAGCTAAAGATATCGCAGCCCTCCACTGGGGATGCTTTGTCACACTTTAAAAATGGTACTTAAAAAGCAGAGCACTCGGAATTTATCAAAAAGGCAGTTTGAAGGTCATATCCTGAGACACTTGAAATTATTAATCACACTTAAATTCTCGTTATACACATATGTTTTTTGAAACTTATTAATGTACTTTATCCTTTCTCTCCAAGCCTTTTTACCCACTGAAGTCTGAAGGAATGCATTTTTTACTGTTAGAGATCCAGTGTCATTGGGCTTTCCTCAAAAACAATACTAAAAAGCCACCCAGGGATCCAGAATCCATTACTATCAGTAACTCTGAAACAAAAGGATCTATATTAGAAATGACAGAAAAATTAAAGTGCTATGGACTGATGGAATAAACTGATATCTGTTGGTAGATAGGCTTACAATAGCATTTTTATCTTGAATTTAGCAATACCTGAAAGAATTGGTGATAACAAATGATGGATTATTTCATATTGTTACAGAACTGAATTACAAATGGGAATTTTATGCTTGCATTCTCTAACCTCCATTCTCCCTTCCTCTGACTGTAGTGCTCCAATAGGATACTTTTCTTGAGAATTTTGAAAAGAAGAGATAATATTTACTTTCCAGGGACAAAATTTTCCAAAATACTGTTTTGTTGCTTTTTGCATTCCTGACTTAAATATGTTGCAGTAACATCAAGCCATTATTTGTATGAGGTAGTCACCTTTGTGAAACTGCAATTAAACAGAATGCTTACAAATATTACAACTGGAGATACACTGTAATTTAGAAAACTCCTATTTAAAGTAAATGCTGAAATTGCATTGTTCCATCAACGTAAAATAATTATCCTATTTTTAAGCAGCAGCATGAGGAAAGGTGGGGGGAAATCTGCTGCACATTATTCAAAAGAAAAAGCCATATTTTTCTGATATGTCCAAATTTAGTACTTTCCAGCATATGGGCACATTAAAAAAACTACAGTCCATACATATCTTGCCATGCTGCCCGGTTAGTTACTAGTACCTGTTAATTAGAATATACTAATATTAACATCATTCACTGAAGGAGTAAAATCATGCTGCTTTCTTCTACTTTGGAAGTACTTCCAGATGCTGCTTATTTCAGTAGTCAGTTTAAATACACACACAAATTCTATAAATATATGGACTTTTGTGAGCAGAAATGAACTCACTCTACACATTCTCTGAGACACCTGGAAGCCATCTAGCCACAGTTACACAAGCTGACAAACCCAACTGAAGCCCTTCTTTTATACAGATACTTACACAGCCTGCTTGAACACGCACTCACTTTATATGGAGATGCAAACACAGTGCAAAGCACTTTGTTCCACTTAGCCTTCTCCAAAAGCTCCTACACGGTAAAGACAGAGAGGTCTACTCTCAGTTAGTTGTGTACGGATTTACTCAGGAGGAACTAAGAAATTAATCCTCCCTGAAGGCCTAGTCATAGCTGTGTACTCTTACATGGAAAAAAAGGACTGTAAGTAAAAAAAAAAATAATTTAAAAAAATACTTTCAGCCACAGATCATGACTTGATATAATTCAAAATATTCCCCTATAATTGTCATCATAAGACTCTGTGAGCTGAATTCAATATAAACTGTGTGTTGACTTTATTACCTTACTCTGCCTTGTTATCTACCAGATGGTAAGGTGACTAACTCCGACCATGGGATCTCCCTCTAGCAGCAGCTTCCAGAAGAACGGACTTTCCTGGCATCCAGCTGACTCAAGATGCTGCCACCTGATTTAGGGTCACTTTGCCCAAATGCCACATAGAAAACACAGGTTTTATAATAATTTTCCTGTATACAACTTATGTCTGAAACATAGAATCCCATGAATCTACCACCTACATTCGAATCTACTTTTGAAAAGGCAATATATACCAATCAAGGCAGTGGTATACTTCTATATAAATATATATAGAGAGGAGCTATACTCCTCATAAGTCACCAGTGGCACGTGCCAAGCATCCTGCAGTATATACATCTCAGCTAGAACCGAGAATCCTGCATCTTCACAATTCCACTACTCTCATGGAGGATGAGGACATGGTCAGTGACATAAGGAGATTAAGTCAAATCACTGAACAGGTACAGTGAATATGACTGCAAATAATGAGTACTATATTAAATACAGTATAAGCTATTAATCACTATGCACTTTCTTCTGCGCAACATATATTTAGTGAAGAGCTGTGGTGTCTCAGCCGTCTTCCCTGAAGCTGTGCGTCAGTCCTACAGCACGACTTCTACTGTAATCGTGCCTAAATTTCCACGATTTAGGCATTTAGGCATAGAAGTGCCTAAAAATAAAGCAAGTATTTCCATTAGCTGCAGCGCAGAGCAGCTGAGAAAAACCAAGCTTCCCATTTAAATTATGCTTAGTACTGCAGAACCAAATCTTTCTACCTGCTGAGTACCAACTTTACTTACCTCACTTCCATCTTCCTCCCGTCAGCATGGATACAGCATTATTTGGGCACAAACATGTACTGGTGAATTTAATTATTGCAAAATCATAAATATTGTACATTCATAAACAGTTGATAAAAACAAACCCAACACAACAAATGAAAAATCATGAAAGGGAAATTAAACCAAAATAATAAAATCTTATATTAAAATATTTAATTATTAAAATTCCACTTGGGAGAAGAAAAGCCTGTAGATTACAACTGTTGAATTCTGCCCCTGCATTTCTGCTGGAAATGGTGTAGCCACAGTGCTGGAAAGAATATGCAGAATGAATCTTGATGCTTTTGAACATATTGCGTGGTACCTCACACAACAGACTTCCACATCAAAAGTCAGCCCCACCTGATGGGCTACATTGGGAACACCTCCTTGGAATTGTGCTGCAAGCTATTCCCAGCACCTGGTCACACCACTAATCATCCCACTATTAAATGGAACAAAAGATATCAAAAGACAGGTAAGCAGCACTACTGAATAATATCCACCATAAATAATCAAAAATACCTTATGTATGTGCTCACACTGACCAAAGTATGAAGAAATTATATTCATTTTAGTAAAGGCTAAAGCCTTACTCATATAGTTCACCTGGTTCATAGAATTAAAATTCCGGCATCATAAAATACGAAACAGTTAACACAAGATATTATGTATTTTCTATCATGCATTGCCACTGGATCTTCAGACTAATAAAAATTCCCATTTTTAAGGTGGTAGTTTCCCAGTATCATTAATTGCATCTGGCACCTTAAGTATGGTAACAGCTACACTGTACCTGATATCCTGACAAATACCTACCCCTCCAAAAAAATACTACTAGTCATAAGCTTTTCCACTGATACAAAAAAAAATAATCATAATATGAGACTGAATCTGTATTTAGTCTGATAAAGCTCATGCACATACATGCACAGTTTTTACTGGAAAAGTTAGTTCAGTTTCCCATAAAAGCAAGGCTTGTGCAATCATCCTGCACCTCCAGTAATTTCTGAACCTTCTGGGCAATTCCAATCAAATTTGAGGGAGGGACAGAATCTTACAATCCCCGTAGCCTTGTGAAAAAGATTTTAAAAAGCAGTAGAAAAATTCTTAAAACAGCATCTCTTCAAGGAGAAACAGCTAGGCAACTATTGATAACTTAGTCTAATCATGTTAAGCACCTTCTGTACAATTTTGGATACCCTCCTAAATCCTTGTTTCTTCTATATTTGTCTTGAAATTATTCCCTACAAAAGTACTATGAGATCTCTTCATAAAGAAGCATATTGTGCTGGGATAGGGAAATTCTCATCTGGTTCTTTACTTCTTACTGAGTAGCGATCAACAGTATCAGAAAGGGATAGTCAAACAAAGGTATCTTTGGTGTGACTAAATTTTCTCTGCTATTTCCCTGCAAGCCTCTCTGCTCACATATGGTACAGCCTAAAATCCTGCTGCCAGTTCCATGCTGAGCCGTTCCCATCCTCCATCCAGGCGTTGGGCCGAGCACACCTGCTGCCCTGCGAGATACCACCGTATCGCACGCTACGTTCTTCGGTGGAGAAAAGAAACATTTAACAGTTCAACTGTTAAACAGTTTAACTGGTTTAGGCAGAATGCTGCTGTGCAGCAACAGCCAGAGAAATACACCATGATGTCAGGTGTGAGGGAAGGCTGTGCGTGCGGAGTATCCCTTTGGAAGGCAAATCTCTTCCTCCTTAGAATAACTTCTGAATTCTCCATTCATTTAGAAATTTCACACATGTGGACAGTGTGTAACTTACATGAATTTGGTTTTTTTAGTCACTTTCCGCAGACGCCTTTAAAATAATCCAAGGGATAAGAACCGTGAGACATCATCTCTTAGAAGTGCTTCTCAACTATAAACTCTACAACTTTTGCTTTCTTCTTTGTGACATTCCAATTACTTTGCTCTCACAGACCACATTTCAGCTGGTATCTCACATAATTTGCTTGACAGGACTTGGGTAAAATATACCTCATTCCCGGCAAGAAGGCCACCAAACTATTCCCTTCTCAGCCATATGACTATATTAGAGACAGGACTCCTTGATTTCCCTTACCTGTCTCTACTCATACAGAAAAAATTACAAGTACCAAAGCCCTTGCAGAAATTTTAGTGCCATCTGTCTCTTCCCAAAAGCCTCCCCCCCTAAGGATTTCACGGTTCAAGGACAGTGTCCTGCACGGAAGATCACCTCTTGATGATCCTCATGGGTCCCTTCCAACTCGAGACAGTCTGCAATTCTTTCTGTCCACTTCAGAGTGCTATAATGAAATCACTGCACAGATCAGAAAAAGAACCCTGTATTATACTAAGGATCACATTCCAGAATATTGACTACCCTCAGTCAGTATCAGTAGAAATGATTAATATATATGTGTCAGAAAAAGCAAAAAAGCATAAAATGGAATAAAACAGACAGGTAGGTTTCATTGCTTTAACCTCAGTTTAGTATCTTCCCTCCTTCTGAAAAGGGATTAGAAAACAGAAAAAAGTGTATGAATGTTTGAATTTAGACAGAAAAAGTTCAATCAGTGTAATATCATACAGAAGACAAAAACCTTAGTGAAACAAAAACTACAGTAGTAATTGAAGGATCAGTGTTTCACAGCTTACAATATAATTTCAAATAAAATGAGCAAAAACATTATAGAAAATATCTACTATACAAATTAAGGTAGAAGGAATGACACTACTAAGGATTAGGCTTCTTCTGATGCATGGAAAGCCCCAAAGCAAACTGACAGCAGGGGAGCGTCAGACCGAGAGGGGGGCACACACTGAAGATGATGTTCCAGACCTAATTGTCCATAGCAAAGGCAAACCACCTCCCATTAAAGATAATCACTGTTCCAAAGGCTTTGGTGTATAAGGTGGGAGGAGAAGGTGAGACATGAGTATTCTATTTATATATTTTTTTAAAATGTATTTATATTTTATAAAAAAATGTTCATGGGCATTATAGAAAAGTCTCTTATCTGTACCTGCTACCTTGGCTGGAAATAGTTAATAGAGGTAGGAGAGTAGCATTGCTTACTTCAGAAATGAGGTTAATAGAAGGTAAACTGACATCAGTACATAGAATAACAATTGATTTGAAATACAGACAGATTAAGAATCTTTCTTTCTTCCAAGCTTTCTTCCATAACAAAAGAACATGGGGTTTTTTATTAACCCCAAATTAACCCGAATAAATTAATCCAAAGTGCACTTGGAAGGAACGTCCAAATCAGCAAAACATCATTAAGGAATGGCTATCATTGCCAAAGAAAGTGCCAAGATTTTAACAAAATTAAAAAGAGATTAAAAATTCATATTAAAACCATCCAAAGCTTCTATAATTTACAGCAACCCATACTGCAAGAAATACTAGATTTCTAAATTCAGGGCTCTAGTCAACCTTGCAAGGAGAATATATAGTAGCTTATACAGAAAAGAAGATGTTTCACCCATTTTATCTTCCGCATATGAGCTTCTGAGAGCTTTTTTCCCTACAGTATTTGGTGCTTTTATTGAAATTATTGAAGTTAAAAGGTAAGCTTTCTTAGTGTCAGTGGCAACATTATGTCCAAAAACAAGATGACAAAAATAAACACATGCCAAACAATTGCATACATGGTGTTTATTTGATTAATTTGCTTTATGGCCTGTAAAAAAATTACATGTAGCCCCTTAGTTCAAATTCAAAACAGCAAGTAGTTCCACACCCCAGGGAAAGCAACCGTTCATGCAATCAACAGATAATAAAACACACAATAGAAACTAAAAAACCAACCTGACCTACCAGCCATGAGTTATCCTGAGGATCTAACTGCTTCAGTTAATACATTTCACAGCTCCCTGTCCAGATTTTTGTTTCCAGGCAAAAAGTCAGTAAATAACTTCTCCTCCCCCTCTAAATTAGAAACGTTCTCTCCACTTGTCTACTTTCTCAGCAACTACATTCATTCTTTTATTTTGGCTTCCATTTTCCAGTTTGGGGGCATTTGCCATTCTTGGAAGGTCACCAGAAATTTGTGACAACCCAAGGGCAAAAGAAGATGGAAAAGCACAAGAGTGGAGTAACTAAGTATGAATTAGGTCACAAATGCAGAGAGGAGATTCTAATACTCTTTTTTCACTTTGGTAAGCTTTGAACCAGTTCTGATAGTGCTATCACAGAGGGATATTTGAACCTACAAACCAGAAAATTAAACAAAAGGGGTAGAAATCTTCCTTTGCATTTGTAAACATCCTGGATGTCTACACAGCTGAAGATATAAAGGAAAAACACAGCTGAAGATATATAGAAAAATTCCTACTTTGGATAATAATATTTGTATAGTTTTTTATCATTCGCAATTAATTTGGCAGGGAATGTCTTCATTTGGATCAAAAACACAGGAGAGAACTTTAAACTGAACAAATTGTATCCGTTTGGGTTTTTTAAATAAAAAAAATTAAATCCGTTAAGAGAGTTTCTCTGACCTTCCTGTGTTTAGCTCCTGGCTATTAACAACAAAAGACGTGTGTAAATAACTAAGGTATTTAATAGCATCAATTTGTTAAGATTATTAAAATACCAGGTACTGGATTTGATAATTCCCGATTGTGCAAGAGAAAAGAAGAGAGGATATGGGGTACAGAAAGAAGAAGGAACTTCTCAGAAATATCTGCTAAAAAGAGATAGTACTAATGTTAGAAGAGCTACTATTATAGCTACAAGATTTCTTAAAAAAAAAAAAAAAAAAAAAAGGTCCTGGGTTATGCTACAGGTTCTGATACATACACCTAGATTAACTCTGAAAATCACTTGAGCATAGAAAAGCACATTAACTGCTCAATCCCATCTGTTTACACACGTATCAGTACACTTACTACGGAGGTATACAAATGTAATAGCATTTTTAATCTGAAATGGATACTTCAAACAGTTTAAAAATCAATAATTTTTCTTTTTCTGATTTTCTAATGATGAAATAATATTTTGGGGTAATATTACTCTTCTGGTATAAAGAAACAGAATATGCACTCTCTCATCCTTCTCTTTTTTTCACCTTCACTTTAAACATTGTAGATTGCCTAGGAGGCCTTATTGCCAGCCAACATATTTTATTTTTTTTTTGTATTGATATTTCATCTTTTGGAAATATAGTATTTTTAATGCTGAACCCAGGGCCAAATTATTAAATGACTAAGCAAAATTTTTAAAAAAATAATTTTTAAAGCAATTTATTAGAAATAATAATAGAAAGAAGTAGATTCATAAATATTTTTTATTTCTGGAACAACCATTCCCTCCAATACAGACCTTTTTATGCAGTGCTGTCATCCGATTCTTACAATGTCTTTTAGAAGGATGGCATATGGACATCCACTGACATGAGAGTTTGAAAATATGACTTCAAGTCCACAACATCATGTTTCTCAAGCGCTTTTTTGCAAATCAAACCCCAATTAGGACGCTACTCCAGTTGTTAGACTCTAATGACGCTTTGCAATAATCATCATATGCACAAATACCCTAATTTAAAAGCAATTAGCAAGCCGCATCATTTGTAACAGAACATTCTGAATATATCTGAAAACTGAATGTGCCTTGCAGTTTGTTTTTTAACACTTCAACTCCATTTTTAGCACTAACAAAAAGAATTTATTAGCCCAACCTGTAAAAAATCAGCTGTTATATTATTTCCAAAATCAAACATTCCTTTTCTATCACAGAAAACGTTTGCAATTGGAAAAACAACTTTTGAAGAAAACTGAACAAGTATTCTGCTAAATATTAGGAAATTAGAAAAATTAAGGAAAGAAGATGTGTATTTTCCAGCAAAAGTCCTAAATTTGCCTGACTTTAACAGACAAATTTAAGAGCTGTCATGTACAAACCATACCTTTCTTTAAAAGAAGGAGCTGACCATCATTAACTGTCATGAAAAGTAATAAAAAATAAAATGAAAATTTGGGGGTGATCCTCCACAGCACACAGAACTTCAAAATTATACCTGAAAGCAACTGATCATTTTCAGCTCCAGAACTGTCTGTCAAAATAATACCTTTTACACTTAGCACTTGAGAATTTGATTTTCTGTTCTACAACCCACATCCACAGCCCAACTTCCCTCTTAAAAACAGATTTTACTTTTTATTTAACTCAGGTAAGCTGGCTATATTTGTCAAATCAAAACTTTCAGTACCTTAAATACTACAAGGTTGATTCAGGTCCCTGGAAAACCATTGGAATATGCTTAGACTGTTGGAGGAAAAGCAAGTCAAACACTACTAAATGAGTCTAATGAGCACTATCTTTTAAGTCTGAAAATAGTATGTGTTATTACATTCAAAATTATGTTGATCTTTTTTAGCAGAATACTTTCAGAGGAGGTGACAGATACAGACACGCACATGGTCATCATCAGTATTTTGGAACTCTTATTGCTGACAAATTTTGGAATCTGAAAATATCTGCAACATGCAGCCACTAATGACTAGAAAAGATTATATAATGGCATAAAGAATACAGAATTTCTCCAGATATGAAGCTATGACTTCGAGAAATGGTTAGTTTTTCAGTGAAGAGACATGCCAGATGGGATTTGCCCTTCTCACGAAGTTAATGCATCATCTGACACTATCCTGCTGGAAGGATTCTGAAGGGTATGCAACCTCTGCTGTTGCTATTAATAATTGCAAGTTTCTATTAAAAAATGACGATGACAACAAACTTTTAGCAGGTACTTTTGACATTACAAGATCTAAATAAATTAGCACAACTGCCAATCTCTTGTGCTATATTAAATCATGTCATGGATTAAAGCTACCCTGCATCACATCTTTAGGCAGTTTGATGTGACACTGGGAAGACCTCACACTAAACAGCTCCTGCTAGGTGCAATGAGCTCTGTTAGCAACCACTCCAAAATACCAATAACAAAAAAGAACCTACCACAAGCAGAGTACAGACAACCATATTCCACAGAAAAAGCAAAGAAAAAGAAAAAGCAAAACCCAGAGATGGGTTAAGGGTGAAAAGGAAAGGTGTGGAAGTCTTCAAATTTTTCCACTTTGAATTCCTCCCTAGAAATTACAGATTTCCAGTAGCAGGTAACTGTGATATCAAGAGAAATTGATATAAATATCTCTCAAAAGTGACCAAGTATCAGTAGCATTTATCACCCTTTCAGCTGTGGAGTTGTGCAAACCAGATAGAAGTAAAATTCCAGGTAGCAGATAATTTATTTCATAACTTCTCTTAGTCTGTATGCACAAGTTAAAGGCAGTTATGCTTGAACATGAAAAAAAAAAAAAAAATAAAAATCAGAAATCTGCAGAGACAACTGAAAAACGCTGTGGCACTTATATGTGCCTTCTTCAAGGAAGAAGAGATGACCCAAATCTGAACCACTTCTGCTGCCAGGGTTTTACTTGCTTTTAAAGTTCAGCATATTTACAAAAACTCTATTAAAAGCATTTGCTTCTAACTTTTTTTTTTAATTAAGAAATTAACTAAAAATATAATCCTGAAGGAACAAGAAGTGCAAAGAAAATAAACATCAGATACCTGAAGTCCTTCTAATTCCATTTTGCTGTGACTACTATTATGATTATCCTGAGACATCAACTTATCATTTGATAATAAATGTTTACTATTAATTAGGTGTGAATTGCTGCGTGACAAGCAAAATGAATCCGAATGATTTTGTTACTCCTACTGCACCTAATTTTGTTTTAGTATGTTACACACACAACTCATGTCCTAAAAGAATACTGTTTTCTCAAGAACTACCAGGATTATTATACTAATTTAGACGTTTGTCTTTAATTCCTATCATTATTGTCCTTTTGTGAAAAATATAATCAATGCAAAATACAGGTATTAGCCAGGTTCATATAATTTTCATAGAGACCTCAAAAACTGCCTGAATAAATTCCATTTTTGACTGAAAAAATAGGACTGGCAAAGCAACATCATGTAAAGAATAATTAAAAGAAAGAAAAAATAAGAAAAAAATCAGTGATAAAGATCAGGTAAGGAGTAAAGCATCTGAACACAGAAATCCATGAGGAGTATAGAAATCCATGGAATCCACAGAAAATGAGACTGCAAATTTAAAAAACAGCAAAAAGCTACAGAGAAACAAAGAAAAAAGATACACAGCGTGTATGTATATATACTGTTCCTATACCACACACACAGAGTATCATAGCTATCAAAGACACCAAATAATTTATTGGCAGGTACAGTTGTAAAATGTTCTTTGCAAGATAGCAATGCAACTAAGACTAGAAAAAGAATTACAGGTGAAATTGATTTCAATTCTATAAAAACCGAAAAAAGAAAAATGTTAATTCACAGCATATTAACACTAAATCATTTCGTTAAGGACAGGAAATCAAGAACAACTAAAATGCGTTGGTCTTTCAAACCGTACACGTAGGAAAAAAAAAAATCACTAAATTAGCCATAACCTCCTATCTATAAAATTAAACCTATGCAATGGGTTATTGTAGAATGCAATGACAGTGACCTCCAGTGGAGTTGTCCGACAGATTTAACCTTCCCACACAAGGCTTAACCAGGCTCTATGGGACTGCAGATATTAGTTCACCTTAAAGAAGCATATGCCAAGAATTGGTATTCTGAAGTGATGACTTTACCTATGAGACAAGCACTGATCTTTTTCCCCATAATACCTACTAATGGTGAGCTCTGTAGGTTTTAACTGCCTCATTTTTTAAGACACTGACAAAAGATGAGGCAGTTAGAATCAGAGATGTGGAGTGGTTTATTCTTTGGGTTTTTTTAGTTTCAAAACACTGTTTCTTCTTTACCCAATTGTTTTATAAATTAATATATAGGCAAACAGAAGTCCTTATAGCAATGTGACGAAAATAACAAAGGAGGTTTTATAAAAATCTTTTGACTTCCAGTAAGAGTGTATTTCTCTAATAGACTTAACCACAGTTCTCTTGGATAAAAGTCAGAATGTGCATGATGGAACTGTATCCAATAAAGGTTCATCCTCCATTGTGGCTGGCATCACAGAAAGATTTCTGTCAAGGTTTTTTCCTTGCAAATTTGATACATTTGTCACTGAGACATTTATTTCTCTTCTTATTCTTCCATACAATACGCGATTGAAATATGAACTGTTATAATACAGTAACAACACATCCTTCTTTCCACCTAAGTACTTTGTTTCGTATCGTCATTTTTCCCATCCTAGCCCAAACATGCTGTTCTTATCCTCCACTGTGATCTTTCCCGCTTTAGTTCTACGGGTCAGCTACTTTCCTGCTCTAACCCATCCTACCCCATTTTGTCTCACTCTCATTTGCCCCTGAACTAACATGCCTGAGTATCTCTTCGTTTACCCACAAAGCACAGTCTTCGGCATAATGTAAGGTATGAGCTGAGTAAAATAAACCAGGAACTGACGTTCAATGTGGCAAGAAAACCAAGGGTTGACACATACTTCTGGTATTAGTATTCAAAATAAAGTATCACACTGCCTTGAGTGCTATTTTCCCTACATACTTATATCTTCCCTATATACCATACATAATTTATAGATATATATAAACATTTACATATCTATCAATTATATGTTTGTGTAGTTTTATAAATTTTAGGCATATAAATACACCATTATAGCTTCCTTTCTCTGTTACTCGCACACTACTTTCTTTCATTGCTGTGAACTTTCTGCACAGGACTGTTATTTGTAAGTTAATTGGTTTTCTGCAAACTTGGTAAGACTTGAAGACTTACTGGGTAAGTCTAAGAAGATTCTAATAATATCTTACCACAGGAAGCTGAAAATCTGCATTACCCTAAAGATACGTATACTTTAACATGGCCATACTTTGCTCATAGTTAAGCTTATCCATACCATCTCTATTTTCAAAAATATCCTGAGCTTCAGCATTGCTCTCCCTTGATAAAAAGCACATTCCAGAAAGCTGGTGAGTTGACTCATACGCTCTCCTTAAATCTAAACTGAGTATTTCTCCTTTGAAGTTGGTAGCTGAATGTTGACTCAGACTTTTTAGAATCCATAGACTACTATGCAAATCGATAAAAGATTATTAACATGACTGCAAAATTCTATTTTTATATGCTACTCCACTTCTAGAAATGCAACAGAAATCACGTTATTAAGGCAGCTCTCAAATTTTATGTATTTAAGACTTGTGGAAACAAATGAAGGATAGCACATCAAAACCTCAAGTTTGCAAATAAGGGTATAGCATTGTTAAAAACACAAAAGCAAACACTCTGTTAGGCTTGAAACAAACATCCTACCACTTCACCTTCCTACCACAGCTTCACTTTAGCACTAAGAGATATGATGCATTTTCCTTGTATTTTATTTCCACTTTCTTTTAAATATGTGGGTACTAACTGGAGGCAAAATGTTCAAATGCAAATGACTTGACTTCCATAACTGAAAGGGGCAGGATTTGGAATAATGAATGTTGAGGCATGAAAAAAAATGAAAACTTTCATCAAACTGATCAGCATAGCAATCTATATTTGAGCTATACTTAGCAATAAGTAACATAAGCTCCTAACACTTGGCAGTTGCAATCTGAATAATTGCCATATGCTGTGTGTGGAAAATATATGCAAATATATTATGTGCAGCATAAGTAGATCCTGCCATAAACTTGCCTGGGGTTGTTTTGGTTTGTTTTTTTTTTTTCTTTTTTCTTTCATGGAAACCCCAGTAAAGCCAACGGTTAATAGTCACTGCATTACAGACATATCTTTCAATGCCACCAGATTCAGTTACTATTAGTAGGTCCTTTTATTTATGTTTCTGAGGTGATTTTCTGTGCTTGAGGAACTCAGCAAAGACACAAATTACTGGAAACTGGAACACTCCATAGCCCCTTCTCAGTAACTGGTATTGCCTCACAGGGGGCAGATGCAACAGCCTCCACCCCTGGGGTTAAAGGCTTTGGTAAGGTAGTACATGAGCTTCCATGTGGTGGGTGGAGAAACATCTTACAGGTTCCCTTGAGCACCACATGTGGAAATCACAGCTGACATAATTACACATTCTCAGTTGAAATAAATAAGTAGAGTTTTATCAGGTTAGTTAGTAATAGTAAAATTCTTCTCCAAGCAAAACCCTAAACTGTAGAAAATCAAGTATGAAATTGTCCTACTGGAAGGTATCTGTAGCACTTAATTGCTTGTGACTGCAACTAGCTGTCCAGCCAGGGAATAAATTGTGCCACAGTCCTACATAACATCTACATAATACCAATGAATTTTGGTATACTTATCTCAAAGTGGGAAAAAAAAAAAAGGCAAACCAACAAAACCACAAAACCAAACAAACAAAAATCCAAACCCCAAAACAGAAAACCCTGATTTTTAATGACCCTCTGATTTGAGCTACAACAATGTAATCACCCTTCATAAAAGCAAGCAGTAGAGTACGAGAGAGAATACATTTACTCACTCTAATCAGACTATCAACATATATTAGGTTTAGAAAAGTGTAATAAAAAACAAGTTTCTAAGCAGGCCCTCCCCTCTCTGTTGGGAATTATCCAGCCTGGTCCCTGCAATCCAGACTTTTTTTTTTTTTTAAAGCTGACACTTGCTTTTATTGAAGACGATCCTGATTTAGGGATGGATGTAACCCTGATGACAGAGCTTTTCCTGGAGTTCATTAACATTCAAATCCTTTTCTGCCAAAGGAAGTCCTACAATCAGAGAGACAACTAAGGTACAACTTTCGTGATAATTTCCAGCCTATTTCAAGCCTCATGCTCCTTGGTCACAGCTATAAGGAATATGTAGAGCATAAGTAGAATTTACCAGTAACTGCAAAGAAATAGCCTATCTATTGGACAGGGCAGAATTGTATCCCCTCTAAACAAATACTGCAGCTTTATCAGTTCATAAGCATTTGCAAACACATGCAAACAAAAAAACTGAAGTAAATGGCATCCAACTTGTCACTAACCAAACATAAGGGAAGTTCCAGTCTCTGCTTCACAATAAAGTCAAATAGCATTTTGCTGGGATTTTTCTGCCTCTCAACTAAATCACCATGGCATGTGAATTGCCATGGTTCAAAGCCAACTATGTGTACTCTACATTGCAACCTTTTATGCAATTATTATCTTTAAACTGTATGTTACATTGAAGAAACCCATGTGCTTCTAAACTTTATGGTCTGTAGAATCAAAACACTTGTCTGGATGATAACTAATAACACTTCAACTCTTTTCCTGGAGTTGCTTCTCACTTTCAGTAGCAGGACTTAACTGGAGCGAGTCCAACAAAGGGCCATGAAGATGATTAAGGGACAAGAGCATCTGACATGAAGAGACTCTGAGCGAGCTGGGACTGCTCAGCCTAAAGAAGAGAAGGCTCAGGGGGGAACTTATCAATGTGTACAAACCCCTGATGGGAGGAAGTAAAGAAGATGGAACCAGATTCTTCTCAATTCTGACCAGTAAAAGCACAAACAAATACAACAAATTTCATTTAAGCCTTTGTGATGCTGTTTCGCACAAGTTGGAATGACTGTAATTAATTTAAAATTTTCCTTGATTCATCTGTCTACTGATGTGACAATTTGTTTCAAAATCAAAGTTCACTTTAAAAGAGAAAGGATGGCATTTAGTCTGTGCTTGTGCTTTTCCAGCCTCCAGCACATGCCATGTGTTTCTGGTTCAAAAATCAAGCTCTTACGTGTCACTATTATACAAACCAGTCACAACAGAAAAAGCCTACTGAGGGCAAAATATTATTACAATCTCTATCAAAAGGTCTCAGAGCAACACAGAGTCTGACAGTGAATAAAGTACCTGAGTGTAAGCAGACTCCCTTCTATAGTGTCAAACAGTTTTAAATTTCCTCTTAGTACCTGACCATTCTGACACATGCTTGGTATTATTTTAATCATTTCTCACTCATTAGACCAAGTAACTTATGCAGATACAGCATAGGTGAAAATACAAAATATATTTCAGTAGAATAGCTATATGCTGGAGCCAATTCTCATTACGAGTTTATGTGAGTGTATAAAATAAAGGCTTTTCCTCTTTTTAAAGAGAGGGTATTTTCAATACCATTTCTTTAAAAATATAGTTACTTCAAGAAACAGAACCACTGAGAGCATAGCTTGCCACTCCTTGCCCAAACCTATTTTTCAGCTAAGGGAAGTGGAAATATACCAAGCATCTACTCAGCACAACTCGAAATACGAACTCCTGTGTATCATAGGAAGCTCTGTCCCCATTCTACTCAAACAGCTGCATCTGAGTAAGCAATTTGGAGATGGAATAAATAAATAAATAAATAGAAATATCATTGAAGCAGGTGGACAGTTACTGGTATGGAGGATTCATTTCCCTTCCTGACCTTAGTTCTTATCAACAGAATCGTAAACAGAAAAGACTGTATTTCATTTTTTCCACAGACCTTTGGGAGCTACAACCTGCTCCTTCTTAAGGAAATAATTTCCATGTCTCTCATGTGTTTCTGGTCTATATTTGAAAAACTAGCCCTTTGTCACTGCTATGGCTCATCTTTGCAGTAGCTGGACTGATATTGCTTTTAGATTTTCCAATGGCAGATGTGACAATCAGCATTTTCATTTCTGCTTAAACAAGGCTTAGGTACCTTGAAATGGTCATTCAAGCACTATTTTCCTCCTTTCTGTTTATGCACACATACAACTCCTGTGATGTGAACACAGCTTATGCCAAATTTATTAGCAGATCTGCTGTTTACTTATTTGATTTTTTCCCTGAACTAGCAAATAGCACATACTAAAACGGCAATTTATTTTTCTTTGCTTGCTACAACTTTAATGGATTTTGGGACATTTATAAATGTGTATGATTGCTGGAAAGATTAACATAAACTGAATTTGGATTGAGTCTTTTTTCCTAATAGGCAAAATAAATGTAAAATGATGCCTCGGCTTCATGGTCATAGTAGCTCCTATCCCTATCTGCAGTTGTGTTTTCTCTCAGGCCTATAGGTCATTTCTTCCTTTTCTCCCCCACCAGTAACACTGACTTTTACAAAATCCTTTTTTCCCCCCTCTTGCTTCCTTCTTGCCGTCCGATACTACGGCAAAGAACCAATAATTCTACTGCAGAGGGCTGCCCTGGACAGTACTATTCCCTAGAGCATAATAATACAGGATGAAAAGCACAGAGGTAAAAAACAAAAAAAAACAAACACACATTTTCTTTTCACAACAGATTCTACAAGGCTCTAAACACTAATTTCTAAAAGCATTTATATCTACAAACATGGCATAGTTTAGCAGCATAGGTACAGCTGTGTTGACTTCTAATTTTGCAAATCCTCAGCTGGAGAGGTACAAGCCTATTATTGCCAAAACCCCATGACAGTCTGCTGACAGGGAATGCGGAATGCCAAAGTGTCACCCTTGATGCTTCCCTGAGCCTAAGGAGCTGATGAGCTAAAACTGCTCAAAATCCAGTCTGTACTCTATGTTCATATGTACATATGACAGGAGGCATACTTCTCCATTATAAACTCCAGAAAAAAATGTCATAATTATTGTACGTCACCCTTCATGCTCCCAGCCCTGCCCCAAAATATACTCTGTGTCATTGTCCAGCATCATCACAAGGCAGGTGATTTCTCTCTTAAAAACATAAAGCCTTGACTGCTTTTTAAAGAAATGGATGTTCGAGGAATCTCCTGAGTGAAACTTCAAAGAGCAAATCTCCTCCTGAGATCTTTATTTCCTGATTTCAGAAGGGTGACTAGTAAAAGAATCTATGGGTGGTTAGCCATCACCTAAGACATTATATTCTTACCCTGGTGCATTTAATAAAATATATTTATTTTGCCGATTTTCAAATCTAAACCTTTTTGCAGTTCACTGATAAGAGACATATGGAAAATAGTGTGGCAGAAGTGGTTATCAAAGACATATTGTGTCAGTACCACAACACTTTGCAAATACAACAAAAGAAATCATGTTACAGACTACCAGTTGGATACTCGACACAAGTCTTTCTTTAGAGGTGAGTTAATTTCTACTATCTTACAATAACGCATAGAATTCACAGTATCTGCACATTTTATAATTGCCTAACGTATTTTTTTGCATTGCAGAGAATTAATCGTTACTAGTCAGCACCGAAGTCTGCTGTCCATGTCCCATTTTATCACTTTAATAGTAAATGAACACTGTAAACACACCACAGGAGACGTAGAATAGATTTATTCATACCAGAGTAAACCCAACATAAAGCAAAAACTGCAGTGAGGCGGTTATATTGCAGCAAAGCAAAGCACAGCATTTGCAGAAAATAAAGAGGATTTATCAACATTGACATAATTATCATAGCTGGAGATGCTTTTTTTTTTCCTCCAAGCCTGTTATCAAGTGCAATCACTGACACAGTACCTAACTTCCACCTATTACACATGCTATTAAAATGACTCTGTGAATGCCACAGCCAGTAATTAAAATAAATAGCGGGGGGAAAGAGAGTTGATCAAGGCCAGGCTTTTTCTCTGAGGTACCTCCTTCCCTTTTGTAGAGATCTGTGTATTGCTAAATTACTAGCTTATATGGAGTCAGGCAATGTATTAAACTTCCTCTGACTTTAGGCATCGGAACAATACGGCAATACATTTGGAAATCCAGCAGTGACAACAACGCACAGACAGGATCACATGTACTACTGAGAACAGTAAAGCCAAGAATTGGATGTAGCTTTATACACATTCATGCACTAACGCATATTCCTCAAAATGTTAATTCATTACGTTAGCAGCAGTATATCAGGGACAAGCCATCTAACAGTCTAATTCAAGAAATTCTCTCCAACACACATCCCTACGTACACTCAGTACTCTATGGATTTCATTGGTAAAAGAACCAACTTCAGCTACTTCAGACACCTTTTAGTACATGATGTAAAGTCATTTCAGGTCACGGTAAAGCTGTTTGATCTTAAAGCTACAGAAAACCCAGGGCTGTTTTGCCGGGCACTGTAAAGAACGTGATTCTGGAGGCACAGTTTTCAAGGACAGCAGAGTTCCCATTTCCTTAGAAAACCCCAAAATTAAAACAAACAAGCAAAAATAACCAGCCCACACTGCAGGATTGGAGATCAGTTCATCAGTTGGCATACGACAGTTCCTTGTCAGAGTACGGACTGCTGTGAGAATTGGAATCTCATCAATTTAAGATGCCATATCATGCCAAGTTAGGCTGATAAATCACAACACCTGAAGAAACAGGCAGCATTATACATTTTTGCTGGAAAGGCAACTTTGGTAGTCAGCCTCTCATTAAATGTTTTTGCACCACCAACATTGTTCTTTGGTTACCTAGCACAGAGAGCTTTCAGATCTTACACTATCCTGTCATTTTTCAGACAGGTATACACACAGACCTCACCAACAGAGATGTACTGAAATAGTGTTAGGGAGGAAAAAAATCCAAGTAAACACGCACAATTAAGTGGTCATACCTAACACACAGGATAAAGGGAAGGAAAAACCCCAACCTAAAACATTTAAATTATTAGAATGACAAACGTCCCATTTTTATTTCTTCCTTCAGTGGGAGTTCAGGCAAGGATCTGGATGCAAAATACTAGAAATCATGTCAAATCAGATGAACATTTCTTTCTTCACAAATATAGAGCACTGTTGATTTAATGTCTCTAAATGCAGAAGAGCTTTTTCCTGCCATTTAGCCATTTAAACATTAATAAGCTTTCAGTTAACCACTAATACTGTACTACAACACTACTAAAAGCAGATAAAAATGTGAGGACATATAAAAATGCACTGAAATATCCACTGAAGACTAAAAATTAAGATCTGCAAGTAAGGATGACTACTTAGAACAAACATGCCAGGTCATGCCAAAGGTCACCTGGCCTTGATTTGGTCTCACACGGTAATGAAAGTCAATCTTAACATACAGTTAGGCTACTGCAGATCCTGTTGAAGGCTGATAACCATGTCCTAACCCCTTGATTGTATCCTGGAAGCAAAATATTCTGGCGCTCTATTCCTACGTGCTTCTCCTGTTCTGATGCCCCAAGTTACCACTGAACTCTCCAGAACTGACCAGCCCAGTAATAATACAGAAAGATGTCACTATCAGAAATTTACAACCATTGTAAAATGTTTCCATGTATGTTCAGTCACTGCACATAGCTATCAAAATTTTTTTCTGATAAAGAATTTTATTAGGGAAATAATATCCTCTGCTCTGAAAAATAGGTGCTGGTTTTACCATAATCAATTCATCGCATAATTCTTCATTTTTAAGTGCCAATATTATTTCAGGTTTTATTCTCATTGATAGTTTGGGAAACCAGGTAACAGATATTTTCATGAGAGCATAGTGCTTATACGCTAGAAACCAAGTTTGAAAGTTTCACTTTCCACTGTTAGGATTTTCTGCTTTATTAACAGACTTCTCAATTTTTTCCCCCTCACTGCAAAAAGTTCATTTTCCCCTCATGTAAACCTACCCGAAGAAACAAGTACATCCATGAAGACAAAAAAGAAAAAGGTTTAAAAAGTGAATAAAATATTTATATGAGTTTACAAATGAAAGACTATTTGGTTCTGTTAATTCTTTCTCATCTATTCTAGATATTGAGAAAAGTGCTAAAATTTGATCATGTGCTAAAGACAGGATCAAATAATGCTAAGATGCTGAACCAAAGTGCAGATCAAAAATTACAAGAGCACCAATTAAAAAGCATAAATTTTCCTTTCACAATTCTCTGCCGTTTTGAGGCAGACAGCAAGATATTATAATTCCAAATAATATTTACAGTAGAGACATGAATTTTCTTTTTGAATGCTGAAGACAACAGATTTTGGTCTTGTCTTCTCCTTCGGTGCTCAACCTGTGACCTTGTGTCTGAAAACTGTCTTTTGAACTAGTGTCCCACAGCATCGGTCACCTCTCACTTTCTCCTCTCATGGCATTTGGGTGCTGCCCAGTTGATTAGGACAAATGCATTTCTCAAGGTTTTTGAAAATCCCATTCCATACTGACAGATGGTCCTCCAAGTTAGCAGCAACTCTATTCTTTTCAGGAAGAAGAGATAAAAAGATCTCTCAGCGTTCACTTTGCTGTCATGGATAAATTGAGTTTGTGAGTAATCCAAGCAGTCAGCAGCTCCATGTCCCATGTAAACAACTTCAGCAAGCAATTACAGCCTGTTCTGCCAAGCGTGGAGGAACTTAGTGCAATCTATTTTAAACTCTTTCACAATCCTAATTTCAAAAGCATAAATCTAAATTTAAGGCTATGAAGATTCTTTCATGTACATTTAAAATTATCTTCTGAGCCCATTGTATCAAATGCTGGCTGTTTCTTCCAAATTTGTCTCAAAATGCAAACTAGTGAAATGTATTTACTAGTAATAAGACATGGATTTGCAGAACTGTTCAAGCAGAACATCACTGACAGTTCGTAATGTGAATAATCCACTCTTAGTTAGGGGGTTTTGAGACCAAAATTGGTGAAGATAAAAAAAACTGTAATCTTCTTCACTAATCCATGGGTACACATTACAATTTACTTCTTTGCTAATAAAATTTATTGAGCAACATTCTTCTCTCTCAAACACAGAATTATAGCACTCGATATTTCTTATCTCTTATTTTCCATTTGTTGCCTGACATATTCTTCTCCTGCTGTTTTTAGAGAAAATACACATTTTTCATTAATAATTTTTTCAAGTACAGAATCAGCAGTAAAAAATACATTTGAGTAATGAAATAATCACCTGATCTTTCCAATTTGGTTTTCAAAATTAATTACCATTTGCTTGAGGTGCTTTCCAAATTAACCTGTCTATTGTAATAACAACCACTCAGCTGGCCTCTCTCTATGCTTCCATCCTCATCCCACACGTACGAGAACCTGTGTTATACAGCCCATTATCTACTTCTAAAAATAAATATATATATAAAAATAAAAAACAACCACAAACAAAATACAAATATGTAGCACTTGTGTTATTAATTTATATATAATACCATGTGTAACAATTTAAATACATGTTCCATCTGTATAACTTTCAGTGACCCTTATTTCTTGAATCACTGCAAAAAACCTTTTAACTTTTTTTATACCTCTCCCTAAAGTTCTATCCAATTTTTCATGAAAAAAAATTATTTTGTTCCAAGTGTATATACTTTTCCTCTAATGTATTAGGACACACATAGTAAACAGAAGCAGAAATGAGTACTACATACAGTTAAATGTGGTGTTAGCAGTAACACACAGGCAGTTTTGGAAACAATCACATCCATCTCATCAAAACTTGTCTTTGAGTATCCTGGACATTATTAAATACATTATCCATCAAATGCTGACATTAATTAGGAGAACAAGCAGTAAAGAAAGGCAAGAACAGCCTTCTGGCACTATGAGTAAAGTTTGCTGTCAAAAACTGTCTTCTGAAAAAAAAAATAATGTAATTATATCTTGGATAGTGCAAAAACAAGCTAGTCTAATTGAGCTTGAGAAATAAAAGGAGTTAAGAGAAGCACAACTTTCTATTTTTACTTTCTGGAATGCACTAATTTCATAAAGTAATAGATTGTTATGGTTTCATGGCTATTGTGAGTGTTTAGGAGTAAGTAAAATTTCACAGGTTTGTCACCAGAACCGTTAAAGAAACAGCTCATAAAGTTGTGATACCGTCCCTTTAAGACACACACACAAGCACAGTAAGACATCAATGCACAATTAAACCTTTAGGATGAATCCTGTACCATTCCACCAATAAAGAAAATCAAGTTAAATATGTTGGTTTTAAGCCCAATTAACAGCTCAACTTTTTTTTTTTTTTTATGCCAATCATTTTTTTCCATGCATTTAGAGCCTGAGAGTCTACAGAAGTATTTGAAGCATGTATATACATTTGGTTGGTACTGGGACCAGCACTATTTAACATCTTTGTTGGTGACACGGATGTTGGAATTGAATGCACCCTCAGACACACTGGAGGGAAGGGATGCCATCCAGAGGGACCCGGACAGGCTTGAGAGGTGGGGCTGTGCGAAACTCATGAAGTTCAACCAAGCCAAGTGCAAGGTCCTGTACGTGGGTCAGGGCAATCCCAAACACAAATCCAAGGTGGAGACAGGATTAAGAGGAGCCCTGAGGACAACCACTTGGGGGTGTTGGCTGATAAGAAGCTCAACATGAGCCAACAATGTGCACTTGCAGCACAGAAAGCTAACGGCACCCTGGGCTGCATCCCCAGCAGCGTGGCCAATAGGTATAAGAGAGGTGATTCTGCGCCTCTACTCTGCTCTGGTGAGATCCCACCTTCCGTACATCATCCAGTTCTGGGGGCACCAGCACAAGGACATGGAACTGTTGGAATGAATCCAGAGGAGGCCACAAAGATGATCCGAGGGCTAGAGCCCCTCTGCTGTGAGTACAGGCTGAGAGAGTCAGGATTACTCAGCCTGGAGAAGAAAAGGCTCCAGGGAAACCTTGGAGCCTCTTCCAGTACCTGAAGGGGACTCCAGGAAAGCTGGGGAGGGACCCTTGATCAGAGAGAGGAACAAAAGGATGGGGGGTAATGGTTTCACACTGAAAGAGAGGAGATTTAGACTACATATTAGGAAGAAATTCTTTGCTGTGAGGGTGGTGAGACACTGGAACAGGTGGCCTAGAGAAGCTGTGGCTGCCCCATCCCTGGAGGCATTCAGAGCCAGGTTGGATGGGGCTTTGAGCAACCTGGTCTGGTTGGAGATGTCCCTGCCCAGGGCAGGGGGGTTGGAACTCAGATGATCTTTAAGGTCCCTTGCAACTCAAGCCATTCTGTGGTTTTATGACTGCTTACATAAGGAAAAATACTACAGTAAAGGAAATATTCCAACATATATGTCACTACAGAGGAAACTATCATAAATTACTTCAACAGTGGATGTAACATTGCCTCCTTGCCTTCTTTCCAGACCAATTCTGGAATGACATTACTATTATTAGGAGAAACTGTTATCTGAATTTTAGACATAAAGGTATTTGTTCTTATAACACCATCCTTTACATAATAATCTCCTCTACACACTTTTATACGTTTTAACAGTGTAGGAAGCAATTTGGAATTAAAGATGTCAGTTAAAGCAGACAATTAAAGACTTGCTCCAGACAGTAACTCATAAATAAACTGCCTGCAAGGCTGGTGAGAGTCATGCATGTGTTATATAGGTCGATGCATGAAAGTTGCTTATTTTAAATAACATTTACATTTGTTCCATAAGAGAAAAAAATGTAACTATTTTCATTACACTTTTTAACCCATGCAAAAACAAGCACTCTCCTATTTTTCCTCTTTTTCACCTATAGCATTGTAGCCTGGAATTCTAGCTTTAGTCTTTAGTTTTCCAGGGAATGACCTTCAGAACAACAGAATCTACTATTTACTAAGCGTTAAGACTGAAGGGTAAAGCTGTCACTTCCGCTATAAGACACTGTTAACTGACCTGAGCTGACAGCATTATCTGATTAGGATACCCTATGCCAAAAATTCAGCCTGCCAATTTTTATTCTTCATCTCTCCAAAAACTACAAGGAGGCTACAATGAGAAATACTGTGCCTGGCCCTAGTATGTTTAAGTATCAAGAAAAAGAAAAATTTTCTACAAATAGGAAGGTTAATTTAGACCTTGTATCAGAGACATTCTAAAACTTGGTAAGCATGAACTGTAAACAAACTGATGATTATTTTTTTACATATTAAGTTGTGAAGATGTTAATAACCCTAATTCATATAAGAAAAGAGAATCAAAACAGAAAACAGGTGCAACAGGAATTTATCAACAGTTGAGAGAAAAGCAAAACACAAATTACAGGGCCCTGACTACTGAACTAGAGGATGAGCCTCAATACACTCAGACTAGGATAACAAAAGGGAATTACTGAAGAATTTGCATTAACTCTACAACCAGAACATGGCATTCATTTGCTGTTTAAAGCTATGCCTTTTTCAAAAATCCCACTAGATATTGCACTTTTTGATGCTTCAGAGAAGAAAACGGTTAATATCCACGCTTAAAAGGTGATAACTCAATCTCAACTACGGGGCTCACCTTACTGATGGCAAGACTGTTGCAGCCAGTACCACAAGCTATAGTGTCCCCTCCATTATTGCTAGCAGATAGTAGTTCCCACAGATGAGATAAATGTACTGTAGAAGGTAGAGCTAGAAACATTTCCACTGTAATCTGTTCTACTTCCATATTTCTACTCTTATTAAATAATTTATAAAATCATTTCACATACTACCCAGTAATGTTGGTTTTGGCAATCCTTTCTGGCTCATTTCATTTTGCAGACAAAGACTGAAATTATTTAGCAGAGCTACAATTGAAGAACCATTGCGGCCACTGCTGAAGAGCAAAACACGGGGAAGCCACTGTGTTACTTGTAATATTAAAAAGTGTCACACACTTTTTAGACAGCTCTGTAAGGCGAGTCATCAAATACTGGTGGAAGGCTCAGAGCCAAGGTTTGAACAGGTGTCCTAATGTTAATGGTATAAACTTGCATTTTTCCTCTAACAAACATAATCTGCAACATAGAAAGAAATGGTTCCATTGAGGCCGAAGGCTTTCTTGATAGGAACACAGACAAATCAATGAGAACAGAACATTCAACAGTCGTCTTCATTACTCACAGGATTTAAAGTGATTTCTGCCACTAAATAAGATTTACTAATTTGTAGATGAGTATGTCTGCCTAGAGAATGCTCCTCAGATCACTACCTAACAGTGGCACTATTAGATATATTAAGAATTACCCTGAAGGGTTTAATTCCCAGAATGTTAATTCTATTACAATTAAAAAAAAAAAAACGCAAACAACCAAAAAAAAAAAGCACCTTAATTTGCACACTTTATCTGAAGAAATTTCCAAAGATTTTGTAAGATTTATGGGCAAACACAATATAAAGTAAAGCTAAAATCCTTGATATTTTTGTTACTAAGTTTTTGTTCCTTTCTTTCTGTAAAAAATTTAGATATCTAAGTTACCATATTGAATTAATTTTGACCCAGAAAAAATAGCTTGTTATTCAAAATGACGGTACAAATTCTTTATTTTGCAAACAGTAGAAATACTTTACATATTAACATAATTTTTCCAAGAAGCTTTCCACTAAAGACAATATCCATAACAGAGATCAATTATGTAAGCTTTGAAATACTGTTGCCAGATACAGTGTAGTGGATGGCACATCATGCAAAACTTCTCTCATTGCATAGTTTGGAAAGAGTAAAACCAAATCCTGAAATTTTAAATACACTTTTGAAATGTAATATTCTATGAAAAAATTAGCAGAAAATGTGGATTACTCAGTAAAATAATCTCACTAAAATAAAAACCTGGATGCCATTTAGAAAAGTAAAAAATCCATAAAGTTATCAAATCTGAAGAAAATACAAAGAAAATACAAGTGCAAAATGAAAAGATATGCCACAAGAATTTCAAGAAGAATAGCATTTTCAATCACTAGACAAGAGGGAATTATTTCTTAATGGCTGCCTTTCTGAAGCAAAACTAAATAAATCTGTGATTATTCAGTCCAAAATTACTCTGTGCAATCCATACTTTAAAATTGTTGCTTCTACCGACAAGAACTAAATCTAAAATATTACTCTTCCTGATTGCAATAAAACATTCACTAAAACTACCTGTCTGCTGCCACTTGTTTATCTAAAATGGACCCAGAAATCACAAGCATCATCTTACCCGTCAGCAGAACCTGTCTGAATCATTTCCCAGGGAAAATTTATCTGGAATTGAAGTCGCTTACAAAAATGCTGGCCAATTCTTTCACAGTTTAACATCTCACCGTAACCAAAACATTTCCTGAGAGCAGTCGATTGGGGAAAATTATTTTACAATCAGCTCAGATCCAATTGATTAATTACTTAAATTGGAAAAGGGTATGAAGCACAGGGAATTTTCTCTTTGATTGTGCCAAGGAAGCTTAAAAAAGAAGAACGAGAATAATTTGTTAGATAACATTTAAATACTTGTATAGAAAACAAACTAAAGCTGTAATCCTCTAAGTCTTTCATGATCTCATTCTAAGCTTCCCAAAACATCTTTCCAAATGACACTATTTTAAAAAAACCTAAAAAGCCTATCAGATTAGCATCGTCTCAGAAATGAAGATCTTTGCTGCATGCCCAGTATCTACACAACATTGTAAAAAATGTCAGAACCACTAAGGTATATTCAAACCACTATAATGACCCTCATAATTTCCAAGAATTCCATGAAGAATCAATGTTTTAAGAGTTAAAAAAAGCTGTTCCGTAAATGTAGTGAGAAGAGGAATTTTTATAAAAGTAATAACCGATCAGGTATTAGACAATTTGTAAATCAAAAAGATAGTCTCAGTTTAATCTGCTAAGCATGGATACAAACCCAAACAGGAACATCACAAAAAGCTGATCAACAGCCATCTGCACTATCAAATGCTTATATAAAGCAGAAAATGGGGACTTTGGCTGTACAACATTTTTCCAGAGTTTGTATTGAACTTTTTGCTGAATTTGGTTTGTATTGAATATTTGATGAGTGACATGTGACTTAGCTGTGTAGCTTCCACATGGTCAGTTCTACCCGATAAAATGCTAATACTGATTAGAAAACCCACAAGATTTGCAAGGTCAGACTCAAACTTGTAATACCCGTACCATGGCAAGAGCTGCCTCAGAAGTCTCTGAATGGGTGAGAGTGAGTGCACAAAAACATATCAATGATTCCCAATTCAATAAATAATTTCAATTTTTGCCATTCTATCTATTTATGGAGTGCCTGAACTTTAAAACCCCAAACATTAGAACAGAAAACCAAGAATCACTTCAACAAAAACTACCAGCTGCCATACTGTGTAATACAAGTAATAGCCATTTTTCATTTGATTCAGAACGACACAGCACTGCAGAGCCTGGATAGTGTGTAACATTTGCTATGTCTTCCCAAAAACACAAGCAATCCTCATCTTTCTCAATTCTCCACTCTTTACATCCTGAAGATTCTGACAGTTATCCATCACCTTTGGCTTTTTAAAGAATAATAGCTTCAGTAAAATATCTGATAGCTTTTAAGATACTGTAATGTCTTTTAGCATGAAAAGGTTTAATTTTTGATCCGATTGCTTCTGAATTAAAAAAAAAAAACAAGCACCACAGAAAAATACAGATACACTTCCCCCTGAAATAAGACACATTCCTAATGTTTACACAGGACAGAGTCATCCTGATGCTCACATTAAAGATTTACTTTATACATTTTTCCACCATACTTTGCTCTACAATAGTGCTTTCTTTAAAACAATACATCTCTTGTATGCAGAGAGAAAAGAATCTCCTATATACATCTTCCTAGTGTCAGAAAGAAACTATTAATCTGCTGTATGGAAGCAGAGAACATGCGTGGGTGTAAGAAAACTGTCTGTAGGCACTGGCAGAAGGGAAGGCTACAGAGCTCACTGCAGCGTAACCACCCACACACGTTTTATCAGAAAAGAGCAGCAGCTGAGTCATGGTGCTGACTTCCACCCTGAAGAGGGATTTTCTCTAAGCTGAGATACATTGCTGTGACAATTAATTTCTTGTTTTCAGAGGACTGAATTTCCAGCACTTTGACATCTAATTTAGGAATTATTAACACATCCTTATTCCTATTTGAATGGTTAATGCTACCCTCCCCTTCTCCCCCAGTATCAATAAACCACATTTTCATAACAAACAAAAATTGATGGAAACTTCCAGGTCCATTAATTTCATACAAACAACTGTATTTATTTAAAATACCAAGATTTTGTACTCAAGTTGTTTATTTTATATAGTACAAATATGAACAATGTTATACTAATCATAAAATGTTTACCAGTCCTGGAAATTCAGAAGACACATCCAAATTCTGTACTTTTGATGATATAACTGCTTGCAATAGAAGCCTCTACTTCAAAAAAGTAGCAAACCTGTTCCAATTGTTTGCTATAATGGAAGAAGTTTAGTCTTTGCTGTCCATCAACTGTGAGGAGGTCAACACCACCTTCCCGGCAAGGCTTTTCAAATTACAGGAAAAATGGGAAAAAAAAATCCTCTAAAGGCAAGGTTCAGAATTGCAGAAATTATATCAACATCATAAAAAAAACCCAAAAACCAAAAAACAAAACAAAGCAAAAATGAACAAAATACACTCTTTGTTACCCAAGGACCTTTACTATTTCAAGATGGTTAACATATGGAATGCAAGACTGAAATCTCATTATAATTATTTAGCTGAAAATTCTATGTTAGTATTTACGTATTTAATTCTAAGTTTGCTAGACTCCTGTGGGGATAAATGTGTTTTGCTACTCATTCTGGAAGTGTTCAAAAAGCAGCAAAGAAAGAATGGTAAATAATAATTCAATGCAGAAACTGCTCCTTTTGTTTATTTTAAATTTGACTGCTTTATATGATGTCACTATATTCCACAAATACATACTCTTCTAAAAATAAGCTACTAAAGGTCAACTTTAGTGCACAGACAGGAAGCTAAGCATTTAAAAATACTAATATTTTATTTTTACAATGTTCTTAATGGATTATAGGACATGCACAGCTAGATCCTGGAATAGAGTACAATTCAGAATTTAATTTCTTTAGGTTACAAATTCTGCATTTTCTTACACTTTCCAGTATTACCCTGTTTTACAGTAGCTTAATTTTATTTTATTTTGTTTAATTACTGAGTGAATCCTTCAAATGAAGCTGTTACACATGCTCTGTGATACACTAGTATATAAAAAAAATATAGCCAGAGAACAGAGAAGCAGAAATAAAATGCCCTCATGGCACAGGCAAGTGTTCACACACTGGATTTAGCTCTCTGGGCAGGCAACAACTGAGCAGGATTCAGCACAAATTTGCAGCACCTCCATTGTGCCCTGCTCTGCAGCTGCTGATTTCCAGTCCTCATTTTCCGTGGCTCCTACTCAAGGTAGCTGAACTAGCAGATGTATGTTTATCTGAACTGTATTATTCCCTCTGTACGCACATCTCGGAGAAACGTGGCTCAATTATGCAGGTATCTCTGACTAGGATTTAAGTCCATATGCTTTGTTTGATGGAATTTCTCACCCACAGGATAATTCTTTATTAAAATTTAAATTTAAAATATTCTGAAATTTGAGGGAGTTCCCTAATTCTCATCACCAAGAGTACGCCTGATTTGCAAGAAAACTAAAAAACAAAACAAAAAGGAGAATATGGGTTTACCTAAAATTCCTGTATTTATTACAAATACAAAGTTGTGGTGTTTCAAAGTAATTTCCTGGGTCAATACCTGACCATAATTCTCATCTGTATCAACTCAGCTCATCCTTGCAGAACTGAAGCCTTAACTCAAAGCTGTCCAACTCACACTTTCATTCTGCTCCTGAATTATTGTGTAATTTTTTACACTGTGCCGTATGAATCAAGCAAAACCCAGCACCTAAAAGTGTAGACTTTTAGGTCAATAATTCATCACAGAATGTGATGGTGTAACTGGTTCAGAAAAGCCCTGCCATTTTTCAGAAGATGAATAAGCCATTCACCACATTCCCCAGTCTGCCATCAGGGTTTGCTTCTCTAATCATTCTTAGTCTTAATTGCAAAATATAATAAGCTGCTTATGAGTGTTATTACTTCTTGCAAATGATTTTGTCCTCAATCACAATCAGAAGTCAGATGAAAAATTTGAGATTATTAATGTACGTTCTTTCACCCTGAGTATCCTGCAATATACTTCAAAAATTTAGTACTCAATCTGTCTTCTCGAAAGCAGTTCACACTGAAATACTAAAACCATGCAAAACAAAAGGGCATGAAAAATTGGAAGAAATTGCTGCAAGTTCCAAACACTCTCATGAAAATATGGTTTCAATATTCTTCCAATTGTACTTGTAAGTCACTAGCTAACTGTTTGGGATGTTAGATATTATAGCAATTTATTTCTGTATAGTTCTATTCAATCAGAGCAAACAAACGGAACAAATTGCTACCAAAGTCTGCTTTACTGAAACTACAAGACACTTCTAAGGACCACATGTGAAACAATGTCTAAATTTAAGTACCACAGACATATTTCCTTAATTTTATTCTTTTTAAACACTAAGAAGATCATAGGAAATCTGGCAAGTCATTTTGGCTTTAAGGAAGGAGTACATACTGGGATAAAGGGGAACAGGAGTATGAGTTAATAATAGATTCTTATGAATAAATATTCTAATGAAATAGAAGTGCTAGTACTTTTAACGTTCTTTGATAAATTTTGGTAAAAAGGAGAAGCTAATTTCACACAAACAGCAAGAGCTCAAAGAAAGAACTTTGAATTATGACAACCTAAATGCAAATGATGCTGTAGTTTAAAAACATAGCAAAAAAAAATAAAAAATATATTGAGGTACTGAATGTATTTCAACATATCAACGACGCATTGTGTATGTCAATAACCAGTCATGAGAATCTTTAAATCCATTATTACAGCTTGGAAAGGGACACTTCATTGTAGTTCATGAATCAAAACAAGCTGAGTACTTATAATCACAAAGTGCTGAATGACCAAAGGAAAAAACCACTCTCCATAAGACTGGGAGAGAGGAAGGGATGAGGAGGGGAAAGCAAAAACAAACTCTCAAGAAAAGTATATCAGGGAAAACTTTGCTCTGCTATAAATGTACGTATCAAAATGAACTGAGGGAACAAAGTGAGCAGAGGAAACAGCTATGGCTGTCCAGAGTCTCAATTTCCATTTTCTTGTGGTATCATATTTATAATGCTATTCATAACAGGCTCTTGGAAGACTACAAAAATAAGAAAATATAATCCCCATTATTTGAATAAAAAGAAATTGCAGCAAAGCTGGAATCAATGTTTAAGTAATAAGCAAACTGCAAGTCACAATCATTTAACGTATACCTTTTTTTCAAAACAAGTACTACCACTATAGAGAGAGATGTACCATTTCTCAAAATGAAAAGCACGCAAGTCAAACACATATTTATCCCACCAAAATACTGGAAAGAGGAGATGAAATACTTTTTAAAACAATACCTGCATTAGTTACATGGATAGTTTATTTAGAAGTCAGAAAGGTACTTCTGATAAAATGTGTTTGAATAATGACAAGTATTTTATTTGCTTGGAATCATTTTAGAAGTACACTAAGAATTAAGTCACTCTTCATTCTGTGATGAATTATTGACCTAAAATTTCCTATTCACTTCCAACTTTTCCATGCAAGGACTCTAGAAAAAGAAAAAAAAAAAGGTGAGCAGGAAAAGAATTTCCTAACTGAAAATTCCCAGTGGACTCTGACTTTCACATCCTTATGTGTTTTGTTTTGAAAGGTAACGGACACCACAATTTATTGCTAATGGCTAGGAAGTAAAACCATAACAAATGTCAGGATGATCATCCGAGTGGCACCCACCTCAGCCACAGAGCAATGCTGAATCTGCAACAACATTCCACTGACTATTGTACATTTTGTTCAGTAAGGATTTTTATTTCCTTGAAAAAGCTTCAGAATTATTTTTTTTTTGGAGGCACTTACCTCAGTTTATAGGTTATGTGAGAAATTTATGACCAGCATGTCACAAATTTTTTCTTATTTGAAATAAAAGATGACAAATTAAAGTCAGAAATCAACCTTTCAGAAAAATCAACTAATAAGAAGCAGTTCGAAAACAGCTCTTTTAAAAAGTAGCAATTAGTAAACGTTTTGTAACTAACCACACCACACTATTTCTTCAAAACATCATTGCTAACTCATGCAGATACTTCACTGCTCATGTGGAAAAATTACAAGAGTAAACAAACACCGGTATTGTGACAGTACATACCTAACCACTATTTATATCCTTCACTGCAAGCCCCCACAGTAATTTCATGCTAAATGTTCAGCTTTGGTTTCAATATAAGGGTCAGATAAAGGCAATGACATGAAAACACTGATTTTTTCCTCTTCACCCTTTCCAAACAATTTCAGTGATGTTTGACTCAAACAAAAGCAAGTTCTGAAATATTCTTATTAAATAAAAATTTCAACTTTCAAATAGTTTTGTAAGTTTGCCGGGTTTTTTAAACATAGTTAAGCTAACTGACCTCAAAATGTATTTAGCAATATTAGTGAAGACAGCTGACAAAGAAAATTGCAGTATAACAGTAACTGTGCATCATTTTATCGCAGTTTGAGTTTGAACAGGGAAAAAAAAAAGCTATTCTATTTGAAAAAAATAAAAGGACCTACATAGATAAGCCCTGTATACTGGCACCAAAAAAGATATTTTTTTTTTCTAAGTGTATGAAAGATGATCACGTATTTATAATATTAACTATCTGATCAAAGCTGTTTCTAATCAATTTATTTTCCATTTACATACTTAAAGAACTGCCACAAGCCCTACAGTCACGGATTTTTACCCTGAGTTTTCAGGCAATGTTTCAGACAAAATGGAAGAATTTATCCTCATTATGCCGAGTAGTTTTATGAGTTCGACAGCTCTTTCAGGAAAATACCCCTGGTTTACTGCAGAGAGACATACATACATGCATAACTTTACACACATGCATATTAAGCCCTCTCATCTTGGTGCACATAATACAATTTGTTTTGTATGGTAACTAGATTATCAGTTACAATACACTCCTCAAACACAGATGCAGCAGAGATGTTGACTTTGATCAACCATGCATTAGAACAAGCTGCTTTTCCTGATTAACATCATTTACTTTGATTTATATATTACACATAATCCTGTTTTCCACCATGAAATTTATTTCCTGGAGTCCCCAAACTGAAATATTTTCATCTTGAGGAGTAGGGTGTCTAAAGCTAAAAAAATTTCTAAATCATCTATCAAAAAACTATTCTAAAATACAGACTAATTTAAGAAATACAAAAGTATACTTTCTATTCTTGCAATAATTTGTCAAAATAGAAAGTTTTGAAGAATCCAATTAGTAAATCCAAAAGTGTACACTGTTCAGCACATGGTAAGCATACTGATTTTTTTATAACTTCTCTTTTGCTTACTCAGTTTCCTTTTTGCTTCTAATATTTTTTTAAAAAATAACTTTACCATATATTCTAAATCTACTAGTTATGGCAACAGGATGATAACAATATCTAACTCACTACCTATCCAAGCTATAGATCTTAAAAGACGACTATCTTTTCAATGACCCAGCATGAACAGCTGATATTTACTTGTTCTGATAAGACAAAAATCATACATGGAAACTTTACTATCCTTTTATGAAGGAACTTCAGTACTTGCAAAAGCACTATGACAAACCTGCAGGCAAAATAATCCAGTGCAGATATCCTGTGTACCACTGACTGCGGTCCTCAATTCAGCATCCAGGCAGATTGCCAAACAAGGCGACAGCGTCACTTCCCGAGATGTGGCCCTACACTTATTACAATCAGCAATAAGATCACTCATCTATCACTGCGTAACTTCACATGCATGGGCATAAATACACTGAGTATTATATAAACAAGAATCTTGTGGTTAGAATTGGATATTGCAGATATAAGATATGATGTTAGAACAATACCTCCGGTATTCTGAGCAAAAATCCTAGCACTGACAAACACATTCAGGTTGAAATTCTTTGACTTCTTCGTCAAATAATTGCAATAAGGCCAGTAAAAACAGTTTAAAAAAATATTTAACATTTATAAACATAATTGCCTTGGGTAGGATCTCTAGGTACAAATAAACCCGATGACATATTTGAAAAGTTACGGCTTTCTCTCTTAGAATTACTGTTTGCCCCTCAAAAAGAAATATTTTTTCAGTATCAATTAGGTTTGCTTCCTTTCAAACACTCAAACCAGAAATGAGCATTTAAATGAAGTAACTTGTGCTTTATATCTTACACTAGTGTTTGTTAAGCAGTTATATGCATCAAGTCTTCATACCATCTTGACTGATAGCAGTTTGCCATATGTTTTTTCAAAGGCTGAAACCAATACTGCAATTCTGTTCCACAGAAAACATCATAAACGCATTGTTCTAAATCATCCAAATAAGAAATGACTAACACACACTCAGGAAAAACCTATGTTAGCCCAAAAACAAGCTACCTCAAGCATAGCAAACCAGAAAAATACAGATTTAATTACATTGTTACAATGGAAAAAAATATCACACACAGCCTGGATTTCTACATCACCAGCTTTCCAGAGTATTGTTCTTGAAATATATGGACAAAACCCCCAAGGACTTGGAAAATTCACCTGCAAAAGCAGTAGCAACTCTTTCTACTCTGAAGGCTACTTGGGACTGGTATGTCATCAATACAGCACCTACCAGCCAAGGATTTATCTCAAACACATATTTAAAATGAGTCACGCTATTCAGGAAAAAAAAAAAGAAAAGAAAAAAAACACCCGAACAAAAAAAACCCAAACAACCCAAAAACTTCAACAGCTGCCTAGCTTTTTGGAGAGGACCTCTAGCAAACATAAACCTAGACAATCACAGCAAGACTTAACTTGAAAAGCACTGCCATAAGATCCTTATCAACCTGAGAACAGACCCACAGTCTGCTTCTTCCCACACATTTTGTGAACAAAGATCAATCCAATGGAAGTTATTTCAATAGAAATAATGTAAACCTTAATACACAGTAATTATACTTTCTAATAGTGTCTCTTGACTCCTCTAAGATAACTACTGCCAAGAAAATTAATCTTATATTCTTGTATGTTGAATTGTTGCTAGTTCATACCAGGTATTTCTTCCATAGTGAGAAAATGAATCAGCACAAAAATTCTAGAACATGGGTCCAACTAAAGGAACTAAGGTAGAGTACAACCCCATACACAACACCAAATCTCTAAATCCTGCCTTCTGTCATTACAACCCATGTAAGAGATTCTCCATGTGACCTGTCTTCACAACAGCTGAGTGGCTTTCCAGTGGCACAACGAAATAGCCTCCTTTTGTTCCAGTGCAATCCAATAGCACCAGAGCAAGAAAACTACAGCCACAGAAGTATTATCTACCTGGATAACATTTCCACAGAGGGAGGAAAGAAATTCTATTCTCCTGCCCCTACCTCTCATATGTGGAGGTCAGAGTAGCTTACAAAAAATGGGCTGAGACCAAGCAAACAGGGATGTTGAGATGAAAATGATGAAGAGAATGTTGTTCACGCTCCTTCCCAGTTGCATTTAAGCAACAACACTGTGACAGCTCATTTGCCAATCACAGACAGAGAGGAAGAAGGATAAAGACCCCTGCTCCATTCAGAAAAAAATAGAAAGGTTCTTCAAAACCTGAAGTTCTGTGTTCTTCAGCAGTGGTTTACTGGATCACTTCAGATTGGTCTACCGGACCAATGCATTAATTAAATGAATCCCATTACCATTTGCAATTCAAAAAGGAGCACGGTGAGCAGCCATACTCTGGTGGCCCTGATTAGCTGTCACCCTGCCAGCTTGCTTGCCACCGGGCACCCACAATGGGAGCACAAGCCCTGGACATCCCACACTATTGCCTGACACTGCTGAAGCAAAGTCCACCCTGCCATGGCTCCAGCTGAGGGCCAGCCCTCTTCAGATTTAACATTCAGTGTCTTCTGAATTAAACATTTCTATCACTTTTGCTTGCAAACACATAAACAAGGATTTGACCTTAGTCAGCAACTTTTTGTTAGGAATCAGTGTATTTGACAACAAGAGTTCATTAATATTTCTGTTTCTGCCAGGCAGGGACACACTTGTGGGCGAAAGCGGGTACTGTATAACTGACAAAGCCTTTCCACCTTTTGCAAAAGCTTAAACTAGTCTACAGTTCTTCACGTTACCACGAATGCCCATCGTTCCTCTCCTCCAGCCGGCTCTCTAAAAGCACACTAGGTCTGAGAAGTTAAGTTTGACTCAGCCCAGACAAAACAGTTTAATTAGCAAAAGCAGCAGTGCACTCAAGCAAATATTCTGCATTCTAGACCAAGGTATGAACGCTGTCCTCCCACCTATGGCGTCTGTGAAGTCTTATCACCTTATTACATGTAGTTTTTACTCCACAACATAAGTAGCCTCATACTTAGAAGCACTATCATTTTTCCAGGTAACATTTGCTTCATAATTTATTGCTGTACTTTTTGTCATCTACACCACCATTTGCTTTGCCAATTTACTCTTCTTCATTCTTTACAACTTTCCCACCTACTTGTAATTACCCTTTGCTGCTGCGTTCAACCAGCCAGGTCTAGAATCCTTCTGGAGAGGTGCTACATCCAAAACTGACCTCCTCTGTTCTTCCCTTCTTCAGATACAAGCTTATACTCAAGCATGTATTTTCACTGAAGCCTTACATTTCTTAATGCAGATCGCAATGTATCTTACCTAAAAATGTATAAAAATCCAAACCATCAGTCTATTTCAATTCTATTAAATATAGATTTCTGCAGTTTAGAGCATTCCCAGTGGGTGGGCTGGCTGAAGAGTCTAGGGTGATAAAATTATGTGATATTGCATACGAATACAACCGAGGGTGACTATCGCATGGTACTATTAAGAACTGAGTGCTAGGAATGTTTACTATTTTAAGAATACATTGATGCTGTGAGAGTAATTAGCATCAAGCTTTTGGAGAAACGTGGTTTCAACAAAAATGTGTGTAGTTTTACAGTGTCCTTTGGTGTTTACAGAATGCAAGTAACATCCATTCAGAACACATAATACAGCCCAAGACACAGTAAGCCCTCCAGACACACTTTTTCAAGGTGAACAATAAGCATCTAATAATATAGTTTTCAATAACCTTTTGTTTCATACCGTTTCCAACAAATTACAATTTGCTACTGGTAAATCATTACCAAATTCTGAATAGACAGTACGTAGAATTTCTTATTTCGCTTAGGTCTAAATTCTACAAAGCATTTGCTATTGCCTTTATCTCTTGCTTCAGTCTTGCTACTTTGAAATATACTTATCTAAAACTCATTATTTCCTTGCCAATTTCTCCATTTCCTTTCCATTAAGGCAAACTTCAGAATAAAACACTGGCAAACACATTTTTTCCCAATATTACCTATCAACTAACCATGTTACTATAGCTTTCCCTAAGCTTCGGAGAAGTTTCAATAGTCTCTTCAGAGAGAAAGGGAAAAAAAAAAAAGATTCACTCAGATTCTGAGCATGGGGGACACGGATTGGACAGGGGATGACACCAGATACAATCTGCCCAAATTCATAGTCAGCATCTCATATACTTTAAGTTCCTGAAATAACATTCCAGCATGTAAAAGCTTGTTTAAATAAAGCAATACACAGAGTCTGGAGGACAAAGCATTTTCTGCTAAAAGCTTTTTTTTTTTCATATCAAGTCAAAAAGACAATCTCTACATGTAGTGTGTTTTACTATTTATACTAATATAGACAAGTATTAAACATGACAGAACTACAGATAAACAGAAAAAAATGGCAATTTTTTCTTAGATGATCTTAAAATGCTAGCACACACGTCTGGTGCAGACCTGTATCAGCTGGCTATTGCAGAGAACCAATGAGAAATACAATTTGCATGAGATTGCTGTATACTACAAATTCAGATTTGCTAACACATTACATTATGCACTTCAGTCAGTCCAGCTGCATGTCCTTGCTCTCACTTTCTTGCCCAGCACGGACTTAATATTTTTAAAAATGGACAAAGAACAAGTAACACAGCTCAGTGAGCTACACTTCCACCCCTTCAGAACACCTTCAGTTGCTCACACTTGATGAGGCGACAGAGCAGAATAAAGTTTACCTCTCTTCGCAGAAAGTCACGTCGTTTCACCTGTGTGCCTAAAAGTACCCTCCCAGCTGGTGGGGAGATGCACTGCTTGTGCTCACAGCAGCCCCTGCTTATGACCCCATCTCTCCTTTAATTATCCTACTATTTTGATTGCAAAAATGCAGAGCCCTTAAGGCTGAGTTCAAAACTGCAGTGAGTGCTGGGAAGTAGCGCTGATCTAATGAGCTGTCTAAGTACATACTGTCTCCACCTAAAATCCAGTTGCCAGCTCGTCTCTGGAATACTGGAACTCAGTCCGAAGGCCTAACTAGAATTAGACTGCAACATAGCCAAATTTTTGTAAGGTTCAGATCAAACTTCTCATGAAGATAATTTTGAAACGTGAAATTTTCATATGAAGCAAAAGTTAAAGAGAAACCAAAGTAAAATCTTTATCGCTTTTGCTCAATTTGAGGGGTTTTAAGGAACCTGTTGCCTCCTCTGGCAAATTACAGTGTTACACCAAATGCAAGGTGTTTTTTCCTTTAATATCACAAGTTTCTGGTTGTAAAAGGCACAGTGGTTCTTAATTATTATTTAAAATTATTTAGAGCAACTGATTATATGTCTTCTCTTCCTATGTAAAATACATATATTGATAAGATTACTTGTTCTTTACACTCGCTGTCTGAAGGTGCATATCTACATTTAGTCATTTGGTCAATCTTGAAAGCTTAGACCTTTCTAAAAATCAGTCTCCTTATACCTCAGCAACACTGCTGGCCCTTTTCTTGACTTCCTTTCAGAAACTTCTTACCTTCAGCCCCTAAAGGAGTGCCAAGTGCAATCACCACTAGTTCCACATTTGCCTGTGGCTTGTGTTTCCCTCCCCTTTTTGTAGTGTGGCTTTAAGCTTCACACCAGTAGCTGTGTCCTTCGCAACACCAGGAGGCTGGCAAGAGCACTGCTCTAGACAGTGTCCTCCCAGAGGACCAGAGAGAGCTCTGGCAAAGCAGCTGCCCTCATTTATGCATTACTAAAATCTAAGTGACACCCTCTAAAACTGGAAAACTCGTTAACCAAAGACCTATACTGAATACAATCAACGCTGCAGTGACTAAATCAACATACTACTATCAAATAAGACAAATCAGAATTCTAGTTCAACTGGAGTTAGGAAATACTAATGAGCTATGCACAATTGAACCATCCTTACTGAACAGGAAAAAAGCAATGAATTTTCATTGCAGCACGTAAGCTGTTTTAAATTGAAACTTTTTTCCACCTCCTAGTAAATGCAAAAAAAAAACCACCTCAAAACCCCAAGAAACCAATTCTGCTCACTTCAATAAATTTTTGTATTATAAACCAGCATTTTTCTGCACTGTGACAATACTGTTCCTATTAAAAACATCTATGATAAGCAATGTTTGCCCTTAAATGACTCAGTAATTTTAAAACAGGTAGTTTTCTCTTCATATAGCATTTGCCCCAGCCATTTGGGCATTGCCTCTCGGGCCTTTCGTGAGATGACTAAGGCAGTAAAAATTACAAAGAATGCATAATTCTCGGGGGAAAAAAGAAACTGATACTTATAACAAGATCTGTGCTTAAAAAACAAGAACAAAAGTTTTTCCACTAGATTCTTTTTACAGTTGCATCACTACTGCCAATGAGTCTTATATTCAAGCTTTAAAGCACAAGACAGACAAAGCGATAATTAGTTTCCAATATTGAAACAGCTTTCTAAATATTACACATAAGCTTTTAATAAAGATAATAATCTATATACACAGCGTTCTGGCATCTTGCCACTGATGCACGGCCTCTAATCAATTGCTTGTTCAGCACTGAATATTGAGTACATTTTGTATACAGAACAAAATGGTTAGTTTTTGAGGAAATTAAATACATTTAAAAATAAACTTAGCTAGCTGAAAATTTTGGACACTTAATGCAGACCAGTAGCTAGGAAAGGAGAATTAAAAGAAAAGGTTAAGCAAGCTGCCTAGTTTTAATTTAGCTCTGACACTAGCCTCTTGGATGACCCTGAACAAATCCTTTTACTTCTAAGTTTCTTCCATTTGTAAAGATATCACCAAAGATACTTAAGGGTGAAAAACAATCATTGAAGCCTATTACATAAAATCATTATTAAAGCTAACAAGTGACTCTTGAAGCTTTCCCCTCCCCAACAGATCCACGAAGCATCTATGAATCAGACTTTTTTCCACCACATCTTTAAATACCTTACAAGGTTCTCAACGTGGTAACTCAGGAAAGGGTTCTGGACACCAGTTAAAGTATTGAAAATGTCTGTTCAGTATGCAGCTGCAGCTGAAAAGAACGCGACATTACAATGCCTAAAGAACAGGCCAGAAAATAAAATTAGCTTTTCCAGTGCCTCTATATAAATTAATAGCACTCTTCCCTTGGAAGGAGTGTTTGCATTACAGGTCACCCCTTCTTTATGGTGATATTCTAGAATGACAGAAGGTTTCTAAGATGATTGGTGAAAATGAACGCTAGTTATTTGCTTCCACCTTTGGACCAAAAAATCATTTCTTGTATAAAGTGACTGAGAACTCCATGAGAACCAGAACCAATGAAGATTGCTCGTCATGGATTTGTTGCTGGCAGTTCTCTGCAAGGTTTACTTTGCTTTCATTTTTCTCCTACACTTGCCACTGAGGCATGTACAAATCTACTAGATGGTAGAAAGTCTTTGGTATCTATACTCATTTTGCAGTTCTGCCTTTCGTAGAAGCCCTTGGAGGTCTCTCTCATCTACATCACAGCAAGTTTCCAAAAAACCTGTAGGAAAAGAATTGTCTTTCACAGCTCTAACGCGTATTTGATTGACAGCATTATTGGAAAAAGGAGGATGGCTCGACACGATGACTGCATTTGCCCTCTTTCCTTAAAAAGTTAGATAATATAACATGGTAAAAATATACAAATTAGGACAGATAAGTTATTCACCCATTTTTCCTCTATCCTATACCATAAAAGTAAAGAAACTTAAAAGGAGAGTTTCAAAACTTGTAATAGGACAAGTTTCTTAAGGCAAGAAAATGATAAAAGAAGTCACCAAGATAAAAAGTAAAAAATGCAAGCAACAACTGACTATTTATATGCAGAATATCCCATATGATTCCATTAGCGACAATAATAATGTTGGGTTACTAAACTTCAAGTATGAGTCAATCTCCAATAGAAATAAAATACATCAGAAACAAAATGTCCTTTTAAAGATAGCATTAAGAGGCATCCTTTGCTGACAGAAGAAGGTGCTTAATGCTTCCTCTGGCCCTTACTAAAAGAGGATGCTGAATTAGTAGGATTTCAGTGTGATCCAGACTGAAATTCTTTTATTTATATTGCAACTGCAATCCAAAAGCAATACATACATTTTCAATTTAACTCAAACACAACGCAGCTCAAAAATACTACAAAAACAAAACACACAGCATATGATTCTCCTCACAGTATAAATGTAAATAAACTGAAATAGTTTCTTTGGAGGTTCCAAGAGATTTATTTAGTAGGGTTTTTTTTGCTGTTGCCAGGGTTTGGTTAGTATGTCACATGACAGCAGCTCTACATACCTCACCTTGTTAAAGTGTACATCAGTGCATCACATCAGGGTGGGTAACTACTGTGGTGGCCATCAGACCACTGAAATACATCTACTGCCGCTTCCAACCTTTCAGAATCTTTTTTTTTTTTTTTAATTATCATACATATCCCATTTTAGCCCATATAGTCAAACTCTATAGCAGTTCAATACCTGTCGATATGGACATCCATACTTCCAAAGGCACAGAACAAACTTCTCTGTATGTATTATCAGAATACATATATACATATTTTTCAAGTTTTATTTTAAAATCTTCATTTACAAAATTATTAGCTTTTTAGAGGGCAAAGAGGCAATACAACAACAAATGGTTGTTTCTAGAACTACTACATATCCAAGTCACATGCTATGAGAAATAAAAATAAATAAATAAGAGAAAGCAAGCAGGCATGAGTAACCTTGTGTATATTTGGGAACGCATCTAGTCTCCTACCTGGCATGCTCTTGGAGGCATTCACCATGCAGATGTTATTGCTGACAGATTACGCTAATTCGGGGGGCATTTATCAAGTACATAAAGGATGCCATGTTTAAAATACACAGGATAGCTTCAGCAGGTATAGAAAAATTCTACTGGAAACAAACTTTATGAATATATACAGTTCTTTAATTTACGAAGCAAACGTTTGTGCACAATAGATTACTAAATAAATAGATGTGTCTGCAAGGCAGTGAGCAGTGTCCATGGATGCATCTCCATGACGTAGGTACAGAGGCTGTCTTAGTCCAGCAGATACAACCTTGGATTTAAAAAAAAAAACAAAAAACCAACAAAAACAACAAAAACAACACCACAAAAAACCCTCCAGACACCACAAGACCAACCACAGAAGAAAACATACAAAAAAGGCAACAGGTAACATCTTAACACAGATATAGATAAAGGCTTACATTTTTGTTTCAAGTATTTTATTAAAATACTATTTTAAGACAAATTGTATCAAATCATAGAACTGTACAAGTCCAGCTAGACAGTGAGACTATAAATTTGAGAAGCTGACAATAAAAATCACAAACCCACAATCCATTACCGAATGATGTCAGTGTTATAAAAACATGTTTTACTCCATATTATTTTAAGGCACTATTAAGACCTTATATACTGTAATCAGCAACAGCGAATGAGAGGATTCACAGCTTGATGTGTAAGCACACATTATAGGGAAACAAGTTTAGAAATGATTAATAGGTATACATCCTTCCTATAAAATGCAGCATCCATCAGAGTCATACGTGTTAAACAGGTCTGAAAAAGCTTTAACCTCTCCTACTGGTAGCAGCCAGGCACTGGAAGAAACGAGTTGATGTACAAGTTCTGTTTTGTAAATCCCACATTATTTTTTTTTTAATGATGATGCTGGAAGCAAAACACCCACCCCAAACCAAACCCTGCAAAGTTAATTAACCCAAACGCACAAATTTACAGGGCTAAAGGTAAAACTGAAGGCTGGTCCTCAGTATCCTGAAAGACCTTCACCCAAACATGCATTTTAGACGCTGCAACAGAAGCAGTGGGATCTGCGCGAAAACAAGCCCGCTCATAAATATGAATTAGCACACGTAACGCTACAAACCACCCGCAGTTCAAAACAGAAATTCGTGCCTAAGACACCTAAATCCTACCTGTACCCATATACGAGCTTTTTATTTCACTAGAAAACACAACATATGCTTTTTTCAGGGCGGTAAACATGTTTTATTTAGCGTTTTGATGAAAAACAGCTTTCATGCCTAGTCAGGCGCTGCAGGGCTCGCCGGTTTTCGCTCCGTCTTCCAGTCCGTAAGGCTTCGCTCCAGCCCCGCGGCTGCCGCCTCAGCGAGGCCGGGCATCGGGAACCCACCGCCCTCCGGCGGGGGGCGGCTCTGCCCGGCGGCCCTCCCGCCATCCCCCCCAGCCCCGGCTCTCCTCACCCCCCGGGGCCCGAGGTGGCCCTGGCCACCCCCAGGTGAGCCCGCATCTGCCGGGGAACGGGACCGCAGTGTGAGGGAGGGGAAGGAGGAGGAAGAGGACGCGGAGAGGGCATGCAGAGGCGCGGGGGGCACCTACCAGTCCGTGTGCGGCTCGTCGATGACCAGGAGCAGCTTGAACTTTCTGCCGGCAACCGAGGAGACGGCGGAGGAGGCATCCACCAGCCCGGCCGAGGCCGCCGTCTGCTTCACGGCGTTGGAGAGGGAGCTGAAGAAGCTGCTGCCCGTTGACTGCTGCTGCGGCGGCGGCGGCTGCTGCTGAGGGGGAGCCGACTGCGGCGGCTGCCGGCGCTCAGCAGCTGGAGAGGCAGAGGCAGGGGCCGAGGAAGCCGAGGGAGGCGGCGGCGGGGGCTGCTGCGGCTCCGGCCGCTGCAGGTCGGTCATGTAGCCATTGGGCAGGTTGGCGATGAAGCTGCTGTCCGAGAGCCTGCGCCGCAGAAAGTTCATCATCTGGCCGGGCGAGGCGGACGGCGGGCGAGGCTGTGCCGGGGAGCGGGCGGCGGAGCGCGGCGATGCGCAGGCGGGCTCGGTCGCAGCCCCACTGCCGGCCGAGGCGGGCGGCGCTGCCTTCCCCTCAGCCGCGCGGACACCGGCCGGCTGGCGCGCGCCCGCCGCTGCCGCCCGCCCGCCCGCCTGGAGGGGGCAGCCTCGCGCGCAGCCTCGCTCCCGTCCCCGCTCTCGCCGCGTGAGGGGGGGGGGAACGACACACACCACGCGCGAGGAGGGGACGCCGCTCCCCGGAGCCAGGCCCGGGGGGCACCGGCGACAGCGGCGGGGGCCGGGGCCAGCCCCCGGCAGGGGCTTCTCTCAGCGCCGGGTCCGAAGCACCGCGTCTTCGGCTCGGTAACGCCGCGCCGTAAGCGCAGGGTACGGGCGGCAGCGGCACGGCGGGGTCCCGGGGGTGAGGGGCGGAGGCCGCGCGGCCCCGCAAACCGCGGGGGCCGTGATTTGTTTCATTAAAAACAGCCCAAACGGTTCAGCGCGGGCGAAGCGCTGTGTGGCCTCAGGCTGCGTCACGCAGCCCGGCACGGAGAACGAGCGGCGCATTTCCATCGCTTAGAAGCCAGGATTTAACAGAAACCGGAATTCTCTCTCCGCCGGAGTTTTGGGGTAATCGCTCCCTGATTTAGCATAAAAGACATCACTCGGCCCTGTCGCGTGACATAACGCGTTTGTCCCAGACGCACCTTCCCGCAGAGGGGTTTGCAGCCCATCTCTGCAGGCCCCGCTGCCACTAACAGGGGCTCCCACATCCCACACCGAAACCCAGCACCGGTTCCTCCTCAAAGTGGGGAGATGTGATAAAACCACCCTGGCGCTGAGCGCCCGCTCGGTGCAAAGTTCACACCTTCAAAGGTAGAACGTGCACAGGATGATTTTGATTTTTTTTAAGGAATCGCCGATTTTCCAAAAGTTCATATATTAATGACGGAAACTTCAATAAAATAGAGAGGCTCTTAGAGGATGCTGACATTGTAAACGCCACAGAGGAGTCGAGGCCACACACACACACCCCCACACACCCCGCGTTTTGCATGAAAGACACAGAAAACGTGACCAAGCGGAACAACCCTGGGCTTCCATTGCAGCGAGGATGCTCCTGTCACCCCACCGATCCCCGGCCCGTGGGGAACTGCACTGACATCTCCATCAACTGAGAGCTAGAGAGAATAAATTCCTCTCCGTAGTATTAAAATATCTTGGGGCTACTCATATGTCTAAAAAAATTTTTTTTTTATGTCAGCTCAGCAGCTCAAGTTAAATCATCTGCAACACATGACACACACAAGCAACTCATTCACAGACGGAGGCAGGACGCTGCGCTTCCCCGTGGCAAGGGCACACATACTATTCCTACTGATACTATATGTACAAAGACAATTAAAATCGCAAGGCTGAGGAATTGCTTCATTCATCCTTGCTTGAAAAATTGCAGCATCAACCCCCCTTCCCTTCTCATCTAAAAAGCAGGTGGCCAAAGTAAAGAAAAAAGTGTAGCTTATACTTTGCCAAAGATGAGCTTTTAGAGGATTCAAACCATTTCACCTCCCTGTAAATAGATTATTGAAAAACACTCAACTTGTCCGATAATGAAAAACGGTATTTAGGTATTTTTTAAATTACTGTTCTGGCTTGAAGGGTGAGACAGACTGCTTCAGACATCCTCAGAACCTGCTTATTTTACTGACAGAAAGCAGCCAGTCTTGCAGCGCAGCATTAGGCACAGCAGAATGAACATTTTGCTGTGCAAATTAACAACAACATTAACCAGGTCTCTGCTACAGGGCTGAAATGTGTCTTCAGTGTCAGCTGCACCCTGGTTAGGAAGGCAAGACACACGTAGCGAAGGGAAATGATAGGGAGCAATTTGAATGTCAGGATCCATCACTATAAAATGAAATAAAGGAATTAATAAGCAGACAGGTGAGGCTGCTCAAATTCCAGTGATGCAAGATCTATCCTTGTTAGCAGATTTGCATGGAGAACTTTTGTTTTCCAATTAATGAAATCTAGTTCTCATCCATAGTACCTTCTTCTATATTCTCAGTGTAGCCAAATGATTACTTGAAGATTATAGGGACTGATTCTGATGGCAGTCACGGCCAACAGACTGATCCAGTTGACCTTTCTGGTTTCACGAACTGTTAGATGTCTGGATGAGCAGCAGAAGCCTCGTTCACCTTCCCTGGGCACTCATGTTATGGCTCTGTAGGATGCTGGAACAGAAGGTACTTCCTACCTTACACACCCTAGTTACTGCACTGTCTCTTCCATATGAGCATCTTCTCAGAAATCTGTACTTTGGTTTTGGGGTTTTTTTACCTCTTACATTATCACTATGCGGACTACAGTTTTAAAAAATACCAATCACCCTCAAATGCTAGACTTCAGAGGTTTGGGAATTTTTTTTGAAACATGCCGTAGAGTATTGTAACAGCCTTATAAATCCCAAACTGCCCCATGGCAACTGAATTTGGTCAAAGTCTCAAAGAACTTGGTCCCTAAGTCCAGGACAAAACAAAAAGCAGAGTTCTTCACATGTCATTTTTGTTACTGTAAATAGAGAACTTTGTTCAAAGAGTATGGATGGAATATTACAGGGAGTTTGCTAAATGTAATAGTACATAAAGCTGTGCCTGAAAAAGAGCTAACGGCACTTTTCATCCAACCAACTATTGACGATTCTTCAATACCTCACCACATCTTTGTGAGGTAATTCAACATGATTGTCTATCAGGAAGTGAAAATACTGAACTGCTGGTATGTTACATGACAATAGTCATTAATTGAGTCAATAGGAAAGCAGTACCATAGCAATCTTAAATCCAGTCTTGTTTCCTAGCATTGAAATCACTATGCAAAAAAGGATCAAATTCCTGGGGATTAGTTACATTGGCAAACTGAGAGGAAAAGAAGTAAAAGAGAGGATGAAGCATTCTACATAGTACACTTTGGAATGGCCTAATCACATCTACATACCAATATTAACGAAGAAACAACTGCAGAAGGATTCGTGTTAAAAAAAAAAAATAAAAGAAACTTACAGGCAGGTGAGCACCAGTATGATTTAATTTCATGTTCTTTTGCTATTATAATTTAAAACTAAACATTAGGCTGATCAAATGCCTCTTAAAATTATATTAGCATTTAAGATAAGTAACTTTCAGATAACCATATGTGGTAGAAATGAAAGAATCAACTTATACGTGCTAGAAATTGGGGCTACCCATCACTTGAGCAGGTTAAATCTAATACATTTTAAATGAAAACTGCTTAACATCTCCTGTTATCAGCTATTCATCTAAAACAACACACAAGCCTACAAAAAAGCAATTACATTTGATGGAGAAAAAACTTGACTGATGTGTATGCTGTACATCATCCTATGCATACAGTAACAGATAATAGAAACGAGAAGCCAGGGAACCATTTGCTTTGTATTTTATGTGCTAACACGTGTTCTAAGCCATATGGACTTCTACACCTCACAGCCTTAGAAAAAAAAACAAAAAATGTTCCATTATGTGAGAGAATTGTGTTCTGCATGTCTCCATTCATGCCCTGCTGTCAGCTAAATGTTACGTTCAGGTCTACACCTTCATTTCAGTTCGCCAGAAGGAAGAACGTGGCTGCCTGTACCAGAGGGGAGTGCAAGGGTGTTGTCCACCGTGACAACAGTTGCCTCAGAAAAGTAATTTGCACATTTCCCAACCACTGACCTGCTGAAAATGGGAACAGGCCAGAAAGGAGGGGAGGGAGCATTGCTGGCAGATGACAGTGTAAGCGAGCCTGGAATAGCAGGTACTCGGGCCTGTTTTCATGATAAATGCTAAATGGAATCTCTGTGCTGAAAATAAGTCATAGACAGAAAGTACTTTTCTGGGCTGGAGGGTATCACCTGGCAATCCTCACGGAGATCAGCATTACAAGGCTTTCTAAAAGCCTCATAATTTATTTAAACCCATGCTAGTAGGTCATTAAAATTTTTCTTACAAACTCTGTAGAAATATGACACTTGTTTGTCACAGAGATAATGAAAATACACACATATAAAGAAAATGCAGCAGAAACGGGGGCTGAAGTGGATGTTTGCTATGTGCTAAGGACAGTACATGCAGTATATAAAGGTGACATACAATACTGTCACCCATCTTTAATGATGTATCTGAGTCACTAAACAGACATAATGTTGATAATACCACTATACACTCTTCCATGTTTTCTTTGTAGCTGATTTTTAAAATACTTCTCTGCCTTAAAAGACATGCACCAACTAGTAGGACAGACTAATGTGATTAATGTAGCCAAGACTTCATAAACACTAATGGAGTCACTTGTGTCAATGCTCTGATAATGTGAGAGAATTGTCCAGAAATGGATTTGCTGAATTCATGAAATATGACTCATCTTTAAATATCCAAATTTCAAACCGATAGTTCCCCTGTGATGCTTTTCTTAAAAGCTAGTTCTATACTCTAATGTTTGTATCATTTCTATCAAACACATATCCAATTTTCCAATTTGCAGTTTTCCAAGCATATCACAACAACTTCTCTCAGAGGTGTCCGACCACCTATTCCGGCGGTCCCACACTTTCCCTTAGTTTCATTAGACAGCTTCACTGAATTCCCCCAGAACTCCTGCTGTTACGATGCCTCTGAAGCAAAACCACATCGGCTTTCTGTTTCTGATCTTCCTCAGATTTTGTTGTCCAAGGTGGCAGAAGCACAGTTAAACCATATGAAGATGTGACAGAAATAGGCACACCGGGGAGTAACTGCCTCAGTTATTGCTTTAGAGAGGACACAAAATCAGATTGATCTTCCCTTCCCAAATCTAACCTCTCATGTTTTGATTTATGAACATTAACAGAGAATACAAATTAACCAGAATTGTTTTTTGTCAGACGGTGATTTAAACATCTTAAGTTTTTTTTACCTAGATGGTACCCTTGGTATTAGCATAATTGTCTTCTGATATGCCTACCTACATATGTTTTGAATCATGTTGGGAAATTTGACTTTTAATTTACAGAAAGTTCACAAAAAAAAAGTAACAGGAACTTGAAATACTAACTGAAAATACTTGCAGGTTGCTACGCAAAATTGTTAGGTAAATGCATTAAGATATAAAGGGGTCTCTATGTTTTATTTATGCCAGTTTAGTAAATACTTATCTGACCTTAGGTGATTTCATATTTTATAAGCATACCAATTCAAACCGTTCTACATTGGCAAGAAATGCACTGTACTAATTCTTCTAGCATTCACAGAGAGGACCTGATGGCTGTAACAGTGTGTAAGAAGGTAGTAAAAAGCAGCCTCCTCTGCCCCCGGAGAGCAGCTAATTACCACTCCGCCACTGTGCTCCCGAGACAGAAGCTTCTCCCCCGCCCCAGCCACCCCAAAGGGAGGTCTGCAGGAGCACGGGAGGCAACGCTGCCATCTCTAAAGTGCTCAGGAACTGAACCCAACACACTCATGCCAATGTCAAAAGATGCGTTTCCTGTCGTTGTCAGTACAAAAGCCAAAGAAACTCTGGCAGCACCTCCTTAAATTTGAAAGCACACAGCATTCCTGAAAAGAAAATTATGTACTGTATTGTACATCCTCTGTGCTCAGCAATCCATTAAATCCTGTGTAGAAAACCCATGGCAAATTTATTTAATAAGTCATAATTTATTAGAGAGTAGACTTTTACCTTTGCAGGCTTTGAACACGGATGGATTCGTACTGCAGAAGAGGGCTTTGTAGTCTCATGAATAATGCTCGCTGAGATGTAGGAGGGAGTTCAAAACCATTCTGTGTGTGACATAAGAACAACCTGTAATAGAAATAGACAAGCTGCAATCTACACGAGTGTTAACTACAGGTCAAATAAATGATTACAGGAGATAAAAGTCTGTTAAATAGTTTGCCTCTATTCCAAAATCTGAAGTTACAATCGCAGGAAAAGTTACCTTTCTGTTTCCTACTAAAATATAAGTTATCTGATTATTTGGTTCACTAGATCCTGTGTTTTCAGGATTTACTTTTTTTACCTTTTTTTAAATACATTGATACAAATACAGAGGAACTTCAGGCACTTTTTACCATGTAATTAAGGCTCAAATACTGCCAGCCTTACTCAGACTAAGCTTCCTTAAAAGCTGAACGCAATCTTGCAAATACTTCAGAACTCAAGCCACAGATGTCTAAATAATTAACCTTTAAATACAATTTTCAGCAAAAATTTTCAACAATTACACACATGGACTGACAAATTGAATCTATAAGGAAGAGGCATGTTTAATAAATACCCTAAATTTATGTGATAATATACACATATTAAAGTTTATATATAACACTGGCATTGTATTTCTAGAGGAATGCAGCAATACAAGCAGTACACCTATATTACCTGAGATATTTCTTGTGTTTTCTACTCTTGGTTTTGAAACCATAGTCTTTATTATTGTACTAATCTTAAAACCAGGTAGTTTCTTTCTTTCCATCTCAGTGATCGGTGTTTCCGCTTACAATCCCGAAGACTGTTTTTGTATCAGTTCATTTGCTGATTTTCTGTAAGATGGAGCAGTCTCAACTAGCAAGATGTATTTACTGTTTTGCAGATGAGTAAATACAGATCTTTCTAGACAAAACTGTTTACAAACCATATAGGGATAATCCTATCAGCAAAACTTGGGCATTTCTCAGTATAGAGAGAGCCACCATTATGAAAAGGAATAAATAGTAGATGTTATGAGTACAAAAATAAGGTATATAGTCACAGTGAATGTTGCACTGGAATTTGACCAAGACGGAAGAATAAACATCTTTCTAAAACCCAGAAAAATATAAGTTCCTCATAGGCTTTACTTAATGTTGATCTGCTGAGAAGAGCAGAGCAGAAGGCTCGAGGTATAACTAGGTACACACAGGCATACACTCAGATGGACCGTGTTTACACAGGAATGGGCTTCTTTCTCCCTTAAAACCTGAAGATTTTCCTAATCAGAGAATACCCAGTCATATCTAAAGAAAACTTTCATCCTCCAAATAAGAAGCTAACCAGTATTTGAACATCCTCTGAAGATCAACAAGTCTGCCAGCTAAAACATACAGAAAGTCAGCTTAATCCATACAGAAAGTCAGCTTAATCCACACAGAAGTGTTTTGACCTTTTTCTTTTTTAAGGTTTTTCTTCTGCAATTTTTTAATTTGTTATGAAATTTAGAGTCTAAGTGTACCATTCTGATTCATATTCTAATTGCTTGAATAGATAAATATGCGATAAACCTCAACACAGTTATGTAGTAAAAAATAAACCCAGGACTGGCTGGGTCTAATGAAAAAGCATCAAACACTATAAACCACAATTCTAGATTAAATGCAGCAAACAAAATACGGCATTTACATCCAACCTGGCCTTCAGAATAAAACTGTAATTTTCTTTTTAAATGACTTATCAAATAATTAAGATGAATGCACATTTACCTAATTATTTGGCTGCTTTAGCTACACAAATTAATTTTCAATACCACGTATGTGAAAAACAGATAAGCCATTAATGTCCAACATGTAAAATGAGCGAAGAATTGAAAGGATGACAGCGCATGAACGAAGAAATACAATTATGTTTTGCTAGTAATTTTTCTAAAATTAATTAAAAGCCAGTACTATGAAATATGCGTAGGTTTCAAAAATTACCTTTCATTTCACCGTTGTCAATGGATGCTGATCTGTTCATTGTTCATCTGTTTTATAAAATAAGACATAAGAAGTCAGCAGCAATATAGAGTTAAAACAAAAAACAACTTTATAAGTGAAATGTAAACTATTCAAGTTCAATCTTAAAGATTATTGTATGTATAAACATATGTGCAGATACATGCATTACATAGATGTGCAGATATATTTAAATGCATTTGATGAATGTGAAAGTCATCACACATAGCCATGTAAATGCATCCTTCAAATTGCTAGATCCTAAAAGCTAAGAGACTGAGATATTTCCACCTGGAGGATAAGGGGAAAAACCCCAGAAAAATAGTAAATTTTTTTTCAGGATTACTTGGTTCAGAAACCCTTTAGCTGTCACTGTATTTCTTACTTTTATAGCAGAACTGGAATTTATGATTAGCCATCGGCTGGCTATACACTGCTGGCAAAATACTATCACACTTCCTTTGGCAAGTGGAAGCCAGTTTAAACTCTACAGCATCCTATTCGACATGTTTTAAAATTCACCTTTAAAACATGAAAGCCACATTTCTATGTAATACAAAGAACACGATGATATATAATTTACTGACAAATATATGGTAATAGTAGGATTTCAATTAAGTTGCAAGGTTGAGAATCAGAGTCTCAGGAAAAGTGTGGGAATATGCACCTATGAATTCTGTTCTTATTAGAGAAAGAAACAGTTTGTACAAACAACTGCATTCAGAGCATAATTCAAAGCTTCTGGCGAGACTAGGGTAGGAAGGCAAGCTTCTGTCAATCTATAGTTTAGTGCCTTAGTATAGGAGAAAATTTTAGTCATTTACTGCAGAATTGCATACTTTGTATTCAGTTAAAACACTGTGTACAAAATGGTGCAGCCCTCAAAACTAACACAAGTACTCAGTTTTAAATTATTTTTCAAATTATTACAAGATGTCAACATTTCAGTCACAATCTCCTAGAAAACACAGGTCACAAACACTAAGTACCTTATTTATAAGTCAAAAATTAATGAATTGGGACTCCTAATTAAGGAAGTGCCCTACTAATTTTATGATCAAGATGACAAAAGTTCACATTATACACCTTTGGTGTCATTTCTGTTCCTCAAATATATGTAAACTGCCTTTTAACCTGAAATTTTTTATCTCAGATATCCTTGTACAACAGCACCAAAGATATAACATTTCTAAAACTTGTTCCTCTTTTTCAATTTGTTTTAAGCAGTTAAGATTTATTAATTCCTAAGTTATTTTTAGCACAACAGAGATTGGGCTCATAAGCATTATGACTTGCATAACCACTGCAATAAAGAGCAGCAAACCCCACATTTAAAATAGGTAAGCCTCTTTTGTGTCATTTATTGCAATGCTGCCAAACACACTATAATAATCTTCTTCAACATTCTACATAGGTTTTTTCTTGTCTCTGTTCATAGGTTTCTCCAGAAAATTATTTCCATATTGCTGCTTGGAGTGACTTTAATATCATCCATTTCTTATGCAATGAAAATTCCGCTTAAGAATTTTTATCCCAGCAAAAAAAAAATAAAGAGGGCAAGTGATCTGAAGGATCCAAATAATAAGTTTACTATAGTGTATTAGGCTGTGAAACAGTTTACCATATCGCTTATTACAATCATGTGAATTGGACAAGCTACTGTTCAATGAGGAGCCAAAAGATCCCCTTCTTTTTTTACCAATTCGAGAATTGTAGAATTTACAGATTCTCCTTTACAGAGATTTAAAAGCTTGAATGTCCCTATAACATAACCCCAGAGGAAGGCCAAGTGAGAAAGGCCACTTCTCTTTCACTGAAGTTGACTGTGTATCTTTTGATAACTTTGTGCTAAGTTCTTGATTAGATCTGTCCAATAGAGTGCACAATAAACGGTAGTCCAATGTATTTGCTGTTATCAGGTAATTTCCCTTTTGTGCTTAACCAGAGTAACTCCAGTAGTAGCTAAGGGAAAAATAATATTGTAAAAATTATTCTATAGTAAATTCTGTATTGAGGGAAGCACTCCTGTCATCATCTGGATAATGATCATTTATGCTCTGAAATCTTCTTATGGTCTACACCACTATAAATGTATGAACAGCTAAAGAAGTGCTGCTGCTTTAATTGCCCTAATGACTAATGAGAAGTTTATTTCAGAGGTTCCTAATTTCACAGGAAATTCAGTCCATACTTGCTGGACTAATCGTAAAGACTAAGCAATATTGCAGCAAGTGTATCATAGAATCATAGAATCATCTGGGCCGGAAGGGACCTCCAAAGGCCATCTAGTCCGACCCCCCTGCAGTCACAGG
>JAOTQQ010000003.1:21094759-21109500 GCA_026546715.1 Gallinago undulata | reverse complement strand
CTGTTTGTTTCCCATGCTGCGTGCATTGGTGTAGAGACACTTTAGCTGGTCCAATGGCTGTGTCTCCTTTTTAGAGGAGCCCCCTACGTGCTTTGTGAATGTTCTACTCTACTCCTGGATGGAGATCCCACTAATGATTAGTTGGACATAAAACACGTCTGAATGCTTTCTAAAAAGCAAATTTTTACAATGGTTCCTAGTTAAAAATATCTGAAAATAGCTATACAAGATATGGATACCAATCTACCCAATATATTTTTGTATTGTCAAGAAGAATAGTGCATCACAGTGACATGTTTATATGATGTTGCGAATTGAACTCATAAAGTAATGGTTGTTAATGTGCTCTAACTACTCTTAAAACTGTCACATCAAAATTTAAATTTTATCTGTTTCATTAAGTGCTATACTCCTCTCAGAGACCACGAACGAACATAACCTGAAAGAAATCTCCTTTCCCATATGCTCTTTGCAATCAATAGGGCTAAAAGATGAAGGTGCAAGTCAGAACAGCAGGTTTGTCTTTATCAAGATTTTAATGTCTTAGAAAATCTTCTGACTTCTAATACATTATAGGTGTTTCATCATGCACTGGCATTGCACTAATCATACATTTTTAATCATTCTCAGGGCAACTGTGCTTTAAGTATTTGATTTCTTAGAACCGTTTTAGGGTTTAGAGATTAATTCTGCTGCTTCTACAGAACTGGAAGAGAGCAAGAGATAATCTCTGGCGTTTGACACTGGGAAATGCTACAAAACTTTTAAAAAGTTATGTAGTAATCCCTGTTACCATCCCCTACAAGAATACTATGCTAGGGTTATCTTATTCCTATTATTTTCAGTATGAAATAAAATAAAACTAACAAAGTACATAAACTAAGTTGTATTGTTCCTGCTTACACAATATTTCCTTGCCTAATAGAGATTAATATTAGAGCTTTTTTCAAGCAATATAATAGATTACAGAACTCCTCAAACCTTAGTTACATAAACAGCCATTGACCTGTGCTTGGTTGTTCTGAGGTTTTCACTTTAATACCTTATATTTAGATTTGAACATAAAGCTTTTTGCAATGGTCTGGGGTGAAAAACCTAACCACCTGCCCTGCAGCAGAATAACTATTACAATTTGTGAGGGAAAAATCAAACCAGAGCATGAAAGACAGACACATGAAATGTCACGAGATAGGAAATTAGAGCTAAGAACTCTTAGGGAAGACTTTCTCTTTAACAAGATATTAGGTCCTATTCAAAATACATTTAGCTGACTTATTTCACTGATGTTAGCTCTGATCTAGAAATGTGGGCATCACTCCAAGGGTGTACCTCTTTCCCTGCCATCTGTTATCACAAGGAGAGACACCCAAGTCATACTCATTTCCCTCCCCCAGTAAATAAGTAAATAAATAACTTTGACAGCTGGTAGGACATTTTCCAGGAGAACATCGCAGCATGAGAACTGCCTCCTCCCATAACAGCTGTTGTTTCTACAGCATACAGGGGAACTCATTGTGCAAACACGGGTGGCTTCTTTACAGTAGAAATCCTAAAATGATAATTAGTTGTGAGGTAGCATCGTTTTTGCCCAGTATGAAAGCTACAGGGGAGATTTTTATTTCGCTGATTACATTTTTTTTTATAGAAAAATATTTAGTATTTAGTTTTTGTCATGTGTGCATAGCCATTTTAGCTTCTGTCAAGGACTGATGGTGCTTTCCATAAGCTGCTTCTTCACATACCAAAATCCACACATAAATATTTATGTTAATGGTTAGGCAATGAGAGCAACAGAAAAAAAGTCAGATGCTTACATTTTGCGAGAAGTCTAGCTTTATCACAGCATTTGAGAAAGTAGTTGAAATGAATTACCTAGTTTTACGTGTAATACAAATTTTCTTTCGAGACCACATATTTTTACAGAAAAAGTCTATGTTTTGGTTTAATATACAGGGAAGACATTCACATTCAGGCAGAAGAGTCAACACTTTAGATTAGCTGAGTCACTGTATTGTAGCAACAGACCTCTCTCAGTTGGAAGCAAATAGATTAGATAGCCTCATCCAAGAGGTGAGGACATTGCCATCCAGGAATATGATTAAAAGCAGAATCCAAAAATCTTGCATCTTTAGCACCAAGGACACTCAGTTATATCATTAGAAATTTAAATAGCATCTGCATAATATAGAGCTGATTAATAGATGTGGATCAGTAAAGGTTAAGGCATAAAAATAGACTAGTCTGCTGCACACTGCAAGAGTTTCAGTTGATGCTGTATTTATGTAGTAAATTAACCCTTAAATTTGATGTCTGTCTCCAAGAAGCCTTTACTAGGATATTATTTACAGCCCTCAGTTCATTAATGAGGTAGCACAGCCTTGTCTTTTATCCAGCAGTAAGTCTGAAGGCTCACAAATAGCTCTGATTATAGCCCTTAAAAAAAAAAAAAAGACATTAAAATAGGATGATGAATTCAGTCATCTGAGTTATCTTGTTTGAGTGAGAGCATCTTGCAGCATACAGTAAACTTTTAAGATTTTTCTGTATCATTATTATTACAGGAGTAGTCATTCAGTAGTGGTATTAAACAATATTTGTGTCTTTCAGCAGCTGCTTCTCTATGGATTCTTCATATTTTTTAACAGAGAACTAGATCTCTGACATTGTACTATCTTTTCACATGCATTTATGATTTAGATGTTTGCATTACTATAGTACTGAATTATTTTTAAGACTGAAATAATCTTGCCTGTCAGCTGCAACAGGTAGAAATACTTTGAATGCACTTCAACGCACAATACCTGCAATATCTCCCAGACAAGTAGCTCTCTATTGTATTAGATGGATGAAAAATTCACAGAAGGGCTTTTAAACAGTGTTCAGGGTTCCGTAATTTTAAAGTATATATCCCTGATAAAAGTAAATAGCTAGAAGAAACAGATTATTGTGTCCTGACTCATACTACAGAGTAATGTTTCTCCTTTACTGGCTCAGGTCCCTAAAAGCTGCACTACCCTAATTTCCAGTTAATTTCCAAGGCTACAGATCAAACACCAGTGAAGAGAACACAAATCCTAACCAACTATCTAACAGGGTTAGAGGGCTTAGCTCTGTAGGGCCCTTGGGAAGAAACGTACCTAGAAAAAAGTGTACTTGTGAAGTCCCTCTTTTTTTCCCCTTTATTTTTTTTCTATTGCTGTCTGTCCAACTAACAGACACACAGCTGGGTTAGCACCACATTCGCATACCACTGCTCAGTCAATTTCTAATTGTACTGAAATCACAACTTTGCAAAGATTTATGGTATTTTGCTGGGGAGAAGGGGTCCCAATTTCAAGGCAACAGAAAAGTAATTTTAACACTACTCTCCCCGGCTAAGGAAATCCAGTGGAATGATCAGAGAGCGAGGCGCTTGGTTCCATTGCCCACTCTGTCACTGCTCCCCTGCTGATCCCATACATAAAATCATGTCTCATCACTTGGCAAATCTTAATCAAGTCATGAAACAAATTTTTAGCAATGTTTTTGAATTCCAAGAAAATAAAACTTTGGTTGACAAAGAAAAGGCAAGGTTTCTTGTTTGGCGATATGATGCAACCTACCACTTGAAAAGGCACCTCCACTACAGCAGCAAGTTGTATGGAAAGGCCAGGTAGGTGCAGAAGATCGGAATGAAGTACGACATACAAACAAACAAATTACAAGTCTGCAAGTTGGGGATTCAGTTGATAATTAAGACATAACAAACTACGAAATCTTTTCCTAAATACTACAAAAAAGAAAGCTCAATTCCTTAACTTATGTTAGAGAAGTGATTTTAAGATTTGTGACAAAATATGGCAACATGCATTTTATAACATAAAGCTGATGAGTACAGATTGGACAGTTTTATGTTATGTTAAGACATGAGTGAAAAGTGTTACCTGGGAGAGAACAGAGGTACTATTTGATTGTATTCTAGCATCCAGGTTTGCTTTCATGCAGAAAGTCCTGCTCAGTGTCAAGCCTATGAAGAACCCTGCAAGACACAAACACAATGAAAAATTTATCAATAACTGGGTTTGCGTTTTCAGAAAACCAGAACCAACTACTTATAAAGAGAAGTATTCCATCATTTCAATAGACATTACTCAGATCAGCCATGATACCTTCCCCTTAGCATCACTAATAATTGGTTTGGATCATGAAGTTATGATCCATACCATGAAGGTAAGATATATACGGACATGTCTTCACCAGGTTACTACAGTGAATTGGTTTGAGCTTTCCACAGCTAGTAAATGCTGCATTCAACATAACTGCATTAATGCCTACATTTTCAGTAATTTATTTTGTATATTTCGCAAGATTGCAGTTCTGTTTTACTAAGCAACTAATTTGTCACAGCCAAAACAGATGCTATTTCCAGTATATCTACAAAAACATTAGTACACTGTCATTTGTAATGTGGTATTAATTGTGCTAGCTAGTAAACCAATTTAAAGCATAGGTCAGAAATATCCACTGAAATTCTTAACAACCAGATGGCTCAGTCACAGTGCTGCTGTTTGTTAAAAAGATAGCTTTGTTCACAGCAGCATTTTGAGAATAGGTGGGCTTTTTTTTTCAAACATAGAAACAGGAGGATGATACTGAATGTTTACATTTGGTGCTCAAATACTTATTAAATAAGAAACAGAAAAGCAAACATCAGTCTTTTTATTAAAAGTCACAAATGAGGAAAGGAAAAAAAATTAGCAGTCTATTAGCAGAGTGCCCTGCTCCAAGTGTGGATTATTCCCCCCGGCTTTGTTTTCCAGTCTACCTTCAGCACGTGCCACTCGCTCACAACCACCCTTATTTGGCTGAGCCGTAGTTATTGTATTTCTGGTAGAGAGAAAAACTTAATTGTTTGAACAAAACAATGTTCAAACGTGTGACTGCTGGGAGAGGTTTGGTAATGTACTGGAATGGCAGTTAAAAGTTATTAAACTGATAATCAAAAACCTCCACTGCAAAAAATGTAGGCAATTGAAACAAATACATTAACAACATAGTACAAATACAATTGTAAACTGTAAATTACAAATGTAATTACAAATAATTTTTACAATAGATTTTACAATTTTAAAACATCTCAAAGTTGACCTGAGTAATTGGTTTTCCCAATATGACTGTTTGCCCAAAGGGCTAGGGGGAAAAAAACAAACCCCACAAACACATAAACAAAAACCTTTTCAATCGGAAGCTTACAGCAGTTAAGACAAAACCGATTTACTTAAGACTACCTTTAAGTGAATATGTAATAAATTTTGTATCTGAAATGAACATTTAAAAAGAAAAAAATTCTCCAAAACAGAGAATTAATGTCAGATAGGCTGAAAACTAGAAGATTCTATATTTTGGCTTTATATTCTGATTTTGCATTTCCCAGCTGGTGAGGTATGTTAACATTCAGGTTAGGCCTGTACCGTGGGCTCAACAGAAGCGTCCTGCAGATCTGTGAAATGGGCAAAAAAGGAGAAACAGGAAAGGAGAGAGGACAAGCCATAATGTAACTGCAGAAATCCAGGGATATGCAAAAGAGCAGAAAAGCCAAGGAGGTAGCACTGGGGGGGAAGGGTACTGCCAAGGAAAGCACTTGTGCTCTAGTTCTTTGCTAGTAACACACTGCATCTTAATGAGTGCCCTGTAACCAAAGGAAATACCTGCCAGCCCTGCCAATCAGTTTGCCTCCAAAACATTGTGTTTCATTTCTGTATTTGTAGCTCCATTCTTCAGTGCTGACAAAACTTGACTTCTCATAACCAGGCTGATACAACCATAGCCAAGATTGCCTTCCCACCACAGACGAATATGAAAGCACTGGTCCTGTGACGATGGGTCCATGTGTATTAAAGAAAATTTAAGAGTTAATGAAATAAAACGTGCAGAATGTTACTAGTTATAGGGGTTTAGTGGCAGTTAATGAAAAAAAAACAACCACCAAGTTGCAGCAGAATCTTACTGTAATTAAGCTGCCCGTTAAGGAAGCCAATCCCTGCAAAACAGTAGCATGTCCTGAGAGATGGATTTAACTTAACTGGCTATTGATGAATGAATGTATGTATCTGAAAGCAGAACATTTCTGAAATGTTGTAGAAACACGCTAGACGTTACTATTTGTGTGACTGCATTAGGAGATTTGCTACTGTGTCTGGCTCTGCATCTTACTTGCTCCTATTTTTTGGTCTTGCTCTCCTCTTGTGTGTTATCACTAAGAAAGCAAAATATCTGGGAAAATTATTAGTTCTGAAATCCCTTTAATTATAGCCTGCAGATACTAACACAGTAAAAGTCATCAAATAGATTATTGATATAATCAGTTAGAGTAACTTTATTAAAAAAAAACAAGGATAAGAGGCTTTAAAAATATATATAAGAAAATTAGTTTTCATACTTTCAGTGACCAGCAGATTCCACAAGCTCAGTTTCCAAGCAAAAATAGAAACAAAAAACCTTCAGCTTAAATATAAAGAATGAATTTTATATAGAAAATTGAATCAGGAGGAGAAAAAAAATAAGGCACTTTCTTAGTTTGCCAAGGAAATTCACTATTACGCTTGTTCCAAATCTCCCAGCTTCTGTTCTTAACCTACCAGGCCTGCTGAAAACCTTTCTCTATATTCCATTAGCAAATCTCAGTCCGAAGACAGACCGGAAAGTTCTACAAGGTTCCAGCCATGTTTATCTTCTGAGGTTGTAGAAATGCACGTTAAGATAAGATTTGGGATTGCAAGCACACCCCTGCCAGCTGTTACAAAACCAGCAGAACAAAAAAGTGCATTATTAGAAATAACATTAGTAAGAAAGCCAGAGGGATTTCATGGACACATTAAGCTGATTTAGGCTGAAGAGATTTGGTTCTAAGGAAAATTCTAATATTTCATAAATGAAGTATGAAGTACTCAGTGGAATATTTTAACATGCCAACAACAATTACTGTGCCCTCAGTAATAAGCTGATAGGTGATGTGAATGCGATGCCTCTAGTTGCACTGCAGTATGAGTCACTACCCGAGACAAAGGAACAGAGCAGAACCCCAGCAAGGCTGCTAAAAGCTGTAACATACTTGAAGTGTGCCTGCTCCAGTGATGCAGCGAGAATGATGCTTCTCTCCTTGGCTGAATTTTCAGTGTGCTGAATCTTCAACCCTGAAGTCAGTGCCTAGTTTGTTTTCTCTCTGAAAAGCCAAAGGAGCTGCACAGTAAAAATGCTGTAAAATCCATATTCCATGCCTTTTTTTATAGCTTTCAGACATGTTTCTGGAATTTCACATCAGCTCTTATATGGGAAAACCTTTAGAAGACAGTGGGTTTGTATAGACATATGTAAATAATGCAGAGGCATAAGCACAAAACAATGAGGTATGTGAGAGGCTTGAACTGCATTGCACAGCAGGTAAAAATGTACACTACAGAAAAGAGGTCCCGATGAAAACTCAGCTCTCAGACTGCCTCAAAACCTCTTCCTTTTAATTATAAGCTATGGTTATTGCATACACCTCATGGAAACACAGTTTCAAGACGGATAAGAAAGGGAAATCAGCTCCCACCAATTTTCCCAGCTGGAACAAAGACGACAGGACCTTTCTTTGCCCCATCGCTTTGAGTCCCACGTGAGGGTATGGATATAACACAAGGTTTCATATAGACAGGGGTTTATGCTTCCTAACTGCTGTGTAGCATGAAAAATTACTAATGGTTTCCCACACCTTGTGTATACAGTCGGAGAGGGCTGAGAGAAGCTGGAACAGGGTGGAGGACAAGTCAATTCCCTCTCTGGCAGCAAAGAAATCTCCACAATGCCAAACAGCCCCTGTACAGAGCATTTTCAGTAACAGTATTTGAAGGTATGGCAATATTTACTCACCAGATTGTCCCATATTTACGACAGACAGTTATGAGATTGCATAGAATCACAAAATCATTTAGGTTGGAAAAGACCTTTAGGATCAAGTCCAACTGCTAACCTAGCACTGCCAAGCCCACCGCGCATACCAAGCCACAGCTATTCCAAATACCTAAGGATTTTTCACGATGCAGGTGCCCGAGTCGATAAGACTCATAACTGCAGCCTTAAAGTGAAAACTTCTTTAAAGGTTTTGCTCAGTCAGTCATTACTCTCACTATCTTCCATGCTAGGTCCTAAATAACTAAATGGTCTTATTACTTCTATTGGATCTATCTTATGTTAAAAGAAAAGTCACTGAAAGAAATGAGGCATTGAGACCTCAATTAAGGATCCATCTTATAAATTGACATTCACTTCTGGTATGTAATATTTGTGAAAAAAAGTTTGTGGAACTAGTTTTCAATGAGGTTTTTAATATTATTAAATACTTTGCAGTTCATTTTCATGTTGTCATTTGATCTTTCAGAAAGCATTGTTTTAAGTACTTTAAGTTCCTGTATTCTTCCACGCCAAGTTAATTCTAGCCTCTCAGAGCTTTTATTTTGACTTTTTTTCCATAATCTTGTCTCAGTGCAAACATATAAAGTGTTGAAACATTAACAACCAACTTTGTAATATCTATCCCATCTCCATTTTCAATATTTTATGACCATAGAAATTATCCTCCCCAATAAAAAAAAAAAAGCTGACATTTTTACTTTTAAGTATAATGAAAGCAATCCATGTTCAAGGCTTAAATACAGCTATATCCTACAGATATTTCACTTGAGTCACTTCGGCTGAGAATGGTTTCAATCCATTTATTTTAAGCTTTAGTAATATAAATTAAAAGTTTTAATCACAACCAAGTAAACCTGCATTCTCTCTACGGTCATGTCCATCTTTCCCTGCTGTCAAGACAAAACAGTCAAAATTACATCTAATTTTTTTTTCCATATTTGAGCTTTGATTCAAAACAAGCTTCAATACTGATGGTTATCTGAAAGCATCCTTCAATTCACAATGGCCAGAAAGGGATAAAAGAACCTTAACACCAAAACACAAAATGACTACCCACAAAGGACCTCCAGTCCCTGGTATAATACATCTAACTTCTTGTACAACCTTCCACCTTTTTAATAAAGCTGGAATATCCATCATCATGCTATCCATCAAAGCATAAAACATTTGTGATCTCAGTAGTCAGGCTTCCCACCTACCATCAATTTACCCCCAGAAGTGATTAATTCTATCTTTTCACAACTTCTTAGAACTCCCCTTAGAGAAATTCTAGCCTGATTGCATTATTATCTCCCTCTCTTTATGGCTCTCCTGTTAGAGTTCTAAATGTGACTGCTTCATTAAACAAACCATTTTTAACATAGGTGGTCAAAGCAGGTATAAAATATTTTACCAGGACTTAAGTGATGAAGATCCATTGAAGATTTGTAGAATTAAAGCTACACTTAAAAAACAGGTTGGGAAGTTTTGTCAATAAGACATTTCCTTAGTCCATCATCCGACATTATTGCCAGGGGAGAAAAACCCAGGGGAGTTACTGGCACTGACTGTTCAGTCTTATGAATATGCAAAAATAGGACCTACTAACATTGGGAAAAAACCAAAAAGGCATTTGAACACATTTGAGCCTTGGAAAAAAACCCACCACAAACAACCACCAACCAAAACCAAGCAAAACCATGTAAGTTTCACTAAGTTTCAAAGCCTCCCCTCCAAAGAAAACCACCAAAAACCCAAACCACCCAACCTAAAAAGCTGCACACTGCCACCCTTATCAAATTCTGCAGATTAAAAAAATATGTAATATACTAGAAATAGTGCCTAGGAAATATATACTGACAGACAGACTATATTTCTTTAAAAGCATCTGAAACACTTTCTATATTCATCCCAGAAGATGAGGCATCAACAGGTACATTCTCACTGGAATGTCATATGATGTTCCTCATAACCATGCTCTGAAAATAAATACTTAAGATAGATTTTAACAATTGAAACAGAGAGCTTATTCTTAACAGAGTACCAAACATGAACCACCAAATGCCATCTTCAAGGCAAAAAACATCCTGGATTGATTCCACTGGGGTTTTCTCCTCATTTTAGGTGAAAGGAAAACTTTTATGTAAAAAAGCTTTATGCCATGCATGTTTTTAGTCTTACTAAATAGATTTTTTTATTTATTTTTATCATCAAGGGTTTGTACCTTTATCTTGCTACATTATCCTGCTGTGAACTGTCTCATGATGTTATCCTACCTGAATCTTTTGTAACACAATGTTTTTCACACTCCTGGGTAGAGTTAGAATCAGAATTGTCTAGGTTGGAAGGGACATTTAAGATCATTTCGTCCAACCATCAACCTAACTCTGATTAAAAAAACCCCATCACTAAACCATGTCACTAAGCACTATGTCAACCTGTCTTTTAAATACCTCGAGGGATGGTGCCTCAACCCCTTCCCTGGGCAGCCCAGTCTAAGGCTTAATAACCCTTTCCGTATAAAAATTGTTCCTGATCCCCAATCTGAACCTCCCCTGGCGCAACTGGAGGCTATTTCCTCTTGTCTCATCATCTGTTCCTTGGGAGAAGAGACCGACCCCCCCCCGGCTATACCCTCCTTTCAGGGAGTTGGAGAGAGCCAGAAGGTCTCCCCTCAGCCTCCTTTTCTCCAGGCTGAACACCCCCAGCTCCCTCAGCTGCTCCTCAAGCTTATGTGCAAACTTATGTTTGGCAGATCTGCTTGTATTTTTATATATTTTTATAAAAAAAAAAAAACAGCTTTCAGGAGTTCCTGGATGAAGAAGTGCTAAAAACAAATTCCATTTCTTATTCTCCACCCAGCACAAGCCTCAGGATCCTAATTAAATGGTTCAAGAGTGAGAATCTCAACATGTAAAGGTGTTAGCTCGTTGCCACCTGCAAGTGACAGACACAATGAAAAATGTTAGAGGAAAAAAAAGATATTTTTATGGGGGCTCCCTTGGTGAAGCATCTGTGTGTGCAACAAACTGCTTCTGAAATCTTTGCAGTATTTTAGAATCATAGCTTGGTTTGGGTTGGAAGGGACCTTAAAGTTCCAACTTCTCTGCCCTGGAGGGAGATGATATCAAGAGGCAGGGTAGCAGAGGACATGAATTCTCCATGAAATCCTGCCACGGTCAAAGACCTCAAATTTACTTTTCTCAACTCTTTATACATACTACCATGGCTTTTGCCCAGAGAGTCCAAGCTGACGGAGAGCAATCGCCTTATTGTTACTGCTGGTGGAAAAGGGACTAATTAGACTCCAGAAGACTTTCTCTGCAGAAGACAGGACAGCCTGTGATATGGCACTTCTTAAATCATGGCTAGAAATTAAAGGAAAGTAAATTATGCAGTGTTAGACGAGACAGTAATCCTGAGTTTGCTCAAAAAAACCACTGGAAAGCATCCTCTTATTCTCCTGATAAGAACCTGAAATAATATTCTCCACTTACATCCGTGACACAGAGCTCCAGAACGGACAGTCCAGCAAAAGGACTAAATCTTGCTCTTCGAAAAGTGTTTGTTTATTTTGGATAATCCCCCATTTGGAAAGAGCTGCTTTTCTGCTCAACTTTTCCCACCCAGGGCCTAAAAATTGCTGGTCTCCTTCGCAAGAACCCAGGGTCTGCTGTGACCTCCATGGAGAAGGCAAGCGCCTGGTGGGACATCGTTCGTTCTACCATAGGGTCTTCAGGGTGGGTTTTTTTCTTTCTGGAATGCTCTCTGGTTATTTCTGACAAGCTGGTTAAGCTCCGAGCCCACCGATGTGTCGGAACGCAATTAAAAATGAGGAGGAGGGGAGGGTGTTGCATCATGAAGTCTACAGATTGAGCTGCTCAAACAGTAAATTTTCCTTTTTGTTTGGGCAAATAGCCAGGCAATGGAGACTTTCTTACCCAGAAGAAGGACTGGCTGCCTCTGTCACTTTTTCCCTTCAATTATTTAGACTTCCTCCCCACTTAGGCTGGCTTCCTGCTGGCAGCACTGCAGACTCTGTCTATTAATCATTAACTGTCATTGTGCTTTAAAAGAAGGAAAGTGAAAAGATTGCTCAAGAACAAAAATAGACCTTTCCTATTTGGTTGTGGGTGGTTTTTTTTTCCTGATGAATAAATCACAGTTATGTGCTACCTGGATTTACAGTGTCCTCAAATATGTTTTCCCTTTTTTTCCAAGGAATTATTACTATTCTAGGCAAGCAGAGAAAATTGGCTGCTCCTGGTAAGTCCATTTGGCAGCCTCTGTTGAAGCTTACGAGTCCTCCTCTGTGACCACCTCATAGAATCATAAAATCATAGAGTTGCTGAGGTTGGAAGGGACCTTTCAGATCATTTGAGTCCAATCGACCCAACACTGACAAAACCCATCCCTAACCCATGTCCCTCAGCACCACGTCTGCCCGGCTTTTAAATCCCTCCAGGGATGGGGACTCCACCACTGCCCTGGGCAGCCCATTCCGAGGCTTCATAACCTTTTCCGTGGAGAAATTGTTCCTAATCTCCAATCTGAACCTCCCCTGGTGCAACTTGAGGCCATTTCCTCTTGTCCCATGGCCTGTTCTTTGGGAGAAGAGACCGACCCCCCCTGGCTACACCCTCCTTTCAGGGAGTTGGAGAGAGCAAGAAGGTCTCTCTGAGACAGAGAGGGGAAAGAGGGATAAGTATCAGGGGAACAGAGTTGTGTTCTCCGTGTAGTACTACAGGCTTAGTCTGTTAAATCAACGGGAAGCCACCTCTTCCAGTGGTCAACCTGACCTGCTCCACTACTTCCCAGGAACCCCTCCCAGCAGTATGTACTCTTAGGCCTCCTCTGCTGTCTGTGCCCAGAAAGACCTCTTGTAGACCACAGCCAGGGTCCTCCTCTGAAGGTCCTCCCATGTAGCCTTCTCGCTGAGGAGTTCACAAGGAGGTTCCAGGTCCAGAGACACTTTCCTCTGAATAATTGGACTTCCCACAAGGTGGAAAGACCCGCTTTTCTAGAAGGTCTTCCTTCCTGTCGTGTGTGCTCCTCCTTGGGAAACCATGGGCCCAGCTGAATGCTCAGCAGACACTGCAGAACAAGAGTGTTTCCCAAGACCTGTGCTTTAAAGACACATAAAGCTCATACCAACTCAGAAAATAGGAAACCACTCCAGCTTCCACTTCAGTATATACTCTCAAATTTGGTTCCTAGAGACCGAAAAGCCAGTATAAGCTGAAAAAAAATCACATGAAACTGCTTCTATTCACTACACGCTGTTTTGCACTGAGAATAAACTATTGCCACAGGCCTGACCCAGTCACTCCAATAAATAATTCATGGTGTGTCTCGCTCTGACGCTTTCCTCCCCAAGAGAAGAGGATTTCAGAGAAAAGAACATGTCCTGTGAAGAAATTTGAGGAAGCATAATGAAAATCCTGCTGGAGACAAGGTACATCCTGCCCGAGACCGCAGTCAGCTCCAGGTGGTGGAAGTGAGGAAGATGAAGGGACTCAACAGTTGGTTGGTTTGGAACCAAGGAACGTGCTCCCCCTTGTCTCATTAGGAGTTAAATATACAGACGGTGCTGTATATTTATACCCTTCCTCTGCATTTTATTCTCTTATGGACACTGTTACAGAATGTAAGAACTGAAAGTTTTGCGAAAAACTTGGCAAAAACTTGGAAAATCACTTGGCATTTATAAGGCTAAACATTGACATTATTCATATATTTATAATTTCATATTACTATTATCATCACATAGCATTATAATAATATTTTATTACACGTTATTAAATATTTTCCATAGTATTTATATTATTATAAGAAATGACCTGAGAAATGTCTGTCACTCTTGGCTTTAAATGGATTAGCAGCTCTGGAATGTTGCTAATGAGTTTGGACCATCCCCGTGTGTCTGTACCAGGGTGTTTATGTGTAGTCCTCCTCACACAGTGGTTGGACTCGATCATCTCAAAGGTCCCTTCCAACCACGAACATTCTGTGATTCTGTTTCTCACAGCCATAAGCAGGCAATGGATGTAGCTGGGCTGATTGGAAGCATCTTTACTTCAGTTTCACGACAAGTGAGTTCATTTTTTCCGAACAGTGAGAGAGGGGAAATTAAAATGAACGAAGTCTAAGGTGCTGGCTACAAAGGAAACAAAACGTTGGCCACATTTTCCATCAAAAACTGATTATTTAACAGTGGAGAGGAAGTGGAGCAGCAGATTAAACTATTTCCTGGCATCCTTATTTCTGGGGTTTCAAGTGCACGGGAACTCAAATGGTGCAATTTAAATAATCATTAATAATGCTCAAGAATTCTATTTCTTTCCTGACTACTGAAAAAAATACCGATCCCAAAATCTGCCGTTCTATTGATGAGGAGTGTTTTCTGCTCCCTGTTTTCTGGAAATTATCAACAGAAAAAGATTCTAGTTTGTGCTGCCTTTTAGCTATATCTACCTTAGCAAGTGGCGTGGACTGCTCTGTAGAGTAAAATGGTTCACACAGACATTTTATTTTAGGTTTTGATGTTTTATTTTAGATTTCAGATTATCTCTGGTCTGGCCCCCCTGGGCTCAATGCCAGAGCTTGTCTTATGGTTTAGTACCACCTGAAAAGAACCCAGTTCATCCACACCAGGTCTACTCCATGGTCCCAGACAAAACCCTGTAAGTGATGATGAGGGGCCCAGAACATCTCTCTGATGAGGAAAGGCTGAGGGACTTGGCTATTTTTTCATCTGGAGAAGACTGAGGGGGGATCTGATCAACACCTATAAATCCTTCAAGGGTGGGTGTCAGGAGGATGGGGCCAGG
>JAOTQQ010000003.1:21031642-21094659 GCA_026546715.1 Gallinago undulata | reverse complement strand
TTTCAGGGAGTTGGAGAGAGCCAGAAGGTCTCCCCTCAGCCTCCTTTTCTCCAGGCTCAACACCCCCAGCTCCCTCCCTTGTGCTCCAGACCCCTCACCAGCTCCGTTGCCCTTCTCTGGACCTGCTCCAGCACCTCAATGGCTTTTTTGTGGGTGATTTTTTGTTTGTTTGTTTTTAAAATCAAATTGACATTTTCAGCATTTCAATTCATTGTGTAAATTAATCATTCATACTTTGGTCATTTGACTGAAATAAAATATTCATTTAATGATAGCTTTACTAAGGGTAATTATTTTGATCCAATAAGGCTTTAACAGAGAATGACTTAGTATTAATCAGTAATTTGAAATACTGAATTACTGTCTTCACAAAGGGGCTAAACAAAGAAGCTCTATTTTAAAGTCACATCCAAGCACAGACCGGAATGAGTTGGTTATACAAATATACTTTATTCACATCCCACACTTTTTATCTCGTAAGTAGTCATTTAAATGAAATAGCACATCTCAGAAATAACTTCCCCTTGAAGTGACGTCAAGTAGCTGAAAGGGACTCAGGTAAGCTACTAAATTTTAGGTTGTTTGGGGTTTTTTGGTTGGTTTTTTACCCCACCCATAAAACTGATCATCACAGAAGAAAACATACTAGCCTAAAGGTAAATTTGCTTTTGTAAGTCATTTATTACAAATGGAATAGATTTATTGGCTCTTAAGGATAGTTATTAAATATTTAAATTTAAAAAAAACCACAACAACAGCCTTCATTCCAATTTATAGGTATTGACTGATATTTACAGAATGATATTGTGTCTTGCTGGTGTCATAATATAAGGCAATGAACCAGTCAAGATTCATATCCTTACATAAAAATAAAAACTAAAAATGTAATTGAAATGAAAGCATAGTGTTTTCAAGGCTGAAGTCCAGCAAAGCACTTAAACACACAAACATATTCTCAATTAACTCAGTGAAACTACCTCTGTTCCTTAAGCACTTGGCTGGCTCAAGGCCATCTCGACGATGATTCCCGCCCCTAGGATTCTTCAGAAAAGTCCGTACAGCTCTCAAGTCTCTGCTCTGTAAATATTTAATTTCCATTAAATCCTATTCAGTATCTACCAGTTTCACTCCCAATCTATTTTGTAACATTTTTTCCTCTCAGGAAGTGTTTAACATGTAAAGTTTATTTATAAAAAAAAGAATGAAAGAGGCAATGCTCTGAAAATACATAGTTGGCTGGTATAACTTAGCAAAGGTGTCTGGAGGCGTGAGTCAGCCTCTGCCCCAGACAGCTGCAAAACCCACCACCTGACAGAGAGCCAAAGGAGAAGCTGCACACAGGGATAGTTACACATTAGAAAACAGCCTCGGGAAGACTGGGAACACCTTTAGAATATGAAAGCATCAACAAATCAACACAGCCCTATCCCTTATTTTTTAGAGACAGCGAGAGAAGAAAAGCATGACTTCAGAGGAACTAGAAATATCACCTGTTTCTCCTTTATCTACAAAGGCAGTGGATATTCTTATCACAGATAGCTGGGCGATGCGCAAAGAGCACTTTGTGGGGAGGCCATTAATACCTGGGAGCAAAATGGCAAGACAGGGAAAAACAGACACTAAAACCTGATTATTCAATACATAGCAGAAAAGCCAGGAAACATCTCCATGTTTTCTGAAGCTGGATGACTTCACTGTTATTACTCCGATGCCTGAATAAACTTGGGGGGGGGAGGGGGACACTGACATCCACGTGGGGACTCGCCAACCCAGGGGCTGCCACAGCTCCCTGACAAATATCAGTGCCTTTCCTTTCTAAAATTCTCTTGAACTATGAATTGATGCCAAGCTACTAGAAAGGATGTTTTTCGGTTAGTCTCAGTAAAGCAATCAGTTTCTTAGTGAAAAGCAAAGAAAGACCTTGAGCAGTTGTCGAGTTGCACAACACAGAAAACCCGATCTGAACTACGGAAATCGGTGCAGTGCAGAGTATAGCAAAAGGAGGGTCAAAGAAAAATTTAGAAAAAACATGAAGTTCCAAGGGCAACATTAAAAATAAATTCATACTTTCATAATTGCATAACAAGCCTACCCAAATCACTCAGTGCTTCAAGTATTAATTAAGCAAGGCGATATCCCTGGGAGGAGAAACCAATACCCGTTTCACTGAGGCATCAAGAGGTTAAATCATAATTATGCTCTGGATTTTCATTTTGCTGCCTTCCTAGTAGTCTGGGAAACTGCACTTTAATAACCCCTAATAGCTTTGCATGGACTCGTTCAAAACTGATAGAGATGCTAATTTTAAAACACAGTGTACTACAAATTCAGTGAGTTATTGATGCAGTAATGCAGCTGCATTTAACTGTTTGCTTCCATCATAATGGGTCAGATTCAGTTTCTTATTGATTTTCCCAAGATTTTGAATTGTCATAACAGAGTGAGATGTGGCATTTCTTAGCAAATAAAAGGATATGGTGAAAGTACTTTGGTAAGAACAGACACACAGGTGACATAAAAAGGACACATTGAAACAAAATATCCATAGAAGGAAGTTATAAATCATGAAATTATTTGATTCAATGAGAGAGAGCAGGCTAAGAGAGTTAATCTCTTTATCTTCTATATTCAGCTCACCTTCCATCACTCTACTCCCATCCTCTGCTCTCAGACCTTGCTAATAGTGTCCCAGACATGGGTTTCTTTGCTGGACTAAGCACATTGCCCTCGCTCCCTCCTCCCATTAACATCAGCCAGCGTAGTGCAGGATCTCATCCTCCACACAACTTTTCCTGCAAATCCTATTTCTTTACTCCAGCTTTGATGTTATTTTAATCCTGTCCAAGCATGCGCGCATACTAAACACAACACACTCTCCCTTGGGTCTGCACACACAGCTCGCTCCTCAGTTGTGCTACTGCAATAGACCTTGCCCTGTTCCTTGTATTTAGGATCTTCCTCATTTGTCACTTATTCTTCAACTTCTCTGCCCCGATCCCTCAGATACTGTGAAACGTGATCAACTCTTGTTCCACACTGACGGTTACCTCCCCACTGATGGTTACATTGCCCCACAAAGCACTCCACTCATCCAGCTTCTTTAAGATGGCACTTGACAGAGCTTCCTCCCACTTCTCTGCTGTTAACTCTAACCTTCACCGTGTTATACAACGTATGTTGTACAAAATTTTCCAAATATTGCTAGGTAGAAGCTCTACTACATATATGGCTTCTGTACCAGTGAGTTATTTACTGTCTCCCACTTGCACTAACAACACTACAAGCAAGTGGTGTTATAAAGAGGGGGGTTTTAGGGCTTTTGACCTTAAATCTATCCTTCAGTGAAACTAAATATGCCTGAACTTGCAAACTAGCACTTTCTTAATTTTCTTTCTGTTTTCAAGCATCCCCTTAAGCTTATTCTCACAACACCTGTAAAAGAGAATTTCCTAAATGTTTTTCATATGAAGTACATAAATGGAAATTTAAAGGACTTGACTCAGAAAGCCTTCATGGGAATCGGTCTGAAGAATTTTCATCCCCCACAGCTGACAGAGCCCTTAAAAAGCCTGAGGTTCAAAATTTGATCACAAAACTCTAAAATTTTTTTCCAGTGGTATCTTTAAACTGCATTCCTTTATCATATACATTACACTTTGCTATGTAAGAAAGTATAATTATATTTGTGTCTCCCAATACGCTATTTCCAGCTAAGACTTGCTATGTCATAACTGCCTTCTGTGTATGGGTAATCATATTAAGCTTCACCAGAGCTCCTGGCTTATTAAAAGCCCCTGCCTGGAGATGATCCCAGCTCCAATCTGGAGAGAAGGGGTGGTGCTCTCAGCTCCTGAGAGCAGGCTCAGGCCCTCATCACTGCCGAGTGGGAAGAGAGGAACAAGACCCCACTGAACTACGGTAGTGCCGTGCAATGGGAAGCTCTGCAGTGGCCTGGCACTGTTAAAACCACCTGCACACGCAGCCAGAGTAGGAATGGGATTGTTTCCCACATCTTTTGCGTTCCTTACATGAGCCATACTGTAATTAATTCCCTAGAGAATGGTTTTTCCAGGTAGCTCCTTAAGCCTGAGTACAATGTCCCGACCAGCAAAGCCACTGTCATCACTCTGCCGCCTTGGCAGGCAGGCACAAAGCCTGCATGGTCACATGGGGATGCCTCAGTAAACCCCAGGTAAAGCCACCACTTAAACCCTCTTCACATTCATATCAAGGGACTGAGGTGGGCTCTACAAAGGCTCTGGGTCACCAGGAGCTGGATTCACCTCAGCAATGAATGCACCAGGCAGGAAGGTCAAGAGCACAGCCCCCAGCCCCAGTGTGTACCACTGTGCAGAGATGGGAGGAGAGAAATGATCTCAAGCTTAAGCAGCTTATGGTTCAGTTGAGGCATCAGCAAACCCTGTGTTAAATATTCACATTAAGTTTTTAAATGCAAGCACTTATATGTTATAGGAAAGTCTGAATTAAGGGGGGGGGGAAAAAAATCTACGCAAAGCCAAGCCCCTTGATCCTGTGTTCTGATATACACATACCTAGACGGGATCCTGGGGAAGTCAACAGCATTTTTGTTGGAAGTCGGAGCACAGACCTAGATTCATAACCTCTCTCTACAAAAACATGATTTCAAAAACATTTTGAGCATTACTAAAATAACATAATGAGAAGGTTGAAAGGTACTTATTCACACTGAAACCTTCTCTGTTTAATTCTTAGAAGCATTGGTGTTAGTATCTTAACTATGGGAAAGCAATTTTGTTCAGGACAAGAATGATTTCTGTTGCTTAGTTACCCTATTTTTTTTATTCTAAAAGAGAAAACTCATCGTCTTGTTACATAAGCAGCAGCGTTACATCCATCCTAAGAAAACCAGGAGAAAATCCTGCCTTGCTGAGAGGAGGGGCTCACTGAATAGATTTACATAAAGAGCATAGAGTTTGTTTCGATTTTTTCTTTTGCACACAGCTTTGCTCCAGATGGTCTGGAAGTGCTCTAGTTGTAAATGCTACAGCAAAATGTGCTAGCAACAGAAAAGACGAGAGAACCTCAAAATTCTTTGGTCTCTTCTGCAAATATAAGCTAAATTAAAATGCAAAGGATTTGGATGTACTCTGTCCCAAATGCTCCCTGCTCACCAGGGGCAGCTTTCTTGCAGTCCCATGTTGCCTTTTCAGATAAATAACAGAATAAAACAACAACGAAAAAATCCAACAGTGAGTCAATGTCATGAACAAAACAAGTCTTTTCTGGTAAGACAAACCATTCATTGCAAATTAAATGGCTGCTTAATTATAAGTTTAGAAGGTCTGTTCACAAAATGACATATAAAAACAAGTTTTCTATCTTTATCGTTAAATGCAGAGAATTAAATGCACATGAGCTTTGAGGGAAGGGAAGAGCAAGGACCAATGAACAGTTTTGGAAGCTTGGGATTCTTCCTGCCAGATACCAGTACAGTTCTCAACCAACAGAAAGCCTGTTACACAATGTTATTGCAGGATCATATCAGTTACTTGCCTTTACTTTCATCATCATCTCTGTAAACTTCCTGACTCTGAAGAAACAACGAAGTGTTAAACAAGACCAAGAATGATTGTTCTGGTACATCCAGTATGGTCACGAAGTATCAGAAATCAGAGTATCAGAAATACATAAAGGAAACCATTTTAATTCAGGTAAAATCTTTGGATTTTAATAACATGAAGAGAAGGGAATTCTGCTTTGCCCTGGGACTCCTAGAGATCCATTCCAGCCTTGACTTTGGAGATACTGCATGTTCAAAGTTGCATCTACATTCAGCATAAATAGTGGCATAAAATTCAAGGGGGTATCAGATTTTAATAGATAGTTTTCTTCCAAAGTCTGAGAAGTTAGCTTCCTCTAAAATAGATATATACTTTATTTAGCTACAGGTAAAATAAAGTAACATCAAAATGAAATAAAATCCTGACTAATTTTAGGAGTGATAAGTGAAACCTGTAAAACACAACCACCACATTCTTCTAGTCTATTATATTCTCTAAAATTGACTTAATGACTTCTCCAGATCATTAGTGAAATCCTCAAAAATTAGCATCTTATCAATGAAATGTCATAGCAGTCTTAATACTAAGAGTCAGACTAGCACATCTAGTACGATAGTTAACTTGCATTAAAGTTTTGTTAATATTTTTTTTAAATGCTGATTTTAAAAATCAATTTACAGTAGACAAAAAGCACTCTAGTTTAGAGTGGGCTTTGTCTTAAATAATTATGTGAGAGCAGAGAAAGTGAAAGTCCAGTAAGGAAGGCTCAGAGCACCAGAAATCATTTAAGAATTGCTCAGGAAAACCTGTCAGTAAATCTTTATTACAATATTGTCTTTTGTTACCTGTGTGGGACACTTCCAAAAAAACAAGAGTCAGATATGATGAAATAATTTTGCCAAATATTCTACCGAAAAGATCTTCTAAATCAGATGCTGAAACTTGATTTTGCTAGGAACTGCCTCTCTACTTCAGCATTCAGTTTGCTAATCCATGGAAATTATTTGCCAGATTTCTTTTGTTCTGTTTTACAACCTGCTCTAAATGTTTTGAGGGAACTTTAATTGTATGTTTTACTTCACTACATTGGTTATGGCATTAACCACCGAAATGGGATTTGTGTTGGTAGAAAAGCAAAATAAGAAACTGGCGTCATAGTGCTAGCAGTGAATGGATAGGAAATCCAACAGCAGTTCAGGTTTTTTGTTTTTAACAGATGCACTCTATTAGTGATTTCTAATTTTAACCTATTCCTAAAAAGTTAGATGAACCTCAAAGATGCACCTGTTTACCTAACTGTAAATAAAAGCTGCAAGTACTACAAACTAACTCTGCACAGTATCAGTATTATCAAAGGCTAACCACACAAGAATCACTCTTCTGGTCAATCTGGATTTTAAGAAGTGATTGCTATTTATTTTCCAGGAAGAAAAAACAAACGTTCTGTCTGGCTGATTCTGCAAGCTTTTCACATATGGCTTCCCAGAATGAAAACCAAGCACAGCAAAGTAAAGGCAGAAAGATAGTTAAGATATCTGAATATTTACTCTTAGTTCTTAGTGTGTGTGTCAGACGGGAAGCAAATATTCTCAAAAGGAACAGCACACACACTGTTCTAGCATTCTCTTGAAGTCTTATAACGGTACTTTCATTTTCTCTAAGCCAGAGGCAATTTGACTTCAGTAAATATTGTACTAAAGAAAAAGCTCATGGCTGCTATTCTGCTTTTCCTTGTAAGCACATTCTGGGACCACTGTTCATTACCATTCAGTGTATGTCTCAGTTTAGCGTTACACTTTAAGAATCACAGCTTCCATTTGCTATTTTGAACACAGCTTACATTCATTAATAAAAGCTGATCTAGCAGAATATTGTTTTGTATGGAATTAGAAAGACTGAATCATGATGGGTTTTATAAAGACAACCCTGACAGATGACAGTCATTTAACAGTCACATGGAGCATGTTGTACAGGTGCAGTTTTGCTCACAAGAAGAAAAGCACTAAAATATCTGCAGTTTAGCCAGTGAAATAAAGACTATTAATAATGTTGGTACTTTGATAGATGGCAACTCATACCCTGAAGGTGAAACAGCACAGTAAGTTATGTCAAAAAGTTATTAATGTATTTGATTGTAATTGTCATGTATGAAACTACTTCTGTCGAGTGCTGCCACTTTTATTTTTTCCACAGTGCTTATCACCCCCATCATCCTGGGGTTCTTACCTGACTCATTATATTGCAACAATAAGTCTCGAAAAAGAAGAGGGTTATGCTAGCATAGCAGTGCTGGGAGAGGGAAAGCATTTTATCACTATAGGAAACTCTAAACAATAATAGGAGTAGAGTTTGAGTAAGATATAGAATGATCTTTTAAACATTGCTGTCAGTGCTATAAAACTAGATGACAGATTCCGTTTTATGTATTACCAGTAATCAAGATTTATTCAGCCAAACCTTTCTGCCAAAGCAAATATATCCCTCATTGTTCTATTCTATTTTCAATAGTTCAGTCAGGAAGGCAGTAAAATATATTTTAAAACCTTCCACTGTCTATATTAAATAGCATGACTAACCTCTGGCACGCAGAGTTTATTTTCTCTCATCCTCTGTCCACAACCATGTCATACACAGTACAGCTTACTTAAAACTGGCGTCTGATAACACTGTTACGTGCTTATGCTGGTCAAGAAAACATGGAAGAGCTGCATCCCATACTTGTGGTAGAATATAGCAAGTATTCTAATAATCATTTTACAGAGATTCTTTCTGCCCTCACAGTAGAAGATTTAAATAATTGTAAAAAAGAAAGATATGGTGACCTGCAAGAAGAACGTATCATGATTGGTAAGTTTTACTTGCTACTGGTCATCCAAACACTAAAATAAAACAGAATTCATTACGAAAACCACAGGCTAAGTATTTCAGGCTGATAAGCTTAAATACTCCACCTCTTCTGTGGAGCTGCTGACCACCTTACAGAGAAATACATATTTGACCAAGTACATTAAAACTGTTCCTAAAACCTAAATGCTTCCTTGTGATTTGGTAAAAAAACCCAAAGCCTGATAAGCAAGATATATAGGTTGATAAGAATGTTTCACATTATAAATGTAAGTGAAAGACAAGTGACTCAGTAATATGGGGATTTAAAACAGCATAATGTGGGTACATCTCAGAACATCTGTAGGGCAGAACAAGGCTAAACTAGACTTACAGAAAAACCTGAAAACAAGACAAAAGAAAGAGGTGTTTTACTTGTAGAAATATTTTTAGTTTTAATTTTAAAAAGATATGTTAAAAATGAACCCACATAAAACACACATCAGAATGAGCAGATGTAAGATACCTATCAACAGATGTCTCCAAGACAAACAGCCGCAAAACTCCTCCAGAATCTTTCTGGACACCTGTAACTTGTGGCTGAACAATAACGAAGCCCCAATTAACGCAATATGCTGTCTGTTCTCCCCATCACTGCACACCGGAGAGTGTTTACAGCTTTATTCTGTTGTTCAAATCCAGCAAAAAGAAGAGTCTCTAGGTCAGTATCAATATGTCTGTTCCTAATGACAACTGCAAAAAGACTGGCTGCCAACTTCTGTCTCAAAAAACTGCCAATTGAATAAACAGGTCTTTTAAAATCGGTTGCTACTGTATGTAGTGGCTTCAACTGGTACTGAATCTTCTCTACTGGGCATGGTCCAAAGCATAAAATTAGGTCCTGACTCGCAATCAGATGATTAAGAGGTAGAGAACGGAGTCAGTACTTCTTTCCTTTATAAATGGAAAGCCAAAGTACAAGCAATAAATGAATTTTCCAAGGGCACAGTCATCATTCAATGGATGTTCAGAATTTCAGGCAGTCTTCAATAACAAGATTTGCTTTCCTCTCTAAGAAATTAGCAATTAAATGCATTTTAATTTTTAACTGATACAGAAAAATTCCATTAAGCTGATCCATGACCACAAATGCCTTAACTGCAGAAATCATCTCCTACTGATTCACAATAAATTAGTAGAATAGTAAAATCAAAAGCAGTGTAAGTAGCTTTCAAAATTTTCTGTAAAGTTATAGACTGTTTTGCAAACAATGCTTTAGCTGAAACATAACACCTATGCTGTAAAAATATATTTGTATTTGCTTTTTCCCCTGAAAGCCAAGGAGAAGACTGCACCTCCCACAGGACTGAGGTCTGGCTGTGCTTGGATGGGGTTCTCATGCAGTTTGGGATACAGGCATAACACCCGTGTCACATAAACACATTGTGAGGAGCTGTAGCAAAGACAGAGGGCCTGTCTGAGTGTCAACCACTTTGTCTTACCCTCTGCATTATTCAGGTTCCACAAGCACCATTTTCAGTAATATCTTCAAAATACCCTTGAAAATGCAATATATAAATGCTTAGATAAATTACTTCAAGGAATTAAGTGACCCTAAAAGCTTATGCTAATACAGAACAACTCTAATATCTACATGAGTCAACGTGGCCTCCCAAGCAGGAGGCGAAACTGCAAAAAAATAATTAGTGAAGGTGTTGCATGTTTTTTTTCAGTATTCTTCTGTGAGGCTTGCTCTGCTAACAAACCTCTCATCCTTTTCAAACTACAGCTGGATGAATCACCTTTAACTTCACTTTGCATTTTCTTACAGTTTTGTCATGCTGCAAGTTCCACGTATGCTTAAACCCCACTGTGGAAAAATCAAGATATACTAGGGTAGGACGTAAAGAAGGATAAAGGAATTTCTTATTAAATATTAGAACCTGGTACATATTAGCACTATAATACATTTGAGATTTGAGACTACCTTATGCCATCAGATGCTGTGATTTGTGACTTTTCTGCTTGTTTTCTTGTATTGGAAAATTAGAAGCGATAAAACCAGAAGGTCTGTTTTGTAAGCCAAGGTAGCCAAGCTAACTTGTTACATACTCCTTTTGGGAGCTGCCATCAACACCGGAGGAAATGGTTCATGAATTCTGGTAATGGAATTAATAGTCTATAAGCAACACTCAAGACAAACAAGGATTTGTGGCACAGTGCAGAACATCAACTAAACCATCACAGACAGTCAAGTGTAATCCAAAAACAAATTTCAGAGGCCAGAGAGATCCCACAGGAAAGAAGATTTTGAAACAGTAAATAATACAAAGAAAAAACAAACAAAAAAAATTGATAAGTATTTTGCATGTTTTCTAAAAATTTAGGAAAAATGTTTTGACTTTTCTTTTTAAAAGCATTCTTTCTTACAATTCAGAATTGTCTGATAGTTTACTATATTCAACAGGTTAAGTCCTTAGATTATGATTTGTAGCTCTTGCTGTCAGTGAACATAGGAGAAAGATGACTGGAAGGATTTTATTTTTACTTTATAGATGAAGTGGGACATAACCCCTTATTTACAGAAACCATTTTACAATTTTACTTTTATTGTTGCTACTGATTATTAAATAAATCACATACTTTGGGAAGGGCTGTGTGAAACGCCAAAAATGTGTCCAAGATGGCAATAAGGGTGGTTAATTTACAATCTTTCTAGAAATTAACTGAAGTAGTTCGGATAAGTAGAACAAAATCAAGCTAGCATACACGTGTACAAGCCTTTATTTTTGAGCTCCCTTCTCCAAACTTTATCAGCTGGTGTAATAAATAGTTTCACCTCCTCGCACAGCTACCACCTCTTTTTATATTAAAAAAAAAAAAAAATCAGAAAATTGGCAGGTAGCTTTCTGATCCTAGTCATGTAAAAATAAAAGATAATTTTACTATGGACATTATCAATAATTTTTTTGCTAAAATTTTCTCAAACTAATTTGGGGGTTTGTTTTTTCTTAAAATGAGGGTCACTTGCCATTTTTGTTTAATATGGCCATATGATCTGAGAAGATTCCTCTGAGGTCTGACTTGATATGAATCCCAAACAGCATCAACAAGCCACTGACTTCTCTCAGAATTTTCAGGAATTCTCCAATTGAAGTTCACAAAAAAAAACCCAAACCCAAAAGCACAAAGTCATGAACAAACAAAACCTCCATACGAGAAAAAAAAAAAACACCTGCTGATTCTATACAACCTTTGGAAATGCTGCTTAACTCAAGTACGCCTTCTATAGATTGGAGACTGGTACTAGCTACAAAGATAGAGATGTAAGGATACTAGGTGTTCAGAAGCACCTCTTTCCTTTGCAGACTGTACCATTACCTGCATAAATCCAAATCCTAAAATGGATTTAGTTAAAGCTGCTCACACTACTCTTCAGACTGTAGGCACATACAATTCTTTCAGTCATTATTCGACTTTCCTGTTTCGAGTTTAACACCTAATACTACTGAAAGTATCCTTGATTTGCAGACTGTTTATGGAACTCCTACCTACTTGGCAGAAAAAAAATAAATCCAACTGGCCCTAATTACTGCAGCAGCAATCATGGTTTTAGACTGGCCTTCTGTACCCATGAAACAATAGGATAGAAACAAAGTAATTTTTTCCCCTCTGACCCCAATTCAAAGGCCCTTCCTGTGGAAAAGTACCTGAACACATGCACTCATGAATTAGAAATTAATGGGCTTTTAAGATGGCAATGAAATCTATGGACATATCATACTACACAAGGAAATAAAAGTTATTAATAAGTAGGCATTTTAAAAAGTGCGCCAGGATTCTGTCAACTCAATATTAAAGGCAAGTATTTTTAATCCAGCTTCCTCGAACTGAACCTTGTACAACCATATGGTGTATGTATTAGTATGCCTCCTTTTCCCTCCTTAAGCTTTTGGGACCATTGGCCAATTTCAGCCAAACTTTAATGATCTTCTGACAGTTAGATGAAAACACATGGCCAGGCTGCAGTATGAACGTTACAGCACAGGTGACATGGTCTGCAAACACAAGCCTTTTCAAACCAGAGCCACCTCATCCCTTAAGATAACAAAGGCAATTCTATATTTGCCTGGAACAACAGACTTAAAACAAAATGAAGATGTTAAGACCAGTGAAACCCAGTCTGTTGTTCATATGCCCTACGACTTTCCACATCTAGTTACTTAGCTATAAACCAAGTAGCAAATGAGATTATTTGTACCAACTATGCCTCTAATTATCTCCACGGTCTTGTGCTGGCATATCATTAGCTAAATGGCACATTTTCTTAGTTTATTTAACCATCCCAAAATTGCAGGACTGTCATCAAGGTGCCAAACTGCACATTAGACTACATGCTGTGTTTATTTGTCTATGAGCTCTGGTCAATACACGTTGATACCAGGAGTTTGTGTGGAAGACTTTCCTCAGCAAAATTCTAACAGAAATACATAGTTTGTTTTGGAAAGTGTTCCTTGCTTTGCCAGAGCTATAAATCTGTTTTCCACCTACTCTGACACCATGTCACTGAAGACCAGCAGTGCTTTAAAGGGATTTACAGAAATATTAGGTATTTTCATTTCCTTTCATCATGTCAAAAGATGACTTAATGGATGTCAAGAAGTTTGAAAGGGAAAATAAATTTGATTTTTACTTCTAGCCTACTGAATTTCTGAAGAAGTCAGCATAAGGAACACTGAAAAGATATCCAAAGGGGGAGAGAGAAAGACATTCCCTGGTTTGCCTGAGGATTCAGAAGTCAGATAAAATCCAAGTGAGAGCAGGCTGCTTAACAAACATTCCTCAATATGGCCATATCCTTAATAAGCTTTCATGAATAAGTGAGAAAAGTTTCTTCTCAAGTATTTACTCATTGGTTTGCCTATGGCTATTTGTATCCAAAAGTCTTAAATAATTAGCATTACTTAGACATATCTTACCAGGAATATTCAAGTATCTCTTGATAAAAATGGGATTGTACAAATCTGTTTCTCAGTTGTCTTTTTTGCTCATTTTCACTCCATTCATATTTATAGAATTAGTATCCTGCACAAGCTTTCTTCTCCCTACCCAAATTTTCTTATTAAAGAGAAACTGCTTGTTTTCTTTTAAAAATAATTACTTAAATTGTATAACATGGGTCATCCTATCAGGACAAGCTATGACACTTAAAACAAAACCATTATGTAGTTTGTTACAAAATCCATTGTGTAAATAAAATTTTAATAGCTAACACATTTTTAAACATAACCAGTTTTGAACACTAAAAAAGTCTACGTTTCAAGGAAAGTATGTGAATCTTACTAAACAATGGAGGTTGCCAATTTATTTTTTTAAAGGAGAAATACATCATTTATGTTCGACAATATCCTGATACCACTGTCCTTTACAGACATTAGGCACCTAGTAAGACACAAAACTCAGACAGATTCAGTTCTTATTAAAGAAAGCATCATGGAACCACCACTAGTCATTTTACATAATTACAGCTATTTGAGTACCACACAAAATAATAAAATGCTAGCCAAGAGAAACCCAGTGTTCAGCTAAACACTATGCAAACACATTTATTCTGCAATTAGGCTTATTTAAGAGAGATGGTAAACACAGACAAGATCAGCAGGTGTTTCAGTTGCCCGGTGTTTTTCCTGTAACATGAGGTACACAAGCAGGATCATGCAGGCAAATATGTTGGTAATTTTAGATTGCTATAATTTGTGGTCCTTCCGGCCTGCCTCCTCTTTGCAATACAGATGAGTACAGCAACAAAAACATCCTAGCTCTTTCACACCTGAATCTCAAAGGATAATCTTGGCATTTGGTCTGGATCTTTGATTACAGAAGAGTTTTTAATTGTCCTGGTTGAGCACAGGTCTAATGATGAGCCCTGCAGAATAGATGGTTAGATAGGGGAAGGCAACAAACTGTGCTTATGCTTAAGTTCTCATTATTCAATTCTTCAGACAAAAAAAAAAAAATCATAGCAAGATCAGAAAAATAACATTTATAAGGTTAAAGATGCATAATGAGAGCAAATTCATGCAGCAAGGGCTGTCACAGCTTTTCCTGCCCAGAAACATACAGGTATACACATACCCAATGCAGTAGGTAGACAATAAATCTGAAATTTCAAAGGAAAAAAAAACAACCCTGAACCAATGCTGTGGCAAGATGCACTGCATATAGACCAAAGCCAGTGTTTCCTGGGTATGTTGAGCTGACTGTGCCTCACACTGCCTGTAGGAAAGATAGTCACCATCTAATAACCGCTGAAGTACAAGACAGTGCTGCTCACAGAGCAGGTGCCCAGTAGTGCAAGAAAATGTAGTCACCTGCATAACATATTTACCCGCAAAACAAGGATTTGTACTGGAAATTCAGGCTTTAGATGGGCCCAGTTACAGTGCCTCCACAAGAAGAGAAACCAGTGAAGAAGAACCACAGAACAGTTGGTGGGTGGGGGATTATGGAAAGAGAGACAGATATAAATATACTTTACATTTATGTTCCTTCTACTTCAGAGGAACTGCTCAGTCTTTAAAGAGGAGGGGGTTTGGTTTGAGAAAAAAACTGACATTCAACCCAAATCAATATACTTTTGCATCCATTTTGTGTTTTTTTTCAGTAAAACGTTCTGGCTCTTACATAGCTGTATCTGTATCTATGTCTCTATTCATTTAGTTAAAAAAAAAAATAGAAATCAATGTCAACCTTAAATTCCTCTCAGCTTTTACTAACAGAAACTATTTACCAGCCTGCAAACAGATTTATAGAATATATCTGAAGATGTCTATTATTAATACAAATTAAAACACATAAGCATATTTTACTTAAGATAAATACACACTAGAGCAAAATCAGTTCTATTTACCTTTTCAAACAGACGAGATTCAATACAATCAAGAGTTATGTGTAAAAAAACCAAAACACCACCAAAAGAAACCACAAACAAAATCAAACAGCAATACAAGTAAAATATAGGAACTGCCAATTCTGGTTTTGGCTAAAAATCAGAATTCTGAGCCCCCTCCTCCCAGAAAAAACACACCCAAACCCAAAGCCTCAGAAACAGCCAAACCCAAATCTTATCTTCCAGTTCTATGTACCCTGTTTAAGGCCTGTTGCAACAAACTAGAGAACAGAAAATTGCTAGGGCAAGTTAACTCCACGATCTAAGAGCACACTGTTCTCTAAGAGATGAAAGCAGTAAGTGCTTGACAGTTAGATGTGTCAAACTCCATCAAAAACGTCACTGAAGCAGGACGTGCTGCTCTCAACTTGCTTCTTTCTATTCATCTATCCTACACTGTCTTTTCTCCTAGATGAAGAAAAAAATGGATATATTCCAGCTTAACAGAAGTGTTCTCTATAATTTAGCTCTACAGTCACTTTAGATTTTTTTAAGCAATTACCATATACAGAAGGTAGTAGAAACTACATCTGTCACAATAACAGACCTCTCAGGGTTTTTTTTCATTTCATGCCACTGTTTTCCCCTCAAATCAGTCACCAATAGTTTTGTCATTCAAGTTCTGTTGAGAAGAACACACTGCACCTATATAACAGCATTATGTACCTGTTAACGGGAGACAGTCAAGCTTGCGGCTAGTTAGATTTTTAGATTAAACTATCTCTTCTAACCTCTGATACAGGATGAGCAAGTCCCATGTTTTCATAGGACAGTAACCTAGAATTGAGCTCTATAATGAAACTGAAAGAAAGGAGAACCACCTGAATTTTAAAACAATTAAAAGCTGAATGATTACACAATGGTAGCAGTGTAAGTAATCTGGGTTGTTTAAAAGCTACGGCATACATTTCTGGGGGTGGTTTGGCTGGTTGGACCAAAGGGATGCTTTCTTGAACCTGTGGGAAGAGCAGATTGGCCAGAGGTTTTCGTACATCTTTTAATTAAAAGCTCTCCATGTTCCAGTATAATGCACCAACTCATTACTTTATACTTCCTCCTTATTTTCCAAAGGTATCATGTTGCCTTGAAGACAGCCTTAGTTAACAATGTTTTCATTTGTAAGCTCCTCCTAATAAATATGAGTAGTAGACTTTTTTTTTGTAGTATCTTGAAGACTAGAGCACAGATCTACTGAAAAAGCTGAGAAACCTCACAAAAGAAATCCCCAATTTATGGGCTCCAGTGACATTTAAAGGTTTTGGAATATTTTGCCATCAGTCGCATTCTGATTCATATTACATCGCTAGCTTCCCTCCCACACCACATGCCACTTGGAGACAGTGATTTGTAAGAACAAAGCCTAGTAAAAACAATATTTAGGAACCTTTCGGTTACAGAGATTATGCATTATTAGCACCACCTATTTATAAATCAAATTTCCTCTGCTTACATCTGGCAAATCCATCAGGGATTGCTAATTTAGAAGCTATTGATCCAAATCCATCTTTTATTAAAAACAAAAAATTCACTTAAAATTAAAAATTATTAGATACTCTAATTGTGCATAACCACTACGCTCAGTGAAGAGGGGTTTTTATTGACTGGAATGTGCAGTCTTACTTCACAGCTGCGGGTGGTGTCTGCTGCACAGAACAACAACTTGCTTCCCTTTATGTATAGGTCACCAGTGTGTGAGTTCTTTCTTCCCTTTCGTATCCACAGTTTATTAAATTTCCTCATAATTCCCATGTTGTAGCAGATACTTCTACTGCCCCATATATAACATATTTAGAGAACAATAAAATTAAGGACTGTACATGAAATTGAACACAGTGACAGGATTTTTCCATGTTTTTAGCAGTGCTTTGACAATTTTAATTCATCATAAATAAGAGTTAATAGTTTGCAAAAAAGAAAAAAAAAAAGCCCTATCTCCAAGGCTGTGGCAACTTCAAATGATCAGGCAAATGCTGGGTTTGCCATGGTAAACACAGTCCTTGTATCTCAGGTTTTAGAAAGAAAATACAGAGATTAAAATTAGAAATAATGTGCTTCCTTTTGTAACTCTGGTTATCCTTTTTAGGTGGGTATTTGTTTCACCACTAAAGTCAGGGGGTGTTGGGTCATTTCTCCAGACAGCAACTAAACAGCAGTATTTTCATTTTCACAGCTCCAGTAGTCAACCAGCACCACAAGTGTCACTCCAACAAATGACAAGGCCACACCTTTGGGATGGGTGGCTCAGAAAACTTAATTCACTTGAAGAAAGATCAGAAAATTCTCTGGAGCGACCGGTCCTTTCATTGCTCTCATGTGAAAATCCCACCCTTACACAGCAAACTAAGTTCTGTAATAGCATCTGTCTTCCATAGGGAAAGCTGATCTAGGCAGTAGCAACCAGCTACACAAGATAGAATAGATGCAACTACGAAAAATTACTACCTCATCTGCAAGATTATGTATCTACAGGGTATAGATATATCCAGAGAATTTAATGCTTCTATTTAATCAGTCAGACCTAAAACAGACTTTTTGCTGCTCTCAGTTTCAGTCAGTTTCTGTAATAATTTCAGATCTTGTTTTGGGAGCTTAATTTATTAATTGGCTTCTTTTCAAAAACTACAATGACAGCTTTTGTATTTCAACCATTTAGCTCATCCTGTACATTTTGTATTTTCTTAAACTAACATAAGCCATGTTATTAGGTATACCAGACCAAAGCAAGTGGGGAAAAAAGAAAAACAACAACAAAAATCAGATGAAGACAGTTACTTCAGGAGAGCAGAAAATTCTCTGGAAAATGTTAGGAAGTTAAAGCAAAAAGCTGCTGAGTAGTAAAGTTGTTCAGAATGCAAAGAAATAATTGCAATACTTGCACAAGTATTAATGCAATGGGTCAGATTTAACCATGCTCACACTCCTTTTATTTATGCGGGGAAGATACAGCCATTAGAGAAACACCAAGTGAAATCTTCTAGAGTTCTCTAAAGAAATCAGTCACTGTATTTGTTAAAATTATGCCTAAGTGTACTATAATGGGATTTCTCAAACCTCTGACATCTCACCAGAGGCTCATTATGAAAATAAGTTCTCCTAGAAGAAAAAGAAAGTTTTTGCATGGATTAATACTTATTAGAAGTGGTCAGTTTTCACAAAGAAGGATTATTAATAACGAGGTCACCAAGCCCATTTTGTGGGACTGCTATTGTTAACACTTGCACAAGTGTTCTGTAAGGAAGGGCTTAAATCACCAAGTTTTCCAGGGTACTAAAACCTAAAAGAGACTTCAAGGTTCTCTCTGAGAGACAAGCATGAAGTGAAAGACACAATGTCAAGAAGTTCAAAGCAATTACTTGGCTTACCCCAGTAAAACTTTAATATTAGCTGTTACCTCTCACAACACATGGATATTCTGATAGTTCTCTAAGAAAGTAAGATCAATGTGAAAAGGCACTCAAAATATAAAAAAAGCATGACGAAAAGAAGAAACTAGAAGATTAGAAGATGCTCGCCTGCTTAATAACTGCTTGGAAACTGTGACTTCCCACTGTCCCACCTCAAGAAACAGATTAATTGGAAGTCATAAACGGAAGGGGGAAAAAACAAACAAAAAACACAGTAAGGAATGCAGAAAAGTTTTCACATGGGAAGGGCTGAGTAACCAGGGGTTCTTCAACCAGGAATAGCAGTGGTAAGAGATGGGAAATTTGAAAGCGTTACAGTCAAAGCCAAAAGGAAATACTTGCTGCAGAAGACAAAGTAAAAGATGGATTTGTTTTTTAATTAGATAATTTAATAGAAGACACATCAGTTGGTGGTTGCAAAATACAGTGATTCATCTGGCAAACAGGAAGCTATGGTGGTATCTGATACAAGCTTACTACTGTCTGCAGGGCAACTTAAAATCTGTAAGGTAGCAAAACAAGGGGCAGCAGCCTTCAAACTTGGGACCTTCATACTAGACACGAACAAGAGATTTCTTCACTAGGTAGCACAGCACTGGTACCCAGAGAGGTGGTGGGCTCTGTCTTTGGGTCAGCTACACAAAGCAATGGCTGACCTCATCTAGGACCAGCAACAATCTTGCTTTGCACAGGAGCTTCAACTAGAGGATCTCCAGAGAGCCTTTCCAGCCAGTATTTCTGTGATCACTCAACAAAAATTCCTTTTCTGGAGACTTTGCCTAGATCATCACTCCAGGTCATCATCTGAAACAGTATTTTTTGATATGACTTATGTCAGTGTTCTCATGTTCTCTTTCAATTGGGAAAAGTATCTCAAATGAAGTTTGTTTTGAAATCCTTTGTGCCAGTCCCTTTCCCTAGCAAGAAGGCTCGCTTTCATCACACAAGATTTCACTTGACTTGCTAGAGCTGCTTATGCTGCTTTTGGTTCTGTCACAATTTTTTTTAGCACAAGTTCAGGCTTCTGTATGCTCTGCTGTACCTGGACAAGCATAAAGTTCATACAAATAGAGCCAACACTCAAGAGGACAGACTGTGGGCATTGAGTCTCATAAATTACAATTACAATATCGAAAGTATTGTAACAGGAACACCCAGGGGTCCCTTCCACTCTGTGATTCTGTGAGTAAATGATAAACTGAAGTGATACATAAAGAATGTCTACTGAGACTATTAAAATATTTTCTTTCTCTATGGAAATTTGGAACAAAACTGGACAATTAATTTCATTTCAATTAGAACAACTATCCACATGCCAAATTAGCCTATGAGTGAAAGATTTTGATTTTGTGCTCATCCAAAATACCACCTTTACTAGAGAACTAAGAAATCTTTCATTGTTTACCCTGTCTCAGAATAAGAAGTAAACTGTGATATTTTTGTCAAGATTCTCTCATTAAAAGATTCCTACCTCTACAAGAGAGTTATGAAATAAATTCTGTTCTCTAAGGTCTTGTGCAGGGAAAGTGAGAGAAGGTTCCAACTCACAAGCTATTTCATCACCCCTCCTTCTGGAAAACAGTCAGATAAGTGGGTTGTTTCTCCTTTAATTAGAATGTAAAGGGCAGAATTGAGAAACTGTGGCACATTTATCACTCCATATGTCAGTGTAAAAGAATGCCAAAGAGACTCAAGCATTTTAAAAGATACATGTGTCGTGTTTAGACTAAGCTAAACAAATATTTTCATCCTGTTTTAAATCAAAACACCTATGATAATACAGAGGTGTTTTTCTTCCTGTTGCTTTTCACCATCACTTACTTCAACCACTATGTTTTAAAGTAATTTTAGCCTGATTTTTTTTTCTACCCATACAAAGGCAATTGTGTCTTAACAATATCCCCTTGATTTTTTTTCCAATTAATGGCCTGTATGACTCATTGCTTTTCTAATGTTTTTATCAGTTTGTCCAGGCAGTCTTTTTTTTTTTTTAAAGCTCTCAATGTTTTCTAGCAACTGGTCTTTTATAGCAGGCTAAGGATCCTCTTGAAAACTGCTTCTACAATTTCAAAAAGATGTCTGTTTAGGCATAGGTGATGTAATTTTTTTTTAGCATAGGAAGGGGAATTTAATAGTCTGTTTACTGAACAGCTCTGACTCATCTTGTCCAAGCTGTCTGTGGTCTCAATGAGGTGGAGGCATTTTGGAAAGAGGGAGAAGAAAAAAAGATTAAAAAAAAAGGAGTGTGCAAGAGAAAGCAAATGTGATCATATCATTAGAGGCTGTATTCCAAATTATACACAACGGGGAACTGAATTAAGACCTTCAGACCCCAGTGTTGAGTGTTATATTTACCACGTTCAAAGAGGAAAGCCGCATGCTGACATCCTAATTGGTACTTTATAAAGGAAATACGCAAAGGAAAACCAGCATCACTTAAATAGGAAGAAAAATACTCATTCTGCATCTTCTCACAGGCCTGTCTCTGAGCAGAATGTTTATGTTTCAAAATATGGCATACAATAATTACAGCAACTTACATCCCATTTTTTTTTTTTGCTTGAAATTTTCACAGAATTTGATTGGATTATATGTAGCAGGTAAAAATTTAAATGTATACTTGATTCTATAGCTCTAAATACCTTTAAATCCAAATACACATTTTCCTGTAAACCCACATCCTTCACACAAGTCAGTACATCTACAGAGGAACTTGGCTAAAAGTGATTTGACATACTTTCTTTCAGAAGGGTTGGAGGTCCCCTTCAAAAAATAACAGGGATTTATCTTTGAAGGTTTAAGTCTTATAAGAAATTCTGTAAAACTCTTGCAAACATCTTGGCCCTGCATATAATAATGGCTCAGGCTTCAGAACTAACTTTTCCCTGTCATTCACATGGCTTGTTAAATGAAACTGAGAATATTGTTTCTATCCTATCTCATCCACTTCATTGCAAAAGGCTGCCATTTCACTCTCAGTCAATCCACAGTAAATGACTGATGGATAGAAGATCATTCAGATCACAGAACAGATGATTGCTGAATATACACTGTGAAGAAAATATTCCATATTTCATTTCAGACAAGTCATAAACTTGATCAAGCCAGGTTAGTGACCCAGGTTCCAAGTAACAATGTTCCTAATTTCAGAAATACTAAGTCATTAAGTAGGATTTCAATTTACAAATCCCATCTTATTTTTTTACTAGAGTACGCTAACTTTGAGCCACAAACAAATTATCACTACTGAAGTTATATTAGCAGTTCAGTTAAATAGCCCTCTTAATTTCTAACATCTGTAAGACGGGTTCCTGGAAGAGGTCATACAGCCCTGTGATTATTCATCTAGTACTTTTCAAAAACACCCTATGGGAATACTTTAGATTTTTTCACCCTTACAGATTTAGAGAAATGCTGGAACTTAGCACAACACCCTGTTACTTCTATGCTACTCATGGGAATGTTGGAATAGCAAAACCTGTATTTCTGACTCCAGTTACATCTCTTGCCTAGATATCTTAGCATTATAGCTACATGGTGATCTCTGCCTGTACTCAAGCTGGTGGAAGCTGTGAAATTGCAGTCTGCGGAGTGCCAAGCCCAAGATAACTTCTCCAAAAGCAGAGTCTTGTCTTCTGCCAATCCAGACGGAGCAGCACAGCTACTGGGGGAATCTCTCTTAGGCTTTATGTGGTAAGTATGTGCTAATGTCAGACAAAACAAAGGTTTTTTTGAAGTCTCTGCTTTGGGCCAGACTGCCATGTCCTTCAGTCAGCGTAAGAGACATTCCCTCCATCCAGGGGAGACTCAGCCTTTTTTAAGTGTCCCTCTTGAAGTGCATGTTTGTTTTCCTCATTTGAGGTGGAAAAAATTTCTGTTTGTGGGTTAAGGTCTAGGCAAAACTGCTGCATTATTAGTTCATTATAAAGGGATCTATTTGCTCACCACCTAAGGTGCCCACATACTTTGACAAAAATAGTATATCACCTCTAAGTCATCGTGCTCACAGGTACCTTCCCAGTTGCTGGCTCAAAGTATATTAGCACGTCCTTAAATATCAGTTCCAGAAGGACAAAAAGGCCAGTAGTAACTTGGCAAAAGAAAGAATCAGTCCCAGCAGAATCAGTTTCAAGCCTATCTTCTACCTTTTTTCCCTTTTTTCCAAAAAAAAAAAATCAGATTTCTCAGCTTTCTTGCTGTTATTAACTATCCTACTCCCTGACGTAATAGATTAATTAAACCCCCAACAGGATGCCTAAATAATTCAAGTATATAAGAAGTTTCAGTGAAGTGACTAAAGGAATGCTGGTTTAGCACTGCGTCTTGCATCTTTGCAGGAACCATCCCTGATAAAAACTCCCTTCAGAGTTATAACAAAATACCCAGCTCACATAACTACATTTTTGAATAATCCGCAATCTGTTCTCAAAATTCTTATATCTTAGAGCTAAGTAATACCTAAGTGATCAGTTAAGCTAGGGAGATTATTTTAATCTGTATGAAGTTTCTCTGCTGTACCATCTTAGTGAAAGGAAACTCATACAGAAGTAACAATGAAATTATCAAAACTGGTTTGTTATAAATCCTGCTCTATTAGCTGTACGAAGTTCCTTATTCTTTCCCATTACGCACATATCCTCTTCTCTCCAAAATACATTTAGTTGGAGGAAAAGAAAGTAAGTACTCTAGGACTGCTGGGAAAAACCCTGATGGTCAGCTATCAAATGACAAAAGCTTTCCAAATATTGTTATAAATACATGGTGATTTATTTCCACATCTAATGTCAGAATGAAGCAGCAGGTTTTTAAAGTGCCCTGCAAAGGAGACTGATTTTAAAATTAAAGATCCAATACCTTGTTAGACCCATTTAGTTTTTCACAGAGCACCAGAACGACGTAGAGTTCTGTATTTTCCTCCTCTTGATGAGTCACTGCTTGTGACATCAAGACATTGTGCAGACAGTGTCTTTATGAAGATTAAGTAGTCTCATGAAACACAATTAGAATGAATTTGTACTTGTCAATTTATAATTACATTCAGAACAAACTTTACATTAACAGCAAAATTAGAATCTAGCAATAGAGAAACACATTTTGCCAGGTTATATCTGTCCAGTTCATTTCCCTATAGCAGTGGGCAGAGATTCAGAAGAGAACATTTCTTTCTGATTTCAGCAGTAATCAATTTATGCCCTGAAGCAAAAAAATGGTAGCGTGCAGCCAGGTACTAGGGCTGTCTCCAGAAATAAAGGGACATCTGGCTCGTATGGCTACTGAATCAGATGCATCTCACTGGCTCCACTGAGGAGCGTTTCAGGATAATCCAGTAAGTAAGCAAAAGAGATTTGAACACAAAGAGTTCTGGGAAGAGCAAACCAAACTCCTGTTTACTGTACATTACAGGAAAAAAGGAACACGTTAATAGAAGAGTTGAGCTTTGAGCACCTCAAATTACCTAAGCTACAGAAAGCACTGCTCAGGCAAGGAGAGATATACAGTCCACCCAGCCCTCCAACCATAGCTTTCTTAGAAATAGATCTTAAAGATTTAGACAAAATTTATTGTTGCTTTGTACCTCAGTTAACCATCTCTTAGCATTCTTCTCACCTACTTTTCTTGGGAAAGCATAGCTAAAAAGCTTAACTATTTAGAGTCAGTATGAGATTATTGCCACTTCCTCTGCTTATTGACTTGATCAAGCCCACCACTTAGGAAAAAAGACAGTGATTTCTTTAGACTATCCTTCAAGGAAAAGTTCTCACCAGAAAGCTCTAGCTTGGCTGGTCTGCAGCATGCTGTATGTTTCCACAGAACATGCTGCTACAGGATTGCAAATGCTTAGAACCGCGCCTCTATCACAGATTAGAGATACAGACAATACTTCTTCAATTCTCTGAAACAGGTGACTCAATAATAAAAGAAACACTCAAAACACTTTGTTTTGCACGGTATTTTTAACCTTACAAAAGTAATAAATGCTAAATTACTATGTCCAGCACACTGTGTTTTAAGGTAAACTATTTAATTACAAAATTTCCTCAGGAGCTCTGCACTACACCTTAACTCAATAGCAAAATGCACTTGTATGCAGTAAAATACAAGGCATTTTGCACATCAAAGTTGCAGTTATTTCACATACAAAGAAAAATAACCAGCGTTTCCACACGGGTATGTTCACCATGACTGTAAAATATACATAAAAAGGACATGTGAAATGAGCTACCTGTGCTGGAGATGGGCAAAACAGAAGCAGCGGCTGCAGACAGCTCGCTCAAGAGGACGCAGGAAATCTGAGCAGCCTGGTTGAGAAGAAAATCTGGTGCCCTCACTCCTGCAGGTCAGGGACCCAGAGATGCTGCATTCATGAACTGAAACAAGACCTGGGCAGTCACTTGGAAAAGCACATGAGTGAACTTTTAAAGCTATTTCATTTATATCAGCAATGACACTAAATGAAAAGCAGTGAAAGCATTTCAGGACCGTTCAGAGAAAGTTTTAATTAGACATGGTCAGGAAATTGCCAAAACAAACTCATTAGTCTGTTGGCTGTGACAACTGGCTACAGTGTGAAAACCACTTTAAGTCCTCATTCTGTCATTCTCCCATAACCCAAGGTAGAGGATTAGCCAATGGCCTGCTCTGTGGCCAGCTCTCTCCTAGCATGTGTATATCATCTTCTGCAAATATTCATAATTCAGAAAGATTTTTGAAGAATGAATTTCAAGTACTTAGAATCTTGGAAATATGAATACTTACACACAGTTATATAACTCCAAAAAGGACAGCTGTAGGGAAACCACTCTCAAAACTAGACAGTATCTCAGCCATAAAGGTACTCATTTAGTATAATGGGAGATCACTTTCTGGAGAGAATAGCAGGTCTTTATAGGTCAAGTTATATACTATATTCAAGTTTTCTTATTATTTTCAAAAGTGTATTTACAGGCATAAATAAAATCTGAGACTGAGATATAATTCTCTTTTCCTAGAATAAGCAATAAACCTTCTTGGTTCCCTGAAAGAGGAAGAGTGTTTTCTCTCCCATCTCTATTTCTTCCCCAGCTCCCAAACACAAATTCAGCTTTTCCTTGCCTGAGGGGTGCCTGGTGATTGTTTGCTGATGGAAGCAGTGACAGCTGAATCCAAAGCATGGTGTTTGCCAGGTGACTCAGCCTACCTTGCCTTCAGGCAACCCCAAGAGCTGGTCTGGAGAGGGGAAGAGAGGTGTTGGATCATGGGGAAGAACAAATGAGGACAAGGAAGTCATAGGACCTTCTTCCTTCAATAAGAAGAGAATTGTTAATCCAGTATGCCTCCATCATCAAATTATAGCCCTGTTTAGTATTAAACTTTGGCTTTTTCCTCTTACACGTTGAAGAAATTTGTATCCTATTATATATAATTTATATCATGTATGTATCAAACTGGAGATTAACAAAAACCGTATCTTCTTTCAATTTTTGAAAGGTTAAACATACATTATTTTTCCTCATCTTGGACATATTATACTGCTGCAGTTGTTAACATGGACTTTCAACACAAGCTATAAATTTGGCAATGCTGAATTGTAGGGCAGCATTTATATTAAACTTTAGAAATGCTATTAACACAAAACCATCATTCTTCATTTATCAGAGATGCCTGTTTTTCCCCTTACTCTATTTGAAGCTCTGGCTCTTTTCAAGTAACAGCCTTTCCAACCCTTTATGTTTTGGCTTCATCAGGTTAATTCTCCATTGATGTTCTACTGAGATGCACATGAGAAAAGACTGTGATTTTACTGGTGTGTTTTGTTGTGTAAGACTGGTAGATGTACAACTTTGTTTACCAGAAAAGCCTGCTACTCATGAGCACTCTGAGTTCATCTTTCAATAAGGACTAGTTTCTTCTCTCAACTAAGGAGTATGAGTGTAAGAAGAAAGCAAAGTGACCACCTTCCTTAGCCTTTGGACTTCAAGGCTTGATCTCCAACAAGTAAATGCACGGGGTAAATCTGACTTATCAAAAAAACCCAAAACCCAACAACAAAACCCAACCAAACAGGCTTTTCCTAATTCTCTACAAAAAAAACCTCTATGCCAACATCTCACTATTTAAATATATGGTTCATGCTGTAGCCTCGCTGAGTCAGACACACTGCCATAATTTCAGCTGCTTGGCAAACTCAGGGAAGTCAGACAAGGTGGCGCTTTCAGAAACTTTTGCCAAGAAACAAGCAAGGGCACCTTAGTAAAGGGCATTCTAATGCCTAACAGGAGGGAGGTCCTCTTATTGCTTATGTATGTGCTGCTTCAGAACCCACATTCTTCACATCCATTCACTTTTTTTTTTTAAACTTAACTTTTGTTTTTAACTCATGTTTGTTTTTAAGAATTCAGTATAGTCTATACACCCTAGAAGCTCTTCCAGACTGGATATGTTGCTATAGGAACAGAGTATTTCACTTACAGAGCTCTCTTAAATGGTCAAATCGGATAAACGCAGAGATCGACAACTGCAAAACTGAACTGATTATTCTTTTTAAGTTCATTTTGAGCTTACCCTATTTTAGGAAAAATCACAGAATCTTAGTGGTTGGAAGGGACCTCTGAGATTGAGTCCAACCACATAAAAAAAACCCACAAAGACAAAAAAAAAAATCAAAAACAATCAAAACCACATCCACAACCCAAAACAAAATAATGAATCAGCAAGACAACTTTAATAGGCACCTTAAATAATATCCTTAAATAAACTATATATCAAATTCAGTTGGTACTGAAAACTGCTTACTATCCATTATATTATAATTTCTCACTAGAAAAATCCCATAGGACAAGGTTATGTTTTGCACTTAATGAAGAAAAATTAACAGTATTTCAGCAACAATATACAATACATAAGTCTGAGAAGAAATAGCTTGTTTCCATGTCAATAAGGATGGTTAAAGTGAATTGAATGCACATATAAGTCAGTCATGTGGGGATATCTCACTACTTCTCGATGTATTTGATCACCACCAATCTTTTGTTAATTTTAAGGTGAGGAAAGGAGATTTTAGGAGAATAATTAGTAGTGTGGTGTAATAAGGGTTACATGGACTGACCACAAGAAAAAAAAAAGACAAAATGATATTTCTCTTGTAATCAACAAAAGCACTTTAGGTAGTCATCATCATCTGATATTTTTCTAATATATTAAATATAGTATTGACATTTAGACTGGGGTAGGAGGGGAGGGAGAAATGCTGTTGTTGTAATTTTCTGGCCGTGGAATAACAATCTGGAATTCCACAGAGAACTTCACAATCGACAAGCAAATCAGGTTTTGGAGGTTTGGGTTTGGTTTTTTTTTAATGCTAGAAGTTCTAAACACTGTTTCATGGATAAGATCCATAAAGTCAAGATTAAAACCTCTAACTGAAAAAGCATCTACAAATATAAAGGCTACGTTTTGATACTGTAAAATGCAAACAGTAACAACCCTAAGCACCCTCACCCATTTAAAATATTTTAGGTTATCAATGGTGTATCTAGATAATACTGTGGTATATTTTTGGCTAAAAGAACTTTGCATCTCTGAGGATTTTTTTCACAGTGCAAGTATTATATATTCATGAGCAGGTCGCTAGGAAGCTCACATAAAATGGCTTCCTAACATCATTTACTAGCCTGACTCCTGACAACCATCCCGAGTGAAGGCATGAGAAACCTCAGGAATACTCCATCTGGACTTTGTATCTCACCTTTATGAAAGCATCCACAGCTACTAGAAAGAAAAATGTAATATTTATGTCAGACCAAAGAGCAGGTGGAGAGGAGCCAACAATTGCTTTCACGCACAGAACTGCAGCTGCCCATGTCTTTTGCCTTCCCTTCTGTATTAGCAAACTGACCAGTGGGGATGGGGCCAAGAAAACACAGGGCCAACAGATGGAGTGATGATGCTTCATCCTGGGGAACGCCAGACTTGCCCCTAAGCACTCTGCATGGAGTCCCTGGGTTGCCTTGTGCAATGCAGAAGGCCCTCAAGGCAACTAGAGCAGCTTGAGATGAACATTGCCAAAAACTACAGTGCAAGGTCTGGGAGTAGAAGGTCAGGCAGGATTTATAAGAGCTTGGAGAAAACAGAGTAAAAAAATAAATATTGAGTGTTATGTTCTGAAAGGTGAATGGAAGTTTGCAATGGTACACTGGAGGAAGATGGTAACAAAGAAAGGGGAAGAAAATGTAAAGGAAGGTGCTGAAATAAAACACAGGCAACCTGATGTAATCAAAAGTAACCCAAGAGAAATATGTACCTAAACAACCTTGGACATTTGATTGAATAAAAGATGGACATTCTTCCATGAGCAAATTTGACAGGAATAGTGTTTATGTCTGTCTGAATCCAAAATCAGCTTTTGCTACCTGCAGAATACACAATACTTGAATTTTTGATGCTTGAATAAAAAGTGAATCTGTGTCTGCATTTTACATTCTAGTTATGCTGCAGATATCCAAGTTCTTCTGCAGCACTTTGACAAATTCACCTCCACTTCAGGAAAACACAAGTATTCTTACACATTGCTTTATTATTCTTCATCCTAGAGCTGCATTAAGGACTCACTTCATAATGAGCTGTTTCTACCAGTGTTACTGTTACCAGCTCATTTTAGTAATTTTCTAGCAGGTTAGATTTTTAACTGGATGTCCACAGGGTCTATCACAGGCAGAAAGTTTGTTTTACACAACCAGAGGCAGAGTAAACACTTGAACACTTACACTCTGCTCCTCAGCAGGTATTACTGCAGGCAGGGCAAGCTCTTGGCTACATGGAACTGATGGCATGCATCTGCTCAGATTAGACCTCAAGAAAACTATGCCATAAACCAGCAGAAATTTCCATAATACATTAAGACTCTTCTGCTGAAGAAGACCTGAACATGCTTTCCTCTATTTGTCCTACGGGAAACATCTTTTGGTATTTTACAGCTCTATTTGGGAAAAAAAAAAAAAAAAAAAAAGGAAAAAACTCACACACACTTGCTTCGTGATTCATTTTTTTCTGAGAATCTCTGCACATGTCACCATGTAAAAAAGCATTCTGTGCCAAGCTGGGAAGTATCCTGCACTGGCAATGTGCTTTTGGTTTTTGGTTACTTAAGCCACGTACCATTATTTAAACCCCAAAATGAAATATTTTCAAGGCAGAGGGCTTTAAAACCCAACCTTAAGATAGTCCAAAATATCAGTCTATTGCTATTAGTGAAGAAAACCATTGGTTGGGTTTTTTTTTTGTTATTGTGTATTTGGTGGGGTGTTTTTTTGTTTTTGTTTTTTTTTTTTTGTTTTTTGTTTTTTAAGTAGTTCCCAGAACATCAACAGGAACACTTGACATTGATTCTAGCTCTGGAACTTATGAATCTTAGTGAGATCCAAGCCAGCTTAACTGGCTTGAATTCTTTACAAATCTGGCATAAAGTGGGTGAACTACTCAGTCAATACAGTATTTTGGGAGGTTGTACATTTTCTTCTGAAAACCTGGGTTTTAAGTGATGACATTTCAATTCTCTCAGAAGACAGCAGAAAAACAGATCTGAGAAATAAGCCTCCTACATGGCCAGAGACCAGTAATGGAATGCACAAAATTGCTGTACTGACTACTTCCGTGCTTCTGCCGATGAACTGCAGAGTTCACCTTGAGAAACACCTCACAAGATGGTTTGTTATCAGACAATTCTAATTATTCAGACTGATAACAACAGTAAAAGTGTACTCATTCATGGGTATATACGGACATCAAGAATTAGTTATGAGCTGGACAGATTTCACATTGGCAAACTTGGTCACCTCCCACGTTTGTCCCGTCACTGGACAAACAGTTACAGCATCAGTTCCCTTTAATGATCCAGTATACATATATGTACAGGATTCTCCTTGTCCTATTTTTTAAAATTCAGGGTAGCTGTAAAGATGTCTTTTACTTAATTAACACTGGAATCTTTTTCTCCTTAGTAGTATGTAATTAAGTCTGGCAAAAATAGTTACCCTATAGACTTCTATAGACTTGTTAGCAGGATATTGAAATACAGACCTTAAACAAAGCACCTACTCCTAAGCAGCCTAAAATAAGTAAAATATAGAAAGGAATCTAGTCCTGCCCTAATCTTTAAAAACTGCTTTCCAAAACTCAAGAAGAATATCAGAATATAACAAGAAATTTGGGCATACGTTGGCTATGTAATCATTTATACTGAAAAAAGGGTTAACAGCAATTTCCCATAGGTTAAACTCAAAACAGCGTGTCAAAAGTTTGTGGCCCATATATGCATAGAATAATTAGGTCACACAATGTTAATAAAGCCCCAGACAATTGAATTCTGTGGTAAGGAATTAGCAGAGCTATACATCCCTTCCTAAAGGCTATAGAAGAAGTCTCAGTTTCCTCAAAGATCAACACACATCTAAATCCTGACATTATTAGAGCACAGAGTGACCCTTTCAAGAACTGCTGTCACAAATCCTTTTAGCTTTACAGAAGCCGACCTGCATCATTAGGGAAACAGACTGTTTCTAACAGGGAAGTCAAATACATGCATTTTTCTAACAAGAAACATTTGTTATTCTCCTTTACTCATGAGGGTAAGATAAGCAGCCAGTCCAGGAATCATCTGAGTTTTAACTGTGTTTTAAGACATCACTAATTAGAACCTAAGAAAAGCACTATAAATACCCAGACATGCAACTGACATCTCCCTGATTCAACGTGGGAACCTTCTGTGCTAACTTAGCAGCAGTGACTAAAACAACTGCTTTCAATGTGTGCTCTTCTACGAATACTGTCAAATAGAAGAACTACTTTTTCCTAAGTAAGATGGATAGCTAAGACAAGTAGATGTTTTCCTTTCCTGAAAATAAGTAATTGCCAGGGCACTCAGGAATTCAGTGAATGGAGCAAACATCCAAAATTTAATACATCCAGAAAGCAGTAGGTTCAAATTGGTGGGAAAACGGCTCTTCTGATCTGTATTCCAGGTCCATCAACTGTAAATGATTTTTTAAGCAAAAGCTTTCTTGCATTTCCACGCTTCTGGTAAAAGTCTCTGGTTTGGCTCTGACAAAACAGAAAATGAAAAAGCAACAGTCCAAGTAGTAGATAAAAAAAATAGCAAAAATTTCAGTTAACAGTACCAGGTCAGAAAGAATGGAAAGTATTGGTTGGTGCATCCTACAACACTTCAATATTATTGGCACTTCAGATTACAGTGAAATACAATCTCAACCCTTACAAGGTTTTACTGGACACAGGACTCATGTGCCTGTGTTATTCAATTAATCTTCAATTTTCTCTAGTTCTACAGCTACCTATGCTCACAGATAATAGCTATAAATCTCCACCTAGAGAAGATTCTGATGGAATCAAATAAAACACAAGTAAACTATGCCTTTTCATTTCTGACAAAGTGAGATTTGTTAGAGTAGCGTGACATTGTTTTTCCATTTTTTTGTTAACACATGAAAGAAAGTAATTGGGAAAACATACCAATTTGTTGAATGTTCTAACTACTCAAATACGTAGTTAGGACAAAAAGATAAAGAAAAAGAATATACAAGTTACTGGGTAAAACTCTTGAAAGGAAAGCAAGGTACCAGTCCAGTAGGAAAAGCTGCCCAATAATCTGGTGAAAAAAATTGCTTCTAACTGCATTATTTGTTTATCTAACAAGAGTAGTCTTAAAGAATCAAAAAGGAAGAGGTAATATAAATCATTTTTAGGGCAAAAAAGTCTAAGTAATAAACCTGTATATAAGTAAAAATTAATTACGTCAGAAAATGCCAGAAAAAGCATTTAATGCACATCTGAATAGACCAAAGTGATGTGCATCCTGCTCCTTCAGTTTTCAAAATTTCTGATTCTCTGATGACAAATATAGTTTCCTACTAATCCTCAACATCAGAGCAACAGAGCATCATGCAAGCAGTACTCAAATTCAAGTGATCAAGTTCATAAACTGTGGCTTTAGAGCTGAGAAAAAGTTTTATAACTACTTCAAGCTCCTTTAACAATCTTTTATTTAGTTTTGAAATTAATTGCTTATCCACAGTTTGCTTCTTTTTACTGCATTTCATTACATAGTTCTCAGCCTTTGGAACACAGAGTAAACAAGTATTTAAGAAGTGGAAGTTAGTTAAATTCACTGAGAGCAGACTGTTCAGCTTTATGTGCCTCCATCTATACAATTAGCTCAGCGGAGTTTGCACATGAACCATGGTCATGTCACAGTGGGAAAAGACTAACTATATCCCTTCAATTTAGAGAACCTCCCACAATTAGGAATTACTTTTCACAGTTTTAGTACCTGAAAAAGGGTTTATTTAATGTTGTTGTCTCCACAGCTGCCTATTTGCTCTCAAGCAAGTTAGCCTTAAGAAAACTCCCCAGTTATACACAAGAGCTATGCTATCAGAACAAATTGCAGATCTTGTTGTAGGAGTATTTCTCTCCCAGTGAAACCTTGCTCCCTCCTGCTCATTATCTACTGCCTTGTCTGAGATAATTCTAAAGGTGCAAAGCAATACTCCTTTTACCATTTCCTTGAGGAAGCTAGTAGTCCTGTAGTAAATAATTTATCCCAAAACGTATATTCAGCTCTTTTTTTTTTCATTTCAATTCATCATTGCTGAACCCAGTCACATACCTGAATTAAAATCATATCTGTCCATACCACTTGTTACCATTTCCTTAATAAAATACTAATGAGATCATGAAACACTCTGATTTTAAAACATTATGCCAGATAATTTGACACTCCCATGAAGAGCGTCTCAAAGATGATTGATAAAGTCTTAAATTTCAGATTTGTGGGGAATTATCACTTTCTAATGTAATGGCTTCTCCGGATTTATGACACTAACACTTAAGAAGATAGATTTTACAGATCTATACTATTAATTTCTTGCTTTAGTATTTCATATATGTGCAAGAATTTGATCTTATCAGCTTATCACAAATTCTTCAAGAAGATTCAACATTAGTTACCTGATTTGCTTTGAAATACCTTAAATTTTGTTTTGCAGGGCACTGTCAAGTCAAGTCTTAAATACTATGAGCAAGGGAGATTCCACACTTCTGCAGACAATATATTACAGTATTTAATAGCTCTTATGGTGAAAGGTGTTTCTGTTATATTTCCAGACAAGTTTCCCCTAAAGCTGATTGTGTCTGTTCCCTTTTGTTATCACCTTGTGAAAGGAGAGCATCTCCACCTTCTCTCCAACTTTTAGCTATTGGAAGACTATGATCAGATCTTCTCTCTTCTCTAGGCTGAGCAAACCAATTTTTCTTCCAACCCGTCCTCATAAATCACATCTTCTAGCCCTCCAGCTGTCTTGGTTGCCTTCTGCTAGACCCTCTTTAGTTTTTCAATGCATCTTGTGAACTGAGGAACTAGAAGCAAAAATAATATTCCAGATGTAGTCTAACAAGCACCAGGCAGAGTGGAATAACTACGTCCCCGATTTGCTGGCTAAACACCTTGGGCACAGCCCAAAACATAGTCTGCCTTCACTGCCACGAGGGCACACCGCTGTTCATTTCAGCTTGCGATCCACTGTGACACCCAGCTCCTTTGCAGCTGAGCTACCCCTCGTCAGACAGAACCCTGCCTGCACTGCAGCCTTAGGTCATTCCATCCCAGGTGCAGGACTTTATATTTATCTCTGTTGAACTTCATGCAATTCTTGTTGGACCTATCTTCCAACTCACTGAGATACCTCTCAGTGATCAATTTTCCTTCTAGTATATCCATCCCTTGTCCAGTTTAGAGTAAAACTGCATAACTATTCATTCAGTCCAGTCATCCAGATTGCTTATAAAGCTACTGAGTGATACTGGAGTCAGTTTTGTCCCCTGAAGAATTGTACTTGTGACCAGCTGCCAATTCAGCCTTGACTATTGACTTGACAGCCACTAACTACTGCCCTTTAAGCCTGGAAAGTCAGTTTTCCACCTCTGCTCTAGTCCATCTCTTACCAGCTTTTCAATAAGGACATTGTGGCAACCAAAGTGAGTGTACCCATTCATGATATTTATGATATACATGTATGTCATATATACATGATATGATATATGATATACAAGACATTTATGAGTGAATAATTAAGTTCATTAAATATCATGTTTCTTATAAGTCAAATTAGTTTGAAGTTTTGAACCTTTTGCTAAAGAGAAACACTTTCATAAAAGAAATTAAAATTCAGCTGTTTCTCTTTTCTGTTTATCCAATTATGAATAAACTGAAGCTTAAGATATGTTCCACAAGTTTCTTCAAAGATTTCGTAACTACAAGAGACCACAGGAAAAATATTTTCACCACAAAAAAGACCTATAATTGCCACTCTGCAAAGTAGTCCATATCCACTGAGGTTTTTCTAAATGAGAAAGACAAAGCCTTATGGAATTAAATGCAGAATGAGAAAGTAAATATAACTGCTATTCAGGTGAACTGCAGACATTTCAGACAGATATAGGCACTTTAAGGAGAAACATTTATGGTAAAATAAACAAAGTATTAATCCTGCAGGACTGACTAGCTACATGAAAATGCCCTTTTAAATATTTTTCATTTCCACTACAGATATCGAAATCTGTATAAAATGCAGATAAGCGTGGCCATTTCTAAGTTGGTATGCAAACCGTCAAAAAAGACTGTCTCAGTTTTCAAGAACTTAACAAATTAATTAATATTGCCATGACATTAGAAACTATAGTCGATATTAAAAGCTTCAATTTTCACAGACTATGAATACCATTGATTTTATCTCCCACTAGAACAATTTCAAATAAACCAGCTTAAACAATGCAAGAAAAGGTAGAGTTCCACTGATAACAACAATACAAGTGAATACCTTCCTAAATGAGGAACCACAGTGACAATCTGCCCTTTCATACACAGAATGAAGAATAATAGTCTAGAGTGCCCATTTGGACTAGAACTTAAAAAAAGATAGAGATCATAAATTAAGACTACATAAGGAATAAAAGATTTCTCCAGACTAAGATCAAACTTTCTGAAAAATAAGATAAGTTGTCTTAAAATTACGTTTTCAAGGACATGGTCATTGTGTCATTTGTCTTCTAGGTCAACACGTTCACTCATCTTTTTCCCCATTTTGCAGTCCTGTCATCTTGCCCTCCTTCCTCTCTTGCTTCAGGACATAAAGGGTCTCACCTAAGCAGGTAAAGCAAAGCAGCAGAACAAACTGCTTCTTTAGTAGCAGAATTGCAAGAAGGATTGTAGGAGATAAACTCTTTGTGCTTTCACACAGCCCACACAAGCATTAGCTTAAAATATCACTGTAATGTATTTTTCAGTGTCACTTGCTGTTTATTCTGCTTAATGATCCTCTTCATATTTGTGTGTGTGTGCACAGAATTTCAATACTGCTTTAGTAACAGATGATGAGGAGAATATGGAGTTTAGCAGCTACAATTATTAGGCTAAAAAATAAGATACTGTACTGAAGCGATAACTGCCTTGCTTATGAACAGATTCAAAAATATTACTATGTTATTACTAATTTAGCTAAAATACACTTGAATTCAAGCTGTTGCACAAGTTCCTCCAACACACAAATTTTACAAGCAAATTAAAAAAATTCTCACTCACTTTTTCAGAATACTATGTAATGAAACGCACCTAAACTATAGTTAACAGCTGATCAACTAAAACTTCAAAATGCCAAAGAACCACTTCAGAATACTAGGTGGGCATTCAGAACCTCAGATAATTACACCTTTAGCCTAACACAATCGACACAGCTTAACATCATTTACACATATCATAGGAAAAAACCTCCTTAATAAATGTTACGGTTAATCAGGCAACATAGTTTTTCAATTAGGAATACTCACAAAACAGAGCTAAAAATAAGGCTGGTAAGGAAACATCCTGAAAGTATTATTACCATCGTAATTACTTGTTACTGAAGTCACCTTCGGGTGGTGTTTCATCACTTGCCTCACTACTTCCATCTGGTATTGCTCCAGATTAATGCCACAGGGAATACAGCTAGAGTTCTGTTACCTTTCCAGAGCCAAGGTTGTTAATAATTCAGGAGTGCAGAGCTGAAATAGGAAGTAATGAACTGGGGATAACCTACAGCTCCTATTTGTCCCATCTAATAATGGCACAAGGGAACACCCTGATCTGTTGCTGTCTGATGTGGAGACCGCAGAGGAAGAAAACACCCTGAAAAGTGGCTTTTTCTTATCACTCCTATCCTAATACAGAAAATAAGGTGCAACTTCCTGATAAGCTTTAAGGTGGGATACTATTTTAAAGCATTCAGTAAGAAGAATGACAGTATTGATCACTTTGGTATTAACAGCAGCTCCCAGCGGATTTCAGCTGGCAGTATGCGGTACTCGGTCTCACAGACAGGTCAGTTCCCTACAGCTCAGAAGTTGCTGAGGCCAAAATAACTGCTTGGCCTCAGGGTGAGATAGCCTGCAGTACACCACCTGCAGGAAGACATCACGATCCTTGTCTCACAATGTTTCACTGCATCCCACAGAGTGATTAGTGTTGCTGTGTAAAAATATGTTTTCTCACACATTGCCAGTCTGTCACAGAAATCCCTTCCTGACTAGAACTAGCAGCAGGCAGAACCAAGCTGAGAAGAAAAGCCACAAATTTCAGTATTTAACCAACTTTTAGAATCATTTTTATTTCTAGTACCTTGACTATTATGGTTGCCTGGTAAAAATCCACTTGTTGACTGCTTGTAACTGTTGCCTGGTAGTTATCTCTCAGCCTTTGGGTCAGCCTTTGCTTTGTGATGACTGAGTTGATTTCAGCAACAGGCCTGGAGGAGACACCTAGAAATATCCAGCTCTTTCTCTGCCCTTGTTGAAAAATAACCTCTTGGATACTGATGAGTCACGGGGTCACAAATAAGCCTGTGGGGATGGGGAGTTTTACAAGCAAATTGTGACAAAAAGCACACATTCTCTAAACACTTCCACATAGTGTCACATCTCAAACTCTTCAAAACTAAACAAAAAGGTTTATGTGTGTATCCCCTGCCTTCAGTTTGTTTAGAAATAAGTATTTTCAATTAGAATCCAGAGAAAGATCTCCAGGAGGGTAATTTAGATCTGATACAGAAAGGTAGGACACCTGGTGGTGTTTTGTTGTTAGCGTATGCAAACAGCAAGCCAATTCATACCTGTGTGCAGTCACACCAGCAGCAACTAATGTAAATCGGACTTTAAATTAAAAAATAAAATTAAATGATGGAGAACTTAAAATAATCCCAGAAACACCCAGAAAATTAAAATAAACAACATGATACGAGTTTCTGATTCCAGATGCTGCAGCTATTTTATGAAAATTACTCTGTTTGTAGAGTTATAATGGTTACAACACACAAGAAGTAGCAACTCTATGATCATAGGAGGCTGCCACCTCCAAGAGACACATGCTGTGGAAAAGTAGGACGGATTCCCCACCACTAAAAAACTAAAGGATGCAAAGTTGTCAGTTTTGTTGGAGGAATACCCACGGAGGCAAGAGCAGGGGAAGAACCAAATGAGCTTATTCTTGGGAAGCAGCACCACAAGTGAGGTACTTCACCACCACCTAAACCACAGCATTTCTGACGTCGTGGAGGAGAACCACTGGTCATTGCAGAAGTGCACAGGGGATCTGGCAGCTTGGAACTGGACTTAGCTCAACCCATGGATTCACAGACTGTAAGTATTCACATTTAAGTTGGTGAAAATTGTTATTTTTAGCTAAAGATGCTGGTATCAAGATAATTCTGCAAAGATCAGATATTGAAACTTTCTATACTGTGATGTCTAGCATATGCGTTGAGCTGCATATACCACTTGGAATTCAGACACCAAGCAGAGCCAACATCTGTGAGACTGCTTGACTCTAAAGCCCTAGAAAACACAGTGTCAGGGTAGAAACAAGAACTACACCTGGAGGTAAGCTTTCTAGTTATGTGGAGGCTATTCAAAGTCTACATTTTATTGCCAGAAGCAGAAACTGAAATAAATCCTCAAGGTCAGACTTTTGTCATGCTCTCACAAGAAATACTCTGAAGTATTAGAACTTACTTGGCTAAAAAAGAAGGAACAAAAGCAAAACATGACTGTGTAGCATATAGAATATTGTATCCTTCCTTATACAACTTTAATGCATGGAATCAGTCACAGCCAAGATTTTAAGTGAGAAAATTTTATAAAAAAACCCCAAGTACTTGTATCTTTTGAACCAGCACTGTCAACAGAAGAAAAAAATCTTATCATCTCTTGCTTGTACCAGCACAAACATGTGTGGTAAAGCACATTAGCGACCTGCTTAAAACTAGACTGGTTTAAAAAAAACCACAAAAACAACCAAACCACAGTTGGTTTTAACCCACATCTATTCCCCCATCTGTTTTGATATACAGCCATGCAAACACCTACACTGATATAAGCGGCTAGAAGAAAACTGCTCCCTTCAACAGCAGTGCTGGCTGAACGTGTAAATGAAACTTAAGACCTTCTGGTGTTTGCAGATTTTCTTACCAAAGTTAGCAAAGCAAAAGTTAGACTGAAAAACAGATTAGAGGCCAAGTTCAAAATCAGTACGAGACATAAGATAACTTTACATAAACTTTCAGATAAACTCTGTCTAGACTATCAAAACTTGATTGCAGATCACAAGCTATTAGTCTCAAAGCTAACTGTGCTACTGGAAACAAAATCAATTTAAGAGTCAGTAATAGATATAAAACCAAAGCTTTAGATAGAGCCTAAAATACATAAAAGCCAGTTCAGGAAATACAGCAAAGAACACAGTTATAGGAAAGTTAGAAAATAAGGCCTTTTAAGTTACATGAAAAAAAATCTACCTTAGAGGTCTCAAGGAGAGGTTTTGAGCTAGTAAAATAAAGACTGAGATGGAGAGCTACAAAATACTGTAGTAATGTTGTTCCCTAGGTTTTCTCTAATACACAAATACTCAAGCAAAAGTGATCTTATCCCCCCTCAAGAATTAGTTATATTAACTAAGGTAATAAATAATACCAAATTTTATAACTCAAAAAGTGGTATAATAAGTTTCTTCTGGAAGGCTACTAGTCCCTTCATTTCCAAACAAACTTCCCCTTTTTTTACTTATTTATCAGAATAAGCGCATTCTAGGTCAATATCATCCATAAAAAAATACCTAATAACCTTTTGCTTTTATGAAATTAGGCACCCTAAGAAGACAGAATAAGTTACCTATTTTTCAGAGCTACAGATTTAAGACTTCCAAGCAAGCAAGCATCATAAATTCAGCATAGTGAATTTATAGAAGCATCACATGCTTTCCCTTACCTCTAAACTACATCCAATTTACTTAACCTCCTGAATGCAATTTAAAGGCAGACTGGGACAGAAGGTCTTCCTTATTAGCTTATCATGTTAATTCATAACATCTTATCTCAATTAAACATTTCAATACCTTCTTCCTTACTCATGCTTTCCTTCAGATAATTCTAACAGTGAGGTGCTGTTGTTCGTCTCTCTGATCATCTGTACAATTAGTGATGAGAATTATGGATCTCTTCTTGAGTTTGCAGGTAGCTATAAAGAAGGTGAACATGAATAGAGTTTAGAAAATAAACCTGACCAACAAGTGAGTGTAAATACCTAAAAGCTTTCTCAATAAGTTTTCTAAGTAGTGACAAGAACTAGCTGAGCAATACGAGCTACTTATACCACCTTTGTCAGCCAATTTAAATTCTTAAATAATCAAATTAGATTGTTTACTAACCAAACAGGAGTTACCATTTATAGCAGCATGTAACAAACACAATCCCACAATTCAAAGGCGGCTCTTTTAATTTTCAGCAAGTATACTAAAAAATAGAACATTTAGCTGGTGCTTGAGAATGTGCCAAATTAGTACAACTAGTTAAAAAAACCACCCTATATAAAGCCAATAGATAAATGGGTGAACTATCACCTAATATAATTTGCCCCACAACATTTTAGTCAGGATGACAAATACCACATAGTCCCCAAAAAATATTTTTTTGCATACTTCTATAAATTTTGCTTTAGAGTTAGATCCTTCTCTCAAAAACAATGCAAAACCTTTTGCTAACCTAAGCAGTAGGAATGTACGGTCAGCAAGTCTAGTGCTCTTTATATTGTGTGCTATGAAGTATTTAAATCATATCTTTAATTATAATCAACATATTATTAATACAATTGATAATTAGAATACTGTTACTAAGGAAAGAACAAGGACCATGATCTGACTTACAACTGGTTAAATCAGTGCAAAGACCCAAATGGGTACCAAGTCACAATCTTAGCAGAAAACAAGTCTCCAAACCCCAGCCATAGGTGGACCTTTGGGACCTTTATTATTCAGAATAGTAAAAATTCAGTTAGTTAAAATGTGATCGTTTCTGATGTAAACGCACATTCCTTTGAGTATACTACAGTTCCTCTTCTGAAAGTGAGGCCTCAGAAGGAAGTCTGTCCAGCTGAGTCATTTGATGGAGAAAAAGCTCAGAAGAGTAGAGCCTGATGCAGTTTTATGATGGCACCCGCCTCACATAGTTAAAGTTTTGTATTATTTGCCAACAGTAACAAGGATTGTTCTCTTGCCCTGGGTGCTCCCTTCCAATATTCCTAATGGCCTGGTTCACACACATGTTAATTTATCACATGCTAATTTATCATCACAAAAACAATTGTACAGACGGTGACTCGCCTGCATATGTCAAACTGCGTTTTCTGTAAGAGAGAGTTACACACCCTTTCCTATGTTTGTTTTAAGCAGATGTTAGGAGTCCAGTGATGTCTAAAGGCCTAATCACGTTTGCAATTTAGTGCAAGTATGAAATTTAGTTTGGCAGACCCCCAGACTGGATGTGACCTCCCAGCCTCTCCTCAGAACACTATGGGGTGTAAACAGGGCATTTTGAAAGCCATATGCACAAGGAAGATAAAATGTGATCTCTGGGAAGGCAAAATCGTGAGGGAACAAGATTCACTTCAATCTCATGAGCCACTTTTCATACATTTAGCACTCGCATTAAGCTTGTTATGTAGGACTTGAAAATGAAAACCAAGCCAGGCGCAGCACGAGGCGAGTGTGAGACAATCGTGACCACGAAGGCGATGATTAAACGCTGTGGGCTTTCTGTTTTCATAGCATGGGGGATGTGTGAAGGAGGATAAAGCCGGCAACAACTCCTGAGGGGAGCCTCGAATCAGTACAAAATATGAAAACTTAAAAAGAAAAAAAAAGGGCAAATAATGGAAGAAGGGGCACGGAGCTGCTCTAATGTGAAATAATTAAACTGAAACGGGGATGGAGGGGAGTGTGAAAATTGGAAAGTTTAACCCACCCGCTGAATATGACCCCGCCGGAGCCCCTCAGCTTGACGGGCCCTCCTGGCGCGGGGGGGCCTGGGCTCAGCCGGAACCGCCCCGCAGCCCGCTCCCCGACACCTCAAGGGGTCTTACCGGCGGGAACGGCACCTCCCGGGGCTCCGAGACCTCGACGACGGCCCCGGAGGCGGGTGGTGACCGGCTGCCCTAAATGGAGCCTCCTCAGCGGCTCCTCAGCCCCCGCCCTGAGGTGATTCCCTTCAGCCGCCGCCCGCCCTGAGGAGAGTTCCCGCCCCTGAGGGGAGTTCCCTCAGCGCCCGCGCGGGGTCGCCCGGCCCGAGGGGGGAGGGCAGGGGCGGGAAAGCGGCGGGCTTTCCCCGCCACCCCCAGGGCGGTCGGCAGAGGGCGCTGTGCGCCGGCGCTCCCTCACGGCTGCGGCCTCTCTTCGCTGCCGCCTCAGCCGGTGGGCGGGAAGCGGGGCCGGGGCGGGCCGGAGCTCCCCGGCGGGCGCCATGGCGCTGCCGGCGCTGTCGAGCTCAGGGGTGAAGTTTCGGCGGGTCCTGGCGCATTTCCCTCAGGAGCTCAGCTTGGCCTTCGCCTACGGGTCCGGGGTCTTCCGGCAGGCGGGGGCCTCGGCCGGGCCGGGCGAGGTGAGCGCGGCGGCCTGTGCTGGGCCGGGCCCGGCCGTCGGGGTCCCCTCCGGTCGCCGCGGGTCTTGATCGTTTCGGTTACCGGTGCGGAGGCGGCGCAGTGGGTTACCCGGAGCTGCTTGTGCACGAAAAGGAGAGAATTCTCCTCAAATTTCTGTAGGGAGTTCGCGGGGCCCGGCCCAGCTGGAGCTCCGGGGTCTTCTGCCAGCCCGGGGAGGCCTCCAGGGTGGTGGTCCCTGAGGGTGGCTTTGTCACTGTGTGAGGGGTTCAGGTGGCCCTTCAGCTTCGTGCCGGCCACCTCTGCCTCAGGGCTTATTTAGCCGTGGTTTTTAAAAAAGAGTTAGAGCCTGTCTGTTTGCTGTGTGCTGTACGAGGGTGGCTTAGGCAGAATCCATTGCCACGCTTCAGTGGCATTCGTGGTGCTTCCTCATCGTTTGGAGGTCAAGCCGCTTGGAAATAGTGATGTTTATCCTATTTATCTATTTTAATTTTTTTTTTTAATGGACGTGTTTGACCTTTTTAAAATCGTTAATAGGCAGTGTTGCTCATTAAGGCTTGCCTATTAAGCACTCCTCGCAACTGCGACTTTTAAATGTATCCCTTTCCTTTCTGAAAGGGGAAAAAACGGATAATAAAAATTTCAGAGCTCCAACAGCATCTCACACACCTCCCCCACCCTCCAAAGGAATGGGGGGAAAAGGTAGCTAACAGTATCTTTTCAGCAGTATTAACTGGTTAGCTAAGATGCAGCCCAAAATTAATAAGCTGCAGAGAGCAGTAGGCCTAATGAATTTGAAGCAGTGTCACTCCAAATGTTAGTTTATTGTAGGTACGGGGTGTAAACTGTCACCTTGTCTGTGTGCAGGAAATGTGTGCACTGGTTTCTTCAGAAGAGGAGGGTATCCATTGTACACTATGAGCCTCTGGAGTTCAGATTGGTTTGTTGACAAAAGCAAACAAATAGAAGTGCAATTCCTTGCTGCCAGGTCTAAGTTGGCTTTCTCTGTCCACATCTCCCAATTCATGGCCTTGTATGTTAGCCCAAGTCCTGTTCATTAGCACTTTAAACTGTGCTGAGTAGTGAACTAAGATAACATAGTGTTAAGCATAGAGAACTTAACCAGGACAGGGAAGTTTTGGGCTATCTCTGCTATGCCAACTAGAAAACTTACAACTTTTAACCTTTAAGAACCTTTAAGCTGTGTTTGACATTAATGCTTGTGTTTTGTTTTGTTTTTTACTCCTGAAAAATCATTAGCTGGTAGTTTGGTACTGCGCATATCTTTGATTAACACTGCTTGCTTCCTGACATGTAAACCCCAATTCTTTTCTCCTTATCCACAGAACAACATGTTGGACTTCGTGTTTGCTGTTGACGATTCTGTGACCTGGCATATGATGAACTTGTTAAAGAACAGGAGTCATTATTCCTTCCTAAAAGTTTTTGGGCCAAAACAGATAAGTAATGTACAGAGCTATGGAGCAGGGATTTACTACAATACTCTGGTGCCATGTAATGGTAGGGTAAGTACAAGGAGTTTGAGTGAATTAAGTCAAATGTTTGTGTGTGAAGTATTCAACTTACTAGGTTAGCTAGCTACGCTTAACTAGCTTGTCCAGTAAAGTCTTCCTGCCTCTATGTATAGACTTTCTGTCTGTCTTGGTGTTGATTTTGAGTAACTTCGGCCATGTGGTAACAAAATGTACGTAGGGAAAGCAAGTTCTTTTAAGAAAGATGGGAAATGAAATTAAAGCAAAGGACAGTCATGGGAAAGTGCCACGTGAGTAATATATACCTAACTGAAGTTTCTCAGAGTACACATAGTTGTAGTAATGTTGGGTGCCTGTCAGAATTCTTCATAGGAAGTTGTTAGATAAAGTAGTCTGTTCCATACTTGCTGTTTTGTTTAAAGGCATCTGTATGAGGCAAGAATTTGGGGTTTAAATCTTGTTCATATTATATAAAAAGGGGACCCATGATCTTTGCTTTGAAATTCTGTTCTTGGCTTTTTGTGCTGTTATCTCATGCTCAAATGACTCCGTTATATGCCAGCCTGTGGTCCTTTGCTATCCAGAAATTCTGGAGTTGGCTGCCTTGCTGTGGTGATAATCTTTGGAAAGTCAGGAAGAGCTAATTAGTAATAAACTGTTGAAAATTCTTTTTTTTTTGGTTACGAATGAACTACAAAATCACAATTTGTTTTCTAACATCAAAGAGCAAAAGAAAAAGCTCCCTGATACACAACCCCTCCCCTCAAGAATGGTACACATAAATGTCTAGGAGGTTTCATTTTAAATCTCTGACAAACTATTTCTTGAGTGTTTTCAGTATCATAAAGGATACTGTAGATTATTCCGACTACTCTAGTGTTTTGTTGGTACAAAACTGATCATAACTTTCAAAAATCTTTTTATGAACAGTTGTATTTTAATGTTCAGATCTCATCAGTGTCTGTCCAGACCAGGTTTCTGTTCTAGAAAAACTTGGGATTTAAAGTCTTTGCTTTAGTGAATGATCTTTGGGGGACTTTATTGTAACTTTGATTCTAGAAAGGATCTTTGAAGGTACTGTGCATCTTCCCAGGTTTTTTCAGCGTTTGTGGGGTTTTTGTGGTTTTTTATTTTTAGAAGCTTGCATGTAACAGGAATATTTTTTTTTGCCTCCTGTGTTCATTAAAGCACTTTAATGGTATGCATCCTTTTTTTTTTTATTGGAGACGTGTGTTTCTTAGAATTAGTGACAGTTAAAGTAAGCAAGCACTAAGTTTCATATAGTGAAAATGGTGCAGGTATATGTTTTTTCTAAAGCCTTTATTTTGCTTTTTTCCAGATGATAAAATATGGTGTAATTAGCACTGATACCCTGATTGATGACTTACTTCACTGGAAAACCCTCTATGTTGCTGGACGCCTACAAAAACCGGTAACTGTTAGTCTCTTCAGCTATCTGTCTTGAAATGCAGGAAATTACAGGGCTGGAAAATTATCAGTTGTAGTTTTAACTTTAACTGTTAAGGATCTATGCGTCAGCATTGAATAAAAAAAAAAATCTACCCTGATTTAGGGGTCTAGTCCTAGAGAGATAATCTTTCTGAAAGGAAGTTAAATGTAGTCCTTAATGACACTCTGTTACGTGAAAAAACCCAAAAGATAAGTATATTAATCACAGTTTTCTGCCTGTAGTAAATCTTGAGTAACTAGACTGTATTAACTCAAAGGCCCTTCAATGTTAATTACAATATTTACCTTTCATAAAAAATTATAGGAGTTGCCAAAATTTAACACAGTTAAATTATGGAAATCTTCAAAGATGGAAGCTGCTTTGCTGTGCAGTTACCATCTAGTTCATTGTATTGTTGAAGTATCAATAATTGACCAAACCATGCGTTAAGCATCTTGGTTTTTCTCCTCATTTGTGTCATAAAACATATGAGGTTGTTGCTTTCCCATGAATGCCTGATTCAGTGTGCTTTCGGCAGATGGCAGCAGTGCTAATTTCTTAAAAACTTTTAAGAGGGGAGTGGCAAAGAAGAGGAGAATGCTGTTCAGTTCTTAGAACAGAAGTTAATTATGCTTTTAACTAAAATTTGTGGTGAAAGTTTGAATAGATCGTCTCAGCTCTGCTGGCTTTTCTCTGTCTCCAGGGATGTGTTATAGCATGATACAGGTTAGAACAGCTGTTTCCTTTATAAAGAATGAAACTTAATACTTTGAGAAAAATAACTGAAGGAAGAATATTGAATTTCACATTTACAATTAATATGAAATGTTTATTTTCGGTGTAACTTGCTAACAAGACAGTGGAGATATCACATGTGTTGAAGAGATAACAGTCCAGATTATTTTCATAAAGCTCACAGGAATTTGCATTGAGTAAAGACTGCAGGACTTAAACTGTAATTGAACCGGAAGATTTCTTGGTGAATGTTTAAACCGTCTCTTCCTGTAGAATCTATAAAATCACTACCTAGGATTTTCCATCTTATACTGTATTGAACAAAAATGACCAAATACTTTGTTTAGATCTGTTGTACAGGTTTCAAATGTCTGCTGGTTCTAGCTTCACAACTGACTTGATGTTTTGCTATATATGTTGTAAGTGGTAGTGACAGAAAGCTTGTATTACCTCCTTATAAAATGTACAATAAGTTTCTTTTAAAGGGGACACAAGGTTAGGTTTGTTTCCTTATACACTATAATCTCTTACATACCATTTGCCATTTGTGCTAGTTCTGGACACAGTTGACTGAAGCCAGATTAATATTGTTTAACAGTTTGTTTGGGAATTTCCTCCTCACTCTCATATAGAGGAGGAAGAGCCCAGCGCTTTCTGGTGTTCCATTACAAAGCTATTGCTCTCTGAGTGAAAGCTATCCGAACTATTCCAGCACATGAGCTGAAACTTTTGCTCTGGCTTGAAAATCTTGGCTTAATTTTCACTGGAGGTCTTGTTTCTGTTATAAACTGGTTGCCTTGACCAAGTAATCATTCCAGAATGTTTGGCAGAATAGATGGTGTTTGGAATTGCCACTGAGAAATGCTGACTTCTCTTCCCAGGCTTCTTTGTTTGTGTTAGAAGTTTATTGGCTTTTCATCCTAGATGAAATTTATAATGCTGATCAGCTAAAATTCCATTTAACTGCATTGAAAAATTGAATAAACTTAATTGTAATTTCTCCATAACTGATAGGTTTCATGTAGAAAAAAAACAAACTGCTGTACCTAAAAAGTAAAATAGGTAAGCACAAGTGACACCATTAATTGGTTGTCAGAGGCAGAAGATTTTAAAAAGCATCTGAAGTGTAACTGAATTTTTGTTAAACATACACTGTAAGTAATTGCTTTAGTATAAGCAGCTGTATTTACTGTTATCCTGGAGAAGCTATTAAGAGAAGGAAGTGTTTAATACATTGAAGTGAGGTGAGAGAGGAGTATGAATAATGTATAGAAAAATTTTGTACTTTTTGGAGGCATCTTGGGAGGTTTAGGTTTTTTGTGTTACAAAAATTCTCATAAAGGAGTGAGAGGGCACATCTTTGTTTACAGAGTTTTTCCATTATCCAAATATCTTAAAAACATTTTTTGAAAGAGAGTGGAAAAATCCTCTTATTGTGGTATTTAGCAGAGTCTGCACGTGGCTAAATAGCAAACTGGCATAGTGCTTTTGACACCTTTCATTCTCTAATGAAATTTGTTTATCTGTAAGTCTCTGTGTACATGCCTGCAGTTTCTGGTGTATGAATTTCTTGCAGGAAACTTAGTACATTCCCTGCTTTAGACAATCATGATGACTAAGGGTTGTGCTCATGTATAACATTGAATATATATCCCTCATACATTTAAAAATTCTTAAGTCTCAACTGTACTGTTAGTGAAATGAATTCTGTGTATACTGTAAAACCAGAATAAATTGGCTTTTTTGCTCCTTATGTGATACGGTGCAGTGAGTAGTTCTGATCCTAAGTTCTCTGCAATGTGAAAAAGCTTTCCTTAACTTTGGTGGTCTTTCAGATTTACTTTAAGATTTGACATTCATCCTTGTCATACCTCGGTGGTAACTATTGCATTCTGTCTTCCTGGGAGATTTCTAGCTACCTGAACTGCTTAAGATCTGTTTATAAATGCTATCACTGCAGCAGTGTTTCATGCATTTAAATTTTGAAGCCTAGAATATTATTTACCTTTGGAAAAAAAAAAAAGTTCTGGTTTATGTTAGGGAGTATTTTTAGCCAAGGAGGAGATTATTTCTTTTACTTCACTACAGCAAATCCGTGGTTTTCCATGAGGAGCAATAGCATCTCCGAGTTTCACATTTAAAAAGGCTGTAACTATGGTGTTCTTAAAATTTTCAGGGGCTAGCCCAAAGTATAAGCAGTTTGTGTGACTACGTGGGTGCCACAGTGCCACAGACTTTTCTCCTCTCTCTCTAGAGTTTCCCTGTAGCAGCAAGTTATGAAAGTATGTATAAGTGAATTAGTTGATGAGGTTTTAAATATTAGTTTATCCTCATGACCAGCCTGTCTTGTTTATTGGATCTTATTTGAGCAAATATATATGAATTCAGTAAACTTTTCCTATGGTTTTCAAGGAAAAAAAAATTACTCTAGGCTCCTTGGCAGATGAATGTATTGTATTTAATGTGATTTATCATTGTCTTTCATTTTAACGCTAAAAAAATACAAAGCAGTTTGCAGGAAAAGTTAGGAGGAATCCTGAAATGTTTGCTTGTACAGTGACCTCTTTATTTTTAAAATGAAAATCAAAGAAGGGAAAACATCTTTCAAAAATCCACCCTAGACCAATTACAGACTATTGTATAGATTTGATAGTCAAACCCAGCTCTTAGTGCAGAACTATTGAAACAAGCAGCCTGTATAGAGTTGCATTTACCACCATAAAAAAAATGAGATATTATTCTAGTTTTATTCCTCTTAAAGATTTCACCATTATTAAAAATTATGTTCTGAATATGCTATTGGCCAGCCATGGCTTTGCTTTGTCAATGTCCTTTCTGTAACAAGAATTTTATGTAGGAGATATGTCTTACTTTCTTTACTGAATCTGGGTTTGTTTTGTTTTGTTCTTCATTAACAGTATTTACGTTCCTAAAGGAAAATGTTTACTTGAAAATATACCTTAGCTGTTTCAGAGTATATTTGGGGGCAGCATTTCAAGTCATACTGCAACTCATATGTGAATGGGCCTTTGGAGACTAAAAGCAAGTTGGATACAATTGTTCATACCTGCCAGTGGGTTTGCATTTTATGGTATTCTAGAGTAAACAAATACTAAGCAGCTGCCCTGTATAAGCAAGACAGTATTGCTTAACCAGAACATTTGAAAAAGGACAGAAACTCAAAACAGGCAGGTATTCTTGGGAGAGTTGTTTCTGAAAGAGCGTGGTTGGTCATCTTGTAAACCAGCCTGACCTCATCTGTCTAATGTTCTGTAATAATATGTTTCTATATTCAGTTCTTACTGAAGATCTGCTTTTTATTCCTGTATATTTCCATATCCTAGGTGACTGGATTCTGTAACTGGTTTTGAACAGTTTGAGTGTTTCCTAAAAATAGACTTCTTTGTGGCACATAGAAGCACTCAACTTCAGTGTTCTGTTCTTCACGTTTATGTAAAGTGCCCATTGAGTTCACATTGTGCTAATACAAAGTGCAAAATAAAGCCTAGACAACTAATACTTAAGAAACTACTTGAAGCATATGATAGAGGAGTCCTCTATTAAAAAAAAAAAAAAAAAATGAAGGTGAATAGGAAAATTTACCTCTCTTTCTGGGATTCCATTGTCTTTCAGTGTAACAGTGGTTGTTTTAGTTATTGCATAATTGCATATGTAGTATTTCTGTTAATGCCTTTATATTTACTGTTTTGATTAATCCTAAATTCATGAATATGGAAAGGTGAGATTAGTTAATGGCTGTTGCTTACAGCAGTTCTGAATGTGTTTATAAAAGCAGCCCTTTGTAGCAGCCTATTAATTCTATAAAAGATGCTCCCCTCTCTCTTCCACTGTGTAAACAAAAGGGGATGCTCTAGTCTTTATTGTACCATAATAATAGGATCTAAGCTTAAATGAATTTCTTACTTGCTTTTCATATTGGATTGAGTAACATTTCAAGCTCCAGCAGTGCTTTCCTGAAGTCTTTGTTCCAATGACTCCGCTTTTCCAGGTGAAAATACTGACCCAGAATGAGAACAGCAAGCTGCAAGCTGCTCTTGTCAGCAACCTGAAGAGCGCAGTCACAGCAGCCTTCCTCATGTTACCAGAAAGTTTCTCTGAAGAAGATCTCTATATGCAGATTGCAGGACTCTCCTATTCTGGTTAGTACGTGGGGTCTGAAGTCTCCAAGGACAACAGCTGTAGTTGGAGGTGTTGTACCACAGTAGGAAGTGTAACGTGTAATAACCCACCTGCTCTCTTGCTCCAGGCCTACGCTGTTGCACGCTCCAATAACTATACCTTAGTGCTGTGTTATGTAGCGGCTTGTAAAGACTAATTGTGCTTATTCATAGAAAATAGGTATAGGTACATAAGCAAAACTCATACCTGCTTGATTTATGAACAGCTAATTATGGGCAATTGAACATGGTGAAATAATGTGTGTTTTTTTCTGTTTGTGTGGATTGTAGTTTGGTTTTTAATGGTTCCAAACCTTGGAAAAATTTTTTCTTTCCACTCTGAGTATGATGTGGATTTGTCTAGTAATCTGGCCCATACTTTGTTACCTCTAACTTTTTGAATGTGCTGTGTTTAAGGTTCTTATTTAGTTAATTTAAAGATCTGTATTATGATTCTTCAATGTACGTTTAACACTCACCTTCTGGTTGGTATTTGTTGACTCTTTTTGGTAAGAGTATTTTCTCCTTTCTTTAGCTATGAAACTACTATGGGAAAAAAATTAAAAAATTACTCCAAATGACTCTTCAAAACATGATTTAATTGTTACCATTTAATTCAGCATCACTCTTTAAATGTTTATATCCTTAATGAACACTGACAATGGGATGGCTAAGGGTTGCTAACCAGGCATGTTTGCTACAGGGTTGCCTACCTGCCCACCTGAAACCTGTCCAGGAATGTCACTAGTTTCTTGGTGGGCACTAGTACCTTAGATTCTTCTTTATATATCCTTGAAACAGTGCAATTAACCAAAAATGTGGGAGATCACTTGCTGTGCTGTAAGATGTTGACATTGGCTCCACTGTGTGAACAAAGCTAAAGCCATAAGACTTCCAGTTGGGAATGTTCAAGCAAAAATCTGTCAATTGCATGTTTGTGGATATTTTAATTTGCTGGCATTTTGTTAAGTCTTTAACTTCTCAGAGAGTATGCTAGTAGACAAAAATTGATTTTATGCATTACTCTAATCAGTCTCCTTGGAGACTGCTGAAAGAGTTGTTCGTGCTTTAATTTGGAAAATGTTTATCCTTTTAATTTTTTTTTTGTATGCATTTTTTTTGAGAGCAATGAGTCGGTACCTTTTATATGGAAAGTGTTTGTTTTGCAGCTTGGCATAAATTGAAATAAACCAAGTAATGCTAGCAAATTACCACCTTGCAACAACATTTATCTCCTGAATGGGTGAAGTGGGGAAAATTATTTGATCCAGGATTTTGTTTGTTGATACGTGCTGCCCTGGGCTCTAACTCCTGGTTGGTAAACCTGGAAGCTATGAGGGTGGTACGTAGTAGAGGTAGATGAATGCTCTATTACAGACTGACTGTCTTTTCACTTGCTCTATTTGAAACTTTCCAGTCACCTATCATAAAAATGTAAAGGTCAGTAATGTGACAGTGGATATTTTATTTTGCTGCCAAAAGGAGTTGCTTTTTGAGACTACTAACAAAATACATGGCTAAGAGGGAAAGGGGATACTGTAGTCTTACCGTGACTACCGTTAGCTCTTCTTCAGGTACTGCCCTTTAAGTGCAGAGACAATACAAATTGTTTTCTTTCAATATTGGAAAATTGTAGGTTATTTGTTTCTGGATACAAAGTATTGGGGCTGGTCAATCTGTTTAGTAATCTGTTGAAACTAACGTATGGTTGCAAAGAATGTAGCTGTGTTACTGCTGCTTTTGAGGCTGAACTTGACAGCTGGAATTTTTTTGTTGTCAAAGTGAAAACGTGGATGCATGGGCTGATGACATTACAAAATATCAGAAGCCACATAAAAGTTCTGAATCTTATTTTCTGTACTAGAAGCTATTTGAATAGTATTTTTTGACTATTAGAAGCTAAACCTTATAGAGGATTATGTAGGCATTAGTAGGGTTGGAGAATAAAGTTTTAGATGGTGGCTTTGTACTATGTTGTTTCTGTTACATTCTCCTTCTTTGAGTTTTCAATTTTTCCTAATGAATTGTCTGTCTTTTCTTGACTAGGTGATTTCAGAATGGTAATAGGAGAAGACAGATCGAAAGTGCAGAACATAGTGAAACCTAATGTTCCCCATTTTCAGAAGCTGTACAGTAACATACTACAGGACTGCCCTCAAGTGGTATATAAGCACCATCTGGGAAGGCTAGAGGCAAGTGTTCTTCAAAATGTTTTTAAAACAAGCAAGTGGAACTGCTTTATCACATTGACAGAAGGCAAGAATTATCTCATACGCTAAGGCGAGCAGTTGTAGCCACTGTACTTGCTATTTGTTATGTTTCTGTTGTTTAGTTAATTCTGCAGCCAGAAGACTTGCCTTAAATACCAGTCTCTGCATATGTGTAGTAACTACTGTTGATTTTCTTTGAATATGGGCACAGAACTAGAGCCCTAGCAAAAGAACAAGAGAGGATAATTTTAAAACGTGCGTTCTAATGACTACCATATGGTAACAACAGTCTAGGAAGTCATGAATATACATATGGTTTGTGTTAAAAAGATTAGGCCATAACTAAGAGGTGCAACTTTCTGCAATCAAAACCTGCATTTCACTAAAGACTGTAGAATGCTAGTTACAAAGATCAGTTGACTAAACCCAAATGAAATTCTGGCATTATCTTTAAATACCCGTAATAAAATAATTTTGTCCTAGTATTTTGGAAACATGTAAGAATCACCAGTATCTTGAATTCCATCTTTCTGGCATAAGGTTTAAGTGTAACACTGCAATTAGGGAAGAGATGCCGCAGTCAGGGGTCCAATAGCAATTTTTCCACTTGTAGTATGCATGTCTTTGAGTAAATATTCAAGTGTGTTATACATTTCAACATGAAGTTACAATTAACATGGGTTGTTTCATGGACATGGGTATCTTTTTATACTCTTGTCACCTTGGTAATTATGTCAGGAAGACCACCTTTTAGGACATGTCTTTGTTAGGAACTTAAGTACAGATATAAGCAAGCTTAGTGCAGTAAACAATTTTACTGCAAACTTTGGAGTACAGAGTAGGCGAATCTCTATTACACTGCAGCTGTCTTTGTGTTTTCTGAGCCACGTGCTTTTGAACAGTTTAGTGGAAGAAGGGTTTAAATGAATTTTAAAAAGAATCAGTAATGCTTTCTCCAACAGAATGGCTAGTTAGAGTAGTACTACCTGTTGTGTTGCCTTCAAACAAATTCTGGTAGCATCCTACAAATACATTGTTGGATAATAAATCTGTCCATAATAGTCATAGAGGCTGTTGATCAAATGCCATTATTTTACTGCAGATTTTGAGAAAAGTGCTTTAATGCTTTATTCCTCAGACCTTGCTCTGATTATTGGCAGTTATTTCCCAAACAGAAGAGGATAACTACTACGGGGAATGATGTTTAGCACAGAATAGAGACCCTTTCTCCAAGTATATATCTTCAGAGTTACAAAGAAAATTCTTTCTTAAAAGATTCCTCAAATACAATTGAAGGCAGACACTAGTTCTTACAGTTCTGGTTCAGGCGTGGATTCCTCCCACATAATGTTAAGAGCCTTCTCGTTGTCGGCTCCCTCTGTAGTCAGTGGGTGATTCATATGGATATCATTTTCTCCCCATTGACTAAAGGGAGTGTAGAGGGTAACTAGTTCAGAAGGATGATTTAGAGAGAAAGAAGAAGAAAACAAGACTCCTGTCGGATGTCTCCATGAACTGTCTTAAAAGTTGCGTGGGATGAATTGACCTTTTCATATTTTCCTCTAGTTTTGGAGAGATCTGCTCCATCATGCATTTTTCACTATTTGTGCTTACATTTTGTATAAATGTGTACAGGCTTGCACGTTGGTGTCATTGTATTCAAAAAGGGGTCATTGAATTTCTGATTTGGATTGGAAAATGTGGAATGAATGTTTCCTTCAAATTATCCAAACCAGATGTGGTTTCATTTTAAAGCACAGAAAATGTTTTTCAAACTAAACTTGAAATGTGTATGTGTATGGTTTGATTATATTCAGGCAGAAGAAACTCAGCTAAGTGGTCTTCTGGGAACTTTTTTTTTTTCATTGTAGTGTACTTATGTTTCCAAAGGAAATTGGATAGAGCAGAAACGATACAGCTTCAGTGAAAAGTCGCTTGCAGAGGCAGCAGGATCATGTGTGTACACTAGTCTTCCCTGGGATAAAAATTAACATCTTTGCATTGAGTTATTCTTCAGGTTCAGAACTGAGATACTGCATTTCCCAGTGCTTGGGAAGTTTTCAATAGCATTGTCAATGGCTTTTACAGGTGCAATGGATTGTGTTCTTTGTGATACTCATCAGAGGTCAAAGTCAAAAGACTTTTCAGACTTCTTTGCAAAAGAGCACTTACTTTATTAACACTAATGGTTTTTACTGTGTTGTTTCTTGTAACCCTCAGATTGATAAAAGTCCAGAAGGTCAATTTACACAACTAATGGCTTTGCCAAGGACCCTGCAACAAAAAATAACTTCTCTGGTAGACCCTCCTGGAAAAAACAGAGATGTGGAAGAAATTTTAATGCAAGTTGCCCATGATCCTGACTGTGGATTTGTGGTGCATCAAGGTAGTAGATCAGTGTCTGTATTCTCCTTTTGATTATAGATGTTATATGATAGATTTATTGTAGGTGTTCCTCCAGTTTAGAAGGATGATTTAGAGAGAAAAAAGAAGAAAATGAGGTTAGTCTTGATAGATACCTAAAAACATGGGTTTGGATTTGTGTGATAGCAAATGGGTTTTCTGAAATACTAGCACATAGCATTTGTGCTGATTTAGAAGGATATGTTTTCATTTAGATTCTGAAAGAACTTGTCTTTAGGAATTAGTGTGGCCTACTTAGACCATCTAACTCTGCTTGACATGCATGCACCTTCAGGATTTCATTGGCTGGCATAACTTCATCTAAATACCAAGCTACATATCCTACCAGTCACACATTGCAATGCTAAGTTAATTTTCTAGCTTGCTGACATAACCCTTCCTAATTATCATAATCAGTCCAGATACATGAGCTCTGGCAGAGAACTTGGGCTTTGAGGGAAAAGGTTGAGGTGTTTCTCATCGTCACCGATAGCTTGTCTGAGGCAAGATAACATTGTATGAGCAGGCTAAAGCTTATGTTGCAGACGTCAATGTTTTATTATTCTGCAAAAAAATGAAAACGTTTAGTACTTGAAGAATCCTTTACACCTGGAAAGAACTTGACACATCTTAGTTCCATGTGGCCAATTTTGCAAGCTCCTTGAGAGCTGCAGAAACTCCCCAGGTGCCTGAGAGCCACTAGACAGTAGCCAGCTGCTGAGGGAGCCCTTACGCTGATTTCTGTTTGCGGAAATAAAGCTCCTGAGAGTTGCAGTTCTCCCTTAACAGTATAGGATGAATTGCACCTGGACATCAAGATGTCCAGCTTCTTTCATGTCCATCTGTGGCAGCTTCTATGCTCCTGTGGCTGGGGTGTGATAGTAATGTAATAATAGCTGAATCTGGGAGCAGGAGCTACAGTGGTTGTGAGCTGCATACAGTGTAGAGCTCTAGAGCTGACTGTCCTTGCGGTGGTATTTATGTAGGGTGTTGTGACTGAGGACTGCACAGTGCTGCAGCAGTTCAGTACCAAAACATTGGATAGACTGAGTCTTCTCAAGCCAAGCAGTTTGTACTCTCAGGAGAACAAATCAGAACCCCTCTGGGGTAATCTGGGTAAAGGACAGGACAAGCCATTTGGTAATCCTACGAGACAAAACTGATTGCTCAAGTTGAATTGCATTGTCCCTAGGTATTTTACTAGCTCAATGTGATTTGTTCCCTTCCCCTCCCCATCTCTAACCCCCAAATTATTTTTCCAGTGGAATATTGTATCCCTGTTACTTATTAATGGATTTCCCTAAGCTTTGTTCTTCGCTATAGAAACAGCTTTGAAAGGATTTAAAAATAATATTTGAAATTATATTCTACATCCTGGTTAGCACAGAAGAGTAACTTCCAGTTTGGAAGACTAACTCTGGGACTGCTGCACTTGTACATTTTTAAGTATTTAGTAACGTACAGTAGTTTTATAAATATATGTGTTAGAACAGATAAAATTTAGTACTTTTCAAACAAAATTTCATGTTTTATTTAGTATTCCACTAATACCTAAGAACCACTGAACAAGAAGAACTGAATGTGCCACAGTGGTAAACAAGTGCAGCAAAGTGATAAACAAGCCTTATACTCCAAAAGCTGATAATTTAAAAAAAGCCAGACAAACAAACACTGCACGATGTAGGCAGCTCTGCTTGATCAGAGAAGTGCAAAATCCCAATTTCATATTGGAGTAAACAATGAGTATGATTTGTTCTGCTCTAGAAAGTTAATATGCCAGCACTTAAATGAAACAATTCTGAATCCTTTGTGACTAATCATCTTAGTAGAGAAATAACGGGAACATTAAATGAATTAATTTGATCAATTCCTTCTTCTTGTTAGCTGTTCTAATATTGATTTGGTTTGGTTTTTTTATATGTTATATATAAAATAATTTACAATACCTTAGAGAATATCTTCAATTAGTACAACAAAGCAGAACAGAAACAATTTTTCTCAGCTTAAGTGTATGCTTTACTTTCAGGATGCCTTGATTGTATAACTGGAAAAATATTTAACTTTTTCATGTATGTTGGAGGATAAAAAAAATCCCCACGAAACTGCTAAGATGGGTAACATCTGTGTGCTTTTCTATCTGCAGGCATTTCAGGAATTGTGAGATCTTCCAGTATAGCGCAGAGTGCTAAAACCATACTAACAGCTGGTAAGAATGTGTGTGATTTCTATCAACATGGGCCTTCTGATTTCACAAAGTAAAAATTATAGGGCCCCGAGACTGTCTTGTTACAACAGTTTGAAGAATAAGCTTTTTGGGTGTCTTAATGGAAAGCCTCTGGAAAACAATATTTAAAGCAGAAGCTTTATATAGCTGTTGAGAAATTGTAACATGCCAAAAGAAATTAGAGTCTACATGACTCTTAAACAAGCAAACAAAACCTCCCAACAACACAAAAGTAACAAAAAACCCCTTCTGACTTCAATTCCATTTTATATGTGGGCCAGATTTGGCTGCTGTGCACTGGTTCTGCTTTTTTGTATTAAAAAAAAATGGGTAAATTATTTAATAATTCACTCTGGCTTTCCACATGTGAGGGGATCCCCAAGTGATCAGTACATAGTATTGGTGTGTTATGTAGACTGTAAGTTTATTTCTTCATAAAATAAAGAAAGGAATGAGTTTTGAGGGAGAGAACTGTGACAGGATCAGATCAGATGGTTTTGCCAGGCTCAGAAGGCAGGTGTGTGTTTGAAGACGTGATGGATTCCAAACTGAGCCTGTACTTGGTGAGCATTAGATATTACTTTAACTCTTGTACTTTAAAGTTAATTACTTAGAAAAAGAGCTGAGTATTACAAAGTCAATGTGAGAAAAACTAGAGGGCAAAAAAAAGATTTGCTTGCATAGAAACACGGGAAAACTTGTGATGCTTTTCAGCTATTGGAGTTTTCCTATCTGAATGAAAGTTCCTACCAGTTATATAGCTGGAGCTTCATCCTATTTTCTGAGTTCTGAAATAAATCTTAAGGTGACCTGATTTTCACATTTTAAAAGCTGAAAGCATGGCAGCTCAATTTAAAAGAAAGACTTAAGACCTGAGCCTTCAATTACTTAAAACTTTGGTCAGGAGATAGTATGAATTTCTGTAAAGTGAAAAATCCTTGCTGCTTGCTTGAAGTTGCTCAAATAATTTTCTGAACTCATTCATATCTATTCCTAATTCTTCCACAAGAGCCATTAAATACAAATTATGCCATTACTGATTTTAAAAGCAGCTGTATAGCTTCCTACTGGGCAATCCTTATGCAGACTTTTACAGCTGCTGTTCGCTACCCATTTAGTATTCAAGTTGGTGGCTCCACGTTGTACTTCCCACCTCCTTGTAAAGAAACACAAACTGCAGTGTTCAGGCCCATTAGTGGGCTGCTGAGTAAAATAAGCAGGAACAGTTGTACTTTTTATATGCTTCTGATATAGTTCTATTATCTGGAAGAAGTCTGAGAAAACTATTGCTGAACTTTATTTAGTAGCTGGAGGAGACTAAGGACATAACTCCATCTGAGAAAAGCAAATTACTGTTTTATGTGACTTAGGCATATTGCGGGTATTAGTTTCTAAATGTGAGGTTTCCAACTAAATAGGTGATGCTTTTCTTCTAGGATTTCTTGTCAAAATAACCTGGTAGTGGTCAGGACTTCCTGCGTTCTAATATGCTTCCTTTAGCAATATCAGCTTGTAACCTATCTTTCTAAATCCATGGAGAGTACATTTTGTAGAGCAAAATATTTGGAGGGGAGAGGTCAAAGACAGGGTTATCGTGTTGAATTCAGTGTTGTGAAAGTAGCTGTTTGTATGTAACTGTGAGAGCATAAATAAAAATAGTTAAGCTTTGCCAGATTATTTATGTTCCTCTTTTGTCTGTTTCAATAGACAGAAAATCATCTCTGGGAATTGTCCTTTTGTCTGTCATGCAGACAAATCACACCTTATCTGTCTTTTTTTACTAAGACCTTTGGGGGGTCCTCAAGCATCTTTTAGTAGGATTTGTAATTTTTACCATGTTTTTTGGTTTGTGCACCTGAAACTAGGTATTTTGAAATGCCTTTTCTTTCCTTTGTCGTAACTGCTTTTTGCTTTATATATACTGGTGGTTTTTTTTCCTTTAAAACAAACTCTAGTTGTCTTCTAAGCAGCCAGTTACATAGAATAACACTTATATCTAACCCCATGTATTTTCTGTAAAGCAATTGTGCTCCTTTGCCTCAAACACAAGCCAAATTCGAGCAGTGGGGCTTGGGAAAGTTTAGTTTTCTCGCTTTCAGTGTCATTTAGTTTGTTTTATTTTAACCGTATTTCTGCATTTCTGCCAGAATCTGGCCAAAACCATTGGCAGCAGAATTCAGGCTTGGTCTTTAGGGGTTGCTTAGAGATGTTGTGCTGAGGGAAACGAGTTGGGTTTGGAAAAGCACCGTCTCTGGCATTTCTTAACCTCTGAACGTGGTTTAATGAATGCAGAGCCTGCCTGCAGAGCTCACCTTCCCGCGCACGGCTGCCTGGGCCACCCTGGCTGCAGCCGGGACCAGGAGCGTGTCTGTGACCTCTATCGTCTCCTGCCACACCTAACGTGAGCGATGCCACACTTGCTAATGCAGGCATAGCCCTGCTTCCCCACAGCACCACCAGTTTCGCTCACTGAAGATAGAAGCACAGGCATAGTATTATTTTTTTTTTTAATAAAGGCCTACATTGTAGTGGTCATGAAAGAAAAATTTAAATTTAACTGACCAGGGGCATGAACTGAGTATTTTTCAGATGTGATGTTTGTATGATCTTCAGGGATCTTCCCTGGAATTTAGGAATTTAGGATTTCCAGGGGTTTAGGAGTTAGCTATTAGAAGCCTTTTGCCTGTTTGAGGGTTTTTTTTTTGTTTTGTTTCTTTTTGTGTTGTTTTTTTTTTAAATACTTCAAACAGTTATGATTGCATTTATGTGAAATCTTGCTGTATCTTGCAATTAAGATATTTTTTTTCCTCCCAATTACAGTTTCTTAATTTAAAAAAACTCGTCACTAGGGGGCAGGCATTAATGCTGGTCACCTCACTGTGCCGTTTCTTGGGGCTTTTAACAGCTAATATTCATATAGCTATGTCTCTACCAGACAAAACATTGTGGCTCCTGCATAGAAAGTATTTGCTTGAGTCATGCAAGAAATGTGTTTTACAGGAAAGTGTTGAGCTTTAAAATTTAATCCTGAAGGATGTTGTATTTCTTTCTTCATTCTTTAACCAAATCTTATCTAAGATTCTGTTCCCCTAAGACCTATTTTCACACTTTCTAGTAAAGACTTTAGGAACAGTATGGCTCTGTCCTTCTGCAGTGTTTATGTTAAGAATAGTAGCTAAAATAAGAGAATTGTGAAAGCAATTCATGAAACCAGTGACTCCATTAAATGTGCTGTTGCCATTTTTTTCTTGCTGTTCCTGGTAACTATTCAAGTACTTTTGTCCTACGTCTGCTTGCAAAAGAAGTAGTTTTCATTACATGGCTGTAATTCTTTTTGAAATGCAATGGGGACAAAAAAAAATTCTTTAGCTGTTTGCTTTATCTTAACAACAGCAAAAGTGAAATGTCTTCTCTCTGGTCTCTAGTGTGGTCGTCCAATGTACAGCATGTTTCTAAATTAAATGTTAAATTGGGAATAGCCATCGTTGAGATGGCATGCTGTGTATTAACAGCACTGGCAGGGAGCACAAGCAAAATAAAGAGTTTCAACCCATTTAAGAGAACTTTTTTCATCTTTCTCTGTCAATGTGGTTTTAAAGTTGAACTCAAGCTCTGTTTTTGTTTGTTGTTAAATGCCCTATTTAGTTTTTGAAAATGTGCCTGTGTATTTCTTCAAGTCTGTGGTGAGATTGCCTCTCTGTTTCCCATTAGAGATGGCACCATCATTTGATTTACTTTCCCACATAGCCAGAGTCTGCCTGGTCTTTGGGAACTAACTCTTGAGTTCTTATATTTAGCTCCTCTGAAGGAGATGTTGATACTTCTTTAGCTTGGATTTCTTCTTTATATCTTTCTAGAGGAATGCTGCAAGTCTTGAAAATTTCTTGAAAGACTATGAAGTAAATTATCAATTGAAGCAATTGTTCAGGATACTTTTTAGTTAGCACAAATGCTCCTAGCTGCTCTGAATAACGTTTGGGTTTTTTAGAACTGGGCTGTTTGTATATTATGTCTTCAAGGAATTTTTTTGAACTATAATGAACAGCTTTACATATAAACTATTCTGTAAATTTGTGATAACAGTTGTCTTCATCAGCTGCCTGAGCAGACACTGCACACCACTGCACTTCACTGGAAATGTATGTAAAAGGTTTGTGTGTGTCTGTGCATGATACACCAACAATATATAACTGTTTGCCTCCATGTGACAGCTGTTCAGCAGTACATGCAATAGTCTTTCTTTTCAAAAGGAAATAAAGTATACTACAGCCAGGCACATCTACCAGGGAACTTTGGGGGACCTATATTATAGCCAAATTCTATCTTACAACGCTAACACTTCCACAAAACCTGACATGGATTGTTAAGTAAAACCAGATACAACTTCTGTTTACACTGAAATTTTGTGGTCTTGATTCCATGTGCATTAGGTCTTTGTTCTGTATCATATAGTACAAAAATCTAAAGGGAAGGTGGAACCACCAAGTCATAGATTCAGAGCTAAAGTAGAAAGACATTTTCTTGTGGTCCAACTGCTTTAGATTCTGAGACTAAGCCATAATTACAACCATTAACTTTTACTACAGATGTGACTCATCACCCTGAGGGCTGCTTTAAGAAACCAGCTGTGTGTATAAACCTGTATTCGCTTTGTAGCGTGATGTGCCAGGGCAGAAATGTAAGCATCTCATTACATAAGGCTGTAGCGGGTGGAGTTCAGGAGAGTGCTCCCTGCAGGGGGAAAATACGGAGGAGAACCATCTCTGTAGGCTGAGGAGCTGCTGCAAGAGGCAGAGCAGGTTGGCAAGCAGATAAAACATGCTGACTCGCAGGCTGCGGTGCCAGCACGGGTGATGACAGCCCTGTGTGGCCGTATCAGCTCTGTCACTGCTGGTTTGCTTTACTGCCCTTCCAGAAGTACACTGACTGCGTTGGGATGGCAGAGCAACAGCAGTGCTGGCAGAGAAATTTCAGTATTTGAGGGGCTGTATCCTGGATGTGTAATACCTAGGAGATTGGACAGTAATTTTTAAAGTTGTACAGTGACATAGTGACATGTAATTTTAACAGTCTGGCCTTGTTCTGCAACTGGAATTCTTACACCGTGGGCAATTTTAATGCAGATATGGCACTTCAGAATTTACATTATTATTATTTACTTGTTGTTTGAGATGCTGCAAAGAAAAGCCCATCGTGACTTCATTAGTGTGCTTGCTTTTCGCAAAAACTTACTAAACACAGAAAAGTTTGAGCTTACATGTGGTATGCACATGGTTTTGTAAGTTGAAAATATATATACAGATGGTTCCTTACAAAAGGTAAAGTTGAGTTTATTTAAATTGCAATTAGATACATAGGGTGCACAAAACTGATTATATGCAGCATATCTGTTATGACAGGCTTTTTATTCTCCATCACATTCCTTCATAAGTAGAGCGTGCGCTTTTCCTTATCGCTGCAGAGTCATTTGACTTCTTGTGACTCTAGGCTGCTAATACTGAATGCATCTTTCACTTATTTTATCTTCACTTGATTACTTTCTAAGGCCTTTTCAAAATAAAATATTATCATACCCCTTCCCCCCCCAGCCCCCTATCCCCAGTTG
>JAOTQQ010000003.1:20977722-21031542 GCA_026546715.1 Gallinago undulata | reverse complement strand
ACCCCTTCCCCCCCCTGCCCCCCAAAAAAGTCCAATGCAACAGATGGCTAAATGTGACTCTGAGTTGCTCATTTGTTCCGGAAGATCTTTCCTTGTGTTCTGCTGTGTCATGCTCCCTCACTTTTGGCTAAGTTGCTTCTGAGTACTTCTAGTGAGTCTTGTCAGGTAAACAGTGTTATATTAAATAAACGTAAGAAAGATCGTACTAAGTATGACATACCATACTTTTTGATCTGTGCATGCTAGTGTCAAAGCTTTTGGGGCAGCATTAAAAAGTTGCCTTTTCAGTTTTGAATTTGTAAGGGTGTGATTAGACTATGTTGTAATCTGAAAAGTCACTCTGTGTTTTATGTTGTGTTGGGCTATCTCTTTTTTATTTTGGGGTTGTTTTTTAATTAAAAAAAAAAACAAAACTGGAAGGAGGAAAAAAAAGTAGCCCTGCTGGCTAGGATTTCAGAACCCCACTGAAATGCCAAGACTAACAGTATTTTGTTTTTAAGTTTCCAAATACTAGGTGACTAAACCCAGCAAAAGGCTGTGTCTTTTTTTACTCTAGATCTGTAAGAGAAGTCTTGTCTCTGGTAAAACTTCAGAAAGCGTTTAAGGGTATGCTTTATAGATTGTGTGTGGGCCTTCCTTGATCCCTTCATATCTAAAACTTGTAAAAGCTTGGAGGCTATCACTGCTGGAAGACTCTTCTGTATCTATATGAAAACTGAGAAATGCCTTCCTTCGCTGTAGGCCTGTGGTATAATGGTATATTTGCCAAAGTGCACTACTTGTGGGCTACTGCAGGATGATGCTAACAGATTCACAGCTTTTCTGGCTTCATATGAGGTTTGTTATAAACAAGGGACAGGTAGGTTACTCGGAAGCAAAATTGGCCTAGGCAACATCCCTGTGGCAGGGTATTCACACTGGTGTCCATATTATACTTCTGCTATTGGCAGTGTTGCCAAATTACAGCTGTTTATCATCATCTTATTATTTTTGCTTCTTTCAGTTCGCCTGGGTATATCCTTATTAATCAGGTTTTTTTCCATACCCATCATCATTTCAGTATTATCTTTTGTTACCCAAGGACACAGATGACATTTCATTATGCAAGTCGAGTTTTATTCTCTTGCAGACGTCCTGTTCTCTTAGTTATGAAATGGTAGCTGCCGTTAGTTAGGATGAAGCAATAAAAAAGTATTCAAGGGAGTTCTAGTGTACTCTACAACTTGTTGAACCCAGAACAGATTTCCATCTCAACAGTCAGCAGCGCATTTCCTGAGGGGGAAAAAAAAAATTTAAAAAAAAATAATCAGTTTTTCCTTTTAATTCACAAGCCTTTGCATAGAAAGGCTCTGGGTTTGTTTGTCCTGGAAAGCTGCTGGTGGTGTGCAGTGATTGATTACATTTAATCAAGATGGGCATCAGCATGATGCTTCTCAACTCTAACTGCAGAGCTGGTCCATAACAAGGCAACCAAGTGCCTGATGTATAGCATCAGGCAGGGGTAACGAAAAACTGATTAGCAGAAGAAGTTGGTAAAGATGAGGAAGGGCTTTTGAAAAGCATGTTTAGGTTTGGTGAGGATCTGCTGTAAATGCAGATGGTTTAAAAGCCTTTCTGTATTTAGCATTTAGGAACGACGATGTAAATCAGAAGTTTCTGTCTGTACTAGTTAAGAGTTTTATTGTGAATCTGTACTTTTGCTATACCTTGGTCATTGTATACATCTTCAGGCCTTCAGAATGAACCTGTTCTATTTTCCATGCTTTCATACTATTAAAAGTCTTTTTCCTGTTCCATTATTACTGTATTTGCATATCTGCCTGATGGATTAAGTTGCTACTCTTCCAGGGAAATATTTTACTTAATGTAGTAAGAATCTAGTATTTGAGTTAGCTTTCCTAAATGTTGATATTTTCTGGATCTTGTGTCTTTTTTTTTTTAGGGGCAAAGAAATCTGTAACTTACAGTATGAAGAAATTATATAAAATGACAAAGGGATGGTTAAAGAAGACATCTTGAGTCTTGACATACTGTGTGTGGGTAAATAAATGGTACTTTTTCTCTAAATATTTTGCAGATGATGTTTTGCTTAGTTGAGGAGATCAAAGTGCATTTAAGAAGTCTGTTCTAATAATTTACATGCCCGATTTTACTACTAAAATAGAAACTTTTGTTAGTGGGGGAGGACTCGATGGTAATAGGGCAAAGGAATTGTAGTGTGTAAATACTGAAATGAATTTTCCTGTGTACTATGGCTTGAATTTTCAGAAACCCTGAGGAAAAGGGGTTGATTGTACATATGAATTAAAAACCAAAGCCACTCATTTTCTGTGTATTGCTAGCTTTATTTTCCAAAATATCTCCAGGCTCTTTCAAGATATTCAGTGTCCCAATTTTTATACTCTCTCAGGGACTTATGGAACTGGAGAGTCTGAGTTTTAAGGAGATATGAAACTGTCCTTTTGAAATAAATTATTTTTGCACTTAAAAGTTCATCCTTGGAATTCTTCTGAGGATGCTCCTGCAGGGTAGACTTCATGAGAAGTCATATTTTTTCTCAAATGTGTGATATTCTGAATCCAAAAGCTTGGACCATGACTTTCATTCTGGGAAAGAGTGTCTGAAATGAGAAGCTTGTCAGGTCTCGGATGCTTTCATAAAAATTGTATGTTCTTTTCACGAGATGGAGATGCCAAGTACCCAGCCCATAGCTAAGTGCTGTCAGAAGAGTCACAGTTGGAAGAAACGTCAGACTTTCACTGACCTTCAGGACCTACTTGTGCAGATGTATAAAATGTGAGTTGTTCGGCAGAAGATTCTAAGTGCTTAAAAGTTGGGAATTCTATGAACAAAAGTACCTATTGTTTGATTCTTTGATTTATTTCTTTCTCCTGAAAATACTATCCACAAAGATAAAACTTGTTTTCCCTTGCTTAATCAAATCAGCTAAACTAAACAAAATTGGACTGTTACATAACATGTTCCGTTCATCATGCCATTAAAGAATGGATGTTTCTGATGGTATTCATGTGTGACGCAATAAATAGGGAGCATCTGTTGTAAATAGAATATTTTTTGCAGTGAGCCAGGTGGGTTTGCTAATTTTTGATGTTTTTCTTATTAGAAATAAATTGAGAGAACACTTTATGGTTGGGGGGATTGTGAGAGTGTCAATGATAAAAATAATTTAAAGGTAAAAAATGAAAATAAAATGTGTCTCTCGTGATTAGTATATATATTTTTTCCCCTGTTTATCCTGTTACCAGTAGGGCCGTCTCTTAAGCTACATTTGATTTAGTGATGTCACTTTAAAAAAAAATAAATATTGGAATGAAATTGGCTGCTAATTATTTCCAGAGAGCTGTTGAAAGCATAAATTTAAGAAAGAAGACAGAAAATATATTATTGTATGTAATATGACTCATTCAGGTTTACTTCAATCACGGGGGAACATTTAAATATTGATTATTTTTAAATATTAAATATTTGAGTTTAAATTGGCAAAATTTGAATCCAGAATCAGGAAATAAATGTGTCCCTTTTTCTTGGAAAATATTATTACTGTGAAATAGTAACTTTTTAGGGTTATAGGCAGATTCCTAATCCTTTGCATTGTCTGTTGATGATAGATCTAGAATTTGTAAGATAAATCCTCTCAAATGTCCTTTTCTGATATTAGGAGGCTGACTTTCCATCTTATGGTGGCATATTCTGGAAAAAGAAGTAACTTAAGCTAGAGCATGTTTGTACGTACAGTACCAGCATTCTCTGACCCTGTTAGGAAGAGGTCAAAGTCCCTGATCTGAAAAGTTTGTATTATAAGAAAAGGAGCTAGGGAATTTAAGCCACTCCTTAAATTAAATTAACCTTGGGTTTTGGATGGCTTGTTTATCTGCATGAAGAGGTTCCTTTCTGGATAATCTAGAGGCTTAAAAGCAAAATACAGAATATAACCTATCCACCTTAAAATTAACTTTGTATGTAGTGAAGACTTGAAATAGCCGTAAGATTTTATTATTTTTTTTTTTTACATTTCAGCATAAGATGTAGTAGGTAGAAATCTGAAATTAGATGTTGGCTTACTTAGGTATGCTCGGTGGAAAATCCTTAAGAACAGAGAATACTGATCCCAGTGGTAGAAGCAGACCCCGACAGATAGAAGGCTTTTGGACAAATGAACAACATGAGAAAAGATTCAGGATGGAGTCATGACCTTTTGAGTGAAATAGTTACCAGGTAAGAAGGCCAGTGCTGGCAGAACCCCCTGGTTTAGTCACCTAATGAGGTAACAGCTTTTATTTTTGTGGCCCAAATGAAGTATACTGTGGGGGAAACTGCATATGGGCAGGAGCATGGACAAAACACTGATTTTTACGCCAGCAGTTTGGTGTTAGCAAACTTTTGGTAGGGTCCACTGTATTTTTTTAGAGGGGAAAAGAAAAACCAAAAAAAGCAGGTCTCATCTGTGAGAGACTTAGAATACAGAAAAAAAAAAATTGAAACTGACAGCAAATCAACTTGTAGGAAGCAGAACAATTTCCCAAATGACCCTCTGCTTGAATAGTTAGCACTATGATTCCTTTATTTATTTATTTTCGATGTAACTTAATTTTATATGTTCTGGGCTTTCTTTTGTAGCTGTGTTTATTTTCTTTTAAGGCTGTGTGGGAAAGTGCCTAAGGGAGCCATAACTCCTTCTAAAGGGGAGGATGCTCACTACTGGGGAGGATTTGTCCTCCACAAATTCAGCGAGATTGCTTTTAGTGAAATTATATTTTTCTCTGTGTGTGTGTGTGAATTCTGTTCCTGTAGTCAACTTTAGGAAAATGAATACTGTAAGCAGAAAAATGCAGTTGCTTTTATGTTTTTTTAAAAATGCCAGTTGCTGCAAACTGGATTATTAGAAAGCTATTCACATACTGAGTATATTACCAGATAATTAAAGCTAACAACTAAAATGTTATTCCAAATTTTGCCTTATTTATCTCTTTTTTATGTCTGTGAATGAAAATGTTGCCATTGCATTTTTGTAATTCCCACAATTCCCTCAAGGCTGCAGGCTTTCCTAGGTGCTGTATGGAAGTGTACAAGCTCAAAGGGGGAAAAAAAAAAAGGACATCTGTGGTGCATAGGTGGAGCAAAAAACTTATTTGGTCATACTGCTTATTCTATGGATTATTAAAAAAAAGAGTAGACAGTGGCAAAACTAGACACTGACCTTTTAAGGAGCTCATTCCTTCCTCCTATAGTAGTGCAACTAAGTGAAGTTTTACATCACGATCTGTACTGGGAAGTAACAACATTGAACAAAACCATTCTGACCAACCAATTTTTTTTTTCTTTACACCAAAAGGTGAGGATGGGGCTTTTTAGACCTGGTTAAATAACAGCACCGCAGGATGTGAAACCACTGCCTCATAAATTATAACTGCTTCATTCACTGGTTGAGAGAGCTTGTGTGTCATAGGATTGCCCAACATCTGGTTGAGAATTCTTACTAACAGAGCATTTAATCACATGCTTGACTTAAAATGCAAACATTGCTACTGTTGTTGAATAGGTATGTGATGCCTTTTTGAGACTAATGGCAACATATAGCTTGGGCTTGAATCTGCAGCCATAAAAATAAATGAAAAAACAATCTGCATGATGCCCCAGTACAGTTCTCCTGGGATCTGGCTGCAGCGTAAGCGAAGGTTGGATTGTAAAAGCTCGTTCCCTTCAGTGGTTGTTATTTGCTACCTTGAGGTTGTGGTTGTTTTCCCTTTCATTGAGAGGGTCCCTTGGAGATGTGCGTGTACCAGAACTGTAGACAGAATATCCTATGAGGGTATGTGCATCCTAAGAGGCTCGGTGTTCTCCCTCTCTGCAGTTCCTCGCTACTGCTAAGTTTGGGGATGAGCAGCAGTTAAATCTAGAATTTTTTTAAATGATGAAATGCAGTTGAATCTCTAGGGAAGCATTTAAAAGAGCAGCCTTCTTTTAAAAACCATTAGAAATACAATTAAAGGTAATATTCTGAATATTAAAGTAAGACATTTAAAAGTGGGTTTGGCGTTTCAGAAGGTGCTTGGTACTGAGATGGTGGTTCAAAACCTTAGAATTCAATTACGAGTCATTCTGATGCGTGGGAATGAGTTGGCCTCGGCTCCCATAGTGAAACAGCTCTCTTCGTTCTGAACCTTGCTAGCTGAGCAAGGGCATTTATGCAAGAAATAATGTACTTTGGGGGGGGGGGGGGTAATAGGAATGTAGTGCTCGCTGTTTAGCAGCTAATTAAACATTTTTATGTGCAGCAGATGCTGTATGGTGTCAAACCCTCCCAACCTTTAAACCGTTTGTCACGCTGCCAGCGGACCCGTCTTCCCCGTTACAGGTGTTACTTTGCTGCAGAGTTTGCCTGTAATCTGAACTGGCCCTGTTTGCCTTACGTGGCTGAAATACCCATTCCGTATCTTGATTTGGCTTTATGAACTTTCTTTGTGTACAGCAATATAATGGGTCATTTCTTGCTCTTTGGAGAGAGTTTTGCAAATCCCAGTTTAATAGTTCCTAGTTTACTCCATCTGTTGATACCTTGCCAGTATTCAAGGCTGCGCAGTAAATCTTTGCGAGACGTAAGAAAGCCCTTCCTCATCATCCATATAGGCTGAAATCCTAAACTGTATTCCGTTCTGTAAATCATTTATCTCTGTGCTTTTTGAAAAGTGGCCTACCTTTCCCCTTGAGGCCATTGGTCTTGAATGTATTTATTTTTTTGGCCGAGCGCCATGAATGAATCATAGCTCAGAGCAGCCTACAGTCTGAACTCCTCGCTATTGTTAATATAAAATACTTTATGCAGTTGTTACAATGTTTTGCTATGTAAAACTTTTAAGAGAAGAGAGATTGATTTCAGACTTGTTAGTTGCTTTTGAAGTTCCTCAACAGTATGTGGAAATGATTTCTTATGGTTGTACAGCTGTAATCCACTAAAATAACTGGTGATTGTTGCACGGGAAGTTGGTACATGGGAACAAGTTACTAACTCCTTGTCATAATGAGGTGTGTTCTTTCATGAAAAATAGTCACTTTAGCTTTTCATTCCATTTGTCACTTTCCTGTTTATACCTTCCTGCTCCAGTTCCACGCTGCTTTATGGTTGTATTGTTTCTCTTCGCGACTTAATTCTCAAGACTTTCGTTCTGTTCTTCAGACATCCCTCTTTTCTGCTTTGGCCACTCCACCATGGATATTGTTTCATGCTCCATCCCCCTTTTTCCTGTGTAACAGTGCTTTCATTAAAGGCAACCAGGCAGATGGTTTATTTCTTGATGTCTTAAAAGGCTTTTTTGTAATGAGGAGCCTGGACCCCATCAAACTACTCGGGATTTCTGTAGGTGAGTCAGCAGCATGGGCCTCACTGGCTCAGAGACCAGTGGTGCCAGCAGAGTGTGTAACTCTGTCTTCATGCTTCAGAGGGAATAGACTAGATGACCCAGGATGAATGGGAAATCAAAATTTGACTGGATAAATAACCATAGATTCTGGTTTCCACTTATCTTTACAGTCTTTAATGTCAGCATCGTGTCCCTTTATTAACTTGCCTACTGTTGTGAGCAGCCAGTTGTGGCTGGCAGTACGATGTCTGGCTGCTCCTAAGCTTGAGATCTAGGGGGTGCACAGAACTGTACCACACAGGGTGCTGGCTTTCTCCAGCAGCATCTCTGAGAGGTGTTCTTTCTCTCTTGCTCATTTCCCCTTTTTCCAGATATTTGAGTAGTGAACTCCTCCAGGTGGCTGGCTTCAAATACAGGCTAGATTGAACGCACCTGATGTTGTTTCAACTGCAGAGACTCTATTTCTCACCTGTGCTTCAGTGGGGCTTTTCTTTAGATTTGGTTGCCCTCCAATGCCAGGATATTTGACTAACAGATGGCGAGTAACAGCTGTGACCTTACTATAAACAGGTCTGCCTGTAGGTAGCATACAGCTGAACAAGCCTGATTTCTTTCTCTTAGAGCTGGACTTCATAGTATCCCCTAGCTTCCTGATGTTTGCAACAAACTTCTCTGCCAAACTGGGAAGATAAAGAGGGATATGGAGGCCAGTATTCCTGAGTGGCTCAGGGAACCAAACTGTAAGGTCCACGTTCTTTAAATTGATTGAGGAGGTAATGCTAGAGCCTGTTCTGACTTGGGAAACTTTAGAATAAACATAGCACTTGGTGAGTGTCCAGTAGAGGGGGATCCAAGCAGGGTTGTGACTCATGCCTTTTCCCAGCAATTAATTTAAAAATAGAATTGAAATTGAAATATGTTTTGAAGGTCAGAGTGTCAGGTCAGTGTATGATAGGTTTTCATGGGTAAGGTGTTCACAGAGGACAAAGCATTCTTCCTTTTCAAATTCATTTTTGCTGGCCATATATTATGAAAGTGTAGAAAATGAATTTTCTTTGTGTAATTTAGTGCAGGAAGAAAATACATTAGCTCTGTATAGCTATTTTCTGGTATATTTTTTGAGTGAACAGCTGCTCTGTCACTTTTGATAATGTGGTTTCATAAAATTTTGCAGTGACCTTATTTACCTGGTTTTCTAGATAAAAGACTACAGCGCAGTTGGTAACTGATCCTGAACTTAATGACTACTTAGGGAAAGGCTGTAATCATTTTACTCCTACATGTTTTAACCTCTTACTCAGACTTGTTAAGTCAGAAACATTAAGAAATGCATTAAGTTTTAGTATGTGAACAGGAAGCTCCAAACTATACATTCTGAAATTATTCACAAAACTCCAGATATTTCAGTTACATCTTTAAGTCGAAGAATTTACATGTCACTTTTGTTTTAAGAATCCAGCATTCTGCCAATATATTTTCTTTAATAGTGGATGGCTATTTTGACACACCCTTTTTTTTCCTGAGAAGATGAGTCATGCAGCTGCAAAGACCAATATTCTGATCTGGCAGACATTTCATGCAAGTGTAATGGCTATGGGGGGTTCTTCCTGGTTTGAAATTCAAATAGAATTTGATTCTGAGGAGTTTGCAACCATAAGGGGCTGTCTTTGGAAAAAAAAGTCATAACACACTCTTTTGGTTCCTTTACTTGCCTTTGTTGTACTGTGAGACCATCTTTGAAAGGCTTGAGCCTGATGTTAAAGATACCTCCCCTACTCAATTAAGCTAAGTAAATATTTCAGTTAAATATCTCATTTTGACTTTATTGAATTTATTTCTATTGCTTCTCTTCCATGGAATCTATCTAGCTCTATGGTATACTTGGTAAATTTGAGAGGCTGTGTTCCCACGCAGTGGATTATTTTTTTAATCTCTGCCTCCTGCAAAAGTTTCTCCAGACCTCCTTTTTTAAAATTAGTAGTGAAGCATGAGAAGGGGGTACGCAGTTGAGGTTTTTTTGTTTTGTTTTGTTTTGTTTGTGGTTTTAGTTTTTTTCTTTTAAGGTTGCCATCCTCAAGCTGTCTTGCTCTTATGCAGTGGTGAAATGTCTGGCTTGTTCCCTGTAGACAACAGGAGCAAGAGCCCAGAAGTCAGTAGCTTCTTAGAAGGCTTCAAGAGGTGGTGCAGGAGAGAGGGAAGTGCTGATAGAAAGCAGCCAACCACTTTCTGTCTCATGATGTCACAGTGCTTCAAGTAACAGTCTGGGGCAAGGCTTTTTAAATCCAAATTATTTTCACAATAAAATCTAGTCAATCTCTTTTTTTATTATTATTTTTTATTTTATTATTTTTTATGTCTTTGTTGACTCCCATGTCTGGTATTGGGGTGTACATCCTCGGTGCTGAGGCTGTACACGTTCCGCACACTCGTGGCTAACGCCGACCCTGCATCCTTGGTGCAGAAACTTGCCAAGTAGAAGACTGAGTCAGTAGCAATTTGGCAGTTTGAAAGTGAGTTTCCAAGGACAGCAGTAGATGATGAAACTACATCACTGTGCTTTAAATTCTTATGACATTTTTAAGTGGATTATATTTGAAGGTTATACTTGCATAGGTACTTTTGAAGCAAAGCATCCATTTTCTTCCACTTATTGTAGTTTAAAGAATGTCTCCTCTGTTCCTTGCCTAGTTTATTTGTGACTAATTTCAGCAGGATTCTCTTTCAGATATGAAAATGAGTGTGCTACTTGTATTAAAAACAACACAAAAAAAACCCACCCCAGAACACCAAATCCTTCTGAGCTTGTGACTAAACCCATCAGATTGCTGTCTGATGCTCCAACTGTATGAGTATAGCTTCCCCAGCCGGTGCCTTCCAGCCTGATAAACCCAGACTGCAGGCAGGAAGGCTGGGCTGGGCTGAAATCACAGTGATAGGGGCACATCTGGAAACCTGGTGACAGAACCGACCTTAGTCTAGAACTTGCCAGTCAGTAAGAATTTGAAGTCCAAAGAGCTTTAGGCAGTCTTTGGGTGTCCAGTTCCTTTGGGCAGGCATGTTACTTCTGTCCAGTGACCTACTGCTGGTGCCTGTGGCTCAGAAGAAATTCTGCTGACTAAATAACCTGTTCTTACAGCCTTGAAATGTATGTAAATTATGTAGCTTACACTGAGTTAGCACGTAAATGCTTATAATAATTTCACATCTAATCATGGACTGCAACTTGTTGATGATGTTATGATACCAGTTGCACTAGAGTTTCTCTTTTTGTATGTGGAAATCAGGATACAAATCTAATAGGGAGTTAAATCTATTATATGATTGCTTTTACTGTACAAGAAGAGGGGCAGAATCAGAAAAAAAATAAGTATAATAAGTAGGTTACTCTGAATATTTATCTACATCTGTGTATCACTGATTATACTGACCTTTCTTTTACACTGAGTTTGCCATTCAGAGTTTTGCTGTGAACCAGTTGTGGTCATTTTATCAGTGTTTACCAAAACTTAAACAAATTAAAACCAGCAGGTTATGGCCAAAGGGTGCTTTTAATTTCTTAAACTGACACTCCTTTTTTTTTTTGTTGTTTTTTTTTCTTTTTGTTTAGCTATCTTGTCTGTCTTCATCTTATGGGAACCTCCATAGGGTGGAATCTTCCTCTTCTCTAGAACAAAGCAAGCAAAAAGTACCTGTGGTTAAATGTTCTGTGTGGTGTTCATATTTTTGTTTGACTCTGAAAGTATCTCATTGTTTGCTTGAAGATTATGCTGCTGTTATGACCCTGCTCCAACTGAAATTATACTGTCTCTTTTAATCTTCATTTGGATGATGGGGCAGACAATTACGAAGAGGGCAAGCTTTGTCTTGAAGCAGGTAATAAATAACCATCTCCATCGACTTACAGTTTGGATCAACTTGTCTGTCTGGAATTACCGCAATTTAACACATCATGGTCTAATGAAATAATAAACTATCTTAAAAAAAATTTAAAGTGTCTTTTTAAATCTTAGGTGCTATGGTGTTTTTAATTTGGGTTTTTATGTCGGGCAGGTTTGAGGTGCAGTGCAACTGAATCTTTTGTAGAGAAAAGTTTTGTATTCGGAGTTTAGCAGTGTTAACATTGAAAAAAAAGATGTTTGCTTGGGAGGCTATGTAATTTGCTTTTGATAAAATGTATTTTGAGATGACTTTAAAAGCTGCTCTTACTTGGTTTAAAGCGAACCTATTTTATTAAAAGAAGATGTGGATAGATGGTGTGCATTGTAATTCTCCTGACAGATATTGTGAAGGAATGAGTTGCCTTATTAAGTCTGTGACATATAGTAGTGCTTTGTGATAGCTTTGGAAAAAAGTGTTTGCTTTTGGCACAAACAATCATCTTTGTGCAGAGTTAGGTGTATTTTGGCCTTCTCTTCAGACTTAAGGCAACTTAATGCATTTCTGTTGTAACAGAAGTATCTGTATTGCTGCTATTTGAAAAACAAAAGTGGAATTGCAGTAAGAAATTGGAAGAACTGGGATAAATTCCACTTCCATGCAGTGAATGCCAGCTGGCAAATCACCCCTTAGATGGGCACCTAAAGAATAAAGAACCTTCCTCTTTGTAGCTTTACACTTGTCTTGTTGATTGAGGCACACACAACATGTGCCCCCTGCTGCGAGTCTTAGAAGCTGAAATCATTTGAAAATCGTTTAACAAAACAGGTTTGAGTCCCTTTCCACACCAGTATCCACCTCTAGTTTACCCTGAAGTCTTTCACAATAGCGAGGCATAGCACTGCTGTGGCCCACATGGAGGGAGATACTTGCCCACGGCATTTTTAACCAACTGTTATTATAGTGGAAATGTTTTATTTTCTTAGTTGGGCATGGAACAGATGTCAGGCTTATTTCAATAATAATTACAAGATTAATGATTGAGTAGGGTCTGTAGAACTAGGCCATCAGATCTCCCTATAGACTGCAACTGCACTTGATGTAATACCTTCTTTTCTTCCTCCTGCTTTCAGATCCTTTCCCCCCTCTCTATATAAAAATAATAAATAAATAAATCTTAAAGTAAGTTGTGAAGCAGTGCTAACCGTTCAAAGATATTTCTCAAAGTGTGCCCAGAAAAGACCTAGCAGCTTTTGTTGCTCGTGACATCTCGCTGTCTGTCCGTGAAGCTGCACTAACGCGTTGTTCTGCAGTGTGTTCAGAGGGCCCAGGGGATGGGTGGAGGGAGGGATGGATGGATGGATGGGGGTTGTCTCACACATTCAGGGGAGCAAATCTTTGTTTGACGAGCGTCCTTCCAAGCAGAAAAGGTTGTTCTCAATGCTGGCTCCCTCACGCAGTAGTTAAATCTTCTTCTGTTGCATTGGCTAGACTGTGTGGAGAATGTCTCTAATTTTTCAGCCATTAATATCCATATGGAACAGGGGTGGCAACTGGAGTCTGCCCCAGCATTGGAACCATACCTTAGGTGCTCTACCTGGGTGCCCGAGTTTGGGCCAAAACCCTCCTTTTGATTTAGTTCAGGTACAAACCCTCAGCTCTCTTGGGTGGGTCTTGTGTTTCAGCAAAGTCTGTTTTTGCCAGTATCCGAGTCAGCAAAGAGCCTCGGATGTACTTCACTTATAAAGTACATGCAAAGGAAAAAATAAATTTTAACACCCAAGCAGCCCAAAAATATGGTTTATCGTGTAAGATTGGGTTTGCTTTGCTAATTTGTAAATTTGCCTTTTGAACAGCTTGGCTACTTATATTAGCATGTGTTGAGTTCAGCAGCTTCAACAAGGTTTTCTTATGGTACGTTAGCTGGTCACATTTGGGTTTGAAGATTCCAAATGTCTGACAACTCGTGCTGTATTTTTTGTTGTTGTAACAGACATTGACACCTAACTGCTGTGGGGAGAGTCTCTCCGTACTAACAGTTCTTTGTACAGGAACATGCAGGGTCATCCTTCCCACAACGCTGATGTTCCCTCAGACTCTTGGGATGTTTAATAAATATCCTGTTCTAAAACATTTGCTGGGAGCTGTAATAGCATATCCAAAGGATCAAAAGCTGTTTTGACCGCTCCTTTTTCTAGCTCCTCCTCGTCCCAGGAGCTCTGTCTCTTTAAACAAAAAAACCCTTCCTACCTCTTCCCCTCCAGCACTTATAAACAGGAGTGGCATGCTTTTTTCTTGAAGATACATATTTAAAAGGTTTGTAATTAGTTTGCAGCAATTCATTCTCATGATATGTACCAATGTGTATTTCAGATCTCTTTTTCAGTGCCTGTGGTTTTGCTTTCTATATTTCATAGTAGTTTTATTGTCTGGTATTCTTATTTTTTTTTCTTCAGATAATTTTTACATTGCTGTTTTGATTGCCATTTTCCCAAGTGTTAGATCATCAGACTCCTGTTCTGCTTGCTGCTAAGGAAAATATTTTCCAGTAGTCTATTAATACAATATCAACTTCAAAAAATATATGAATATTACCATACGTTGTTATAAATGTCATAGATGAAGAGTTTAAGAAACGTATAAAACGATGTTTATGGTTGTTATTAGACTATATGCCTCTCAGGTTTTTAGCAACTGAAATCTATTAGATATGCCAGTGTGTTGAGTCTAAATCTGGATTTCATTTAGTGTTTGGAATGCATTTTTGGCTAGCTTTTGATCGCCCTGAGATCCCATGACCTGTCCTCGCAAGGATATGAAAATACTTCCAATATTGGTTATTCCTGCATGGTTTGGATAGATTTTTCTCTTAAAAAAATGGGATTCTGGACAGCACAGACCCTTCCTGGGCCTGACCCTTTGAAGGGATCCCAGCGCAGGGTGTGTGGATGCGTTCCCTTCGGCACAGCCTCCCACGCCGCGCGGCTGGGCTGCTCGCTGTTTCATGCAGGAATCCTCCCCATTTGGGGATCTAAAATAGACCTTGCTGTGTCTCGGTACTTTTTTTTTCCTTGAGAAAACACAGTTGTGCTGCCATTTATATACTTAGCCTGTTATTATATTAGCATGTGTCTGCCACATTGATAGGAAAACGGCAAATACCGTGAGCAGAATTGTCCCGAGATGCTTTGTGTGTCTGTGGCCCTGTGCTCTTCGCAGGTCCCACCACAGATCTGCAGCCCTAGGGCCTCTTGGGGTGGGATGGGGGGAGTTCAGGGTGATTTGGGGGAGCTCAGGTTGATTTGCTGTCCTTTTCTTTCCCTTTGGAATAGATTCGGAGAGTGGCCTGAAGCGACCTCAGTTCCTTGTGGCCTTTGTTAAAGGTAAAACGTAGCACTGTGGGACCTGGTTCCCCAGAAGGTGACTCACGTTCAGTGTGGGCACCCCAGCAGTGCTTTTTCCATGTCCTCCTGCTAATTAATGACAATTAATTTATGCAAGATAAATTGCCTGTGGCATGAAACAGCATTGCCAGGTTCTTTGGGGGATGTTGGTAAAGCCGTAGCTCCTGGGAAGCGGTTGTTCCGTGTGCCCGAGCATGGCCTTATGAGAGTTTAATTTGATGAAATCACTCAAAACCGGGCAAAGTCGGGGAGACGTGCTCCATCTTGAAAATGTCCACCTGGGAGTGTCAGTGGGGGTGAGGGAGGGTGTGCTGGTGGCAGGGAGGTGCCGGGATCCCCGGAGCCCTTGTGTCCCTGGTTTTTCACAGGAAGCTGTTTTTGGGGGACGGGATGGTTCTGGCTGTTTGGGGCTGTTTGTGAGGGCAGGGGGAGGTGGTGCTGTGGGAAGGGGAGCGCAGGAAAGTTCTCTTGTTGAGCAGAGCCATGGCTGGGCTGTAGTTTCACAGGCATCGGGCTGCTGGCCGTCTGCTGGGCTGGATGAGTCACAGCCACTGCGGGGAGGGATTCCGTAAAAAATATGCTTCAGGAGTAGGAGCTGTAAACAGGAAAGAAAAGAAAATGCCAGATCTGTTCAGACCCAGTGTCTTCAAATTGTATCAAATACGTGGCCATGATCCCTGTCATCCTGTGGCATATCCATAGTGTCCTAACCAGGAGTCTGGAAAGCTTGCATTTGGGCGTTTTTGCATATTTTAATTGTGTGTGGCTATTAGTTGTGGCTATTAATAGAATCATAGAATGGTTAGAGCTGGAAGCGATCTTGAAGATGATCGAGTTCCAACCCCCTGCCCTGGGCAGGGAGACTTCCCACCAGCCCAGATGGCTCCAAGCCCCATCCAGCCTGGCCTTGAACCCCTCCAGGGATGGGGCAGCCACAGCTTCTCTGGGCAACGCGGGCCAGGCTCTCACCACCCTCACAGCAAGGAATTTCTTTCTGGTGTCTGATCTGAATCTCCCCTCTTCCCATTGAAAACCATTACCCCTCCTCCTGTCACCACACTTCCTGACAAAGAGTTTGGCAGATACTGAGTGAGAGTGTATTGTGATGCGGTTTAAAAAAACATGATATATTTCCACTTTTAAAAACTGCTCTGCTTTGTTCTTGAGAGAAACTTTTTTTATTTTTTATTTTTATTTCCCCGGGGTTGTAGAAAAGCTCATTCCAGCGCCGTTAGGGGCCAGGGCAGAGACACCAGCCTTCTTCCTGGCTACCTGCCTTCCCCTCCCGGTCGCAGGGGCGGCTTCTCGGTGGAGCTTTTCCCCGGGATGCGGGGGGGGGGTGGCGGAAAGAACAACCTCTCCCCGGGGCTGGCTCCGGCCCTTCCCCTTCCAGCGGGGCGTGCTCCGACGGGGGCGTGGTCCGGAGGGAGAGGGGGCGTGGTCTGGCCTCGACGGGGGCGTGGTCCGGGGTCTGAGGAGGCGTGGTCTGGCATCATGGGGGCGTGTCCCTAGGGGAGGGGGCGGGGCGTATGCCGGCGCGGCGCCTCTCCCGCTTCCTGCCCGCGCCGCGCTCTCCCCCGTCCGTACCTGCGAGGATATGATGTCAGCGCCTCATTACCCTAATTATGCTGACCTCATAGCGAGGCCCAGCCAATGGGACCGCCCCGCTCTCCCCACCTGCTAGGAGGGAGAATTCCATCATTCCTGGGATTCCTTCCCCGGGCCCGTGGCAGCCAGCGGCGCCGGGGGCTCGCCACGCCTGCTCCGCTCCCGGCCCCGGTAAACAACCAGCCCTCCGTTACCCCCCCCCCCTCGTTCCCCGGGAGCACGCTGGTGAGTGAGCCGGGGTGTGGAAGGTTCGAGGCGGGGAAGGAGGGGGGGGGACACAGGTTCTCCTCCTTTTCCTGAGGGCGCTGGAAGGGACGGGACAACCGGGGGACAACGGAGGGAGCGGGTGGTGGAGCCTCCGCGCTGTCCCCGCCGGGGGGAAGCACCGGGGTTGTTGGGGTGGGGAAGAACCGGGGCTGCCGCCGCCGGGAGAGCGGGCCCGGCCACCCGGCGGCGGCAGCGCTCGATCCCGCCGTTGGCAGGGTGGTTTTCCCGGGAAAGGACATCCACGGGTGTCCGGGAAAGCCTTAAGGACACCGCTGACTGGGCCCGGGAGGGTTGGAGGAGTGAAAGGTGGGGAAAGCCCAGGGGGGGGTGGTGGTGGTTAGGAAATATCCCGAGGGAATTTTCCTCCTCTCCGGAAAGTTACCTTCTGGGGGAAAAGAGGGGGGGGGGGAGAGGGGCATTTTGACTGCCGTCTTAAATTCACACCTTGGCCTCCGGAGAGGGGGTGGGGGGGTTGTCTGGCTGAGAAAACCCCTGGAATTCCATCATTCCCCTGGTGGAAAGCTTCTCGAGTGAGTCCGAAGGACGCTCGCTGTTAATGCTTTTGACTCTGCCTCTGGTATAATCCCTTTGTGGAGTTCTTTTAATTTAATTTTTAGCAGTGCAATTTCAGGCTCTTCAGTCAACCTGGCTTTACGTTTTCCCAGATGTAATCAGAAGTAATTAATTTTCTGAGTGCACGTGACACTGAGTGCACCCCTTTCCTGAAAGTGCCATGAATGGGACTTTATCAACCCTTTTCCCCGGACATTTGAGAAACCATGAAACTGGCTTGCTTCCCTTTTTACTCTTGTTGTTGCATCAGGATTATCAGGAACAAGAAATAATGGACCGTTTTTTAATTAAACCAAAGAGGACTTACTGATGGAGCACTCCAGGATCTCTCCTGCAGGATAATTTTTCTGAGTAGATTTTTCCTAAGTTTAGAATAGGGAGTTGTTTAAAGCACGTTCCTCGTAGAGGAACAAACTGTGGGTTGTGAAACCTCAGTGAAATTCTCTTTGCAGGCAGTGATATTATGAACCCTTAGATCCAAAACTATATAAAATCTGGCAGCAATCTGCCTCTCCTGCCTTAAAAATACATAAAATTTTCTTTAAGGCTGTTATCCAAATGTCTTGGCCTTTATTTGTATTTTCCCATCTGCCTGCTAGCGAGGATATTTCTGACGTAGGGTGTGTTCTACTTAAATTCCCCTACATCTCTCTCTCTTCTTGTCGATGCACCAGTTATAATCTCGGTATTTGGGATCAGTTACAAGGACTACTTTCAGGCGTAATTAAAACACAGATCTGGTCCGTTAGGCTCCTGGTAGAGCTTGGCTGTGCCTACGCCGTGCGTTTGCATTGTTCCTGGAAGCGAACGACTGGGCTGAAGCCGTGGGGAATGGGGACGGGGACGGGGTGCTTCGGCGCAGGATGCTGCCCCAGGAGTCGCTCGCCACCTTCATCTCCACTCGGTAGAAGCTTGGTGAGATGGATGCTACCTCCACCCAGCTTTTACACCCACCTTAGAGTAGGTTCTGTCAGCCGTGAGCACCCAGAAGTGGTGCTGGAAGGGGTAGATCCAACAGGCTGGGGGTATAAAATGTGGCTAATAGCAAAAATGGGATAAAAAAAATCAGTGCAGACCTCTGGGGCGTGTTAACCAAAGAGGTGCACTCACACTATAAAGCGTCAAGAGGGTCTTGTTTAAACACAAGTAGCTTTGATAACTAGTACAATATGGAGACAGTGAGTAGGTTAATTTTGTTTTCAGATATGTTTGAAAGTTTTCTATTATAAAAGATAGTTCTTTTACTGTGGTTAGATGTTTCACTCTATTTTTGCAGCAGAATGGATAACATATAGGATTCACTGAGCAATCTTGTAGGTACAAGGCATGGTCAGGTTAGACTTTTCCACCTTTAATTTCTTTTACTTGCTATCTTTTAATTCAAATGTTTTAATTCAAATTGGTAACAGCTTTCTCTTTAGAATGTTACCTCGTTAAGGAGGATTTACGCAATGAGAAAACAAAAAGCACAAGGTAAACGCCGAAGCTTTGCTTTGAGCTTGTAATTTTCTGTGCGATAACTTAAAGTCGTCGTTTCTGTTTGAAGATTTGCCTGTTCAAACACATTTTCCACATGCAAAACAAGCATGGTAAAAAGAAACAAAGTGCTGAATAAATGCATTAAAACAAAAAGGCGGTATTTCAATGATTTCCTTTGGCCAAGTCGCCTGAACTCACTCTGGAGACCGAGAGTTGTACATGCAGAAGGGTGGTCACCACTCCCTGGTAATCACAGTCTAAACCGAGCACTTACACTTAACGTTTCACGTGGGTATCTCAACACAGGATTTACAGATCCACAAGCAGAAGCTCTGATCTAAGTGCAGCTGCAGGAATTTAAACGTAGTTTGACTATTGAGGACACACTGAATAAATTCAATGTGCTTATCGCTATTCTCATTCACAGTACAAATATGCTTTGCTCACTCCTATCTTAAAGATGTTGACCTGGTTTGCATCAAACGGTTGCTTTATCTTCCTTTCCCCTGTAGATGTATCGATTGTGCTGATAAGTGCTGTCTGGACTTCAGCTTCGGTTTAGCTTTCTTCCATTGAAATCACCCCAGGGTCTCTTTGTTGAGGTACTCCTGGTTATGGATCTGGCTGGGAAGTACTGTGCCTGTATCTTCCTAGATGTCAGCTGCTTTTGACATTTGGCCATCCTCTTCAGTTACTCTTGTTTTCCTTGTCTTTACACTTACTTCACTTCAGTCCTCACTCTTGATTGTTTCTTGAGGGTCTTGTTCTTGTCTTGCTTTGTCGTTGCTAGATGGGCTTTGTTTATTCATCCGCTACTTCTCTCTTACCTCTGTAATTTCACCAAATATATTAATTCAAGTACCAGAGTTTTCTCTGCATCACTGAAAAGCTTCAGTCTTTCTCTCTCCCTGGCATCACGTAGATGTCTGTCTCTAGTTCACGCTCAACAAGTGTAAGAGAGGCCTCTTACTAGGGTCTGCGTTCAGATGGTTCTTATTAAGGTGTTTGCAGTGTCTCTTGGCCCCGCTGTTATTCTGTCAGTCAGACCCGTAATCCAAGTTTCCTTATGACTGTGACCTCTCTTTAGATCTTCATGGCCAAACTATGTCTAAATTCTTCTGATTTTTTCTTATTTGCACAGCGTGTCTTTTGTACAGGCCTTTTGTTCTTCCCAACTTTTTCCTTGTTTCCCTCATCTGACTTGTTACTTGGGTTACCAGTTAAGATCCGTGCAGGACAAAAGCCATCATATACCCTTAATGGAGATTACTGCCACAAACTTAAATCTTGTGTGATTCTCTTTCTGTCCCTCCGCTATTCCCCCCTTTTTCTTAATTAAATATAAAGTCCTTCTCTTTATTTCAGGTCTTTCCTGACATACCCCGCTGTGAATAGTGACTTTCCTGTTAATAACCGTCTCATGGCTCAGCCTGCAGTTACTCTCCGGGCTGGTTTCCCCACAGCCTCTTTGCTTAATTTTCCAGCAAGTGACTTCAGGGTTTTTCCCCACGTGCTTTCCTGGATGTTTGGGAGATGCTGTGTCAATCCATGGAATCACCAAACTCTTAACTTTCAAAAGCTTTATTTTCTGTATAGCCTTCAAAAGGATGTTAACAGGTATGTGCGAAGCTGAGAGCACTCCCAATGTGCGTGGAGTTTGTAAAAGCTTGGAAGGGGGAGGGAGAATAATGTCCTGGTTTGTTACACTAATGGCTGCTGTGTTCTTCAAGCGTTGAATGAAAAACTTAGTAGTGGGTCAGTTTTTAGTAACTTACTCTGTGATTTTACATTCTGTCTTTACTGTCTTTCCGAATGTTTTCTTCACTGCTGTGTAGGCGTGATGACAGACAGGGGTAATGTTGAGTGGAAGCAGTAGCTGATAAATAAAAGCACTGAGTGAAATATTAAACTAACGTTAGAAATTACAGCAGATAAAAATATCTTGAACTCTTGTAAAAGCGCTTTTGGCATGTGTTTCTTTAACAGTTCGGATTTTGTAACGAGTAAGGTGCTTATGAAACTGTTCCCATAGTGTTTAAATGAGGTTTATCCAGAGAAGGGGAGTTTGGGTGCTTGTGTTTTGCTGGTCACTTGTCCCTTAGGAGACCTGGGTGTAGAGGGATACTTGCACGAAGGCTGCCAGAGAGCTGCTTTTTGACAGGGGTACTTATAAAAACTCGACTTTGAGGTTGGTTTGTGCTGCACGGTCTCTGTCACACACCTAGAATTCGCTGGCTTTCGTCAGAAGTCTGCTTTAACTGCCTTTTGTCAGAACCCTGGAAACTGAACTGTTCTTTCATTTCTGAAGCAAGACTCTTCTGAGGATGACCTGGCTGTTCTCTGAAGGCAGCAGCAGTCGCTGTCCTTGCCTGGCTGGAATTAGGCTTTTAAGCTTTGAACTAAGAGCATATTCCTCCCCTCTCACTCTCGTAGGCAGCCTTTATTTCTTTCCTAAACTTTTACCCCTGACTTGTTAGTATAATGTAGCGACAGAGGGACGTTTCACATTGTTTGAAAACTAATCTGGAAGTTTATAGCTCATTGGAGGTCATTTTCACGACTGTAAATGGTTGCAACGTGTTTTAAAACTCACAGCGTCTTTGATGTTGCCCCCTGGAATTGGCAGATCTCTGTATTAATGGTGTCCCTTCAAAGAAGCCCTTGAATGGACGCAACTCTCTTCGCAAGACCTTCACTGTCAGAGAAGCTCCTCTGCAGCGCTCTCGTGATGTGAACTTAAATGATATGCAAAGCTACAAAACTATATTGAGGCCAGTTTTAGCGAAGCTGTTTTTAAAGTGTCTAATTTCCTGAATAGAATTAAGACTTGGTTCCTGTTTCCTTCTCTCAGTGCGGACCTCTGTCACCAGCTAATTCTCTTACTTGGAGCGTGTTCCGGAAAGGCATTGGGCATCTGCTACTCCCATTATTTGAAAATTACTGAAAAACTTAAAGAAAACGGCAATTTGTTTTCAGTAGAAGATATCTTAATATCTTTTGCATTGCTCTTTATCAAGAGGGTTTTTTTCTAAAGAGTTGACCAAAAAGCTTTGTTATGGCTGTCTTTGACATTCAGGAGAGAGCTGGTTAGTGCTAAATCCTGAGTTAGCCATCAGTTTGGTGTAGCTGCATCATCTGATCGGGCACATTTTAATCTTCTTTTCCAATTGAATTTTCACTCTGTTAGAGGAATTTGTGTCAGTGGGTCAGGAATCAACACTCTGGGGAGAAATAAGGTATAAATAAATATAATAAATATACATTTTAAACTTCAAAAAACCAAAAAGCAGGGAAGAAACCAAGCATCGGGGCCTGAGGGATGGAAGTGGAATGATGCTGAAGGCTTCTTCAGTCAACACTCTTCCAAATCTCTGCTTTGATTTGGAAGAGAGTGTGGCTAAATGTGATGTAAAGAAATATTTTATGAAGACAAAGTTTGTAAAATGAGAACGTAATATCTTGTTTTCTAAAACCTCTTGTCTACATGTACTGTCTTCAAGTGAAAGAGTAAACTGATTTTATAAGTTTTAGTTAAAATACTGTTCCTGAGTAAAAGCCGATTCCGACAGGGAGGGCAGATGCATGTTTTTATCCTCAAGGATTGTACTTAGTTATTTCAATTGTGTCTTTTCTTGCACTGTTCTATGGAAACAAGACTGGATTTAATTCTTTATTGAAAAAATATTTTTGAAACTTAAAAATACTTTAAAAATCCCTTCTCTTATGCTCTAAAATCTTTGTTTAGCTTTAAAGTCTTTGACATTATTTAGGAAGAGGAAGAGAGGATAGCGAGGCTTATTATTTATAGTGCAAAGTCAAGGAAATTGCTTCCCAAACATATGCTTGTTGTTAAGTCTATATACATGTGTTTGAGATTTCTGTAGTTGCCACTACCTTTTTTTTTTTTAAGATCACGCTGTAAAGTAAGTTACAGTAAACAGCTCTTATGACAGAATTGCATGCTAGTTTTGCAGGGGGGGGGGGAAACCCAGAATTGTTAGCAGTCCTGGGTTTTTCTCTCTCTCTCTCCATTTGTTTTCTTAACAGTTCTGTCTATGCTGTTGCCTTCTTATTTAAAAACACATAGAAGTTGTTGGCCTTTTAACAAAAGCATCTTGAGGACTTGTTACTCTCTTCCTCCCTTTCCCTTTCATGTCTTTTGGAAATTCTTTTTTAGTTTTGAAGCCGTTCATGTGAAACTTTGAGAGGTTTATGTAAGCTTTGCTATATTTATTCTTGGGTTTTTTTAATGGGAGGGTCTGTTGCTCTAGTGTAGTACCGAAATGTGTGGCTTTATGTGATGGTGTTAATTTTTCATGCATGGGAATTATGTGTTGTAGGGGGAAAGAAAAACAGGGAAAAGCAGCTACTGAGGTATGATTATGATTACAGAAGTTACAGTTTTCTGCTTGTGGTGTTACATATGTACACGTGCCCCGTGTTCAGCTATATGTTTGAGAGTAAGAAAGTGTCTTCATGGCTTATATCTTTAGATATTTGCACTTTGGGCACAGTACAGTGTGGAGGACAAGTTTATTGGATTCTATGGAACCAAAGCAATCTGCTGCTGATGTAGGTAGTGGGGCCAGCTGTCCTCTTTCCTTCACATGAGTTGCATCTTTGGATATTGTCTCCATTAGCCATTTATGGGGATGGAAGGCTGGCATGTGGGAGGCAAAAACGCTTACAACATACAGCAGATAACCCAGTCACAACGCAGACAATCAGTGGTCATCAGCTTGAGGCCAGTACTTGAGAATTTGGTCTATCTGGCTTGCTTTGGATGAGTGGTGGGAAAGCTATGTCCAATGTTGCCTTGTTTTCAGCAATGACTTAATTTTAACAAATCCTGGAGTGGTTCCCAGTGACAGGACAAGGGACAATGGGCACAAGCTGGAACATGGGAAGTTCCACTCAAATCTGAGGAAGAACTTCTTTATGGTGAGGGTGCCAGAGCCATCCTGAGTGATGTGCTCTGGGCAATCCTCTCCAACAGGGGAGTTGGACTAGATGATCTCTAGAAGGTCTCTTCCAACTCCAACAATTCTGCGATTCTGTGAAAAGAGCAGCAGAAACCTAGAATTTTGATTCTTTCTGCTGTCGTGCTGTTGTTGTTTATTACTACTTCCTTCTGTCCAACCTGATGTATGCATGCTATGAACAAGTGGCTTAACATCTACAATGTTATGGTAAGGACTTTACGAGCTTACTCTTTGAATTTTCCAGGATCCAGAGAGGAATGGAGACTCCGTTGGATGTTTTGTCGCGAGCAGCGTCTCTAGTACATGCTGATGATGAGAAACGTAAGTCTGAAATTTCGTTCTCTACTTTGTTGGATGCCAAAGCTTTATGTTTGTACTATCTAGGAGTCTACATGCTGGCTTTATTGATCTTTGCATTTTCCTGAATCTAAGAAGAAAAATATCTTGAGAAGCCCTTCCAAGGTTGTCTTCGTCAGGTGCAAACCCAATATGTTGCATTTAAATTGATGAGTAGACAAGGGAGAATCATTTCTGTTATTTTGAAAATGTAATTAACAATTCATATAAAGGTGCCCCCTCTTTTCCCAGTTGCATTTGCATTGCTGGGAGACACAAAGCTGTAACAGAGCTGCTGTCAAAGTAAGGATGATTTGACAACTGGCACTCTCTAATGTCAATTAGACCTGTTTTCATTTAAGTACACATAACTGGGTAGGAATGAGTGGGTTACAAAGGTTCCTTTACAGTTGGTAAAACTGAAGAGGTAGACTGTTATCATGAGTAATGAGCACTGCATTGAGAGGCTTGTGTTGCCAGTCATTTGCGTAATGTTTTTGCTTTTAACATTCACAGTGTGTTTAAGATGGGTTGACTAACGTTAAAATAATGTTTTCAGTTCCACCAAATTGCAGTGCTGCTTTGTAGATCAGATTGTTACCGGCATGCTTACTAATACTTGTCAGGTTTTTTCTGAGTAGTGTAAGTGCTCAGGAAGTGTATGCGTCTTGGGTATCAACCTGAACAGATGCTAACTAGAAAAATGGTATTTTGGATTTCAGACTGTTTTTGTGTGTGGTTTCTGTGCATCAAATCACCTTTTAAGATGAATTCAGCTTTATTCTGTATGCATTTTTTTGAAAAGTAATTGCCTTGAATATTGAATAAAAGAATTGACTTACTCCTGTTGCTAATCAACTTCCTAAAGTAATTGCAAAGTAAACAAACACAGTGTACGTGGACAACAAAGTCTCAGAAATTTTGTGTATATCCAAGTAGTCAAGATAACAGTAGCTCACTCTTCCAGAAGTTAGCAAAATGAAGATTTTGCACTCTGGTGGGCTCCTCTGTGTTACTGGCTTGTAGCTTTGTAATGTCTTTGCTGTCTAAGTGCTGGGTTTTTACAGATCCCACCATAGTTGGATGGTTTGGTTGATTGCTACACTTAGTGACTGTTTCTGGTAAAACCAACAGCAGTGGAAATCCTTGGGGAAAGAACTTCAACTGTGATTTTGGCCTGGGGGATTTCCCTCGTAAACTAACTTACTTATTTGTAGAAAAGGCAAAAGCCTAACCTATTTTTTTTTGAGTGCATTTTTAATATAAGTTTTGAATGTATATGCTCAATTTTCTGACGCTTAGGTGCATTCTTTTTGTTTAACTATTGCCTAAGACTCCAGTTTGATTTTGAGTTCCACAGGGTAGGAATGCTGGGCTGGATTTGGAGAATCCAGAGGAAGTCTGATTCAGTGCAACTTGCATGTGAGGAAGCTGATATGTGTCTGGTTCTAATTTACATTCCTTTAGTCTTACCACTTAGACTTAATTAGATTTATGCCACTCTGCAGCTTCTAACTTATGCTGTCTCTGAGTTTGTCCTGTTGTTGTGCATATTGCACACCAAGAAGGCTGTAGTACGAAAAGCTGCTAAAAAGGCAGAAATGGGTGGTCCAGTGCAGTCACAGAACTGTGACTTTTTCATATCAGCTTTTGTGGAAACGGCACCAGCCAGAATCCACTCTGTGCTGCCAAGTGGATACTGACAGCTTGAAGTTAGTCTTAATCTTGAATTTAGTTCCCATCTGTATTTTTGTATCCCTTAGTCACCTTGCCCGACAAGTAGATTTCTATGTAGAGTTTCGAGTACTCCAGTCATGACCAGAAGTGGAATAATGTCTTTTTTCTTTCTTTAAATGAGATTACTTTCAGATACTCAATGTCTGAACAAACTACTGAATTTATTTCCATGATTCTTCTGTTTAGGTAATACGTACAGGCAATTTTACTGAGCCTTCATGGGGAAAAAAATTCCAACAGGGTCTTTTTGACATTTCTAAGGATACCATGAAGTTTCCTGCTTCCAAAGTTTAGAGTAAGGACTTCAGATTAATTTAGTTTAGAACCATTTCTATCTTAGCCCGAGTCTTTTATTTTTGTGCTGGAATAGAAATTTGTCTAACAGTTAATTCCTGATGCCCTTTGTGCATTTCATGGTTGAAATTTTATCCTATTTTTGAATGGAAAGCAGAGGAAATCTATCTGTATGCTGTCCTACCATGACAACGCTAGCCCAGTAACTAGTGGTTAGGTTCAACAAGTGGAACAGTAAATCTGCCTGTTAAGATGATTGAGCTCACCTCAGATATTCTCATCTAAGCTATATACCATTAAGAGTCGAAAATTGCTAGTTTGCCACTTTTTAAAGTCCATTTTAAGCAATTAAGATACTGATTTTAACTGTAATACCTTAAAATTATTCCTCTTCAAAGTAGTTTACTATTACAGTTTTTACAAGAAAATAAAGGTAGCCTTAATGCTGCTTCTCTGTATCTAATGTGAGAAGTACATGCAGAATACATGTGACATATATTTGAAGTTAGACTGTGTTTGCTCCAACCCAAGGTACAAAGCTGGCTGAAGTTGTTGGCAGGCTCTTATTCATACATACCAATCATTTTCCCTACTTCTTTTCTTGAAAGTGTTAGTACTATTTGTACACAAACCTTTGGTCCTCTCAGAGACATCTTGGATTGCAAAGTTTCACACTCAGGTATGCTTTAATCCCATCTAAATCTCAACTTCAAGCTAATTTATATAAATCAGCAGCCTTCAAGTGCACTTATTGAATCCAAGCAGTGCAAGTACAGGTTCTTGTTAAAAAACAAGGTTTATTTCCTCAAGCTGGTGGGTATTTAATTTTATTTTTGGTTTTCTAGTTGTATTCAGAGGAGGAGTATTACCAGTATTTATTAAGTTAATTCTCTCTAACGTAAAGGATCCTCTTATCTCAGCGGGCACTCACTGCAGTGCCAAGTAATGTAGAATTGCGTCAGTATATATACAAATCCCACTCTGTTTGAAACAAATACCTTTAAACTTGCCAGCACTTAAAGAAGTGAATGAGATGTATGGCGATGTAGATTTCCCAGAATGGTTATTGATTTCTTAAACAAATATGACCTTCAGTTATTTTGGTTGGGTTTTTTTGCGGCTGCACCTGTGTCAATAAGGCTGACCTTCGGGGATATGTTTGCACTATATGTTGCTTTCAGTCGCATCTCTCTTTTATTTCATGAACTGTGCTATATGCCAGATTTCAACAACTCCCAATTTAAGTCATTCTGCGCTTGTTATCGAAGAAGATTTATCTAATGCATTTGGTTATCTGCTGTGTTGTGGAAATTATTAATTATGGAAAAGAAATGCTGACTGTAGCTTTGTGTTTGTAATGATTACCGCTGTGATGTAAGCAACTATTTAAGCTTGTGGTATAGGGGGTCTGTACTTCAGTAAAACCAACAAAACAACCCCAAAAAAAGCTAAACAAAAGAAGACAGACACTCCTTTAGAGGTGCTAACAGTTAAAGGTGAGGATATTTCCTAGTGGAGTTCATTGTTTACTTATTGCCCAGACTTGCTTTATCGTTTGGGCGGAAGGAAAGCACACAATGATGTAATTATTAGCCAGGCATCTTGAAGGCTGTCACTAATTGCCCACCCTTCTGTAGAGAAGGGGAAGGATGTAGGAAGGCTGTGCTGGTTTGGAGGGGCTGGTCAGTGCCAGGGGAGGTGAAATGCAGCTATTGTATCTGTGAGTGGCATCTGTAAGGCTTTGCTGGGCTTTTTCAGTGCTTCAGAAGTGGGCTTGAGCCGAAGTGAACATCTGTAACAGCTGTGTATGTACGTGTGTGTCACGTTATCAGGGCTGGAAACCGTATCGGACGTGGGTTATTGTACAGTTGCAAAAATCCAGTTTGCAATGAGATGCTCAATACTACTCGTTACTCTTCTGTTCCTCTTCTTTCCCTATACTGTTCTTACTGGGGTTTTGCTCGTTTCTCACACTTTGAAGATTTAAGTTGGCTATTTTTCAAAGACCACAGCAGAAGCTGGTAGTGTTTCAGTAAAGACAAAGAATTACTGAAAGTACAGTTTTTCTTTGCGTAATTGTGTTGAACAGCAAGCGTTCAGATTTTAAGGAGGATTATGGTTTTGCATTTATCTCCTCTAAAAATAAGAGCTTGCGGAATAGGTCTTTCAGTTATAAACTGTTTTAAAAGCATAATCTTGTTATTGAGAAAATAGTGAAAGAAAATCTAATAACACACTTGCAGGCTGTGTTGAAAGTGCTGTGTACTCAGCCTGTGCTGGTTTTATAGTAACACTTTACTTACACTTCCCTCCAATGTGCAAGTCCAGTTTAAGAATACAGGAATGAATGAGAAAAAACATGTTTCTTACTCTCTCAGGATAAAGTCTGTTGTGGCAAACTGAAGAAAATACACTTCCACGAGGAAATGAAAGGTTTGGGAACAGCTAATAAATGGCACAATAAAGTCCTAGGTAACAGCTTTGCCTTCTAATCTGTTGTACCAGATCCATACCTGGTGGGGCTTGATTTATGTTTTGAAAAACTGATACGGGACTGCATTTTAACAGAAAAAAGAAGGTGGTGATCTTTGATCAAGCCATGCTTCGTGCACATGTACCATCCATCGCGTGTGTCGTCCTTGTATGCCTGGAAGCCTGGAGCTGCTATTCCACACTTCTTGCCTGTGAACACTATTATTGTTTGGCAACAGCTGCTTTTATGTGGTTTAGTTTAATCCACTTCAGATAATTAAGCTAGACCATACAGTTGATGTTTCTAGTACAGAGGAATTATTGTTCTTTAAAATCCCTGCCCTAATCCACTTTGTAATAAAGTCCTCATGTAGACAAGTCCTACAAATCAGTTTTTACTGTTCCTCATTCATATCAGTCAGTTCAGTTGGGAGAATGAATTTGGTGCTGGCTACCATCTCATAACTAATAAATGCGCAACGACTAGTTGTTTTGGGTAGCTGCTCCTAAAAAAGATAACACTTTGAGGCTGAGTTGAGAGCAATTTATTAATTTTTAGCACTCTTGAAGAGGATGACAGCTCTGTAGGCTTAGTGTCTTTAAATATAAAAGAAGCACTAGTCGTAGAATTAGACTTGAGTGTTGTGATTTGTGCTGAAGATGTTAATGATGCAATATTTCTAGCACCACCAGGACGCTTCACCTCCACTGCTGTTTGTTTTGTAAATTTATAGTGAATTTATTGCAGTGAGCCTAAGGCAGGTTTTAGTATCAATGTTTGCAGACATTTTAAATGCCTTCCATCCTGCTGCGTGAACACTTTAATCAGCACTGAAAATCTTTAAGATCCGGAAGGTTTTTTGACTGACTAAAAGTGAGGAGTTCCGTGGAACTTGCTCTGAAAATGAAATTAGTAGAGAGACAGTATCAATGATCGGTTTCATTTGAGGTTTGCTTTTGGGGGAGGTTCTTGAGGTTCTGTTTTTGGTTTTTTGTTGGTTTTTTTTACTAGAAATTTATCTGCTTTAGAAAGATGGGCAACTGTCATAGTGTTTTTAGACAGAAGTGAAATACCAGTATCATGTCACAGTCCTTGATTGTTTTCTCTTCTACACCCATTCTGGGGAGAACTGGGAGGAATAATGCATGCTTGTAGTAAGGATGATAAATATTATCTAGCAAAGGATTATTTAAAACAAGATGAAAAATATATAATAGACTTCATGTGACTTGCCCTTTGTATTTTTATTTGTTTGTCCGTATCTAAAATAGCAAATCTTCTAACAAAGAAATAAATGGAAAAAAATCTTAGCTGCATGTTGTAGTTGAGAGATATTTCGGTATTACTTCTCATTTATGGAGCTTCTTGTTTTAGGAGTGGAAGGGAATCAAGTTGGTTCAATAAGGGCAACCTGGAGCCTGTTCAGAGTTCTTTTGAAATCTAAAATTTGTTGTGTATTGAGCCTTAATTCTCATATAGACTGTTTTGAGGGTAAACCATTTTCCCTTCATGCTAGAATTCTTCATTTTGTGTCCCCAATAATAAGTATAATGCACTTAATGGCTTAGTACATCACCACTTCTCTGGTTTGTGTTTGTTGTTTTGCCATGATTTCTGTAGTTTATCATCATTTTTCTCATTGTAGGGATGTTGAGAGCATTAATGTTATCGGTTTTACTTGGTGCTGTACAAATGCACGGGACAAGGCTGTTCCTGCTCTGCAGATGGAGCGTCGAGGGCAGGAACCAGAGCACCGCTATTGCGATAGTGGTGACTCAGCCAGTGAGTCAGGAGCAGAGATGGAAACTCAGGTTCCTCCATCACGTTCCTGCACTGCTAATGCGCTAACTCCTTTGAACCCGGAGCTCTCCTGGTGTGCAAGGAGCCTGGCAAAAAGGTCCTAGCAGAGTGTAATGCCATGAACGCTATCACTGCCGTAGAAGTGGAATTTGGTGGGTGGACAGTACTTCTCCTTTTCTGCTTGTGGCTTTTGGAATATTCAGGAAATAAGTCGCTCATTGTCTTTTACAGTAGCTTGGAGCCACACCATGAAATTGCTCAGAGGGAAATTATCCTTAAGAAATTATAGCTTTGAAGAGTATCCTGCTAGTTTCTGTGTCTTCACATGGGCAAGCTGGCAGTCCTTACAGACAACATGAAGACAGTGTTGCCAGCAGGGCTGACTAAATCACACTCTTGTTTTTTTCCCAACTTAGGCTAGATAAAAATCTCCCTTGTAATGAAAAGGTTCTTTGTGATGCTTCTACTAAAAATCTTGGGTTCCTATGACTTTCAGGACACCTCCAGAGAACGGAGGAGTCATTTTTGATCTTAACCTCCCACTTTTTGTTTAGTAGGACAACACTTGCCGAAATCCCACTTGGCTGGGCAGAGGGCAACACAACCACATTAACCTAGACTTTTCTTTTGCATTCTGTAAATAAATTTACCGGTGTTTTGTAGGCATGTTGTTCTTCAGCGCTTTCAGTTAGGGGATTTTTTCGTCAGCTCTTGGATATCTCTTATTAACCAACCCAGCACAACCTTCCACTTAAGAGCTTGACTTCTTTAGAAGACTTTTCCCTCGTTGGGTTAAAAGAAGGGTAAGGAGTGCTTCGTGGTTATTTCTCATATGAAAATAAGTGACTGTCTCTATGGATGTTTGTGTCATCTTTTGTGGTAAATTAAAATATGGATTTGGTTGTTCTTCTACCAGGTTGGTGATTGGATGAATATGTTTGTTGGTTCAAAGGGGCAGATATTTGATATAGGCAAAGCGTTAAGTCTGGAGAATTGGAGGTACGGTTAGACTTTGGTGTTCTGTAACTCGGTTTAAGAGACTGAATTCTTTAATTGCAGAAATTAATACGCAATTAAGTAATTGAATAGCTTTTATGAATTAGCAAATGTGCTTGTGGTTGAAGCTTATCTGTTATGTCTAGCAAAAGAGAAACTTCCTTTTTTTTTTAAGGAAAAGCTACATTCTAAAAAGCAGTATCAGCAAAAATCCATGTTTGCAATTCCTCAACAGCCTCAAAAGGTGTTAAAAAAGGATTTGTCAGCTAGTCATGTACATAGTGTTTGTTCAATGGTAGGGAAGAGGGGGAGTCCTGTTATTTTTGGAGTAGAAATTGTGGCATAAGTCAACTTTTTTGTTACTGAAAGGGGCGGGGGGGCAAGTGTAGAAGTGCGATGTTTTGGTTTAGTAATGTTGCGATGGAAAAACATGTGATTTGATCATTGAGATGCAGCCTGACTCTTCTGTTGTTGCTGTATGAATATTAAAAGTTTAAAGACTGAAACTCTGTTAGTAATAACATGCATAGCGTTCTGCTTTTAAATTTATGAACCATGCAGACCAGAAAATACTAATATCTTCTCTGTTTTAAATAGCAGTTAATCTGTTTTTGAGTAAAGTACCCAAATGGCTGAATTCCTGACCTTTTGCTTTTTTGTCTTTCAAAAGCCTTTAGCTGTTTGTATTTCTCAGTATTTCACGAAGTAGCTTCCTGTAAGTGGTGTCAGGGCCATTTCATCATTTTTAGGGTTTTCTTGAAAATAGGAGTCTTAAATTGGATAACTGGGGTTTGGATTGCTTTGGTTTTTTTAAATAAAATAAAAATTTATTCTTACCTCCGGAAAGCTTTACCCTTTCTTTTTCAAAGTTTATTGTAGCAAGGAGATAAAGAATGAGTAGAGTTATGTTTTCAACTTGTTAAATAGGCTGGAAAATGGGGCAATTGTCTGCTTGGCGCCTAGATGTATTTTAATAACAGTAGAACACCATTAGCATAATCAGTGGAGTGGTGGTAATGCCTTCAGGAACAAAAGTGTCTAAACATATATTTTTTTTTCAAATTAATTTAAAAAAAAAAAAAATTTGCAGGAGGCTCAGCTGCCTACGGTTTGTAAACATGTTGTAGCATCCTTCAGCGCACCAGATGTTGGTACCCAGGCTGCTCGGGGCTGCGGGGCGGTGTCAGCCAGACAATGCAGCTTTTCTCTCTGAACCCTTTTTTTGCCTAATTGAAGATAAAATATTTGCAGTGATAGGTGGCATTACCTCCAAATAAATGATGTTTACAGAAACACTCTCTCTTTAAACGTTGTTTGGCAAACGGAGGGGAAGGAATCTTCTTGCTAGAATGGAATTTGTTACCGGATACCAACCATTGCTCTGAAAATTGCAGCTGACTGAGTCCCGTATTGTTAAGGGTGATAGCACAGACATAACCGTATGGAACTTGTCAATGCACGTGCTTCTAAATGATTGCAGTCTCTGAAATGCTACTCTTGAAGCTGTATATTTTCCAAAAATACGTATTTTTGATATCCTGAATTTTGAAACAACACAGGGCAATTATTCCATTTAGGCTTTGTCTGTTAAGTTTTCTGGCAGCAGCTGAAACTACACAAACAGATTTATTATTATTTTTTACAGCTAGGCAGAATACACTAGCATGTGAAAAGCTGGCCAGTCTGCATGTGGTAAATATTTGGCTTATTTCATGTAAAAAAAAAAAAAGTTCTTAATTAGAAATACTGCAGGCTGCCTTGTGAAATGCAGGGTGCTTTCCCAGGATGGTCTTTCCACATCTTTTAAGAGCACAGAGAGTCAAGGCGAGCTTGGGAATATCAGTGTCACATGTGAAAAGAAATACTAGTAACAGGAAGGAGGTGAAATATTTCAGAAATACTTTGGATTTGGTATATGTGCTATTGTTTATATACTTTTTCCCTTATGGTCTGGAGTGCTTTACAACTCCCTTCTCGCCCCTTGCCCGTGGCTGGGTTCTCCCCCCCAGATGCCACCCATTCTGCAGGGACTGTAACGTGTTTCCCAGATGGCAAAGCAGGGCTTTTGGGGCGAGAGAATGTCTTTGGTGCAACAGAGTGATTCTTAGTGTTGTTTATGCAGGCAGGCAAATCTGGAGGTACTTTTCTGTAAGCAAATGACAAGTCTAAGAAAGGAGGACTGAGTAAACTTAGTGTTTAGGTGGGGTTTTAAAAACCCCATGCTGAAAAAAAGGTGATTTTAGGTAAATACATGGTATAAATACACACATGGTAAGTTAAAACAGTATTAATGTTGGAAGGTTGATTCTTTTAGAAGCAGAGCAGTGTGAAAATTGAGGTGGTCCTATAGTCTTTACTGTCTTTATAGAGTCCTTAGTGAAATGATTATGGCATATTTACAGTTCTGTTGTGAGTAGAAATACATGAGTTTTTAGTTAATGGGCATATGTTTGGTATTTTCCTTTCCCTTGCTGGGAACCCAGACTATTTACTGTATGCCATTCAAATTCTGACCTGAAGGAGAAGGGATCTGAATAGGTTTTCCAGTCCCAGGTGAGCATCCCAATTAATGGCTTATGAATTCAAAGGAGGATAACAGCCAGTTACCACACTCTGTTTTACCAACTCCTGCCTTTTGTTCTATTACTTAAAAAAGAATCAACAATTCTTTGTTTCAGGCTGAAGAGAACATATTTCTTCCACGAGAAGCGAACACCAAAATTACTTACTTTTAGTTTTTCCCCTCTTTTGTTGCTGAATCAAAACCCAATTACTTGTGTAAGCATAACTCTGGCTACAAATCTGCCCCGCAGCTCTAAACAATGTCACTGCAGAAACTTCTGTCCTCCATAAGCTTAAAAGGAGAAACACTTCTTATTTAGCAAATTGAAGGGTGAAGAGTGATTTATTACTCTCCTTCTGATTTCTCCCCCCCCCTCCTTCTGTTCTGATTTTAAGCTTAATAATGACACATTCATTAAAAGGTCTCCCCAAACACTACACTGTATATTACAACAGTATTTTTGTCCATTCCCTGCAACACTATTGTATTAGGTGATAATATTTTCCTAGCACTGGAATTAAGTTTGCTGTGGGTATATTTTTATTGCTTTGTAAGAGAAAGAAATTATAAACAGTAGCTGGGCAAAAATAGTCTTTTTTGTGTTCTTGTTTTCAATGGAATAATTTGAGTACATGCACTAGGCTCGATTTCCCTGAAACTGTGGCAATAACAGTAACTGCTTTTATTTTCTGGGTCATGCCCATGTTTTCTGCTTGTGTGCGTTACAGTTGTAATTTTATTGCGATAAATCTCTGGCCTTTATTTGCTTTCTTTAGAGCTGGATCTACCTGACTCTTAACAGCAGAAGAGTGGCAGTTCATCTACGGCTCCATCTGTCTCTGTCCCCAGCCCTCCTAGCTCAACGCTCCTTCCTTAGCCTCACCTGGAAAGCCTTGCAGTTAGATAAACGTCCAGAAATGTTACTTTCCCCTCTGCACTCGCCTCCAAATTACAAGACCAATTAAGGACCTCATTCTGTAGTTTTTATCCTCAGAGTTATCTCAGCAGTAGACAATACAGTGGTTTTCAAATAGTTTTGAGTATGTTGAAGTTTGGCAGCATCGACCTCTGATTGAAATCCATGATCTTACTGTGCGGAGGCCACAGTCTTTGGGAGAGTTTCAGAATAGATTTATTGCATAACGCTGGCACTTACCGTAATTATATTGGTTTATGTCTTGTCATATTTGGCTAACCAAACTATTATTTTATTTCAAAATTATAAGCGCTATTTTTAGAAGTGTAGTTGAATAGTTAATGAACTTTAAGTGCATTGACATTTATAGTAGTCCTTAATAAAGTTGTTGTAACTGGATAATACTGTTGTTCTCTTAAAATATGTGAGAAACTTAGGTTTAAGGATGTCATTTTTCGGTGTTTGACTATGAAGGAGAGTACTGGGCTTTCCACTGTCTTTTTCTGTGGACAGGAAAAGCAGTTGAGAAATTTTCGGTCTGTCCTTTTTACAAAAATCCAGATAGGTGCTTTTTCTGGGTTGATTGTTGGGATATTTTGTTTTAGTGGAATAGTTAACTATAATAATAGTTAACTAATCTCAATGGAAAACATCTGAGCTGCCCGACTCCTCATGACTGAAGTACTCGATGGACTTTTTCGGAGTTAATAACGATAACCAGTTCCATGAGGATGTTGTGGTTCCATGAGGCGGTGGCTCAGCTGCCTTCACCCGTTGGACTGAACTTCTCATGACTCCCAACAGATGTTTTGCCTTTAAAGGGCAGTTTATCTTTCTGACCAGCCCAGCTCCTTTGCTTCCCGGAGCATGCCAACAGAGTTAAGAACTGGAATGCAGTTTGACATCAGGAATGAAATTTCATGAATTTCTTCTTCACTTCCGTAGTTATTCAACCAAATCTCACGATACCCACTTTCATAACAACTGGCAGAGCGTGTTTGAAAAGGATAATACAGTGTCAGGAGAAAAAGATTACATGAAGAATTTGAGCGTGCCGGTATTCTGAATAGTTTAAGGCAGAATCATTGTTCCAAGTGGTGTATTTTAGTAATGTTTACTTGTATTACAATAGTCTATAGAAGCATGGTTGTGCTGGGCAGTGAAAAATACGCACGATTAAATTCCCATCCAAAATGTATGGTATGCATATCTGTGATGCCAAAAGCAGCCACAGAAGATCAGTCAATTAAGGGAATCAAAGCCAGTTCTTGACAATGGAAGTGGCAAGAAGAATCTCCCCCTCAGAAGACCCGAGAAAAGCATGAAGTTTCAGCAGATTGTAAGCTCTCAGCAGGAAACTCTTAGCTCTTAAAATGAGAAACATTTGTACCCTAATGTATTTGCAGGGAGGGTCAGAGTTTGCTTCTCTGTTGGAACGGGAGATCTGCTCTAGCGCAGCAGAGCTATGCTCTGGGGACTGGCATCTTCTGACGCGGGGTCCTAGATTGGTCGTGGGTTACGCGAAAGACCGTGTGGTGGACTCCCACGTGTGAGTTACTGCCCTGCTTATGGTGGGGCTCAGTAGCATGAGTCCTTTCTCCGGGGTAGAATTTGCAAAGTCGTTTGGCATATGTGTATATGTTTTGTCAATCCGCTGCGTGAAAATGTCAGTTGCCACTAATAAAATAGTCATTGTTAGTAAAATAATCCTGCACAATATTGCTTTCTCAACCAGCAGCTTTGCTGAAGGCTTCAAGGACTCTGTTGCATTCAGGAGAGGGAAGAAATCATCTGATTCTCCCTTTTGAAACTTAATGTCTCTATTTCTATGGGTAGAGAAGGAGCAAATAAATCAGTACACCCCCATGACAACTACAGTGTCATGCTGAAATAACTTGAATCTTATTTAGCTGCCTTTATTCTGATGTTCTTCCAGTACACATCTCCCTAGCTAGACTTTTTTTTTATGGTGATGTGTCCACATTTGCATGCATATGCCCGTCTGATTTTTTGATAATCTGGGAGGCCTATTTAAAAACTACTTTTCTTTTTACTTCTCAGAAATAGGGCACAGTGGTATTACGAGCTGTTCTACTGACCTTAATGCCGTCACATTAATGCTGCCGTCTCTTTCTGCTTTCACTCATACCCAAACATTAATTAGTAATGAGAGGAAGATTGTGACAATAGAAAAATGTAGGTCTTCGCAACTGCTTCTGGCTATTTGCTCCTAACAAATCACTGCTCTGTTCAAATGTGTGCATTTATGCTCTCCTTCCCTATTTCAGTTGTGAATAAGATGTCCTGGGGTTTGTGCTAGCCTTTCTCATGGTGATGAAGAGCTGAGAGGTGATGTGCCACCATGACTGGAAGTAGCGGACACTGGACTGCAGTACAGAGTCTGCTGACTACTTTAGTGGCCTTTTCTTCCCTTGGAATGTAGCGTGCGATTCCATGCATATTTTAAAAATAAAATTAATGTGGGTGAGGGACTAAAGAAAGATTTTAGCAGAAGAACTCGTATATTTCTCAATTTGGATTCTAAATATATTCTCATGTACTCTTTATTTCCTTTTCCTCTTTGGATCCCTGTTCTCCACGAAGTGGGAAAGAGTTTATCGTTTTCATTTTATGGCTGAAATTGCATGTTCATGGAAGTAAGTGGAAAATACTGGTAGAAATGGTGCTACTTTGTGATTTCTTTTCCTTTGACTGTTATAACACACAAAAAAAGATCATTAATTTCTCCAGTAGGTGTAGAATACCTGTTGTTTCTTATAACAGCTATGATATAAATGAGAATCTTCTAAAAAAGGCTTTTTTATTTACTTACTAATTTTTAGAACCTGTTGCAAGCTGCAGATCGAGATTGTTCATGTGAAGTGTGAGAATCCAGCAATACACGGCCTTGATTTGTTGTCTTGTCTGTTACCTTCTTTCAAGCACTATGGTTACTGGCTTTTTAGGATCAGGATATTTATTATCTCTCTCTCTCACCCAAAACTGCAGTTTCCCTGTTGGAATCCTCTGACAGTGAAGGTCACTGCCAGCAGCCAGGCTGGGTACTCACTTAGGGTTCCGCATATAATTCTGGCAAAACTCAGGGGTCTGTTTTCATGACACAATAAAAATGAATGAATCTGCACCACATGCCTTGCTTTGAGCACAGTGATTGTTAAATGGTGATTCTAAACATCTGTGTTAGGGAAACAGGGAGGTGGTTTTGAGTTATTTGCTGGTGTGGCTGTGCAGAATGATTACAAACGATTTTAAAGGTGTTTGAAAAAACACCCAAAAAGGGCAGCCAAAAAGTATTTCTGAATGCTGTCACTGCAAGAAGTGAAGCCATCTATAGCCTGGTGAGGTGTCACATTTTATTTGAGACATTTTATTTGAAGCTATCTTTTGATTAACATCAGTTTCTTCCGTTTCTCTCCTCAAATCACCTGCATTTCTTTTAACAAACCCAGATTGTATTAATAATTTCCTATTGCCCACAGCTGGTAAGAGCTAGAGGACCACTGGAAATTCTGTGCAGGGTTTGGGGAAGGGGCTACGAGGGATGTTAAATGCTCCCCAGCTTCTTTGGTTCAGCGACGGTTTGTGTCGCTCATCGTTTGTGTCTTCATCATTCCCTGTTCTGGAAGATCCTATTTTCCAATGGTACTGGTAACATTTCACAGAAGTTTACTACCCCTGCTTCCCCCCCTTTCCCCCTTATTTTCTTAACCACTATTTTTTGAAAAGATGTAGCAGATAGGGAAGCTTTGTAGAGAATATCTGCTAATCTCTATTTTGTAATGATTTCTTTGGGGTTTTTTCTTAGATTAGTTACGTCTAAATTTTGGTCTCGACAGCTCAAAATTTGATGAGCTTTCTCTGTATATTCTGTACTTATGTTTATGTTACCAAGAGTAGAATTTTGGTTTGAGGTGTATTCTGTATTTATGCTTATGTTACTGGGAGTAGAATTTTGGTTTGAGGTGAGCTTTATTTCTTGGTTTGTTTTTTTAAGCCGATGCTTAAATACAGACATACGAAGGAAAATATTTACACACCTGTATTCATTAAAAAGGAAAAAGAAAAGATGAAAGAGAGCAAAAAGGACTATTTATAGTGACCCAGGAACAGCTTTTAGAGGGTTCCAGTTTGTCTGTGTAGCGTGCCTGTGCAGTCAGACTGAGCTTGTGGAAACAACAATGATCGAATTCTCATATCTAGGGACCACTGCCAGCTGTTTCTAAACTAGAACTGTTGCAAATCCAGGAAAAGGAGTGAGTATTGATAAATGGCTGATAGCAGTTTCGGTCCTGAGTGGGGCTGGGGATGTGTAGTGGGGTGTGTATGTGATGAGCAGAGGGATGGCAGGCTGGACACCGCGGGGATGCTGGTAACCCCGTGTCCCGGCAGCTCAGAAGGCAGCCACGTGTTAAAGGTTGCATGCATTTTGGGATTTTTTTGGCATAATTCTTCACATGAGGTGTGCATGTGTGAGAGAGCTGCCTTCATTCATAATCCCTGTGACAACTGTTTCATGCCCTGCTGAACATGAAAATAAGCTCTGGTATTTGTGATAAGCGTATCGGAACCTTGTTTTCAGAATTAGCCCTCTACATTCTCCGAGGTCCTCTTTTTAATTTTCTTTCTACTTGCCATTATGGAAGCAGTATTGCATGGCTATCCTTTTGCTCTTTATGCTTGTGGGTAACAGATTGCAGGCTGAAAATGAACGTACGATTTATTGTTGGAATTGAGTTCCGTGGGCTAAGTATTTAATTAAATGTTGCATGTGAATTGGTGTCCTTACATTTTTGATGCTTGTATGGCTGTAAGGAAATTCCACTTAATGTCATTTGTAAGGTAACTGAGATGATTTTAATTTCAAGAAATTGCACTGAATTTAATAGTGTTACTGTAATGAAATACTTTAAATATTTAATGCTTTTATTCAATAATTAATAATATTGAGTTGAGAAAGTATTCCTGGAACAGTGGAAGGGAGGTTTGTGTCCTCAGCTTTAACTGAAAGGTACCTCACTGCACTTTGACAGTTGCTTTTTTAAAGGTATATTGCTAATAGTGAGTGAAAGATGTGGTGAGAAATAGAGTAAAATGGGGGTGGAGGAATTATAATTTTGGCTGCCCTCTGTCAGTACATTCTCAGTGCCATTTCTTTGCAGTGGTGTGAATTGTTGAGGGGCTGTTTTAGCCTATAATTCATAAAGAGTTTGGGTATGTAAATATTTTTATAAGGTGTAATATCCAGGTTGTTCTGAACTAAATGCATGAGAAGAAAACTGGAAAAGCATAGGGAATTCTGTGGGGAATTAAGCTGGGGGAGCGTGTGGGGATAAAGGAATTGATGACTTAAAAGATCTTTTAAGAGCAGCAAGATTATTTCTTAAAGTCTGTTGCAGTCATATTTTAGCTGGTATGGATTTTTTTCCAGTTTTAGGGTTTGGTTTTGTCACGACACTGTGAAGTAGATGTTGAATCTGTTGTGATCTAAATCAGTGACAATGCCCTCTGTCTTTACGGGTGCAATGTTGGACAAATGAGGAGTAAAATTAACACAATGCAACATGGTGATTGTTCACTTTCTGCTAAATTTGAGATATAGACCGTTGATTTCCTTGTGGTGGGCTGGCCATGGCTGGACACCAGTGCCCACTAAAGGCACTCTGTCACTCCCCTCCTCAGCTGGATGGGGGAGAGAAATATGATGAAAGGCTTGTGGGTCGAGGGCAGGACAGGGAGATCACTCAGCAGTTACCATCACCAGCAAAACAGACTTGACTCTGAGAAATTAGTTTAATTTAGTACCAATTGAGTCAGAGTAGGATAATGAGACATAAACACCTTCGTCCCACCCCTCCCTTTACTCCTGATTTTCTCTCTCTCTTCCCCTCCAGTGGTGCAGGGGGTCAGGGAACAGGGGTTGTGGTTAGTTCATCACACCTTGTCACTGCTACTCCTTCCTCCTCACCTCCCCTGCCGTGGGATCCCTCTCCTGGGAGACAGTCCTCCACCAACTTCTCCAGCATGTGTCCTTCCCACAGTCTCTAGTCCTTCACAAACTGCTCCAGTGTGGGGCCCTTCCATGAAGTGCCGTCCTTCAGGAACAGACTGCAGGTGGATCTCTGCTCCACCAGGGACCTCCATGGGCTGCAGGTAGATCTCTGCTCCACCAAGGACCTCCATGGGTTGCAGGGGCCAGCCTGCCTCACCATGGTCTTCTCCACAGGCTGCAGGGGAATCTCTGCTCCCGCTCCTGGAGCACCTCTTTGTCTCCTTCTGCACTGATCTTGGTGTTGCAGAGTTGTTGCTCTTGTATCTTCTCACTCCTCTCTCCAGCTGCAGTTTTTTCTCCTTCTTAAATGCTATTGCAAAGGTACCATCACTGTCACTGATGGGCTCTGCTTGGCGAGCGGTGGGTCCATCTTGGAACCAGCTTGGGCATAGGCCCTGTCAGACACAGGGGAAGCTTCTAGCAGCTTCTCACAGAAGCCACCTCTGCAGACCCCCACTACCAAAACCTTGCTGTGCAAACCCAACATATTGCCTTAGAGATGGCCATGCTACAGATAGTTTTTACCTGGTAGCTCACCGTATTTAAGAATCATCTCTGTTTTCATGAAGCCATCTTACACTGTGTATGTAGCTCACACGTAACCAGGACGTTGAGCTTCACTGATGACTTAATTTACAGCTGTGCAGGAAAACTTTAACTGAAGTATAATCATGCTTTTAAGGAGAATTGCCCACAAGAGTAGCCACAGGCTAAACTTCAAAAGAGTGTCAGTGACCGTTTACACGGTAGATGGGTGTTATTTCTTCTTTCAAAGATGGTTCAGCAGTAAATCTAAGGAGGTTCTGGGTGATGCTCAGTGTGCCGGGTCTTCCTGTTCCCGCCGGGAGCAGCCCCTGCGGAGCTGGGCAGAGCGCAGGGGCTGAGGGTGCCGGAGGGTCCCGTCGCTGTGCCGTGCCCTCCCCCTGTGTCCCCTCCCCAGCAGTCACCCCCTGGCACAGGGCTCCGCTCGGCCCTTCCCCCAGCCTGGGTCAGAGATGCTCGCCTCCCAAAATCCTTACCGAGCCGTTCTCTGCCCTGTGTTCTGGGGCCAAGGCAGCTCGTGGGCTGAGGATGTTATTGTATTCCGATTCCACCGCGCACACTGAGCAAAGCAGGGCTCTCCACAGCTGCGAAGGAATCGGAATTTATTTATTTAAACAGTCAGCTATCGGTGTCATACCCCCTCCCAGCTTGTTCTTAGGCTGTGCACAGATGTGTTACCCATTTTATGTAGAAATCAATACAAAACGACAGCCTTTTGGAACTGATGGAGACCCTTCTGATGAGAAAGCAGTCTCAGTTTGGGGTTTACTCACACGAGTAACACACAAACCGACGTGATTCAAGTCTTCATTGGCCCTACCACAGTTGAATCAAATCAGATCAAAGATCAACTTTTTAATTGGAATATTAGAAGGATACACATGTCAGTGTGTGAAGACAAGAACTTGATGTTTCTGCTAAGTTTCTTTTTTTAATGTGCTTATTTTGGAGGCCTCGATGTCATCTGCTGACACACTGCAGGTAGAGCTGGTTATCTGGGATCACTGTCTTGCTGAGTTTATTACACAAGTTTTTATGCTGGCATCCAAAGATGCAGAATTTATTTTGTATGTTTGTTATGCGACACAGTTAACTGAGATGGATCACCTTTTTTTTGTTAGTTTTGCCTCAAAGCTTTGCAAATTGTGGGATACGTAAGAACCTCTGACAGCGCTCAGGCAGCATTCTTGAGATTTAATTCCAAGGCAACTGCGGTGCAGGCTGGTGGGGCTAATTGCTTTCTTTGGGATTGTCTTCACAGACATTCCTGAACCCAAATTCTGACTTTGAGCAAGCAAGGGAAACCTAAATCAAGTGGGCTTTGACCTGGGTTGGTTGGCCTGCCGGGGAGCGTAGAATAAAGGCTAAATGAGCACAACTCATCAACTAGTAGTTTGTGGAAGTTGTGCTAAACTTTTGAAAATTCACGTTCCACAAGTAGATGAATTACTGTGTTAAGAGAAAAATGGAGGAATGTAGAGACGGTATAGAGCTTGTCAGAGACAGATTTTCTTGGTGGTATAAAATTGAAAGAGACATAAAAATCAGCAGCTTTAACAGGGCCTAACGTGTCAGTCTGTTGATTCACCCAGGCAGATCCCTTGGTCTGCTGTTCTATAATGTTAGTGCCAGGAGTTGACTTGTGCCATACCTGCTGCAGCCTGACAGGACGTAAAGTGCTCGTTGGCTTTTGAGTTGGGAGGATTATTCGTTTGGGAAAATTGGCAGGGATGGCTTCAGCTCCCTCCTTGTGCTCTTCAGGCGACCCCGTGAAGGTCCTTTTCCCGGAGGAAGTGATGTGTACACATGGAGAGCCGTGTCGGTGAGGGTATGTGATATAACTCTGATGGTATGTCTCCCTTTGTAGCTGAGTCCTGCTGATGATAGGTCTCTAAGGTGAACTTTGATCTTGGGATCATCTGTACGGCAGATTTTTTTACCGAGGCTGCAATCTTGCCAATGCTTATTCCCATGAAGAGTATTGCGAAATTCTAATTAATGTGGTGTATGTGGCCATGGAGTCCTCATCTTGACTCGCTTTCTTGTATTTGATATTGGTGGAGTCGGACGTATCCCAATTTAAATGCAAACAAAGCGTTACAGGACATCTTTCTGAGACCAGCCAGATTATGATTTTTCTAGTTAATGTTCAGAACCAGTCTGTGCTCACTGAGATGTGTACAGGCTCATAGAAGAACCCCAGACTGTCAGAAGAAGTGCAATTCAACCAGCGTCCCGAGGACTGGCCAGAGCAGCGTTTTCATTGATGCAATGCTGGGCTTGCAAATCGGGAATTCCAGGCAGGAATCAGCTGCCTTTGCTCACTTTTGTCAACCTGGTGGCCTTTGCAGAGGGTAAATGCGTGCTGCGCTTACTTGTGAGGAGAGCAGATCTCCCTCGTGGTGCCTGGAACCATGCTAGTATTTTTAATGGGAATTTTTCCCACTTGGCAGTTTCTTTTTATACGTTTCATTCTTGATCGGAGCGAGAGGAATAATATGGCCCTGTATTCATATGTTTGCTTCCCGATGGCCAAATTCATTTCTTTGCCTTCTTGTGAGCCGTGTTTAGAGAAGGCATGCCCTCCTTAGAACAAGAACCTGGGACAATTTATATCCCCCGTCATTCAAATCCAAAGAGGGTGATTTGCAGGACGAGCACAGTCTGGAGTGAGGCAGAAGAGGTGGAGGTATTCTAGAAGGAACATGTACTATCAGGATTCTTTTAATAAAAGTTCTCCACCGGCTGTCTGTTTTGTGACTTCTCAAATACATTGTCAGTAAATTAACAGGTCAGACAGGTTCTGCCTGAAAAGAATATACAGACCAAGGCTTCTTTTATTTTTAATTACTAGAGTGGATGAAAGCAAGGTGTGGTCTCTGGCTCAGCGTGGGGAGTCAGGACCTGACTAGCTTCTGTGCCTTTAGGTAAATCTCATCCTCCTGCCTTGCTTTCTCCAGCTGCGATAGAGGTGTGGGATACCTGCCTCCAGAGGAAACTGCATCTACTCCTGTTTGCGGGGTTCCTTGGAGAGAGAAATTCTATGCATGTAATATTTCTAATATCACGGAATTACAGAATTGTCAGGGTTGGAGAGGACCTCCAAAGATCATCCAGTCCAACTCCCCTGGCAAAGCAGGGTTGCCCAGAGCACATCACTCAGGAGCATCCAGGTGGGGCTTGAAGATCTCCAGGGAAGGGGACTCCACACCCTGCCTGGGCAGCCTCTGCCAGGGCTCCGGCACCCTCGTCTGTATTAGATGTTAGAAAATTAACCTTTTAAAGAAACATTTCAAAGTGAGGATACTGATCATGTGGCTTGAGTTTAGTTTGGTTGCATTCTTCCTTCTCTTCATGGAACATAACTGGGAAATGCCCTCCTGGGACCTGTGTCATAAATATTTCCATATGATAATTCCTTCCATTTTGCACTATGGGTGTCTGAATATCTATCTGACTTCAAAGAAACCTTGAGACAGTGAAGTTGTCCTGAGAGAGAAGGTTCCTAAATGACTGAGTGCGTTTGGTCAATCAGATACCGAAGAAGAAAATGTATTTTTACAGCATTTATCCATCTACACTGTTTTTAAAATTTTTGTGTTCTGCCAAACCCCAACATTTTAGCATTTCAAATTGGCTTTCAAAATTGTTCAATTAAAAAGTTTTCACCGCTTTCTAGTTTTGAGCCTTTGGACTCACTTTGGGCCATAATTTACATGATTCTTTGTTTATCTGTGAGAATTAAAAGCTTAAAAAGTAAAAATAAATTGTGTGCAATGTCTTCAGATGCCCTTGGGAGGAACGGGGCTTTAAGAAAAACATCAGCGTTGCAAAACTTTGCAATATTGTGGAGTTGCAACATAAAGAACTTGGGGGGGGTGGGGAAGGGGGCAAGGTCACTGCTAGGTCCTAGGTTTTAATTTATTTTACACGGTCTGTTGTGCTTGGGAATAGGGGACAGTATATCAGTTTCAGGCAGATTGGGGTTTTGTTCTGTTGGCCCGTCCCTCTGCTGCAGTTGGATTTTCTGAAGAAGGTGTGTGTGAAATACTTGGAAATCTTCCATTCCAGCGCCGGGGGTTTGGATCGTGAAGTTCTTCATCATCCCCCCCCCCCCCGTATCTTTCCTGTGAGCACAAGTGTGGGCAGGAGGGGGTGATATCACCAGGAAGGGCTGAGCTGCTTCCCCGGGCTGCTGGGGTGCTCGCCCTCCCGGGAGCTGCCCAGCGCACGCCGTCCCTCTGTCCGTCCGTCCCTCTGTCCGTCCGTCCCTCTGTCCGTCCGCCTTGGCAGGGCAACGCATGCCAAGGAAAACGCATCGGGAGCTGAAGACAGAGCTGGTTACGTGGCGAGGACACGGCATGTGGAGAGGAGGGCTCCTCTCTGCTTGGCTTGGTGTCTCTAGGCAGAGCTCCACCACCTCCGTGGTTCATTCCACCAGCAAAACGACCAGCAGAGGAAGGGCTCCAAGGGAGAAAACACGGGGAAATGGCGACCATTCACTGGTTTTGTTGCATTTCTCTTGTACTTGCAAACAGTTGTCATGGTGCTTCAGGGTGCAACCGGTGTAGAGACAACACAGGGGTTTGTTACGTGGTGTGACAGATACCTTCTGACTTAGAGGAGAAGCAGTGAGCTGTTCCACTAATCCTCTTCCACTGCAGTCTGTAGGATTCATTTTGGTGGCAATATTTGCCTGGCTTTCTTTGATACATGTTCTTAACGTTGGTTCATGGAGGATTTGATTGATCCATGTTTAGATCAAAAATTGGGAAAGAATAATAATTTGAATTTTTCCTGTTGTAAACAGCTTTAGCATTTTTTTTGATGTTATTCCACTCAGTAGCATTGTCTAAAGTCCAAAAAAAAAGGAAAAATAGGTCATCAACTCTTTTTAACTAAGATGTATCTTGCTAAGGTTTTGTTTATTTGCTTGTTTATTTTTAATTAAGCCAACAGCATGCATGGAGAAATGTATTCACATCACTTCTGTTTTAATATTCTGAGGCAGTAGAGAGAAAAATGCGCCTGGTTTTTAGAAGTCATAGATAAACACATGTGTACATATACGTGTATTTACATATGTACAAATACCTAGCTGCAACAGATAGCACTGATTATTTCCATGGGTTTTTTAGTGACTAGAAGCTTTGTAAAATCATAATGTCAATTAATTACATATTCAGTGGACTTTAACAGCCTGAGAGGTGATTTTTGTTTTCCATGCTAAAGGCCTAGAGAAAGGTGTTACGGCACTTTTTTTAACCTCTTTTTTCTTTTCTTTTTTTTTTTAAAAAAAAAACAACTCTTCTCCTGCAACTTCATTCAGAATGAATTACCTGTTTCTGAAAATAAGATAAGAAATAATGCAGGAAATAATAGGAAAAAAGACAGATTGTTTTCTCTATGTTTAGAACAACCATTAATTCTGGTGACTTTCTGTTCGGGAGGAGGGATCCGACGGCTGCCCTTCGGGTGGTTTCTTGAGCCCGTGTCAAAATGTGTTTAAGTTGAGAAGGAGCCGGGGCGGGGGGTGGGTGCTGGCACCGACCTCTTGCCAGCGGAGCGTGGGGAGGTGGCTGAGAGGAGGACGGGAGGGCATGCTGGCAGGAGAAGATGGGAATCGGGACCGGTTGGGCAAGGGTTTGGGGCAAGTAGGGACTAGTAGGAAAGTACTGGAGCGGAACACGGGAGTCTGGGGCTGGGGTGGTGGGGCGAGGTGTGGGGAGGGGTGGCGAGGTGGGCATCACGGCCAGGGCGGGCGATGGGATGGGATGGGATGAGAAGGGTCTGGTGGGCTGTTTCCCTACTTGGTGGGCATCAGCGAGCTCAGCCTCGCTGTTCATTCTTGTGGGATACTCATTTTGTGGAGCAGTGGGGATTGTGCCGGGGAGGGCAGTTCTTCTCCTTTTAACTTGCCCTGTTAGGAAAAGCACTGCGTTGAAAAGAAATTTTGAAGATGACAATTCAGTTCAGTTTCTCTGTTAAAAATGCATGGTATAGAGCAGTCCTTAGCGCAAGCTATTTTTTTACATAAAGTCTTAGTCTCGTTAAGTGAGAGGGACAGTGCTGACTGAATGAACTATTTTAAATTTGGTTGGTTTTTTCCATATTGCTTAGCAGAGCCTAAACTTTATTTTCTGCCCACTATCCAAGCAGAGTTCAACAGGCAGGATTATTCGATTCCTTGTAGGTTTTTCTATGGCACTTATCGCTGTACTGCCACAAAGCTTCATAAACCTTTAATTAATCTTTACACCACTTCTTTGATACGATTCAATTCAATCATTATTCAGGACCAGAGCCAGTAAATCTTTTCTTTACACAAAACGAGGTGAGGTCCTGTGGGAATATAGTCTGCAAGGTAATCAAACCTGATTATGCTGTACAGCCGCGTGAGGGTGGCAAATCAGGCTTACCCCCAGAAATCTCTTTCCAGGCATTTTTTAACTTGCAAGTGAGTTTTACAATGATTGTGATACTCTTTAAGCATTTTTGTATGTTAAAAATCCAGCTTCCTGAGACGTCATAGAAAGAACAGAACACCTCCAGCTCAGGACGGTTTGGCTTTTTGATCTGTTACGCCTTGTAACTTTTTTGCTGCTACTTCTTTTAAAACAAAACCGAAGAAAACCAGCTCAGCGAGGAGGAACGTGAGGAAACCCGGAGGCGCGAGCGCGTTTCGGTGCCGTGCGTTCCCGGAGCGGCTCGGGTCTGGCTCCGAGGCTGGCACCCCCTCGGGTATGTTGAATAGGTCGTAAAGGGAAGAGAGCCTTTGGCTTTAGAGGAAGCAGCATGGTACTTCCCTGCGTGGTTGCCGCGCTTGTCGGTGCACGTTGTGCCTATTTGTCTCTCCGTTTATCACCGTTTCGACAAACGAGCGGGTCAGACCGATGATACGGCTCCTTGTTTGATCCTCCCGGCCCAGCCCCAGCAATCACTTTCATATGACACTTCAATTTCTCTGACTTCTGCAAACAGCAAGCCCAGAATTTTTGGCAATAATAGGACTTACGTAATTAGGCTTTTGCCCTACCACTTCCCTCCCCAAAAAAATGTACTTGTGAATGACTGAAAATGTAGTCTGTCGTGAAGGCTCAGTAACGGGGCTTAAACGGCGTTCTCTGCCCTGTCTCATCAGAATGGCTTCAAGAAGAGACTCCCATTACTCTTCTAAATGTAAAAATCACTTTTAATGGTTTTCTTATTATTTATGGCTGGGTAAATTACATTACGTTGGTTGGAGAATTATAACATTGGCAATCTCAAAACAAGAGTTGATAGAGTATCTGTTTTCTTGTTTCTAAGAATTGCTACAGGCAAATAGTAATATTATTAATATTTTGAATAGTAAATTAGTTTGCATATTAATTTCTTATGTATGCTTGCTGTATTGAATGGTGTCATGCTAACAGGGTGTTTCTGCTGAAATAAGGTCTAGGAAAAGTTTAGCCTTATTGTAAAACTTCGTAATTCTCTGCCGCCTTGTTTCACAAAGGGATAGGATTGGGTTTGTTTCCAGCCGTGTCCCAAAATGGGATTTGATACAGTAAGTGTGAGCCATCATTTTCTGTTGTGGGTGGAAGGCAAAACTGAAGAGTTAAGAAGAATGTCTTTTCCCTCCTGCCAAGTTCTGGGTCTGTGAAAGGGCAGAGCACAGTCAGGTCTGTGCAGTGGACATCTGGACAATTTAAACCCAGCTCTGCACTCGCCCGTAGTCATTACCTGAGTCTTAATTAATACATTCATATTCTTAGTTAGATTTTGCTAATACGGTTTGCAGTGTAGCAGTATCAGTAATATTCAGATCCTCATTTAGCATTTGTTCAATGTAATTAGAAAAAAAAATTGCTTTGTTTGTTGTGGAAAATGGTTCTTTTTCCAAAAAAGAGGTGCTAATTGCAAATGTCTTAGATTTTGTTTTTTTTCCTTTTAAAGGTGATTTTTCTGAAGTTTCTGACTGCAGGGCTGAGATGGATGGATATTCGTTTTGTATAAATACAATTAGCAGTAAGATAATATTTTTGTTTAAGATGGATACTGTTGTCTCTGTGCAATCTCATCATTGCTTTATGGAAAATAAGGGGACCGGTGGGACCGGTCCTAATCCCCGCAGCCTTCCAGCACGCTACGCTTTACAAGCCACGTGTGGAAAATACATGGTTAATGGTTTTTGCCTATACAATTATTTCATTGTAAGGTCCACTGATGACGCTCGCACGTGTAAGAAACCCTGTAACATTAATAAATTTCATGTTCTGTGTCCCTGAAAGAAAACGTTTGTTTCAGTAATGCATCATCTTTTATGTACATAAAAGGAAAAGGAGTGATAACATCCAGGTATTACAAACTTCTCCTACCGGGTGAGATTCAGTTTTTTGTATAATGAATGTTTTGTAGTATGTCCATCTAAAGTGCTACCAACCTGGACTGACGACCTCTATTACGTCAGTCGAGATAGATTTAGGCAGCATTTTAAAAGCAAATGAGATTTATGCAACATCTCATCACATTTTGGTAGGACAGTGAATTCTAGATGTTAGAGATGTTCACAGATATGGCTTTTTTGCAGAGGTAAGCAAAGAAAGATTGTTCTCTGCCAATAACACTTTGTGTGCTGTTGACCTAGAGCTGCCTTTCTTAAAAAAAAAAAAATTAATTCTTTTAAAAATTTTATTTGGATATTGTTTTGGATTGAGGGCATCCCTGAGGAGAAGGACTTGGGAGTGTTGGTGGATGAGAAGCTCAAGATGAGCTGGCAACATGTGCTGGCAGTCCAGAAACCCCCACATCCCAGGCTGCATCCCCAACAGCATGGCCAGCAGGGCCGGGGGGGGGAATTGTGCCCCTCTGCTCCGCTCTGGGGAGACCTCCCCAGTGCTGCCTCCAGCTCTGGAGCCACCAGCATCAGAAGGACATGGAGCAGCTGGAGCGGGGCCAGAGGAGGCCACAGAGATGCTGGGAGGCCTGGAGCCCCTCTGCTGGGAGGGGGGGCTGAGAGAGTGGGGGGTGTTCAGCCTGGAGAAGAGAAGGCTCCAGGGAGACCTTAGAGCCCCTTCCATTCCCTAAAGGGGCTCCAGGAAAGCTGGGGAGGGACTCTGGATCAGGGAGGGGAGCCATAGGATGAGGGGGAAGGGTTTGACACTGGAAGAGGAGAGAACATATCCTTGAGTAGGGATGTTGAGGTTATGGGAAGGAGAGAGAGAAGCTTGTTGATAAGTGACAGGGGATGTTGTGATGGGAAACGCTTTAAAAGGCTGGTGAGATTTTGGGGATGTTGCAGAATATTGGTCTTGTTTGGGGAGCACTGAATGTCAGGAATTGAAGGGAAGGTGGATATGAGTCATGGGAAAAGACCTGATGTATGCCCGTGTGTCAGCATGCCCAAGTCTTTTTTTTTTGTCTTTAAAAATTTGGTAGTTCTGATCCTTTCCTCTCCACCTCTGTTTCCCCTCCTCAGCCGTCAGGGTTAGCCGGCTTGTTCCTGCCCAGCTGGGGCAGTGTCACCCAGCCACTGCCACCAGGCAGAATGGACAGCAGTTGAATTCTTCTTGCTTTTCCCCAAGCGGGGACACCACGCGTGGTCAGTTGCCTCTCCCTGCCCACTCTTGGCAGAGAAGGGACAGGAACACATTATCCTGGAGGTCTCTGCCTGCCTTCGAAGCACGGTTGAACCTTGCCTGCCGTCCCAAAGTTTGGGGTGAGGAGAGGGACAGGAGGTGTGGTTGTATAACAAATGCCTTCTGTGCCTTAATTGAAGGAAAATGTTGCCTCTGTGGTAAATCAATAGCTAATCTTTGGCTTTAAAACGCCATTTTTAGCATTGTTGTTTGGAAGCCCCGCGTTGCTGTCAGGCTTTCCGAGCCGTGCGATGGTCTCTTGCGTTGGAGACGGAGCGGTTGTTGTCACCACCGTGTCCCCTTAGAAGAGAAGGGTTGTGCCAGCTCCACGGGGAGGGGCAGCCATGGGAGATACACGTGAACAGCATTCCCAAGACTTTGCTGTTTTGTCAGAAAGCTGGAAGTTAATAGCAAATAATTAAAACTTTTTGTGCTGTTTTATTTGTGTCCTTTGTTTATTGTAAACTGTGAAAAATTTATTTCAAACCCTCCTGTTTCCTTTTTTTTTTGGGGGGGGGGGGCTGAAGCAAAAGCAGAGTAAGAAAAAATAGGGCTGTTCCATCAGCATCTGGAGTAAAGGGGCTGTTCTCTGGGGGCTGGGTTTTTTGGGAGCTCCACAATTTGGGATAAGGCAGTCCCAGATTAGGTTGCCTTTTTTTTTTTTCCTTCTTTTTTAGTGTGGTAAAATAATTTATTAAGATGAAATACCTTTTAAATAGTAGAGAACAAGACCCTCAATTGGAAATGAATAGTCTTAGAACTGGCATGAAATTTCATTTTAATTTAATGAAGTAGTAGGTTGCAAGTTACATAATTGGATTCTGTAATAGGTACGTATTAGCATTTTCATCCGAAGCTTTAGGATAAGTAATTGCTTTAATGTTTAAAAGCCGAAATTAATTTGTTTTGTAACAAAAGTTGTAATTGATTTTAGTGCACGGTTCTTAGCAAGCGAGGGCTGGGGTGGGTGGTTTTATCTCGTGTGTAGGGCTGTGACCTGTCTGGCCTCTCCTATTCCACCTTTGTGCCAGCAGGGTCAGCTCCACGCGGATTGACATACCTTGGCATCGAAGTTGAGTTAGGCCCCGTGAGCGTATCTTATGTCTCGCCAAGCTAGCCATAAGGGGAAATCTTCTCAAAGACTTTAGCAATCTTAGAGGCCTTTGCTTTATTTCTAAACCCTGTAATTAGTGGTTTCAAGAAAACTGGATTTGCTTCTTCCCAAACCTGCGGGATATGCGCAGTAATTTTGAAATCTAGCCTCTAAACATGGTCTGGCTCCTAACATTTCTAAGTGAAAAGTGTTTTAGATGTCTGAGCATCAAGCTGGCTTAGAATTGGCTTTTTTCCTTTATAATACAATCCTCTTCTTTTTTCCTTTACTCCTTTTTTTATTTTTCCCTTCCAATTTCTTATATTGGAAAACTAGAAAGTATTTTCTTTGCCCTGCTGACACAATATTAGGGCATGGCAAAGATAACGCTTCACTGTTTGCATCTGGAGGCTCTGATGGTGTTTGAGACTTTGTAGTTCAACATAAATTATGTTTGTGATTATTATCAATCCTTCAGAAATTAAAATTAGTATGCAAATAACAGGAAAGATTATCAAGATTTTAATTAGCAAATAATTTTTCAACCTAGATAAACTAGATTTATCTGTTATGTGCTCTAGCTGCTTTTTTAGAGCGTTCTTAGCCCAGCGTAAGAGAACTGAAAAAACACTGGCAAATTGTGAATTGCAAGGTGCTGCTGAGAAATGAAAAATATTCTTGGTAAACCTGCTCTCCCTGGCCTGCTGCTCAGTTCGAGTGAAGCAGTCAAAGAACGAGGTCAAGATAGATCGGGTGCTATCGAGCGCTTTTCCTCGTTGGTGTTTCACCCCGCAGAAGTTGGAAGAGATCAGTGGGCTCGTTGCCTCCCCTGCCCCCGCAGCCTTCGGCACTTGTGAAAGAGTTATTAGGTTTTAGAAAGATCAGGAGAATGTGTGCTCTGCGTGCCCCCGCTCACCGCTCGTTTCAGAGCTTTTAAAAAGCAGTTTAAGCTTTGAAATGAGCAGGAGGGACAGCTTTTGTGCCAGGGCCAGGGAACAGAAGGTAATGGAAGGCGTCGCTGAGTTCTGGGTCAGCGTGATCCAGCCCGTGGAAGCAAAATGGGCTATTTCCAAAATTGCCAGCTCCTGCTTTCTGGAGACAAGAAGTACCTGCCGGAGCAGCAGCTGCTGCCAGGGCACCACTCACTACTTTCTGCACCCGTTCTCTGGTTTAACCCAGACAGCTAAATGTGGCTGTTGCCCCAAAAAACCCCAACAAACCCCCAAAACCGAGTGAGAGCTGCAGTGAACACTTGTCTGGGCCCTGCCTTTGCTCTTTTCTGTCCTCTTTGCTCAGTTCCTTCATGAAGACGGGATGGGGTACAGTAAGAGGGTGCCTTCAGTTTGGAGTAGGAGACTATAGCTTTCTGGAGGTGGTGGAGGGAAAACTGGAAAACAAAGGAAGAGGGCTCTTGCTGATGAGGGCAGGCTTCAATTAACCAAAAGCTTTTTGAGTTGTTAAATGTCTTAAGAGGTTTTTTTAACTGATATGAAATGGCTGGTTCTAGATTGCTAAATATTTACAGATAAGTGATCTGAATTTTTCATTTGCACTCAGTGATATGCTATATAAAATTTCTCTGTTTCTTCAAAGAAGTGAACGATACAGAATAAGAACCACAGGATCACATGGGGTTGGAAGGGACCTCTGGAGATCATCTAGTCCAACCACCCCACCAAAGCAGGTCCACCCAGAGCAGGTTGCACAGGAATGTGTCCAGGCAGTTTTTGAATATCTCCAGAGAAGGAGACTCCACCACCTCCCTGGGCAGCCTCTTCCAGGGCTCTGCCACCCTCAAAGTAAAGAAGTTC
>JAOTQQ010000003.1:20918506-20971161 GCA_026546715.1 Gallinago undulata | reverse complement strand
CATTTGCGGTGCTCGGGGTTTGCCGGAGCGCGGCCAAGCTCCCCCCCCCGCCCCGGCTCCCCTCCGCTTCCCCCCCCCCCCCCCGCCCGCCGCCGGGAGGAAGCCGGGTGACAGCGGGGCCGTTACCGAGCATCGCCCGCATGTCCGGGCCCCGCGCTCCCGCCCGCCGCCAGCCCGCCTTTGTCCCGCCCGCCTTTTTGTCTCTTCGTTGGGAAGGCTTGAAAACTCGTTTGGGTTTTTTGTTGTTGGTTTTGGGGTTTTTTCCCCGGCCGGTGGTCTTTTTTGTATGCAGGCGCCCTGCTCTGTACTTCAGGACACGGTAAAGCCGAGTTTTCCAGAAGTTTGGAAGGGAAGAGCGAGTTGTGTTTTAATCCCTCCGACTTTCCTTTTTCAGCTGCTTTGTTTTGATTAGCCCGAGGCCGGGCCTGGCGCTGGTGAAGTTTGGGAAGCCGGGAGCGTGCTCGGCACCATTTCCCCGGCCTCTTCCTCCTCCTCTTCCTCCTCCTCCTCCCCCCTCTCCTCCCTCTCCTCCCTCAAGCCGGGCGAAAGCAAACGAGCTGGTCTTCTTTGCTAGCCCGATAAATGCTGTTGATGAAGATGGACCTGTTGAACTACCAATACTTGGACAAGATGAACAACAATATTGGCATTCTGTGCTACGAAGGTAATGGCTTCGTTTCGCGAAGGGTGGCTCCGCGCTTGGCTGGGAGCTGGAATTTTTCTTCTTGGAAGGCGATTGGGCTCTTGCTGATGGGATAGATACCTCGCAGGCTGTCTTGTTAAGGCTTTGTTTAAAGGAAGGGGTTGGATTTTTTTTTTTCATTTAATTTTTTTTTAATTTTAACTTTTTTTTTTTTAAAGGGGCAGTTTCAGTGTTGGCTTTCTTTTTGTTCCGAAGGGTAAGTTCGATTAAAGGGCCGTGTTGCCTTTGTGGCAGGCGGAGTTTTTGCTCATCATTTCCGCAGCACTTGGGCCGATGGGCGGGCGGCGCTAATTGCCGGGCCAGCGCCGCTCTCCGCGCCCGCGGAGGGGATGCTGCCGGCGGCGGGGCCGCCCTCTCTCACCGCGCCCCCCCCCGCCCCGGTTCCGCGCAGCCTCCGCCGGGGAAAAGGGCTTTTTCTCCTTGCTGGGCTCCGCGTCTCACCCCAACTCATACTGGGAGCCTTAATGGTTTGGAAGCTGCCCGGAGCACGGGAGGGTAAAAATCCCAGTTTCTCAAATGCAGTGGGGGTTTATCTACGTGCAGTTCGAAGAAGTGGTTATGGCTTGGCTTTGACTGGGAAGAAAGGCACCACTGAGCTAATTCAGCTTGGCAGTGGAACTGTTTTTGCTGTAGCCACACACAAGCATTGCAGAAATCTTTCTTCTGATTCAGCAGGAACATTTTCCATGTTCGTTTGGAAAATAAATTGCCGCGGTTGTCAGGGAAGGAACAATCGGGAGCGTACGAGGGAGTAGGAGCTCTCTGCTCGGGCTCTCCAGAGAAAGACCAGGCCAGGAGACAGGGAGCTGAACCTCACTTGGGAAAAATCCCATCTTTTCTATCACTAAGTCAGCGTGGCCACATTTCTGTCCTTCAGGAAGCGGAGAGGCTCCCTGTAGAACAGTTAATACCTCTGATTCATTTTTTTTTTCTTCTTTGCTTTTTCTTTCCTGCACAAGTATTTGCTTGAATAAAGCTCTTTTACAGAAGATTGAGCTTGCCCATCAGTCCTGAATAGTACAGAGGGATTCAACAGAGTTCAATTTTAAAACTCTTTCTTATCCCATGCTTTCTTCATTATAGCAAGAAAACTAGGGTTTTTTTTTTAAAAAAAAAAAGGAAACCCAACTTGCAGGATCCTTTAACTTTTTCATTGCCCTCTGTAGTAACCAGTGCTTTATTTGGAAGCAGTTGACAACTTCTGATGAAGACCATGAGGTTTTACATAAAATTCTACTTACGTGGTACATGTTCCTGAGTGTTTTGATGACTAAGGCAGAAAACTGTAGTTTTGGCTCATTAGTTCAATTCATCGTAATTATGCCTAATGTTTATGGCAAAGTCTCTCCAGCCCCCCTTTTCCCCACCCTCTTCTCCAGTAATTGTTACTGAACCAGATCTTCGCTTTAATAGTTCAAAAGCAAAAGAACAGCTTAAGGAATACCCTCTACTATAGCAGTCTTTGTTTAGTTTAAACATCTGTTGCTGTGTCCCTTATTATGGAAGTTAACGTTTTTAACACTAAAATAAACACACACAAAATGAAGAAAAGAAAAGCAAAACTTGCAGTGGTGTTTATAGTGAGGTGTTTATATCCCAGTGGTTTAAAAAGTATAAACACTGGCAACATCTGCACTGAACTGGAAGGGTGTTTCAGAGATGCCTACAGATCTTCCATGCCTCTGCCGTGGTATTTATTTTAGAAGTGGGTTGTGTCAGCACTGATGGATCCTGTCTTCTCAAAGATACTGCTGCGGTAGGAACTGTGTTGACAACAAAGTGCCCTTTCAAACTCAATTAATTAGGATTTATTGAAGTTCATACTTGAACTGCTTATAAATAGATGCCTTCCTGAAAAGTACTTTTGCAGATGTAGGATAAGATACCAATGCGTTGTATGATGTGGAAGTAGGTTTGTAATTTCAGAGGAAGGAATTACGGACCCGTGTGCCACAGGAAATAAATGAGATGTGTCCCTTATTCCTTCAGAAGCTCTCCTGAAACACTTGCTTTTACTTATTGAGATGACTGGAATGCTGGTGAAATGGGTCATTATCATTTTATGAGGTTTACTAGCGGTTTTAATCATTCACCTCTGGCACAAGCCACTGGAACAATCATTGATTTGCAGCTGCAGCTTATAGGTAAGAGATGCATTGTACATAAGAAATAGGAAAGGTTCTTCCATCCCATGCGTGTGGCAGCCCTCTAGTTCAACATGGAGTAGAAGAATATCATTTGCATCCCAAGACCAGTCCTGCTTTTTCTTGCCCAGAAAGAGCTACAGATAGCAATTTGTAGCTGTGTCTTCATCTCATTTGGCTCCCAACTAGTGACACTCATGGTCATGCTCCAGTGAGTGTGGGAACATTTATTCACAGTGCTGTTCAGTTCATAAAACATAATTGCTGATTTTGGCTTACTCAGTGGAGTCAAGGTCTTCTTCCCGCAGAGGGGCAGAAAGTAGAATGGCAACTGATGTAGATGGGATCTCCTTTATGGGCAGACGAGTGTCCCTTTGTTGAGGTTGGGGGGAAAACAGGAGATCTCGAAGTTGTCCTGTTAACCTGTAAGAACCAACAGTGTGTTGCAGGTTTAGCTGACCACTTTGTGGTGTGGAACTGTAACCAAAGCTGACTGCTTTCGCAAACATCAGAAATTTTATTTGATTTTTTTTCTAATGTAAGGGTGGTCTAACACTGGCACAGGTTGCCCAGAGAGCCTGTGGAGTCTCCATCTTTGGAGATACTCAAAACCTGACTGGATGTGACCCTCAGTAACCTGCCCTCGTTGAGCCTGGTTTTGAGCAGGAGGTCTGGACTAGATGTTCTCCAGAGGTGCCTTCTGGCCTCAACGCTTCTGTGATTCTGTAGTATCATAGAACCTTCTGCACACTCCTATAATTAAGACAGCCACAGCCAGCAAAAGGATTCTAACCAGCCATGAGGTGAAAGGGTTTTTGAAACTTTGAACCACAGAATAAAGCTATTTCCTTTCCTCAGGATTGTTTTATACTGACAATTTCTGTCCTTCTCAGTGTTTTCTTAATATTATTACTAGCTTTGAGATCCTCGTGAGCCCCCATGATAATCTCAACTCTGATGCTTTTGGAGGAAGATCTTACTTTTAACAACATGGTGGGGTTTTTTTTAACAAGTTGCATAAAAAAGAATATTTGAGTTTTGTCTCCCTCTCCAGTGAAAGAAAATTTTTAGATTATTCAGATGAGAATGCTTAGCCTTTGTCAGTGGGAATGTGGCAGTTACATTAGAAATGATCAACCATTTCAAGCAATTTATTGTAATATATTTGGTGCAATAAGAAAGAAAAGAAGAAATAAGAGCACTGTTGAGTCAGCATCTGGATGCTGATTTTTAGCCTGGGTACATCTGATACCCTCCTACTAAACCTTTGCGGCTGGTCATTAGCAATGGCCAGTTTAATGAGTAGCACTTTCTTATCATTGTTTTCTTCCTAATGAGCTCAGAGACATCAGAGAACTCTTGGGAGACAGTTGTCCTCGCTGAGGTGCAAAGGCCACGGAGCAGAACCATTCTGTACCAGTCTGGAGTTCCCAGTGCTTCCTATCGAATGACAAGCACTTGATCCCGGCCTGTATTCAGAGGTAGAACATCTGCATCTTGTTTTGCAGTGGAAGCTCGTGGAAGCTCACGTAAGCTCCAGCTGAATGTTCTTTCTCCAAGAGCCTTGCGTGTGAGGTAATGGCAGAGTCAAACAAGTCGCAGGTGACCCTGCTCTTTGGCTAGTCCGAGGGCAGCTGGGCAAGTTTGGGCTCCTCATTTCCACTGGAATATGTATGAGAAGGTGCAGTGTCCAAGTAGAAGATCTGTTGTTTATCCAAGGGAGCGTACAGATGGCTGTCTGTTGGAAGGCAGATTTCTGCCTTCCTTCCTCTCCCTCCCGTTTTCAAATGCTTTGGGTTATTACTGCATTCTCTGGGCTGGAACTGCTGTGCTGTGCATAAAGAAATGCAATAAGATGCTAAGAAGTCCCCCAGGCATGTTAGGAGACTTGGAGCACTCAAAATAGTTATACTGAGTTCTCTGGACAGGCCAGAAGGCTGGGCTGTTTTTTCTTTGTAATGAAGAAAATTGGATCCAGATTTATAGAAAAACACCCCTTTTTGGTTTCGGGACATTTTACATTAGTTAGGGGCATATTACATAATAATTTCATGGAGCTCCTCTAATGATGAAGTGCTTGTTGATTGCAGCCTTGAGCTTGAGTTGCTGTACATCTTCTTAGGGTTCTGCAAGGCGTTTTCAATGGCTGTATCTCTTCCCCAAAAGGCCAGTTTAGATGTTTGGTATCAAAAGAGGAGCCCGACACGGGTTCTGCTAACTTCATTTGCTTTTTAATGAAACGTAACGTGTTGTCTGAAGTTGTGAAGAATGGTTTCCATCAGTTTTCTTTGCTGACCTTGCATTTTACTCAGGGTTTGCAACATCAGTTTCTCCGATTAACTCCGAAGTTTGTTTTAGTTTCTAAATATATAAAATGACTTTAACACTATTCCTCTACTAAGAATTAGGGGAATAATAAATGGGATATAAATCTCCTTCATGGTGAATTAAGTGCTTTTATTTGTAATGCAGTGTAAAATTTCTGTTCAAAGTCATGTAAATTAAGATGCACCTACAGAATGTTCCCCATTTATAGAACCAAATGGTGGGTTTTGCTTTCTCAGTGTCTTTTATCTTCAGGAAAAAACAAAGAGCTCCAGCTTCACAGTTGGGCTTTTCTTACTCATTTCCTCCTAGCATGAAGTTGGGAATATCCTTTTCAGTACTGACATCAAGATTCAGTTTATTTTCCTCGTTCATCAAAGGCAAGATAGATTCAGGTCATACTTAAGTATTTTGTTTCCCTGGAGTTCTGTTTTCTCCTCACCCTTGATGGTGGTTCAGCATTTGTACTGAGAACTCACACAAGAAAAAAACAAATATAATAGTGGGTTATCCTGCAACTTTCAATGGATAAGACAGGCAGCACATTTTCTTATCTGAGATAAAAGGTAGTGAGGTTTGTAGCAGTAAGTTGAATTCTGTGTTAATGAGCAATTTGCTTAAAGGCTGTAACTTGTTACTCACAAGTCAAATTTGTTACAGTGCCAGGTCTCTTTGGATATAAATCCAGGGATTTTAAGAGACATTGAAAAAGCTTAAATTGCTCCAGAGTTTGAACAATATGCTGTATTGTAGGGAGAACTGTTAGAGAAAAAATAAAGCTTAAACAACAGTCTTCATTGTGTGGCGTCTAAAATTATGAATGAAAAAGTTCATCCATATGTATTGGTTTTGCCTTTTTTTTTTAAATATCTGCTTTGCATGAAAATAGCTGTCTATTAATTTCTTCTTGAGGATTAATACAGATGGGCCTTTATATTTGAATTTGGCTGAGCAGACTGAGAGTTTTAACATGCTGCCTGCAGACAGTGTGCCAAGCAATTTAGCAAAGTTGTTTACACTAACAATAATCCAGCAGGACGGAGCCTATAATTTTTCACTGATAATAGTATGAGGTAGTGATGAACACAAGTTTCTGGAGGGGTGTTTACAATAACAGTATTATACTTTTTCAGTGTGAAGGAGTCATGAGTGTTTGGGGGTTTAATTTCTTCTTTAAAGCCAGCTGATTTATTTTTTTTTTATTTTTTTTTCATCGTGCAGTCTGTATCATCTCCCTGAAAATTACTTTGCAGATCAGCACGGAAGGATTGCTGGACACACAGGGCCATTGTTCCCTCTCCCTTTCAGCAGAAGCCCTGTGCTTTGGGAGATAACTGGCTGTGTGATACAGCGCTGCTGGATGGTGTTCTACAAGCACTACGCCAGGACACATACACCAGGACTGCCATGATGCAGAGTTTTAATTTCCTGGAGGCAGATTTCCCCTGGTGCTCCATCTGACAGCTTTTTTTGAAGAACGAGCTGACGTTCTCATGCGCATCTCTACCAGTTGATGCAATGGCACGTGTCGCTTGGTGTGAACTGGCAGGTATCTGGGGAGTCTTGGTGGGACAGAGAGTCCACAGGTCCTCCAGCACAAGGGCAGTTTTGAACAGGCACTTGAGCTCTTAATTAGGGTTATCTCTGTCAACTTCTAAACCTCATGTTACCCATGGATAGAGTTGGAAGAGTTCTGTTCTTAACATGAGTAGTAGTTTGGCACTGATTCTAAGGTAAGGCAAGCTTGGAGCATTTTAATTGTTAGGAAAGAGCTTTTTTCTTGTATAGCCTTGGTGAGGTTGAACTAAAGGTGTTCCTGGGACTACCACAGCGTTGGATCTAGCCAAAGAAAAAGTCACCCAGAAACTTTAGTGAGGTGATAAGTCTTCATCAAAGATCTTTAGATAATCTAGTTTTAATAGGAATTTTAAGTCCCAAAAATCTCAGATAAAAACCAATATGATCGTGGGGGACAACAGTGTGAAACAGAGTTTAGAATGTTTCCTTTACCTACGTTTCAGGCACTGTTTGGTATCAGATTTTTTAAAGTAAAGTAAACTTTGTTGTCGCTAGTGTTAAAAACAAGAACTTGTTAAACATGGTAGTGCATGGAGCAGTCCAGCTTCTCCCTCCAAAAATGTTATGGGACAATTTGTGCCTCAAAGACCATGCAGAATGTGGTGTCCATGAATGGAGGTAGGTAATATTTGGGATAAAGTGGAACGTTACAGCCTTTGTGGCATAGGAGGAGGAAGGCAAGTTTGCCTTCAGTCAGGTAGGTGCCTGCTTATTTCCTTCCCGAAAAATGTGTCTCCTGCCCTTTCAGAATACAAGTTGTTACAAGAGCTTATCTTTGATTATTTTAGGACATGTTCTTTTTCACTCCTCATCATTTTGGAGTGTTCCTTGTCAACTGTGAGAATCAAGCACTGTAGTGTATAACTTTCCTCCTGTTCTTCCAAACATTGCTAGCAGGTTCCAGGAAATATATTTGCTCTCCCAGGAAAAGTTTGGAACCAGTTGTGTTTAAAAAGCAGTAGTTTTTCCTGGAAACCCATTTGACGGGGCAGGCATGGAAACCACTCAGATTGCAAGACTTAATATTTATTCCTCAGCGTGCAGAAATGGTTTTTTTACCTTTAAATATGGGTTGTAGTTAGAAGTAAGAGAGATTTAGTAGACGGGATCTTTTTTGCCAGGGTAGGCATGGCACTGCTGTATGTGAATATAAGCCAATATTGAAATATTTATTATGTTTTATTTTAACCAAAAATCACAGAACAGCAGAATGGCAGCAGCCTTTGTACTTACCATCTACCAAGTGCCCATCCCAGCAAACCTTTGTGTAACAAGAGTGAAAACCAAAGCTGCTAAGTGGATCTTTTGGAATAGCTTTTGTCTTTTGGGGAATGAGTATTTACTTGTTTCACAAATGGCATTAGTGCACTTCAGAGATGGTATTGTGACTTCCAATTTTGTTATTCAGTTGTTAATGTTTAGTATGTCTCACTTCTGAAAGTAAATTCAGAGATTTGTAAAATTAGCAGGGTTTGGCACTTTTAGAGCAGAACCTTTCAGAAAATTACTGTTTCTAGGCTCCACATTACTAAATTGGAGTTTTCTCTGTGATGTATTCTTAATTGTTAATTAAATGCTTGTATGAAGAAAATCAAAGTTGTCCAGTCAAGAGGAAACTACGTCTATAAATCTAAATTATCTAGGAAGACGAGTAAACGCCACATTAAGAGCTAGCCAACACAAATAAGAGTGTTTAGTTGTTCTGTTTATATTCTTTGGAAATAATCTGTTCTAAAGCAGGAGTTCTACAAAAAGTACTTTTAGCATATAGCAAAAAAAAAAAAGTTGACATAACTACAGCACCTCCTTTGTGGTGGTTTTCTACAGAGCACATTAAATGAAGATGGGGTGAGGGAAGTGCCGTATGATTCATATAGGACAAGTTTGAACTCAGCTACTTTCTTGGATTTAGTATAAATATTTATGGCATTGAGGGAGATTTTTTTTCTTAAATATGCTTCCTTGTGCTCCAGATCTTTTAGATGTCCTCCTCAGACATCTGGTGTGCATTGCTGCTTGTTTAACCCCCACCCTTCAGTTTTCATGCTGTGGCATCTCGGAGAGCTATCGCAGTCACTCTGTGGTTGGCGTAAATTAAATCTCCTCGAGCCAGCTGGGAGAATGCTGACGTGCACACTTTTCCTGCTGAATGCTCCAAAACCAGTGGCCACAGTTAAAGAGGTGAACACTTTGCTCTTGTCTAGCTGGAGGCATCTTACTGAGCTATTTACCAAAGGTGGCAAAAATAGCAATTCCAGCATTAGCAATGGTGTTGACAGGTTCTTGACTAGTTTCTGTCCCTTAGAAAAAGCTTCTCTTATCAATGTTACATCATCAATGTATCTTACTTGGCTTGTCAGCAAAAGAAATAAAAAATGTCTTTTCCCTTAAAAATCCCAATTTTTAAGACTGTAACTGCTTTGAGGTACATTATACTTGCCTTAACAGCTAATCTGTGGATGTACTGAGGTTTTCTTTGTAGTACAGTAAATTGAACACTGCCCTATTTGGTTTCAAGTGTTTCTCAATGAGTCCATTTAGAAGCAAGTATGATAACAAGCGTTTTAGTACTCATTGTATCGTATTTGTGTATATCTATTTTTAATCCTCCCTGCCGAATCCTAGTCCTCACGGAAGCCTAGTTCATTCAACCTTCAGCCGCCCCCACAAAATAAATAGCGAACTTTATCCTTATTTACAGAGGGGAAGAAAAAGAGCCGTAATTGCTTACATTTACCTAAGTCAGGGATAAAGCTGACAGCAACATTCAGGGTGCCTTGATTGTGACACTTGGCTGTAGCTGCTAAACCTTACTGTGATCTGCTAGTAAATGAAATGTGCTTTTACCTGTTTGCTTTGAGTTGTGCAAATACAGATTGTAATTAATCAGCTAAATAGATAAAACCCCTGGTCTTTGAAACTTGGACTAATAATGATAGAGGGACTTGGTGCTTGCTTTCTCCTCAGCAGTCATAGAGGGAACAGGAGCTCTTGGACTAGAATCTTTTATGACCGTGGTTCATCTAAAGTGGACTCCACTTAGACTGGGATGATGAAATCCGTTTCAGGGGAAGCAGTTGAGTCTTTTTAGCTGGTCCAAGGAACGAGCTCTCACAAAGACTAGTGGGATGGAAGAATTTTAAGTTCCCCTGTTTCAGCCACAGGACCTCTGCAGGTCTGCTCTTTTATATTTGAGGCCTGTTGAGTTGCACAAAAGGAGTGTGCCCACTGCTGCCGGCGGTTAATTTTATATTCTCTTTAGGACATGAGTTGGGATAAGAACCTTCAATTAAATAGCAGTCCGACTGTGGTCATGCAGCGCATGGCTCGGCAGCAGGCAAGCTGATAACCCGTTTATGACCTGAAGCAGTACTTCCAAACCTTTTTAATTAGTGCAGTGTCTGACTGCCCTTGAAGTGACTGTTTGGTTCCATTAAAAAGTTCACAGCGGTGTTTAATAGAGCACCTGATTAATTATGGGATGGAACACCTTTAATGTGTGATGGAGAGTAGAGATCTGCAGAAATGTTTGGGATGTACATCATTCTAGTAAAATGGGGAAGGTTTTAACACATAATTACCTGGGGAGTGATATCACAGTAATGTAGCAAGACCTTTAATTTCTGGATCCTGTGGTGCCGGTATCACCTGAATGGTGGGACACAGACACATAACTGACATTTTTTTGCTACCTTGGTTTTAGCAACCCATCTGGTTTTCCTTGTCTTTTGTGTGTTTTGCTTCTGCAACTTGAAATAAATAAACAAGGAGCCCGGACTAAAGTTAATCCAAAGGGCAATTCAGCTAAAGACTAGTAGGCATAAGGGGAAGGCGAAGCCCCTGATTAAAGGTCTTTGAGAAGTAGAGTGTAACTTTGGTAGTGCTCACCCATTGCAATCCCGTGACTGTCCAGATAACTTCAAAAATAGGAATTTCTGTTTGTTCCTTCCTTTTCCAAGAGTTCTGGAAAACCTGTCCTCAGTGCCTAGAAAACTGTGAGAAAGACTGTCCAGGCAGCCTGAAATTTCTTGGTAGCAAACACAGTCCTCACCTCCATCTTTCCTGCTTTGGCTTCCCCTTGGAGAGAACATTTATTTGAAGTGACCCTGCAACTTGGCCCCATAAACTACCCTCCTTCTCGTGAAATGAGTCCAGCTCTGATTTAAACAGTGTTCCTGCCTACCCCTTGGCACCATAGGGTTTTCTGCCCTTTTATCTCTCTGAATCTGACAACCTCTGTCAATCCCAGTCACTGTCCAGTAATGCTGGCTACTGGGGTGGGTAGGACCGTTCATTCAGATCCGGTATCTTCAGTCCTTTTGAGGAGGAAATAATAATGCTCTCTGGTATCAGATTATTCACAACTGAATCCTCTAGTGGAACCGTGGTTTCCGAGCTCTTGTACTCTGTGTTTACCTGGAATTTTTCTGTGGATCTCTTCATAGTGAGTTTTTTTTATCCCTGATAAAATTGCTTGTCTCGGTTGAATGTCGTGAACCCAAGATTCTATGTCAGAGAAGCAAAATTAATTCTGTCTTTTCCTTGGTAGTGGTGTGTGCCTGTTGGTCTGTTTGTTTTGGAGACAATCCTTTAAGGAACGATGGTAATATTTTGGATTTTTTTTATGTATGTTTCTTCGTAACACCCATTTCACCCATAACCCTGAAGAAATTATTGGCATCCTTTCCTCTTCCATCTCATGAGCCACACTGTTCTCTGGGCTCTTCTAGAAGAAGAAGAAGCCTTCATGAGTTTTTGGTTATTAAAACACTACATGTGAGCAACAGCTGAGGAAGACCATTATGTTGTGTTTCAGAATAATGCAAAGCCAGTGGGTTGAAGGATCTGTATTCTCCAACCTTGCAGCGCTCGTGATGAGCTTGAATTCATTCTCTTCTGCTGCCCGAGGCACTGGCTGGGTCATCTCTCAGCCTACTGCCATCAGTTACAGTAAAACCCTGCACAGAAGGAACTGGCAAGCTGACACGTCCTCCTCATTTTCTATGTAAATAACATGATCAAAAGGCTATCTTGTTTTCATCTGAATGGCTCGTGTAGTAGGATTCATGACTGCCCTCCACAGTTGTCACTGCTCTCTTGCTTTCCCTCTGTAGAAGGGATTTTGGAGCCTATTTTGAAGGACAAAGGGATTTTGTTCTTTACAATGGATTCTTTGTGGGAGATGGGTTGGAATTGTTCTGAGGCTCTGTGGATGAAAGTCTTCAGTATTCTGTCCAGCCTGGTTGAAGGGGCTCTGTGTTCCTTAAATACGCGAGGCCGTTTCAGGCAGGCTGCCATCAGGTAGCAAAAACCCAAAACTGAAATTGAAGTTTTTCCTGTGTTCGTTAGGCCAAATTTCACCTCAGTTTAGGAAGAGATTATCACGTTGGTGACCATGGAGGCAGCAGCAGCTCCTGCTTGTGTGTCCATGTGGATGTGAAGATCCAGACTTGCCTCCAGCCCCATCTCCTCCCGCAGCTTTGGCTGTTTCACTGCTCGCCCACATGCCATATGGGGAGAATGCAGTGGCCAAGACTTCTTTGCTTTTTCTGGGGTTTTTTGGTTTTCTTGTTTTTTTGACTTAGCATTTTGAGGTCACTTGTGTGCTACTAATAGGAATCCAACCAGGGGAGTCAGCACCAAGCTCTGCAGGACTTGCAACCAGTACAGTTGTCTAAATGGTGACCCTCCTTTTTTCCAAATTCACCCCAAAGGGAGCCACCCATGAGCGCATAGCTTTTACTAACATTTTGAATATATTTGCTTTTGTGTTTTTATTTTTGAAATACAGCATTTGTATCCTCTCTCAGGGGACCTTCTACCTTCCAGGCAGGAAATTTGTGGAAAAAAATTAAATGAAAATAAAAGAAGCATTGCTTAAAAGTGCAATATCAGATTTTGCAGCTCTTTTAGAAAGGTCATTTTTATTGGTGCTCTGAATTTTTCCACATGTAGCAAAGGAGAATAATGTGAGAAAAGGTGTTTGGAGCATGTTTATAGTAAACTGCAGTAAAACCTTGCAGTGTATCTAAAAATGGGCTTCAGTTTAAATAAGCCGAATGTATTTTTTTTACCTTTGCATAGCTCCTTTTGCTTCAAATTCTTATGAAAGAAACAGCCCACAATTTGTTGGATTTAATTTTAATCTGACCTTATTACAAGTAAACATCTCAAAATTAATGTTTTAAGCAGGGTTGCCATCGAACATACTGCCTGTGCTCATACCTACTGGGGCATTGATTACCGAGTGTATTAGAGTTTAATTTCTGTCACAGAATCACATCCATGAACTGCCAGCCATTGACGCAGAAGGTGGTGTTTCATCTGAGTATCTACAACGCACTTCACTAACAGAAACAGCATTTAAAACCACCAGAGGGAGGGTAGAAAATGATTTCTGTCTATTTAGGAGGAATTATTCAAACTTGAGTTTTCACAAATTGAATTTCTATCTGCCTCTCTTTGCCATTGCATGAAAACACATAGTTAGAAGGTATCGTTGGGTATGTTGAAATACTGCTTAACCACCCAATCTGACATGTTTTTTCTGCTCTGACCTTGCTGTGACTTAGATTTGCTTTTGAAATAGATGGCAGGTCTTCCAGCTTTGATTGTTTCTGCTACAAGACAGGCTAGTCTTTGATCAGCTCAGCTTTCCTGGCTTTTATGTAGCACAGTAAGTCATTTAGCTGGGTGACAAAAGAAAGAACACCTAGTTCTGGAAAGCACTGTCATTTATGAAAGCAGCATCTTCAACATGTTGACTTACAGTTGTATTTCATTCACAGTTGTTGGGTTTTTAATTGTGATTTTGCATTTTTAATAAAATCACACTACTGCACTGATAAATCTTTTTATCTGGCAGCTTTTAAAATCTGCTTATCAGAAATGTGAGAGAATGCCCCATAATAAGCAAATAAGCTAAAGGAACATGAATTCTGATTATATGTTTATTATTTAACCTTTGCATGGGGGTAATCTTAATTACATATTTGGGAATTATCTTCTATATTAGAAATTACTGTAACCCTCTTGGTCTTTGTTTCCTGCTCTCTCAAGTGTATTTGCCCCATAAGCATTCCAGCCTGGCTCCAAGGGGAAAATTAGTGTCTTCCTTGGGACACCAAGGCTGGTGGGACTTCACCTCTCTTCATGGGTCTAGCCCACAAGTGCTTACCTGGAATCTTTGGAGATTTCAACTGCACAGAGGAGAACACATTACCTAGCACAGAAGAAACTTAGATCTTTAGATTTCAGTATTACTATACATGGATTATGGTGAGGGATATACCAGAACTACTTAGAGTATTTACAGTGCAGGAAGTTTTGCCGGGGAATGAAATGGATCCTGTATCTTTTGTTGAGCAGTAAATACTAATGTCAAGTTTTCTAAGCAAATACAAGGTGAAGTGGACTGGTTTCTGCAGAAAATGTAAATTATGCTTCTCCCTTTGTCTTCCTTTTTCTTTTATGCCTCCCTTTTTCGGGATGCCCTTCTTGGGTCACACTGTTCTGCACCAAAGCAAAAGTAATCAGTAGCTTTCCACACGGGCTGTGTAATTAGGCGGATGAGTTCAGCAGCTGTGCCTTCATCAGCCCGTTCGGCAGGGCAGTGCTGTCAGGCTTGAAGTGTCTAACGCCCGGCTGTTGGAGATCTGGGTGGCTGGAGATCTGGGTGGGTGTTGTGTAGGGGCTGTAGATCTCGCTGGGTACCAAGGCCCCTATGAGTGGGCAGGGTGGGCGCCCGAGGACACCCCGTATCGAGGCATGTGCTGCTCTCTGGACTTGGTGGGACTTGGTGGCTTGGCTTAGCTCGGCAACTCACCTTTATTTTATAGGAGCCTCAGAAAATGATAACTTGGGTTAAGTTTTACTCCCTCTTAAGTGACTTTAAATGTTTGATGTAGGCTTCTCCTGGAAGAGCTGGCAAACAGGCTCAGAAAGGAGCAACCCTGCTTCCTGAGCAACAAACCCATCCTCGGTCTTGACCTGGGGAAAATTTGCCTTTTTGACATTGATGGTATCCCTGGTCCTATCTATGTGGAGACAAGTGTAGTTTAGAAATTATTGCATTTAAATCTTGCCCGCCAGATAATTGGAATCTTTTTCTAGCCATAGATTACGTGGGTACAGAAACTCTAAGCAGAAGAAAGCAACATGTTTTTTAGACTTTGGGCTCAGCCAGGTGCTGCAAGAGTTAGCTAAAAGGGACGTTATCTTAAAGGGAGATCTGCACATTTCTGAAGTAGTCTCATGCCCTACAATTAAACCCAAGCCTGAGTTCATTGCTGGGTTGGAACTGAATGCAGCCCAACAGTCACAACTGCTGAGGTGTGAAAACTGAAATTTGATAGAGGAAATATTAAGGAGCTCTGCCAGCCCCGAGCATTGCAATTTATTCCATCCTGCTTCCACTGTGACATATCTGCTGCCCTTCTTCTTTCCCTGCCATCAATTTCTTGCCTACTTACCAAGATACTTTTTTACAGTTGGGTGGGTTTAACTCCAAAAATGTATTAAAAGGACGCTCTTTCAGTTGGTACCTGGTTAGCAGAGTGAAGAGATTTTATTTCAATCCTAGTTTAAGTAGCCAGCAGAGACTTTTTACTTCTCTTGAGTATATCGAATACTTTGTAGGACTGAAGCTGTTATTCATGTAGGTCAGCTTATGTACAGAGAGTATGCACATGCTATTTCGTACAGCTATGCTGGGAAAATATAAGATGATGACAGTAGGAAAAAAATTCGGAGAAGCACATAAGTTAGGTTTGGGGAGGCAATTTTGCCATTTTCCGCCTGTTGCAATTTACTCTTCTGTATATAATACAGCATTTTCAAGACCTTGTAATATGAAATCTGCTTTAACATGTCCTGCTGAGCTCTGATTCACAATATGTCTTTTTTGAAAGGCTCCTCAAGCAAGCATGCCTGCACTCCGCAAGCAATACTGCTCTACTGAAATTCTCCTTTCTTTGTGCAGGCTTTTGAACGAAAGAGGAGGAAAAAGTGGGTGGAGATCATTGAATGCAGAGGTCACTATTTTATGTTCCTGCTTGCCATGTCAAGCATCATGTGTCCCTCATTGGCAGACATGCTCAGCTGGAGGAGCCAGGACAGAATAGTCGATTTAATCGCTGTATTTTGGTTTTGGCCACGGGTTTTCTGGCATACATATCTCTGCACAGTGGTAGCCAGAGCTTGGTTCCAGGAGTAAGTGCTTTTCATATGTTTTGTAAATGGATGAGAACAGGTTTTTGCCAATTTTTCTTTACATGTGTGTGTTTCTACTAAATTTGCTTTTTGTCATGTTACAAGAAAGTCAGTAAAAATGTCAGATAAGTGAATCAGTAAGTTGGCTGCTGAAAGAAATCTATCAATTATAATAAAAATATTTCCAAGATCTAGTTTCATAGCAGCGTTTTATGATTAGGCTGTTCTCATTAATACTTATTTTTTTTTGTTGTTCCTGGAGTTTGCTGGTTTATGATGCTCTCCAGGTAGGCCTGTTTTATATACTACAGAGGAAACACAGACTACTGTGACTTTGTTTACAGCATTTGGCAGACCACTTCCCAGAACTAGAATTTATTTAAGCTCAGCTTAAATCATATCTTTTATAAAAACTGCAATCCAGAAATATAGTAGTGGTGCAAAATGATGGTTTTACATAAGAGATTTTTTGGTTTGTTTGAGTGGGAGTTATAGAAATACTCAGCATTTATATAAATAAATATAATTTGTGGCTGTTTCTTAAGATATCTTTTTTCATGAACCAAAGCTTCACTACTGAGGAGTCTGAATGGATTTTTTTGGTCAAGCAAATGAAGTAAATCTGCCTTAGATTACATACTTTTAAGATTTTCTGTAGTGTAACTACTTCACACACGTTTAATTTCTGGGAAATTTCACAATTTCAAGGATATCAGTCCTCTTGCAATGTATAGTATGCTGTGAAGTAACACCCCAACTAGGCAGCTGACCACATCTGCAGATGAATTCTGCTGGTCTGTATTGTGATTCTTTTGTTTTGATAACTTGTTTTGAGGACTTGTTGAATTGAGTAATTTGCAGTGATTTCCCTGCTTGGTATCTGGTATCTCAAACCACATGATTTTTGTCCATTAATTGGAATTTCTATGCCATTTATCCCAATTTATATATCCCAATCAGCGCAGGCTGACTTCTGTGTCTGGGATGGTGTAAGAAAACATGCAATAGTTTATAAATTCATTCCAATCTATTTGCAATTCAGTCTCATGATTGTGAGAATATAAATAGTTAGAATAGAAAATAAAACAAGTTTCATTTTATATATAGCTTTTGTGAATGTCTTGGCTTTTCAGCAGAATTTTTTAATATGTCATGAGGGCTAAATTTTGATCTTGGATCAGTAGAGAAAACTGCCCTATTGATTCCTGGGAATGTCTGGCCTTAAGAACATGAGGCAACTCCTTTGACTAATGAGAGTTTGTCTGCATGGAGGTATTGGAAAAGGTAATTAAAGGTGTAATGCATGTTAATTAAAGTCTGTTAAACTCTCGTGCCCATGATTTTATTAATTGAGTGGCCTGAGGTCATGGTCATTCAATCCAAGATGATAAAGGATAAGGACCCTGAGACAGACATCACAACTGATGTTTATTTTATTTATTTATTTATTTATTTATTTTCCTTTTCCCTAACTTAATAAAAGTGTCAGGATTTCACTCTTGTGGACAAATCCATTTGTCTGATGCAGAACAGAAAAGTAAAATGGGCAAGGGCAGTGCTGGAATTTTCTTTTGAGGAGTTGTATTTCAGTCTGTCTTGAGGTCTGTATCACGTCAATCTTCAGTTGGAAAGACAGAGCCTTTCGTTTCTGGATCGTAATTAATGCTCAGATTTTATGCATTAACAGTAGCCAGCAGGAGAGAGGAAATTGGGAGGGGGAATAGGATATGGTAGCCATGTCTCAGCACAGCCCATACTGAGTTGCTAGGTCAGAGAGGAAGGAAGCTAGCTGCCAAAAGAGTGTATATTTTTTTTTCCCCAGTCTCTGGTAACTCCTGGAGTTCTCAGACACATTTTGAGACTTCTCTGGTGTCTTGCTATCAAATCCACACTTGTAAAAACATGACTTTTGCTGTTGTGATGTTTGTATTGCATGGAGATTGCAGATACTGAGCTGCAAGAGAAAGGCAAACAGTGCTGAAGATCCACTGTTTACAGAGAACTATCTTTGTGGTGAACCTGCCTGAAAAGAGCCTTGCTGGTTCTACAAACATTTAGTTTGCCTGTGTTAATTCGAATCACTTTCAGTTTGGGCTCGTAAGTGGTTAAAATAAAGAACATTCTTGCTGACTGCAGGGACTTCTGTCGACTGAGCGCGCTCCTGCAGTACTGCTGCATAGGCAGACACTACGTCACGGCCTTATCTCTGTTTAGCTTGTCTGTGCTTTATCATGTTGCAGAACAGTTTTAATAAAATAAAAAAAAAAAGAAAAAAAAAGAGGAAAAAAAAAAAGAAAAGAGACTAGTATGAATAGTCGTAAGTAGAACTATCTGAAAGCAGCAGATCTGGAGTGCTTTACACCAGCTGCTTACTGAAACAAAGAGAAGTATTATGAGAGGCACAATAAATGTGTTTGCTATCTCTGCTCTCAGTTGCAGCGCAGACACAAGCCGTCACAGTAATGAATTTTGAAGACTGGAGTTTGGACTTGGGGAATTTTATAAAACACAGTTGTTTTATCAGAGTGTTGTCTTGCCAGCTGTGTGATGCGAGTCTGGTTACCATGGAGTGTGGTCAGTTGGGGGAGACACATCTAGTCAGTAAAACAGCATTTTGTGTGGTAGACTCTGCTGTGGTTTCTCCCTCTCCGGTTTAAATTCCAGTTTGGTAAGGAGGAAAGTAGTGGGGAAAGAAGCTGCCTTTTTGTTTAAATAAAAAGCAGTTTTACCCCTTATCAAACTTACAGACCACATGAGAACTTGTGGTGCAGTACAAGTACAGTATATATACATACAGTGTATCCCTGTAAACAATGTAGAGGTATTTTTCCTCTCTCTCTTACCCTGTTCTCTGGACTCTTTTGTTTGCTGCTCTTCTCTCCTTGCCTTGGTCAGCAGGGTGGGCTATGCAAGATGCTGAGCACTGGCCACCTAGATCTTCTCATGAGGAGGTGGTAGTGCCTTCCAGCCCCTCCTGGAAGAGATTGAGGGTGTGAGAGCTCTTTCTTGTTGCACCCACCTGCTCTACCGCTCCCACCTCTTCCAAGTTCTGTTAATTTGATTCATTTTGGCCAGGTGGCCCTGTGGTGCTGCAGATACCCCAGGCAGCTCTGGTATGTCCATCCGCAGGCCTTGGTGTCCCCCGCATAATTACCGTATTACTTTACAATTAGAAAAATGAATTGCCAAATTCAACAGGCTTGTATTAGAAGCCATTCCTTTCTTTGCTGATTTTCTTTAATATGGGGTTCTTTAATTCCAGCATACAATAGCATTAGCCTTTTTACCAGATTTTGTACTCAATCTGGATGCTAATACATAAATGCTTTTGTACATATAATAAGATGCAGTTTTATAATTTATTTTTTTGTAAAGAAAAACCCCATTGAGGTAATTGTATAGTATCAGGCTCCTACCTGCTGTTGGAGAAAAAGGGAAAGTTTCTAACTTGTTAAATCAGACAATATCTAGAGATTTTTGTCTTTCATAAACACCAGAGTTAGCTTTACGCAGATATTTACATTGCCTGTGTTCCTGTCAGGAGTTGCTGAGGAGAAGTCAGTAGGAATTTGGTGCCTACATGGAATTTGTAATTCCTGTAATGGAATTTTGTGTTTTGAGTCTTCAGAAGTGACCTTAGATACTGCAGAGAGAAGAGTGATTGCACATGAGTGGGACGAAACTATCACAAACCTTAGCTGATGAAAGTTTTATCTTTTGACATTGGTATTTACTTATTTTTTTCGAAGTGAAGGAGATTACTCACTAGAAGGAACAGGTATGATTTGGTTTACTTACAAAGTTTAGGATGTGAACACCATGCAGATGGAGGTTTCTACTGGCATAATACAAAGGCTGAAGAAAAAATGCAGAAATTTTATTGATACAAAGATTGTTTCATACGAGAGGTCTTTTATCAAAAAGCTTCTCTTGTGACACCAGGGTGATTGTGGATGGTTTCCTAATTAATACTTTGGTTGTTTTGAACAAGAGGAGGTCTGGGTGTCCGTCTGAGAGCATTTGCAGTAGAGCAAAGTTTTTACTATTTAGAGCTGAGATGGAAAGTTCCTATTTAGATTTGGTGCCAGAGTCTTTAATAGAAATCATGACTTGTGGTGTATTATAGGTCAGTGTATGTTTGCTAGTTTATATTATGCTGACTAAATTGGCAAAATGCTTATTTTTACTGGTAAACATTCAGGAGGTTTTCTCCTCACTCATTCCTTTTCCAACAAAATAGTATTTGTCGTGAGTGGAATTAAGGCAACATTTTATAAATCATCTGCCCCGGCGATGATGTGAAAATGTGTGGTGGCGTACAAAGATTTCCATTGTCGGGCACCTCAGGGCTGTAGATGGAGTTAACTTTATCCTAATTTTAGTTCTGGAAATTATGGCCATGTAGAAAACAAAATGCTTCTGGCAGTGTAGGAAAAATACAAGTTTTAAACTCTAGCAAAGGTGGCTATTTCAGGCATATTACCAGAATAGGTAACCCTGGTTAATTTAGCTCCTCTCCAAGCCCCTTATGAAGCCCCAAAAGCATTTTTTAACATCTTTAAATTCCTATGAGGTCTAAATATGACCTGTGGCTGTAGGGATGTGAGCTCCAGTAAAGTCCATAACTGCTGGTGGAACGCAGCACTGTGCTTTAGGCTATACATTGAGTGAGACATTTAATTGAAATGGGAAAAGCACTGCGGTCACACTTTAATGCCTGCTTAGTAACAATATGTGAATGTGTTTATGCGTGAGCTAATTGTATCACTTCTGGAATTATTTATACACAGCTCCCACAGGCTGCAAATGGCATTTTCTGAGAAGTGTCAGATTATATAAAATTTATAATCTACTCACTTAGAAACTACTATATTCTACCACCCGTCTGCCAGCTTGAAAATTAGCATCCTTAAAATTGAAATGTTATGATTCTCGTGCTGAAGAATTGTGCTATTTTGCTCATTGCTCCAAATATAGTTTAGAAGTATAGAGAAGGACATCTAAGGACAAACTTAAAACTTCCATCAGCAAGTTTCCCTTTTTTCCCTAATTTTTACCTTGCGTAGTTATATACTAGACAAGCTTGGTTTGGACAGCTTTTTGTAAAAGGAATCATTTGAGAATTTGAACGTTTATTCAGTTTTAGATCCTGAATATTTGGCATAAATGTGAACTGCAGCCCTGGAATTTATAACCACAGCCATAAGAAAAGGAACAAAGCATATTTCATTGCGAATAGTCATGCTTCGCAGAATGAGGTAATGAGAGTTCAGTGTTGGAATGGCAGCTTGTAAGAGGGAATGCCTCTGAATAAAAACGCTGTTGAGAGTTAGTTCAACCTTTCAGATCATCTGGGGTGAGTTGACCCCTCTCATATTACCTTTTTTCAACTGTTTATTCCAGCATGAAGCATTGAAGTATGGTTTATGATGCCTCATTTATCTTACAACCGTGTTAAATGTGCCTGTGCAGACCTGACATCTGTTTGGCAAATTCTTCTGCAAGAACATTTTCAAAGAGCATGCTTTTATACCTCTCTTTTCCCTGAGAGGTTTCGTTCTCACTTGTCCTCTTCCTGCAGGTGAGGCAGCCCTAAGAGGTGAGCCCAGGATGCAGTCTCTGCCCGTCTCCTCCGCGCTCACCAACCACCGCACGGGCCCTCCTCCCATCAGTCCCAACAAGAGGAAGCTCAGCATGGACCAAGGGGATGATGAGCTAGACTGTGAAAACGACCACGTTTCTAAAATGAGTCGGATGTTCAATCCGCATCTGTAAGTGCCTTGCTTCTGTTACCTCTGGTAATTTAGAATTTAGGGCTAGCCTCTTGATTTTTGTGTGTGCTCAAATCAGGCTGCGGCTAAAACTTTGTGCTAGGTTTGTCCTTTGTTCCAGTTTGTACGGAAGATCTGCACAAAGGCTGGTGGGATTAGATGGGTGACTCCTTGTTTTTCTTTTGTTTTCATACAGCATGAAGTAACAGGAATTAGCCCAACTTTAACTATTTATAGCAAAAATACGTATTCACCTTGCAATTCCTAAAGTATTGTTCCTTTGTTCTGCGTAATCCGCTCCTTTCGCTTCCCCTGATCCCGAGCTCTCTGTACTCCCTGCCCATGGGGGTGGGGAAGCAGAAGGAGGGGAAACAGAAGTGCTTGGCGTTTTTTCTGAGGCCGGGAGATTGCGAGCCAGCTGCTCCCAGTCTGCCTTGACAACTGGGCAAGCTGCAGTTGTTGCTAAACATGACTTAAAGGATCGCACCGCCGCGCTCGCAGTCAGATGTGGAATTTTTCGCCCAGGTAAGGTGTTGATGAGTGAGGTGCACGTGTTGGGTAATCATCAGATGCCATTCTTGCCGTGCTCTCATTCCTGGGAAGGCACGGCTGGTTGGCATGAAGCGCAGGCTTAGGGAATTCCTTTCATTCCTGAGCGGAGGAAGCGATGGGAGCGGTTCAGCAGTCCAGGGCAGGCCGATAGCAAGCGCGCCTTTCCCTGCTGCCTCAGCTCCCGCAGCCGCTGCATTCCCCGCATTCCACGCTGCTCTGCACTGTTGTGTTCAGTCATAAGATGCGGACGGAGGTATTTATCCTCAAATAAATCACCACAGTGTTAGTCAGAGGCTGGGCCTGTAGTCTGCAGTCTTGGAATTTGTTACAAATCAGGAATCCAGCGCTGAAGTAATGCAAAACAATAAAAGCTCACAAGCAGAGAGAGACTTCTCATTTACAACATACCTCCTCCTTTCTCCTGAAAACTTAACTATTTACAGCCTTGCCTTGGACCTGAGAATGCTGGTATTGGAAAGGACCAAAACCTGCATTTCTGTGGCGTACGTACATGACACAACTGAAGAAATTTATGGCATTTTTGAATCATTATGTAACTTTGTGGGGAAAGGTGTGATTTTTAAAAAAAAAAAAAAATCTTTGCTAGTGATGAAATAAAACACAGCTGGCAGTTACGTACACTATAACACTTTATACAGCAGAGGCCATAAAAATATTGAAGTCTGAACCAACAGACTTATGTGTGACCAAGGTTCAAAACTAAAAGATACAGTCAGTTATTTCATGAAATCCCTTAGATGTATTTTAAAGCTGTCTGATCTTTTCCAGCATGCTACATTTTTACTCATCTAGTATGGTACGTTTTAACTCTTTTCTGTGATTTTGTATATGAAATTCACATCTTTTCTTCTTAGAATACAAAGCACTGGTTGTCTTGCCTAGTGGTCATGTGATGGGACCTAATTTATTTCAATTAAGCCATCGACAGCAGATGAATTGTAATCCAAAATAGCAGACCCAAGGCCATCTTTTTCGTACTTTATGTTGTAAGTTTGATCTAGCCGTATGAAAATACGCTTTCAACTGAACTTTACAAAACCTCAAACTTGTCTGAAATAACTGAATATGTGTACATTTCAGATATATCAGAGAAGGTCATGAACATTATCTGAATTTTACTCTCATTTCCCTGCCGTCACCACCGATGAGGTTATTTTTTCAAATGATTTTCTTATTTTCCCTTTTTTGGGTTACGACGTTCTGGTTTAACAATAGAAATGGATTACTCCAACTCCAACTTTGTTGAACTGCCCTGAAAATTTTGTTTTGGAGGCGGAAAGTGTATTGTAGAAGCTTGATTTGTTTGCACTAGTGAGAAGACAGTAGATTTGGGGAAAGAAATATTTTATGAAACACAACAATGGCAGTCGCATTGTGTGGTGACTTGGAGGTTCTAGAAGGGCAAGTTTAACAATATTCAGTTTAGAAAACCAAATCCATAGATATGGAGCCTCACGTGGAGACTAGATGGCATAGTCTGGTGATAGCAAAGACATTTTTGTGATTTGGACTCTAAAGGTTAAGTTTAGAGCCTATGTATTGTGAACTTTTTGGGACCAAGTCCCCTGAAAGCGTAGGATGAAAGAGTCAGTGACACAAAAATGGCATAGCTGCCCAAGTCAGTATTAGGTAGGGCTGGAGACTGCACACCTTTGGCACATAGCGGTGTTTAAGTCCATACTCCTCTGGCTGAATGTTTTCTGTTGTGTTAAATGTCCAGATGGACAAACCTTTTTCATTTGGAAGTCAGTTCCTGGAAGACAGAAGTCTTTATAACCACGAGCAGCTCTTGTTCAGACACTTGGGTCTCTGTGATTGCGTTGGTAGAACTGTGAAGCAGTTGTATATTCATCCTCTTAACACCAGCATATTGTGGTTGGGAACATAATTAAATAGGACAAGAATTGTGTGCTGCAGTTCATTATAAATGGTAGAACCTTTTGTTAGCAATTGTATGTTAACTCTTGGGTACCAGCAGCCTCGCAGCTCGGTCACTGTGCTTCAGTGGGAATGAATCCATTTACATGCGTGGGATATTTTAGTAGCAATCCCGCGATGCCAGCCTTTTGTTTGGAAATTGAATGCTTTGAGATATTCCCTGCTCAGGTATAACTCCCTGATGTGTCTTCTTTGAGTTGTACTTGGGTATGTTTATTTTTATCATGGAAAAACACAATGATTGGCGTAAGGTCTCTGGAGTAGAGCGAATCAAACACCCTGGCAATCCGACTGTGTTTCTATAATACCTAATGGAATTCCTGTGCAAAGAACAATTTATCAAAGGCTCTGTTTTTCAGAGATAATTCTCAGCTTTAGGATAAAAAAATATACTTGAAACCCTGTGGATTAATTTTTTTAAATCACTATGTGAAACTGCCTGCCTTACTTAGGGCAGTGTACTGGACTATTTATAAAACTTCTGTATTGCTGGGGTCACAGAGATTACACCCGTAAGCTCCTCACTTGGAGAAAACGAATACTGCCACCCCAAATTAAAACCTAGGCACGGTAATGTGAAGTTCCTTCATTTATGTTTCACACTTCCTTGAATGGCCCTTAAACGTTTTACTTAAAATGCATTCACTGAAGTATAATCTTGCTGAAGTAAATGTGCTTTTTGTACCATGTTCTATTTTCTGGTGCTTTGTAAAGAAGAATCAAGCTTATTTTAAGCCTCAAGTTGAAACATGTCTTTGTTTTTGTATGACTTCACTAAAATCACCTTGATTTACGGAAGAGTAATTAGGAGCTTGATTTATGTAAGAAGTACAAGCACTGTATGTATGGATAAAGTGGCTGGAGAGCTGTACTAGTCTTACTTAACAAATGGAGCTGCTTTGTTATACTTCCAAGGTGAATTTAGCATTTCATGGCAACTCCTGTGTAAAATTACCTCAATCTGGGCATTGTGATGTAAGGGGAACGTGAATGAAGTGTGTTGTACCTTTAAGCGAAGGTCTCGGGGCTGACCTGTGTTATGTGGGTTTCTTGTTTGTCAGGCTGGAGGCATTTTCTCATTTTCACAGTTCAGCTGAAAACAAAGGCCTCCTTCTCCTGGCAGGGAGCTCTGCAGAGCTGACATCAGCCTTTTCCCAGCGGGCGGCAGCGCTGCCCTGAGAGCCTGCGCGGGGAGCGGAGGAGTTTCTTCTGCTCATGGCATTTTGTATGCCAAGTACCAAAGAAAACGAGTAAATGCCAAGAGCTCAACGTTTTAATTTTGTTGTTGTTGTTAAAGAAATTACACTGGGCTGGTTTTGCCTCTCTGATTTTCATAGGAACTAGCAAATACGTAACTCTTAGCTGCTTTTGGGCAAGGGGGGGAGTAATGGCTAATACTTTATAGTTGTGGCAGAGTGATTTTAAAAATAGCTTGTGTGCTAGCAAATTGTGGGATCAAATCACTATATTTAACCTTGAAGTGAATTGATGTCACTGACATCTTCAAAAGGATTCAGATTTTGTGTTACTGGTAAAATTATATGTGAAACTGACCATTTGAGTTTGTATTGGAAAGGTCTTATTTTTCATAGTCACGGAATCATTTAGTTTGAGTACGTCAGGCTGAAAGTTAGCATTTTTGGTTTGGGACAAGCAGGCTGGCGAGTGGAGTATTTTCCCCTCAGTCCCTTTGTCACAATTCCTGTTCAGTTTGGTGGCATTAGGATCGCAATGAAAAATAATTTCTATATGGGAATAATCTTACAGCAAAAATTTTCAGCTGCTAGGTAGATGTCTGAGGAATAATCATCTCTTGATTTGTGTGACTATATAACTTGGCTTTTTCTTGTAATAAAAGAAAGGTCTACATATGAATAATGGAGTTTAATGTAGATCACATAAGATGATAATTAGTTTTGCACATAACCATACAGACCCCGTTTCAAATTCTGTTTCAAATTCTAGATTGTGTCTTCACTTTTGTTACAGTGAAAAATCATGGCAATTCTCATCTATAAAGCCAGGGTAGATTCCTGGAGTTTGGAACCTGCTGTATATCTTAAGTTTCTTACCATGAATATCCAATGGAGTTTGCTCACTTTAATGAAACCATAATAGAAATCACCTTGGCATCCTTTTAAAAAAATCTGCTTTAAGCTGTCCTGAAAGTTACCTGGGTTCAAAGAGCATCGATTCAGGTTAGAACAGGCTTGAGGAGGTCCTTTCATCCAATCTCCTGCTCAAAGCAGGGCCAGCTGTGTCCTCTTCAAGCTTGTAGTAGCTCCGTATTAGAGGAGGACTCTGTCACCTTCCTCCGTATCATTCCCTGAGCCCAGCTGAGAATGCCAGGTGGAAACACTCTGTAGAAGACCAGGTCCCAGTTGCGGTGGAGGCTGGATCCAGCTCCAAGCAGGGCTTGAAAATATTTAGAACTGGGTTGCAGAGGTAGCGTGGGAGTTTTCAGAAAAGTTCTTTGCTGCTAACTACTGCTTTTTTAGGTTCCAAACTTGATGTGGTATTAAGAAATATGTTTACGCTGTCATTTTATTGTGACAAATTGGAATTGAAAAAAAACAAAAACACAACCAAACATACAGCACTTGGAACACCCAAAACACCCAAAATGTCTCTCATTTGCTTGCAGGCATCTTCACTCAGTTCTCTTGGCACAAATATGCCTTTGAAGTATTTTAGGATTAACCTGGTGTTTTCAAAGCAGTCCTGTTGAAGCTGAAATCCTCTCTGCTGCCAGTGGAACTGGGACAATGTGGCTCTTGTTGATTAAAGGGGACAAAGGATTACAGAGCAGGTTTCAAACAGCCTTTCCTAATTTATTTATTTTTCTTTTTTCACATGCATCGCTTGAATGATGAACCAAATCAATCAGATGTATTTTCTCATTTAGTAATGGAGATCACATGCTTACATAAAATGATTCTTAAATTGTTTCCAACAAATGTATGTTAAATTGAACCTTCAGAGACAGACTTGAAAGAGCAAATGTGTGTGAGTTAGTATTTAACACTGAGTTTTGCCGAAGTTCTTATCCAAGGGGGAAAGTCAGAAAGTACTCCAGTCCCTTTCAGTTCAGGCGAATGTAGCCAAGCACATGTGAAACGTTTGTGATGAACAGTTTCAGGGCTACGAATTCATTGATGGCTTATCAGGACTTTCTGTGAAGGACTGATCTGTCAAAGCTTGGGTATATGTTCAAGCACTTGAAAAATCAGGCAATGTTAGTTCAGGTGTCTCCTCTTGCAGACAGAAAGGTTTGGTTAGCGAGCTCCAGAATTCTGCTTTGATGTCATGTTTTCCACTTCCATTTTCCTTCTTTTGCGAAGGAACATAAACCCTCTGCAGGGGGAGGTTGAGGCTCGGGGCTCCTTGGGAAGGACCAAGCCATGTCATCCCTGCGGAGCGGTGCCAGCGCCGGCACAAGGCATCGCCCGCTTGCGGGAGCTGACAAGGAGGCCCTCGGGCCCTGGTGTTGGCTCTTTACCTATATTCGTTTTGTCTTTACACATTTTTGTTTCCTTTCATTCACTCTTGGTTAAAGAGGGGTTTTGCATTGCCTGAGTGATCCTCTCTCCACAGTGGGGTCAGAGTCAGCCCCAATCCAAAACTCCAACAGCTAAGCAAGAGGCAAGAGAAGAACCAGTAACGTTTACAAACATATTCTAGATGTATATCCTAACCATATGGAAACAAAGGTTTAATCTCACTTCTTTTTATTTAACCGTTTTCCCAGATGTTTCCTGCAGTTTGACAGATGTACCATTTGCTAGAAAGTTGCGCTCTTGAGAATTAGAATGTTATGGACACGGTTGCTATAGACAATGACTCTATAAGGGTAAGATTTGGAATGAAATGTTACATTAATTTCTGGTTGAATAAGTGAATTTTTTTTCCCCAGACTGGAAGTGCTGGCCTGGACAGTCTCCTTTCATTTTCCCTCACGCTGTAAGGCGCTATGAAAACATGCAAACTGGCTTTAACTCATTCCTGCAAAATTGCCGAGTGCTGACTCCGAATCCGTGGCGTTATTTACTCGTGTTGAAAGGGGACGAGTATTCCTCTGGCTGTTTCTAGCCCTCCGTGGCCATCTTTACCTTTCCAACGAGTGTCCTGACCGGTAGCCAGCCCTTCCCCCCCCTCTCTCCTCTGAAGGGGAGCGTGGAGAAATGGAGGGGAAACCACCCTGCGTTGGGCTTTTTCCTCATGATTCCCCCAAAAATGCCGGGGGAGACGGGGGGACGCCGGTGAGCCCCCTCTGGTGCCGGGCCGTCTCCCCGCGGGAAGATGGCGGCGCTGAGGGGGGCCGGGGCGGGCGGGCAGCGGCGCGGCGCGGGGGGACTCTTATCGTGACGAGGCGGCGGGGCCGCGCTCTGCGCCTCAGCCGCTCGCCCGGCTGGTGAGGCCCCGGGCGGGCCGGGGGGGGGAAGGGGGAGGCGGACGCCTTCCTCCGCCCGGAGCGGGCCATGCTTACCCCGAGGTTAGTACCGGGCCTCGCACCGCGGCCCCCGCGCCCGGGAAAGGGGGTGGGTATGGTTTTCCTTGAGGATTTATCCCGAGGGGGGGAAAAAAAAAAAAATGACAGGGGAAATAAAAGGGCTTTGCCGCCATTGAAGGCTGAGAGGTTTTGACCTCAGTTATTCGACCGCTTCCCCCAGTGGAAAATGTTGCTGGAGTCTTTGTAGTTGCCGGGATGTTGACTAAATGAGGTACCCACGGCCATACGGCCTGACTGAAATCGAGGCCTCCTTTAAATTTCTTACATAACTTCGCGAAGGCTGTAAGCAAGCTCAGCAGCTCTCCAAGATTTCTCATTCACAATGTAAATATTGTTCCTAAAATACTCTGGAATGTGAACATAGAAAGCAGAGAGCGCGTTTGTTGGCTGAGTGTACCTGCAGGGCTGCCTGCGCCCGGGGGCTGGATGTGGCACCGAGGTGGGCGCAGGGCACCCGGCTGGGACGCCTTCGGTAAGCCATGAGAAAAACTGCCCAGAACATCTGGGGAGAAGTCTCAGCCACACTCCCAGTCACTGCTTCATGTAGCCTTTAATGTGGCACAGATGTACAGTTACTGTAAATAATGGAGGATTCGCACATTACAGTCAAGTTAAGGTCGGTTGCTGTGTTCCTGTCAAAGTCCTCTCTTTAAAGCCCTCGTCTGTCAGAGCTGTTTGTAGCCTGTGTGGACATGGCTGACTTCTCACGGTCTGAATGATAAGGAGTGATGCCTTCTGAATCTTCTTACCGGATTTTTAATCAGTAACTTTCAGTGTGCATAAATCAGTCTTTTAAAAAGGGGGGGAAATAAAAACCCCAAACATTTTTGCTTGTGATTTGCTTTTCTAACTGAAGTCTCTCTTAAACCAGCAGTTCCTGTGAGAGGACACTGTTGATTGCAGAATTTGATGGTTAACTTGGGCGCCTTAACTGCAGAAGTACCCTTTCAAACACACTTTGCTGCTGCTGTGGCTGGGTTGGTTATCAGCTTTTCAAAGGAATTGTTTTACTATGTTGGTATGAGTAGTTGTGCAAAATACAATGAAGCTGTTATTGTATTTATAGTATTTCTAGAAGTTCCAGTAATTCAGATTTTATTAGCAATTATAAACAGTTTGAATAAACTTTTAATGAAACGTTTGCTCCTTTTATAAAACAGTCCATGAAAAATCTCATTTCTTAAAACCAGTTACTTGAACACTGTTCTCAGTCAAAGTCTAATGCCTTACTTTTTTTTTAAATTTTTGAAATTTGTCTGAAAGTGAATTGATATACTTCCTCAGCTTTTCCTTCTTCACATCAGCTGATGTTACATTGTGTATCTGAAGGATAGAGGTCATAATTTGTAAACTTTAATGATCTGGGCCCTTTTCCCTCTTTTTCATAACAGTTGAACTTGGAAAGGCAAGCTGTATAATCCCATCTCCTGACAATTTGACGCAGTTACTTCTAGCACTGTGGCCTTATTTTCGGAGACTGGCTTGTGGTGTTAAAGCTCTTACTAAATAAACTTGCCATTCTCATGTTCTTTATCTTTTATGTCCCACATCATCTATTTGAAGAAAACGATTACATGTGCTCCCCCACTGTAAGATTCTACCTGATGCAGCCTTTTATGTGATTGAACTAAATAAAATCCCATAAACTTTTGAGAATTTGGGGTTCACAGATCGAGTTAAGCTGGTACCCACTTTTACAAAAATTGTTGTCTGACAGGGATTGAGTGATGAATGAAAGTGTTTTTTCCAAATAAAAAAGTAGAAAATACTGTAAGGAACAACCCAGAAAATACTGTAAGAAAATGTAACTGCCATTTTTTATTTCCTCTAACAGTTCTGCACAGTGTCACCACTGAGTTTCAACCCCACCAAGTTTGCCCAGAGCCTGCAGAACAGACTGATGTACCCTGGCAGTATTGAGCACACATGTATGTGGCTAATCTTGTTGCACTAGGACATGACCCACTGCTGCATCTATTTTATGTGCAAGCTTTCTCCTGACATTGGCCCGTAGTTTTCTCTGTGTGATCATAAATAGTTTTTACAGTATTTTCCAGTGACTCAGTATAAAAGGCTTGTTGCGTGTGCCAAGTTTGACTTCAAAAGGATGTTAATATGGCTGAATTATAAAAGCTGCACGTGACCCAGCACATGAATTGGTAGAACATAAGAGGAAATGTCTGCCAGAGGTGTTTGGGTGGGCATTGCATTTGTGGGTACAAATTAATCATCTTAATAGCTGCCCCTGAATCTTTCCAGTAACCCTTCTGACCTTCTAGCTGTTTTCATGGAAGCTTCTTTGCTCTTTCCTTACACTGTCAAATTTTCCTTCCCACTTGTTAGAAATTTTAGGGAAAGTTTTCCCTTTAACCTCACCGTTTATCGTTTGCTTTTCTGGGTGTTTTCCCCCTCCAAACAATTCACAGTGCCTTATGGACATGAAACAGTTCACGCTTCTGCACGGATACTTGTAGTTTCCATTCCAGCAGTGACTTGTCTTTCTAGATGATGTTCTGTTCGTCCCAATATATGCAGTAGCCTGACTCACTCTCCAGATGTGAACGTTGGCAGGCTCCGCTCTATTTCACCAGCTTCATTTGACTTTCTCAGAATGAGGTTGTTTTGCCTTTAAGCACCCCGATGGTATCTTGACTCCTGTATAGTTTACTTTTGAGCTAGAAATAAAACCTTAGTTCTGGGTCCTGACTGGCGACTGTGGGATTGAGTTTCAGGTGTGCATCGATATGTCTGAGTATTGCAGTTCTACTGAAGCTATCTTGCCTTCTTCAGCTTCTGAAATGTTCACCTCTTGTGTCTGTTGGTCTTTACAGTTGGCAGAAATAGTTCTTCATTTGCACATTTTTCTAGTGTGTTGTGCAGGTTTTTCAAAGGCAACTGGAGCTACTGTCGTTCTTCGGAGAATGAGTTACGGGGAGGTGGCTGAACCAGATAAATCTTAAAAGGTTTGGTTACATCTCCTTTGTCCTTTCCAAGAAATCTGCTGTTCCACTGACAGGCTGTTAGACTGTAGTTAGAACAGGGAGGCAAGTGACAACAACACGTTGTAGGTTAGAGGACCAGAAGGTTTCTCTTTGGCTAATGTGATCAGCAGGAGGCTGAATAGTGTTTGTCCACTCTCCTTGAAAACTTAGTCGGAGCTGATGGGAGCTGTACTCAGCTGTTGGCTTCCACCTAGATACAGTTAAACAAAACTTTGAAGAGATGAAATGGGCTTATGTTCAAGCTCCAGAAATCGTAGTGCATTTTAGGAAACTTTTTATAATTGCTGCAATGTCCAGTTATACCTAGGTACTTGTTGCGATAATACTCAAATGTTCCAGCTCCACTTTTTGAGCTGTGACTTTTTAAAAATTTATTTAATTTTCCTAACAAACTAATTAATATTTACAGTTACCTCAGCAGAAATAATGAGATCAGTTACCATTTCAGATTTTTCCAGATATTAATTATATGTTAAAATTTTGTTGTTTACATATCAGGTATGGCCTCACAGAAAACCACTTCAAAAAATTATGGTAGTTTAAAGTGAGCCATCAGGTGTGTAAAACAAAACGAGAACCTAAACAGCTGGGGGAACAGACAGTAGAAGTGCAGAGCAGAGGAATTAGTGAGCAGAGGTTCTAGGTTAATTTCTTTTTTCGGTAAAGTTGAATTGATTTTTACAGTTAACCTGCAGTCTGTACCTGTTGCAGTTAAGGTAATTTTGTCATCATTTCTGGAATGCATATGTATGCATGTGTTCCAGCAGTGACATAATTGTTCATTTAAGAAATCCCAGAGTTTTACTTATGGATGGAGTGATTGATTACCATATAAAGCAATCAGTGCTACCTTTCAAAACAGTCCTATGAGTGTTGGAGAAAAGATGGCCAAACATTAAAAAAAAAAAAAAATTCCTGTGAGAAAATGTAAGTAGGATCTGAGATTGTGTTAATTGATTTTACTGTACATTAGATGTAGATTTCAGTTTTGTGGGTTTGGCGTTTGACTAAGGTCTTACATCATGTGGTTCTCTTGCATTCTTTCGTACTTGTGAATATTAAGCCTTCAGGAAGGGAAGCTCTTCTGTACCCGAATGTTTTTGCTTGGTGCAGGCAGGCAGTAATGGGACACTCCTTTATGCATTTCACAGCTTACTAGGAATTTATTTCTTTTACTGTGAAATGTGTTCTCCTGGTTGATTACATTTGCAAGTAACTATCCGGTCCAAGATTTTATCTCTGAAAATCTTGTTTTGGTGAGGATAAATATAGAAAGTCTGACCTATGTTTGTTTATGTGTAAGATTATCCTATTTCTTGTTAGTGTGTTTTCAGTGGTTTTATTTTGACCTCTCACCCCAAAGTTCTTTCCATTGGCTGAAGCGTTAAGGTGAGAAAAATTTTTCAAAAATTTTTTTAAGGGCAGGAAGTGCAGAATTCTGATTAGAGAGGAGTGGAGAAAGCAGAGGAAAATAGGTAGGGTTGGCGCGTGCGTACTTCTGGCTCTGAAAGAACTTGTGTAAATATGATGCTCGGTTCTCCAAACTGGGCCTGGTGCTCAAATTGAAAAATTCAAAAGAACAAAAGTTCTTTTTTGGGAAGAGTTAAGTGTAATTATTGGTGGTTGGAGAAGCTTGGAGGCGGTGCTTAAAATTCTGGGTGCCTTTGCTGAGTTGTTTCTTGCCTGAGGCAGAAATTGGAGAATTGGCCACCTGCTTCATTTCCTTGTTAGCCACACTTGAATAGGGGATGAAATGGCGGATTTGCCAGCTACAGTCCTGGGTTACAGAACCACTTTGTAGCCAGCTGGCTAGCAAAGAGCTGTTCTGGAGCCCTCCAGAACCACAGCAGGAGGCAGAGCTGCTCTAGTGCTGCTTGGATAAAGGCAATAATGGGAGATCAGTCCTCAGTTTTATCTGTGCATTGGCTTGAACATGATATTTATCTTGTCCAGAAAATATCCGGGGGGGAGGGGAGAATATACTGTACAAATAATGTTTAAATAACAGCAAAAAAGGGGGGCACTCTTTATCTTTCTCAGGAAACCATATCAGATGTCCAGATTCTGTGGATTCTTGCAAAAACAATAATCTCTTGCAAGTTGTCTGCTTGAAAGCTTTTTGAGTACTAAACCATAAAAGGAAAAGGCTACTCAAAGTGACAGGGAAGCATAAAGCTAGTAAAGTGGGATGAAAAAGGGTTATGTATTTAGGTGGCAGCCATTCAAAGTAGATGTGGTTTGAAGAATGTATTGGGCTGTTTGGAGTATTTTTTCATGTTATGAATACTTCAGATAATTGGCTGACACTCAAAGAGCAAACTGCTAATACTTTCAGGTTTTGTTTGGGTTTTTTTTTAGTGAATTTGGATTGCTTACAAAATTCTGAGTGAAACGTAGGATTTTTCCCTCTGGATATATATCACTGTATTTTTGAAATATCACCTTAAGTTCTTGCTTTATTACCTCACAGAAACAAAATTAATGTATGCAAGGAGATACTTTTGTAGGAAATAATCCCCATCACGTGGAGAAGATACTTTGTATCAATGGATTACAAATCCTTCAGTATCCTTTAACTAAAGCAGCTGTCCTCTTTCAGACTTAAGAGTTTGTGAATAAATACATAAAATGTTAGAAAACAAGTATTTTAAAGATGCTGAAAATCATAAAATCATATTTGAATTAGGCTACACAAATGAAAGTTTACTCTTGAGCAATATTATGCATTGAGTTTGTGTAAAGAAAACATCTTACGTGATAATGTAAAAGCACTGTAAGTGGATGCTTGTTCTTTCTGCAAGTGAAACACACTCCTACAGTACAACCATTTCAAGTTAGAGCTCTCTTTCTGCCAAAGGGAGTGTGAAACGTCTGTGATTTCTTCACTGGGAGGTACAGTAATACTTTTGGCATCTGTTCCTTAAGGATCTGCAGGCTGGAAGTGAGTGCAAGCAGAACTGTCCCCTTCGGTGGGCCTCTTTTTTTTCCTTTTCCTTAAGCAGCTGGCAGCCTTAGTCTGTTCCTGTAGGATGAGTGTGAATTACCACCACTGTGCCAGGGAACAGAACAGCCGCATTTAAAGGGTGTACAACAACCAAAAATACTAAGAAAGAACAATGCATTTTAGCTACCTTTGAACTGGTTCCTGAGGAGGACTGAAACAGTGCTTTCAATTAACAAACATTATTTAGAAGCAAACTGAAGCAGACTTTCAGCTAACAGTCAGGATGTGTGTGGTTTTGGTATGACATCCATCTGAGCACATGATGCTTGGTAAGCGCTGGAGCCTTGGTTATGATTCATTGGGGAGAAACATGGAAAACAATGTCTGTTTCTCAAGTGTTGGAGAAGTGAATTTAAGGTTGGAATCGTGTATAATTTTGGTAAGACAAACCTGCGAGTAGCTCGAATACCTCTGTTAGAAGGGTGATGGCTTTGGCTGCTGTAACAGCGTCCCACTGCCTCATGTTTGCTCAGGTTCTCGCCAGTATTAATTGCTAGCTATTTTTTAAGCCAGTGGAGATGCACTGGCATAACTCGCCACTGAAGATGGAGTCCAGAGTTACATATGCTGATTTTGAAGACAAGGTGCAGTTGGGGGATGGTAAAGCCGTTTGGACAGCTGGATTTATTTGTAGTATATATTTTAAAATTATTTTTCAAACATGGTCAGAAGTCGTTCTTTGTAATTTTCTGCCCTTTATGTTTGAACTAAGAGATGTGTCTCTGTACTTGTTCAGTCCATGTGGAATTTTTATGCTAATTCACTTCAGTGAAATATAATTATCTTCAAAGACATGCAATTTTGATTGCCCTTTCAGACAAAGCACCTAATATCAAACCAAGAATGACTTCTCTCAATAATAATAATTTTAAAAAATTGTAACAAACTTTCAGCTTCTAATAGAAAATTATTTTTAAAGTTACATTTTAAACTAAAATTATTTCATGATATGAAATTGATGAATGCTCTATAAATAATTTTATGTACAATTGTTTTACAAGTGGAGTCAGATGTCTGTAGGATTTGCTATTTATATTTAAATAGGAGGGACTCAGAAGTGCTGGTGTATTTTCACAAGGGCAGAGCTATCATGTTACTATTCTGCACGGTGCTGTAAATTTTTCAGCTGGGCTCTGAAAAAATAGTATCTGACGTGGAAGTAGAAGCTTCAGGTGTTTTTCAATTTTTTGCTAAGACTACATAGTTGGAGGTAGATGAATTCAGGAGAGGATTTTTGAGGAGTGGAGTATAAACTGTTCCCTGCCCGGAAGAGGGGTTGTTCTAATTTAGGAAGAGGGAATTATTTGCCTGCAGAAAGGGCTAGGGTGTGGTCTGCTGAGATTACTGAGATAACTCAATAATTTTAGGTATCGTTAGGGAAGGTCTGCCTACTGTGCTCTGCTTCCCGGCCTCAGGCTCATCCCATTTCTCAGTTTGTTAGTCTCTTTTTCCAAAAATCTTTGCAGAAGTTCACTTCTTTATTATTATTTTCAGCAAAACTACCAGTTCACCAATATTTAGGGCTATGACTTTTTGTTTAAAGTGAGGAAGAGTGAAATAGGTGAGGTTGTGTAAAATGGAAAATTTCTTTTGCTTGGGAATTTCAGTAGGTTTGTTCATCACTGCTCACTTGAGAGCCCCACCTCTCTCCCTCCTCCCCTTCCCCCCGCCCCCCCCCCCCAAATGCAGCACTAATTTGTTGAAATCCCAGTTTTAAGGAAAAAAAAAAACAAACTCAAACATCTGGTCCAGCTATGGTGGGTTTTTTTATTATTTCATTTTACAAGTATTTTTGGTGGAGGAAACAAACTTTTTCCTTTGAAAATCAGCTTATGCTTATTAAAACAAAATACAATAATTCTGAACAGGATTTTGAGGGGTTTTGAGGCAGTGAAAAGTAGGAATCTACTGGAGCTGTATGTGGTGTTGCAGCCTCCAAACGGTTAATTTAAATTGTAGTTGACAAGATAATATTTAGTTGAAAACTAGGATTTTTGGCTTGCAGCCAACCAAAGATACTGCATTGCAGCAAGAAGAATGAGCCATCTCCACACGGCACTGCCTTTATCACTTGAACAATGATTTTAGCAACGTCTTTTCATGTTGTTATTTCCCAGGCTATCTGATGGCTGTTGTCCAGGTACAGCCTGCAAAGGCGTACTATTTATGAAGTCCCATGCTCGCTTCCTAAGGGGTGGTGAAGGATTAGTTTGCTGTGTTCAGTAGCCGTTTCAGTACTGTAATTCAAGATGGGGCTACTGTACTTTAAATATAGAGTCTGTTGTGCTGCCGCTAGGTCACACATTTGCATCAGTCATTAGCTCAGGGCAATGCAATTCTAAACTTCTTTCTTCCGAATGCTGATACTGCAGAGTCGGCTTGTGAATTGAAATGGTACCAAAGCTGGCAAAAGATGGAAATGTAGCACTGTGAGAACGTACTTCCTGGTGGTTTGAGTGCTGCTTTATTGTGTCTAAATCTGGCCTATAAAGAAGGATTCAAGAAACACATGATTTTCAGAGAACATCTTGAGCACCAGCTGTGAAACCTTAAAGTTAGATTTTATGGTCAGTTCTGCTAATCTGCAACTACTAATTTGTAATTAATTAAAAGGGAGAGGGAAGGAGAGGGGGGGCAGAGTGGGGGGATCTGAACAGTTAGAAATTGCATTGTTATTCTGTTGGCTGTTCCCTCCTAAGCATGTCAGGGGAATTTGGCACAGAGAGTAAGCTGTGTCCCGAGGTTCCCAAGTCACTGGTTGCCTGGTACCGTATTAACCCTAACTTGTGCTGTGATAAATGCGTTGAGTTTTAATTCAGCAGCAATAGCAGATTTTAAACTTAAACAACCAAGGGACTCTCGAATAGGCTGAAGAATAGCACTGGAGACTTGTGATGAGTTCAGCAAAGGTCCTGTTCCGGAAGAGAGCAGAGATCTGCACCCTCATCTCAAGAAAGATTATAGCTTTTCTAGCTCTTGCGTGAGAGCGACCACAAGGATAACAAAGATACGGAACAGGTTTTATTTGGAAAAAGTAGTACCCTGGAGAAAAAAGGTTGTTGAACAGAGATGAATTCAGGAGTGATGTGAAGATGGCTTTCTCTCTCTCCTAATATAAGAACTAGGGCAATAACAGACTAAACCATTAGATTCTGGGTGAAAAAGAAAAGGAGCTTGTGAAGAAAAGGTACTTAACAAAGCATATAGTTTAAACTGTGGAATCATATAGAGGAATCAACCTCAGGACAAAGTAGTATCATTGTCTGTTTTTAACTAACATAAAGCAACAAGTAACCGTTAGATAACTCTAAGTAATTATTTCATTTATATAAACCTGGAAGGTTTTTCTTTAGCATTTTTGTTGATAAGCTTTGGGGTTCCTTGTTTTCCTCTGTTGGCAGGGCTTATTTTTTTTTCCCTTAGCTGTCAAAGTACCAGCTTCCTATGGTATGCTTTAAAAACTGGGGGGAAAAGACCCTCATAAATGGATTTTAGCCACTCATACACAGGATGTTTAGAGCACTTCACTATTACTTCGAGTCTTCTGAAGGGAGAGTGCATTTTCCATAGAACCAGCTTTTTCCTCAGCTCGCTCTTCTGAGAAAGATAGACTGAGCTTGATGTCTCACGCTGCGGCACGGGGGATGGCCGTGTGTTAACTCAAAGTGGTATGTTCCAGGCTGCCAGTCGTAGCCATGCCTACCTAGGTCATGGTTATGAACAACTGCCTTCACCAGTCTGAATGAAGTACTGATCCCTTGATTCACTGGTTTGCCTTTAATGATGATTAGATTGCTGTGTGGAAAGTGAAATATCTCATACTTCAGTACAAAATCAGTATTACTTTAATTGCAGTGAATGATAGGCTAATTATGTGAGGTTTACTGTTTAGTAGTCATTTGAAATTACTCTTTTAAAGAACGGTTGTAAATGAATGATTCTGAGATGAGTGCAGTGTAATTTGCTTTTCCTTTATTTTCTGATCTGAAAGTTTTGCTTCCTGCCGTGACTCACTGCATTGTGCTGATATCAGCCTATGTCTTTGGAGTAAAATAAACTTGTCTTGGGCTTCATCAATGCTTAGAGAATGCTACAGCGTTAGGAGACAGCGCGGGATTAATAGTACATTAAACGAGGTGTCTGATCTTAATAAAACACGGCCAGTTGTTACTTGGTGCATTTAGACATGTATCTAAGAAATTCTAGGCTCAAAAAAAATGTTGGTTGCCAGAGCTTGCGCATGTAAATCTTTGGCTTATCTTTGAGGCAAGGTGGCTGGATAGAGTAGGCTCACCTCACCGAAGGATTCTATACCTCTCCTCACAACCAAGCAAAACACATTGCTTTGTGTTTCTTAAAGAGATATAATGTTGCACATTTCATTATAGTTTGTAACAATAGTAAGTCCTTTGACTTTTTTCTCTTTCATGTATTAGAAACAAGACTGCCAATGGAGATTATCGGAAGGAGCACAGAGAGCGGAGTCGCAGCCCAATAGAGAGGGCTGCAGCCCCAACCATGAGCCTTCACGCCAATCACATGTATGCCTCAATCCCAAGCTTGACCATGGATCAACCTCTAGCACTGACCAAAAACAGCATGGATGCAACACGAACAGTTGGCATCACACCTACACTGACTTCTGTGGAACGGCAGCAGGTACTGGCTTCTACAAGAAACTCTGGGTGGTGTTAGGAATCCTTGCTGTAGACACAATGAGGACTTCCCAGATGTAAGCAGAACGTATTGTAAGTTACAATAGGTAGGCGATACTATTCTTCAGGCAAAATGTGTTTTAAAAACACACAATGAATGTCACAGCTCATTGTGTTTAATGTGAATAAATTGCCGGTGTTTAAATGTATCCGTCACAGATCTCTCAGCCTTCCTGCTCTTCCTGCTGCTTTACTAAGCTTGTGAATGCATGTGTTGTAATTGGGAATGCAAAGTCGGAGTTGCTCTGTGGTTGAGTGAGGCTCCAGTACCCGTAGGCAGTGACTGTTGTAGTTCACAGGTAAAGAGAGTGGAATAGATGTAAGACAGAAAGAGCATAAAGGAGAATTCTTTACTGAATTTTCCAGGTGAAAGAAGCTGGAGTGACTTTATTTATTTTAGCCAGACAAAAGCATTCATTACGGTGTTCAGAGCAATGTTGTATTGCTATTTCATAGTGACTTTTCCTGAAGTGATGATATTTTATTATTTTATAGTTTATTTCATTTCCATATGCTGGAGTGGCTCTTGGTGTTTGGTTTGGTTTGGGCTGGTTGGTTGGTTTTTAGCTTGCCATCATCGTGTACGTTTTTTTTCCTTCAAAACTGCTGAAGGTGAGCCATCTCTATGCAGTTTATACAGTAACTGTTTTCTTGTATGTCAGGCTCACTTTTATCCCTCTCACAAGTGGAGAGACAAAGCAAGATAATTGAGTAGTGATGAGCTGCAGTGTTGAGAAATTAAACTGGCCCGCGTACCCAAGCTTGTCCGTCCTTCCTTCCTTCCTCCCCTACTGTGGTGCCCTACAAAGGGTAAACGCTTTAAGCGGATGATCTTTCAGAGGTTGGGATTTTTCATATACAGGTTATGAAAGCTGCTTTTCACTGGAGCCGTATACTTTACATCTGCTGTGTAGGTTTTCAGGGTGGTTGGCTACATACGTTAGTCTTTTACCTTTCGCTGTGCCAAAACGCCTAGCTTTACACCAGTTGCTGATATCTTGCATCATTTGGCACGCAGATTGCAGAGTTATTGTTCTGTGCAGAACGGCTCTTCTTTGCTCTCGGCGTTCAGTGATGACAGAGGAGGAAGGGACAGGCTTCCACTGACGACACTGGTGCCCTTTGATAGCGTTACTGCTGCGTCCCAGCCCAGCAGCGAACACCGCTGACACGCATCTATTTTGGTCTGTTTGACTTGGGCTGATTCCTGTTGCCCATTACCAGATTCCTTTCTCTCTTGTTATCTCTGACGTTTTGAGATAGATAGATAGATCACAATCTGTTCTCTTGGGAAAATAGGATGTTGGGAAAATAGGATGTTGAGGTAAGACCTTGCTAAGAGCACAGAGTAGGAATCATACAAAGGAAAAAGCTTATTGAAAATAAGAAACCCTAATTTGATGATTTGTTGGTTTTCTTTTTTTTTTTTTTTTCCACCTTAACATGTTGAACGAGATTTCATTTTACTCTGTTTCTAATATAGAGGTGGGAAAAAATAGCTTGTTATTTTGGCAGCATCGTGTTATTCAGCTGCTCTACTCGCTGTTACTGAATTCCCAGCTTATCTCAATATTTTCATACAAGTCTGCTCAGTGCACCTCTACATACAGAACTGCACCAGGGGATTCCATGTGATGCCTGATCCTGCCTCTCGCATCCTCTGTGGTGCTGGTACATACATTATTGACACAAGGGGGTGTTTTTAACCTCTCTATACAACCTACCTTCTGCATGTCTAAATTACTCTTCTGAAGAGATAAGCATATATACACCCCTCAAAAACTGCTTCATAGATGGGCAAAATCTTGGCCCCTACAAAAAAGTAAATAAATACTTCCACATGTGGACTGCTTACAGAAAAATCAAATAATTCACTTACTCGCCTGTTTTTACTGCACTGGCAGCAAAGTAAAAAAATAAGATGTAAATAGTGTGGTTCCCATTGTCTCTGGACGAATAGTGCTAAACCTTCCCATGAAAGCTCAGCTCTTCCTTCTGTCTTGCTTTTACTCCGTCTGGACTAATGTGCCACTAAACAATGGAAACAGTTTCCTTCCTCGTTGACTTTGTATATAGGTGAACTACTGATTTCTTGTGGCTTTGCTGCACAGATGCATAAAGTGGACAAGAAATTAAAACTCTGTTAATTATCTCAGTTCTGTTAATCTTTTGGACACTTGACCATTAACTTGCATTGAGTATAGCAAAATGGACTCCTTGCATTGTAAAACATACCAAAGATGCAAAGCAAAAATACTCCAATATCTGTGTTACTTCCCTTCAGCCACCTGGAGAAACTGGGACATTTCTTTTCCCATTTCCTGGGACGTTTCCACTTGTTTCAGTGTAACATTTACATAGTGAACAATTTTAAGAACAGTATTTCATGGTTATACTTTGTACAAAGTATACGGTGTGAAATCAAGATTATGTGAATAGACATTTTGGGCCATTTGCTTGTGTTGAGAATGAAAAAGGGTGATGTTTATCAAGTAGTGTGCTAGAAAGGCGGATTATTTACAACAGGAAAGTACTTGCGGTCAAGGCTGGCTCGGGAGCTCTTCAAATTTTACATCTTATGGGCTTATTGTTTTGTGGCTGCAGTAGGGAACACAGAATTAGTCAGGCTAGGAAAGCTCAGCTTCTGAATGAAAAATGATGCCATTAAAACTTGGTTAACACTAAGAAGACAAATACCTGTAAAATTTGTAAAGCCCCTGTGAGTCCTGGAATCAGAAGGGTGTATGGACATAGAATGAAACAAGTATTTAATGTGTTGACATTTAGTAATGCCTGTGAAGTGGAAATGGTCTCTGTAAAATCACTTTAATGCTTTTAATGATTTGCTTTTATACTGCCCTTTTTTCTGTATGGCTGTTTGCCACTTCAGTAACTAGGAACTGAAATGCAATGTGGGGTTTTTTTAATCAGACAGAGAAATAATAGCTGAATATTGGGGGTTTAATATGCTTTATTGAATTGGACAGTTTATGGGTTATTTCACTGCTGGGATTCAGCTCAGTGTTTGTACATCTCAAGTGATTATGCAATGAACTGCTGCTAATATGGCTTTGGCTAATTGCCTTAGTGAGTGACAGTTTTCTTTTTTTCTTCCGTTTTAGAACCGTCCATCCGTAATCACGTGTGCTTCTGCGAACAACCGCAACTGTAACCTCTCTCACTGCCCCATCGCCCACAGCGGCTGCGGTGCAGCAGTGCCTGCCTACAGAAGACCCTCTAGCAGTAAGTTACATGTCCACGCTCTTAACTGCCTGATTTTTGAGGAGAACAAAGCTGTTTCACTAACCTTAACTGTGTAGGCACCGATGTATTAACAGGAATAAAAAGGAGGTGAAACAATGGACACCTCTTTGTACCCTGGCTGCCCAGAGCCAGGCTGGCGCAGATCCCCTCTGGACTCTCTGTGACCATCAAGCCCCAGCAGAAAGTACCAATTCAAAATTAGGGGGAGAGCGAGCTGTTCTTTTTTCTTGTTTTGAAAAGCTTCTTTAAAACAACACACACCCCACACAGACAAATAAGTCATTATGTTTATTTTAGTCTAACTGAGGAACAGCAGCCAGGGCCAGTAGATCCAACCGTGCTCTTATTTTAGGAGCTGTAGTTTCCCCACTCTTTCGGCCGTCACTAGGTTTCTGTGATTCAGCTGCAGTCACAAAAATCTTTCCCCGCAGATACAAATGCTCCTCCAAAGCACATCCCCTCCACCTTTCTCTGCAGGGATAACACAAAAAGCTTTGGCGGGCAGTTGCTATAGCAACCCAGGCAGGGAGCTTTAGCTTTCTACCTTCTGTGCAATTAGTACTTTTCATGAAATCTTTTTGTGCAGCACTTGCTGGGGAGCCTTGGGCTGTTTCTCTGCACTTTCTCTCGCTGTGTGACATGGGGAAAACGCAGCCCCGTTCCTTCTGATGCAGAGACTTAACACACAGCGTTTCCAAAAGTCCCTGGCAGTGAGGCCTCATCAGCCAGAACGTGTCAGGGTAGCAGTAACAGTAAGACGTAGGTAGGAACCTAAAAGTCCATTGTAAGATGATGATTTTTTTTTTTTTTTTTTTAAAAAAAGATCAATGTATTGTTGAGAAGCTGAAGGGTGACCCTGGAGGTTATATTACACTTTTAGAGAAGTCAGTAGTTAGAGTAAGATGTTGGAAGCTTTCTGGAAAACTGCTGTGAAGGTTCTCAGCAAATACTTGTCTCTTGTCACTTGAAGAGGTCTCTGTGCGTAACACATTAATTTTAGCACCGATCGAGCCCTTCTGTAGCATAAAGGACAATGGCACGGATCCCGACAGTGTAAAGTATTTTTGAACGATAAATCTCACTTGGATACACAGATACTGTTTCTAAATTGTAAAACTGCAACTTTCTCATATTTAGTTTGAGGAATTATCACTATTATCATTCCAAATCTATCTTTTAAGGTTCCTTGTTCCTCTTGTAATAGTATTACACCAGAGGTAGTACCTACTGTGGAGGAAATGATTCATTTATTTTTCTGACTGGCTCCCAGCACAAGTCTGTCAGGTAAAAGGAAACCCTGAAACAGCTTCAGAACCAGATTCAGAATGGGGTCTCCTCACACCTGACTGCTATTGGCCGGCTTGGGAGCTGATTGTTAAGAACTGTTTCCATCTTTAATTCTATTAAAGTCTAAATATAAGTTCTATGTACTTGTTTTGGGAGAGGGTTTCCACAGAATCAGAGGTGTAGCTGTTACTATAATTATATATAAAACACTTACCTGGTGCAGGTCACAGAAATGCAAAAACGTTCCTTCTTTTTTCATTTCAACTCCTTCCATCATCTTCCCCGCCCCACGCGCTCCCAGTTCTATAAGGATGTGGAGTCTTGCTTTATGCCCAGGTGCTAGGAAAACGGGGGAAGATGTGGGTTCTGCACCCAGTGTCTGGTGCCGGGATCCCACGCTGCAGTTAACGCCTCTCCTCTTCTGCCTCCTTCCCCACCCAGCCACCGCTGCCTGCGACCCGGTGGTGGAGGAGCACTTCCGCCGGAGCCTTGGCAAGAACTACAAGGAGCCCGAGCCAGTGGCAAACTCTGTGTCCATCACGGGATCAGTCGACGACCACTTTGCCAAAGCACTTGGGGATACATGGCTTCAGATTAAAGCTGCCAAGGACGGAGTCTCCAGCAGCCCCGAGTCTGCCTCGCGGCGGGGCCAGTCTTCCCCTTCCTCTCACATGGTCAATCATAATCACTCGCCCTCCGTGGTCTCATGAAGAGAGGACCGAGACGTTCGTGAATTTGCATGGTTTGACTGAGCTTTGAACAGTGCTTAAAATAGTGTTGGGGGAGGGGGAGATTAGTTTTCAACACATGTTTTTGTGTACTCACTTTTTATTTGTAAAAGGGTGCCCTTAAAGATGATAGCAGGAACTATTTCATAAAGATTCATACGATGTAGCATCCTTTTTTTTTTTTTTTTTCCTGCCTCAATTACCAAAGAAACCTCTGATGCAAATCTGCTGCCCCTTAAAAAAAATAATGCACGCTAATCCACAAAAGCCATTACACTTAGTTGGTTGACCCAAGTGCTTTTTTGCTTTTATTAGCTTCTCGAGACTAGAATTTGTCTGGTTTGCTTACATTGCGCTTTTTTTTGTTTTGTTTTGTTTTTATTTCCCTCTGTGAAGTAATTTTGTATGTATATACTTGAAAAGAACTGTCATGTATGATTTGCACTATTGGAGGAGGACTGAAGTTGCATAGCAACTTTCTGGAAGATGTTAACATTTTGAGGGCAAACTGCTGAAAAAAGGGTTTAAGGATGACATTTCTATCAGTTTTATTTTTTTTATTTTTTTTTTTCTTAAAGCAAAACAGCTTTGGAAGGGGAAGTCTCATACAGGTTATAGGTCTTTCTCTCTTTAGATTTCAGGTGCTTAGTGCTTGCAACTGGACTGCATAATTTACAGAACACGGGCATTTTTTCCTAAACACTGCAGTTTGTTAGAATAGAGCTGAGGTCGGAGGGTTCAATAGTGCTTAACGATGCATGTTTTATGAAAAATAGCTGGTATCTATTAATGTATAGACAGTAAGAATCATAATACTTATTAGCTTTCCTTCAGAATTAGTTTATTTTTGTCAGTAACAATCCTAGATATACTTACTGCTGGTACAGTTGTACTCTATGATATTTGTATTTGATATTCACTTTAGTAGCAGCCAGCAAAGGAGGGCAGCCTCAGGACAGGCCTCACCTGGCGCCGTGCAGAGATACCCCGTGCGTGGTACAGGACGCTAGAGCTTCGCGCGTGACCGAGTACTCGTTCCTGCGTGCAGCGCTGTCTGCCGAGCAGGAACCCGCTTCCTAGAGCCGAGTCTGTGTTAATCCACCCTTAACGAGCTGCAGGAACTGCTACCGTTACGTATCTTGGCTGGACAACAGATTGTTACAGTTTGTGAAATAGGATCTTTTGATTTTTTTTTTAAGCTTATTCATAAACCTATGCCAAGTTGCAGCATACATTCCTCCAGTAGAAGACTTATACAGGTATTACTGCATTTATTATCATTTGCTATATTAATAGCTACTAACTAGAAATTAGGCAGTAGAGGCAGGCGTAAAACCACAGCTGTGCTAGTACTAAGAGCTTCTCTTCTTGTTAAGTGTAACTGCTCTCCCCCATACATTCCATCTTCCCAGTACGGTTGCAACTAGGGCTGTGCTTTTTATACTGGGTGACCTGAAACGATTGGTTCAGTGTAGAAAGTTAGAACTAGTTGGAAGATGAACTACACGTGATGTATTATGGACTATGTTACAGTATTGGGTCCATGGTGGCTTTTCTTTTATGTCGTTTGTTGTTATTTTTTTTTAAAGTTAAGCTATTTAATTTGGAAAAGGTGCAGGGTAGAAAGAGATCGGGAGATTGGCTCTTACTCTTGTTGAGAAGGTGGCTGCTCAATTTTCTTTAAAAAAAAAAAATATAAAAAAAACCCACCACACCTAAGCCCCCAGTTTTTACACATTTCACTACCATCTTACTGGGTAGTCAACGCTTCCTTGCTTTGGCATTCAGTACCCTACTCTCTGTAGGAAGATTGTTAAAAGAACACTTTTTTATATAGGTAACTTTAAGACCATCGTTACGCTGTGCGTAAAGAATGTACAGAGAAATTTGTAGGTATTTTTTGAGGAACAATTAATTTGTTAATGATATGTAGCTATTTAATTTTTCCCTTTCCTTTATTGTAATCATTCTTTTTTTTTTGTTTGTTTGGAGAAAAAAGTTGATCTTTTTTTTTTGTTGTAGATTTGTCTGTAATACAGTAAAAGTGCAGGAACACAGTTATTCTATGAGGACACTGCATTAGCATTAATAGCCACTAGTTTGTTATTGCTACGGGCTACTGAGCATTGTAACAGTAAAATACTAATACTGTAGATGGACTCTGTGGAAAATGTGACTCCTATATTTCTTTGTAAACACAAATAAGATAATGTTTTTAAAGCTAATATTTTCAATAATAGCTGTTTTACAAGGTTACATTTACTTATCTGAGATAGGTAAATGGATTTGAGGGCAATAAAGATTTAATGTGGTATGTCCGGTAAAAACGTATATTAGACACAATAATGTCACGGAAGCCAAAGGGTTGGGGGGAGGCGGAAGGAAACAAAACTGAACTCACCACCAGCGCGAGGGGCGGTGACGTTCCTTCCCGGAGCCGGGCCATCTACAGTCCCGTCGGAAAGATTCTCTCTGTGTTTGTAAATCTGTAATATACCGTTCTCTTGTGGCCTTGTTTCACCTGGAGAAAAAAAAAAGGGTTGGCAGGCCATCTTTTTTTTTTTTTTTTTTGTACTTAAAAGTAGCCTTAAAGAACAATAAAGTGCTCTTAAATCACAGGTGTGTCCGTCGCGTCTCTGGGGCTGGGTAAGAGCCCAAATCCTTTCCCGTAGGCTCTTTGTGAGCAGCTGGAAACAGAAACAAACCCCTGTTGGTGTCGTGCTTCCAGTGGGAGACCCTTCCTGCCTTCGACTGGAGACCGTTAATCCTTAAAATTTATCTGTCATTTCTAAGTGGTGTAATTACCTGATTTTGAGAGAGGCTGGTGAACCAGGCCAGAGCCTGCAGAGGAATTTCAATTCTGAACGCAGCAGAGGTGTCTCCAAATATGAAAAAAAAAAAGAGCCTCCTAAAAAATGAGACAGAAAGTATGAGACAAAGGAAGCGGGCGTGAGAGGGGTGTGCATCGTTAAAGCAAAGGGCTATTTCTGGGGAGGGGGAGATTCCACGAGGACACCTGGAGAATGATTAGTTCAACACCCCTGAGAAACACCCCTCAGGCCCTGCCGAAAGACCCGCTCTAAGAGCCCGTGGGAGGGAGGCCAACCACAACAGGCCTCGCTCGCCTCCCCGTCTGCGCTCGCAGAGAGCTGGTTTCCTTTCAGGAAAAAGTCCTCCCTGCAGCAACATTCTGGGGACTGCCTGAACCGGGACAACCCGCGCTGCGCTCTCTCGGGTCAGTCACTCACAGACTGCCCTGTTTTCTACAGGCTAAAAGGGAGAATACAGTAGTTTTGGGTTTGTTTTTTTTTTTCCCTACCACGTGATTTTTTTTCTAATTAGCAGCGAGTGGTAATTTAGCAGAAAAGGGAGAGCACCGTGGCCTAGAAAAACCGGACCTCAATGCACGGCGACTTCCAGCTCTGTGGCTGTAGTCTCGCCCCTGCACACACACTATTGGTGCCAATTTAATTCAAACCAGAATTCTAACATGGGCAAACAGCCCTGACACCACAAATGCACCGGGGCAGAGTCGGGCCCTGTTTGCACAGTTCAGCGAGTGACCCCTCCTCAACACAATTTCCACGTCTTTCAAGCTGCGTTAGGTGTGAAAATTCACTTCACACGAAATACAGGGACAGTGACGGTGTGACACGACAGCGGTACACAACAGGCCGTGCAATGTGTGTGTGGGGCACGGGCAGTACAGCTCGACCTGCTCAACCTGTACTGAGAGCTGCTGCTGAACGTTCAGCTCCTCTAAAACTACAGCCGAGGGGAGTTTGCCGGGGGCACCACGCTCCGTGTGACCCACGCCGGCTGCCAGCGCGCTGAAGTCGGGCGGCTGCGGAGGAGGAGGAGGAAGAGGAGGAAAAGGAGGAAGAGGACGCTGCAGGGACCCACAGCAGCTGCCCGTAAAGCAGCGACACGACTGCGCGGCGTAACCGAACCCTCAGACTTGAAAACTGGCACACACACAAACCCCGAAATTGTCACCAGTTCGCCATCAGCCAGCGGGGCTGTCACCGCTGCAGGAGCAGCAGCCGAGCTGTCGCTGCAGCTGGGCCCAGAGCTCCCAGAGGGTCCCGGGGGGCTGCTGGGGGTGGGAACGAATCCAGCTGCTCCTGGGAGGCCAAATCAGTCAACGGAGAGAAGATGTAAAATTGTCTTTCTGCCCCGTTCCACAGCCTTCACGCGACAGGACTTGCTGCGCTGAGGACTGACTTACGTTCCCAAAGAGGTGCTCCACAACGTCTCTGTGAATGAAGCCTTCTCCAGTGACCAAACACCCCGCCGGGATGTCGTGTCGCTTAACCCGATACCCTGGCAAAACACAGCAGAGGCACTTCCAGTGTTAGTTGTGTAAGAGCGCGACTCGCCAGTGCTGGCACACGGCGCCCGGCCGAGGGGAACCATCACCACTATCTTTAGACCCTCCTTGAGGAGCAGTGCAATAAGAACCCGGCATCTTCCTGACCTGCAGGAGCTTCCATTTCGTCTGGCCCGGACACGGATCCAAGTACGTCACACACGGCGGCTGACGGGTGTCTCCAGCTGGATCACGTTGTGTGATGAAGCACACTTCATCCCTGAAGAGCCCATGACAGAAAATTACACCAATTTAATAACTAAATAGTTTTTTTAACCTCTCCTTCACTGGGAACATTCTGCCCCTCTCCGTGGAGCAGCAACCTCAAGTGCATTTCTTGGGTCTAAGACAGCCAAGATAGATCATTTAATTGGATATTTTCAAACTGCAGTTACATGTAGCTCCTATAGCAGCTGCCTTGTCCTCCAGACAAAGCTCTCCTGTTTCCCTTGGTGCTCTCCTGACCCAGCGCACAAGGCACCAGCACTCCGTGTCTCCAGAGGTGCAGGAGGAGCCTGCGCTGTCTCAGGAGGAGGTTCGCCTCTGGTGGAAGGGAGGGTTTTACAGGGCTTCCACCCCCAGGAGAGGTGCCGAGAGGTTGGTGGAGGCGGCACTTCTCACCAAGAGTCACATCTAATACACATCTGGGTTTTCTCCCTCCATCAGCGACCTGGGCTGGTATCCGTCACCTCTGCGCGTACGGGAAAACCAGGAATAAACCCAGGTCAGTACTCGGCCTTCCCGCTGCTGCTCAGCCCTCCCTCTGCAAACCTTCCTGACTGCAGCGGAACTCCCAGTGCGTTCCAGCGCTGCCCCAGGGGACGCTGCAGAAAAGGGAAGGGGAAAGCAAGTCATTTCACCCTCAACCTAAAGCCGCAGACACCACTTCTTTCTCCGGTTCTCTCATTTCAGATTTTCCCTGAGACATTTAATAGTTTGCAGCAAACTCGGGGTGTCGTAACACAGCACAGCCCGAAGGAGCTGCAGCAGCAGCAAAAACAGTGGTTAAGCTGCAGGACAATAAACTAAACTTCATTTTTAATGAATATTAAAGGACAAGGACGATTCTGGTCCCAGTATGTTTTACCTGACACAGAAACGGCAGGAGAAGCCTTGCAGCAACTGGCAATCTTCCATGGAGCTCTGGAGCTTTGAATCCCTAAATCCCATTCAGGACTAATCAGGAAACACCTTTACTGTGCTCCTCCACCTTTACTGCAGACTCTCTGCTGGGCTGGGCATCAGGGATAATTTCTATTTGCAGAAAAGTTTTCAGATTTTCCTGCTTAATTCTTCTTGGCAAATCCGACCATCCCATTTGCAAACCCCCACAACTCCCCAGGGCACGCTCCGGAGCAGCGCACGGAGGGCTCTGGGAGCGGGACCCTCTGCAGGACCCTCTGCAGGACCCTCTGCCCCCACTCCTGGGGCCGAGACAGGGAAACTTCAGGCAAAACACTCAGTCTCTTTGCTGATACCATCCATGTTCTCGAACTTCACCCCCAGGATTTTCCCTCTCCTTCCACAGCAGTAAATATGGATTTACAAGAGACGGCTCTTGCTGGACCATCATGGGACCCGTGAAGGGACACAGATGCCTCCACCAAGTCTTCATACAGGGTTTATGATGTTTAACACGGACAACACTCACCTCAAAGAGGAGCAAGAGCAGCAGCTCTCCAGAAACACCCCCTTCGGATGGGACCCACGTACACACCCTGCAGAGACACAGTGGGACGGAGCCAGATGCCAGACCCGACCTGGGAGGAGCTCCTCCTGCCTGGCTCCTTCCTGCGCTGCCAGAAGCGGACAAGGGACAACGCCGAACCAAAGGTGGCCTCTGTTCCGGTGTGAGAGCAGCGTCCCTAGGAAACATTAAATAGGAAATTCTCATCTTCTTTGTGACCCAATCAGGCACCCAATTCATCAGACAACAATGCGCCGCTAATTGCTGTATCACTTCAGCATTTGTACCCGACTGACAGCACGGGATTAGTCAGACATGGATATGCAAATTGACACGCAGTTATATTTTAACAGAGATGGAAAAACCTGAATTTCTTTTTCTACTAAAGGCTACTTTTAAATCATGACAAAGCAGTTACTGACTTCCAGTAAGGACACACTTCATTATATTCACATCAGACTGTTTCAATCTTTTTTTGCTTGTAGATGGGGGACAAGTTCCCCCGTTCATTCTAATTCTACATTTTATTTTGCTAAGCAGCAGCTTTCTTAAATACCAACGAGAACATCTGTCTTCTCTCCATCACAGAGACAGACACAAAGGCATCTGTCAGCATGAGGCTGTGTCAGCCACACGCCTGCTACATTTAATAGTCGAAAGGCTGCTTATCTCAAAACTGTTTACTCAGTTTGGGCCAACCCTGTGCACAGAGAACACTCCGACAGCGTCCTGCTGCTCACGGTGCAACCCACGTGTTTCTAATCCAGGAAAACACAAAGCTCAAATCTCCTGCTTCTTGAAATATTAAAATAATGTGGGTCTAGTTGCATTACTGACACCTGGCTTGGGTGCTAAAGTATACATATCATACACCACTGCTGCTGCATTAGTTCTGGTTAAAAACAAAGTATACAAAAATACAGGATTTTTTTTTGCTTTCAGAGAATAAAAATGCTTCAACTAGTTTTTAAAAGAAGTTCTTAGCCTAAAACCAGACCTTTGGTCTTCCCTGATCCACTGCAGTCTTCTAAACTTGGTTTTTTGGAGGGCAGAAGCGGGGATGAAAATAACAGACAAAATAACAATACTCAGAGATTAAAGCAAAGGCCTTTCCTCTTCCTTTTACTTCCAAGTGACAAGTTCTTCGCTTTTGCAGAAGAAAATGCTTGTATTCAAATAGTCCCACAGGTCACACAGCATTGTTAGGGGGGTCACAGCAGCAGCACAGTCCTATTCTCTCACTTTCACTGACATACCTTTATTTAACTCGACATTACGTTTATTCATCAAACTTTTTCTCAAGGCATTATTGGTTTCTGCCATCGCTCTGGCTGCTGGAGCTTGTTCTGGTTTATATACCAATATATACCAATTATATTATATACCAATACAGACACACCTTCTTTGAAAGCAAACCCAAAGTAACAGAACTGCAGAGAGTTAAGAAAACCTTAAATTAGGTCTTACCTCCTGCCATACCAGGAGTCGCTGGTATCACCTTGGCTTCCCCCGTGGCGGTGGGATGTGGAGCTCTCTGTCCCCATCGCTCCCGGGTTATTCCCTTGGTTGAGCCCTGGCTGCCCGTGGAGAGGCCACCTCCGAGGAGCACAGGCTCCGTGGGTGCTGGAGGAACCCCCCTGCTCCCCAGGGTGCCTGGTGGGGGCCAGCGAGCCTCACCCCTCATCCCTTCATGCTGTGAACAATCGCAGGGAAGCAAAGGGATTTCAAAAATTATCACCAACCAGGACATGATTCAAATCATAGAATCACAGAATCATTTGGGTTGGAAGGGACCTTAAAGATCATTGAGTTCCAACCCCCCTGCCCTGGGCAGGGACACCTCCCAC
>JAOTQQ010000003.1:20884030-20918406 GCA_026546715.1 Gallinago undulata | reverse complement strand
CAGGTTGCTCAAAGCCCCATCCAGCCTGGCCTTGAACCCCTCCAGGGATGGGGCAGCCACAACTTCCCTGGGCAACCCGTTCCAGTGCCTCACCACTCTCACTGTAAAGAACTTCTTCCTAATACCTAATCTAAATCTCCCCTCTTCCAATTTAAAACCATTGCCCCCTGAATGCAAGAAATAGGCAAGAAAAGGACACCAGGGGAGAGCCTCCTGCCACCAACCTGACATCCCCTACCAGGGAACACGCAGGAAAGGAATTAACTGGAACAGACCATCTAATTGGAGAAGAGGGGCATTTGTTCTTATTACTCAGAATTGCTAAACATAAAGAAAAGTCATCCTCTGTGGTGAAGGCCTTTTTCAATCTTAATGGTAACCTTTCGTCGCTTGTTTGTAAGTCTCTGCTCCCCAGTCGTTCCCATACCTCCCTCAGGAATTTGACAATCCAGATTAAAAATCATTTCTTAATCCACGGGGCGATTTAGCAAAGGAACAACTGAAACCAGCAGCAAACCTCTTTCTGCAAGTAACCAACGTTCTCAGTTTGTCCCCAGAACACAGGCGTGCGTGCGTACATCATTCGCCTCGTGTTTTGACGCAGCCTTGGGGGTACCTCGGGAGAGGGGGATTAGCTACTCCAGGGGAAATAAGAGCACCCAAGGCCTTTGCCTTATCGTACCGAAGACTGGGCTGCCCGATGTGGGCTGAGAACAAGGGTGGGGACAGTGACCTGCATCGCTGTGAAATGCGTGTGATTCCTAAAGACATTGTCAAAAATGCACTTTTTCAGAGAGCTTTGCTTCAAACCACTCCTCTGTCATTTCATGCATGTGCTAATTTAGCCTTCAGATTCCCTGATCTATACGTGATGTCATTACTTCAAATGTGGAGCTTTGGGGTGAGGAAATGAAGAAAAGCCCCAGCCTGCACAGCCACCACTGCACCGAACACGGTGTGACTCTAAGGCTCTTGTTTTAGAGATTTTTTTTCTCATGGCAAGAACAGATTTCCTCAGAACAAAAAAATAAGTCTTTTGTTGTTGCCAGGCTCACAAACGCAGTCTGTAACGCGTGTCAAGCTCCCACCTTTCAGCATGATGCAAAATCAGCAGTAATAAATCAAACAGTGACTTTGCTGACATGCCTGTAGCTTAAGTGATTAATGCAACAAATAAACAATTTCTGCTTGGAAACACAGGAAAGAGTGTGGGATTCTCCTCCTGCTCTGCCCTGTTATAGCTGAGCTCGGGATGCAGTTTTGGTCCTACCAGTTCTCACAGGAAATGTGAAAAATGCCTGGCCAAAGGCTGAGGATTAAAGTCAATAGCACATCCACCCATAATAAATACATCATTAAAGAAAGAGAAGCTAATGAAGGCAAGAAGAAATACTCTCCTACTTTTACAAAAAGCTTGTTCCTTTTAACAGATGCCCCATGACAGATCCCACTTTCTCTCCATTCTGTCCCTCTGTGACATATTCCCAGAGCAAATTATATGCAGAGAAGCGTTAATTTTACCCACACAGCTCCATACGGCTCACACATCAACCCGCTGCCTTCCCCTTCTTCCTCCCTCCCGCCAGCCCCTTCCCTCCCTCCCTCCCTCCCAAACACAGGGCACTCGGGTGCTGCCCTGGAGCCTCTTCACTCAACCCCTGAACCAGACATAAAGCGCCTTGAGGCTGCCATAAAACTAGAGTAAATGAAAGAAAAATCTGCGCAAGCCTCCAAAACCTGCAACTCTACAGATAGTCCTTTGAACTGACATCTTCTGAATTATAAAATAACTTCTTCCCTTGAGCTATGAATAGCACACAGATCTATACTCAGAATGCTGATTTCCAGAGCTCAACAAAAAGAAAACTGTGAGTGTTTCCAATTTGATTTGCTGCCCAGAAAGTCACATCTAATGCTGGTATACAGACAAATAAAGCACCATCGCTGCCAAATATGTGATCTTGCTACCAGAGAATCAACAGGATTTGGAGCCCAGGACTTCTTTACGCTACCCCATAGCCGTTAAGAAATTTGTTTTCTGCCTTTATGATATTAAGGAAAGGATATAGACCATTGCTTTTATATGATTTGCACAAAGCTCAACTGATTTGTTGCCTGTTTTTCCTGCGCAGATACCTAGGTGTAACCAACAGAACAGTATTAAAGTGTTTCGGTGACTAGAAAGTTTTCTTGCCATGCAGTTATTTTGGTTATAACTCAGGTGAGCAATTATAAGGCTCACTTATACTCTTACACTCACTGATATCTCACCACAACTACGTTGTGTATTCATAGAACTCACTGAAATCACTGCACAAGGAAATATCTCACTTGAATTTTTCAGCAGCAAAATTAAAATCAGGTTATTATAAATAATTACATTTGGAATTAATTCTGTTCTTGAGCCATTTAGCTTCACATTTTCAAGTCTTTCCACACAGCCACAAAACAGATGTGTTCATTTTTAAATTAAAGAAAAAAGAAAACAGATTCTTGGGAACTGAAGAAACACAAAACAAAAACCTCCAGTGTTAGGAGACCCAGCATCAACTTTTTGAGAGTTGAGAAAGCTACAATCTACCCATCTCCTCAGGAAACCTCCAATGCTTAGCTTTGCAGCCCTGATGTGGGAATCAGCTACACTATAACCTCAAACCAAAACACTTCCAAGAACTTGCACACAGGATGGTGTTAGGGAGCATAAGGAACCTTCATTAAGGTACAGGATCACATCATGAAGCTTCCAGATACTTATTATTTTTTTTCGCTTGTGGGTGAGAAGTCTGCTTAAGCAAGTATTTTGGTCTAATTCCTCTGTAGCTACTACTCCTCCTTCCTGAGAGTGCTGGAAAAGTTGGGTGACAAAAGAGAAGTAGCACTTCATTTCAGTAGCAAAGGGAGTGAAAGGGAGCAGCTGGGTAACCTACACCACCTCTGATCTTTGGAAACCTTATCGCTAGAGCAACCCAAGAGGAAGCCCCAAAATAGAAGAAAATTGATGTTAAGCCTCAGAACTTCCCATAGATTGACAGGCCCAGACCAGAAAAAGGGATGTGCAAAGACCTGCCAACAACCAAGGAAATGAACTGAAGCTCTTGGGAGGAATGTAAACTACTCAAAGCCAATGACAATACCTCTGATGGGAAAGCTCCCAACCTGGGGCATCCTTGATCCATTGCTCTTAAAGCCTCTAACAGGAAGCCAATTTCCTTAGAGCTGTCTTTCCTGGCTCTCCTTCAGGTTCCTCTTCTTCTGGCACTTCTGCTTTTCTTCTGCCCCTTCACATCTCCCATCTGAATGGAAACAGGGGAGGAAAAAAACTATTTTTGCATGGTAGGACAAAAGAACGGAGCTTCACTACAGCAGAGATTGGGGCAGCGGGCAATGATTTAAAAGGATTTCAGTTTATTTGCTCTTCTCTAATAACTCAAGTTTTAGATTTTTTTGTGTGTGTGAAAAGTTTAACTGGGGAAAACATCCAATGACTACACTGTGAAAGTTCAGTAAAACACAAAAATGTCACTAACACCACTACAGAATCCAACAAATTGCAGGTCATGGCAACGTACCTACACCTCGTATGTGGTCCATGAACAGGTCTCTGCATTTCACTCAGGAAATGGACAAAAAAAAGGTTTGTTTTCTCCCCTGGGGTACATTTGTAATATATAGTCAGAACTAATTAAGAAATTTTTGTTAATTAAGAAAATTTAAAAAAAAAGTCCAATTCTTACCCTGGATCTCCATTTTCACATCTATTCTTGCTTCCTAATTCTGCTGTTCTGTTACCAAAGTCAACGCACACCTTCCTTTTGCAAACGAATCCAAACCTTTAATTCCAGGGGACAGAAACTTTAACGGCAGCGCAGGCCTTGAAGAACAGAACCCAGGTTACTTCCAGCCACTCTCAGACTGGATCCCTAATTTATATTACCCCGATTTCCACCTGTGCTAATAAACCCGAGCTTAACATGGACCTGAATCCCATCGGGAGCAGGACGCACTCACCGTGACACAAGCAGTTATGCTCCCAGCTGTCAGAGGGGTAACAAACAACACAAGCCTCAAAACCAGAAATCATTTTTAAAAAGTGCACTCAGCTTTTCCCTTCCCTGTATTTCTTTTCCACAAGAATAACAAAGCTCTTCTGTGACTCCTCACTATTATAGCTGATTTGTTAAACAAAACCTAATGCTCATCCTCGGAAGCTTATTTTCCAGCACATACATGCAAGAAAGAGCAAAACTGAAACAGCAAGCCTTTAAAAGTTAACAACAGATTTATTTAATTCTCTTTTACACACATAAAGTTTTTAAAATACATGCTTAATTTAAGATTGTCTTTACATTTGAAATCGGACTCCTTTTTGAATTCCGAAGCCCCGTTTAAGACATCATCGAAGTCTGGCTTAGAGCATCCAGAGCTGAGCATCCAAAAATCAAGGGAAATGAATCTCACTAACCACTTCTGAACTCCTTGTCCAGACTAATTAAGAGGCATTAACAGACAACGTCAGGGATGGGATGTACCCACAGCACCTCCAATCCCTGTTCTATTCCACTGCCTAGTGGACTCAGTCAGGCTCCCTTTGCTGTGCCAGGTGCTCGCTCAGCCAAAGAGCCTCCCCCAAACACAGCTCGGGCACCGGGGGGGGAAGGAGGAGATGGTGTGACTTTCTTTGGCTTCGCTGGAGGTCTGTGGTACAGCCCACGGGTTCTGCCTCAAACCATCTTCCCATCTCTGTGACTACTACTGAGAGGACAAAGTCGCTTAAAATAAGCAGTGCTTTTAAAAATCACAGGAATTAATTACATTGATCTCCAGACTGTGAAAGCTGGAACATAACATTTTGGCTTGGAAAATTTATGAAGCCACCATCACCTACTGCTATAGCAACACAATAATTTAAAAGCAGTCATCTGGTCAAGTTCTGCCGTACGTCCTCATGGTGTGAGCATCAGCCCCCTCCTGACACTCAAGTGACATTTAAACCACATCCTTCTCCAGCTTCTCAGATCAACAGGTACGCTGATTTTCAAGCGTTGGGATAGCTTGATGCTATCGATCCGAATCTCTTAATGCCATTCCCAAATGCTAACAACAGGAAGGTAAATGAAGTGAGGGATGCTGTGGCTGCTGGAAGAAAGCGGAGCACACACCAGCCGACTGCTTCTCCCTCCCCAGGCAGAGCCCGGCCGCAGGGAAGCCTGCCCTCCAGTTCGTGATATCTGACCACCAAACAACACCACCACTCACCAAAATACACGTAACCGAAACGCCTTACCCCAGGATTTCAGAGAGCAGTTGGTGGGGACACCCTCAGCATCAGCTGCTGCCCCGCTGGGCTCGTGGGGCAGCACACGTAGGGCTCACGCATTCCCAACCACTGCCCCAGAGAACAATCACCAACACTGCCCAACTGCGTGCAAGAGACACACGACGTAAACGTCTTAACTAGGGGAAAATTCTCTTTATATCTGTGTGACCAAATAACTGTAATGTTCTTAAATTTATGCCATCTATCACGTAAAAGCATTCCCGACTGGGTACCAGTAACAATATACAACCACGGGGTGGAACTTGAGTAAGAGTTTTTCATTAAGAGCATGCATGACCCCTGCACAAGGGTAATTCAGACAATGAAGGACACGAAGGAAGTTGAACAGTAACTTTAGAAAGGTAGGATGAAATAAATGAAAAAAAATAATATTAGAAATAAACCAAAAAGAGATACAGGACCTTTTTTTAAGCCTTTTGTTTAGTGTGTCATCTGAAAAATAACTTCAATTACACGGTTTTTAATAGCGCCAAAGTTTGACGTGGATTGACAGAATTAGAAGAAAGACAATTACCCATGGTAGTCACTGATACCACCTCCCCCAGCACATGGACTTTGAGTTTTCCTTTAAAGTGCAACCACAACGGCAGTGCCTGCTGAGGGACAACCCCTACAATCAAGGCACCACCCAAATGACGTATCCAAAGTCTCTGCTGCGTGAATTTCTAGAGAGTTCCAAAACTGCTACTGTTTAAACAAAAGGACAGTGATCCTTTGCTCGTGACAATAATAAACAAATGCAACGCTTTTATAGCCAGTCCATGAGCACTATGAATAAATGACCTAGACAGCCAGCCAACTTGTCACATTCCTTTGACGACAAGAATTCCTGCCATTCCTTTTACCAGCAGCCTGACAGCCAGCTCCTGCGGTGACATCGCTGGGGGTTCTGGCCAAGGAAGAGGCACAGATGCGGCCCCAAACTGGACCTACCTGACCATTCCCATCCAGCCACGTCCACCTGACCGTGTCCACCTGCTCCTGCCCGCTTCAGAGACACTGCAAAGCAGCAAACCTTACCCCGGCTCCTCCTATTCCAACCAGGTATCTATATACAATTATAAACAAAACATATCACTTGCAGGAAAGGAAACACCAAAATCTACCATGCATCTCCTGTGGTGCAAATAGACACTATTGAGAGCTGGGAGGGAGAGCCATGAGAACTGCCCAGGAGTATGAAAACACATTTCTTCTGTTTGCATTACTTCCAAAATAATAATGGAAAATTATGCTCAGACCTTTTCCTTCCTCCCCACCGCCCTCCCTCTACAGGTCGGGAGTGAATTAAGAAGGCTTTATAACAACAAAACCTCTACTAAGGCCTAATTACAATTATTTCATTCATAAATAGCTTACGTAGAAATGTGGATCTCCTATTTTAAGTAAACATCAATATTGGTGATTTGATTCACAAGGATAAAACACATGCAGTGTGATTACTCACAATGGCAAGGATGCCTCAGAGAACTAAAACCCCTCATCCCCTCCCCCTCCACCAAAAAAAACCCAACAAACCAACAACCAAACCACTAACCCAAAACAAAGCTGCAAGTATTAAAAGAAAAACTAACAGTCCCTGTTTAGGAAACAGGCAATTCAACAGGAGCTGCCGGTGATGTCATTGCATTTATACGTTGCCTGAGTCACAGGTTCCTGAGGAAGTGGTAACACCTACAGAATTACTGTATAAAAGTCAGACTTTGAAGCATGAAATGAAAATAAAGACACTTAAAGGCAAAGCAAACCCCCCAAGCAAACTGATACCTACTTTATATAGATTTCCTCACCTCTTACATGAATCTGAAAGAAGTCTGTCACTAGAAATCAATTTGCTTGTTCATCCACATCCCTCCCTTACCAGTGATGCACCAAGCACTGAGAGGGGAAGGAGATGTTCATGGGGGAAAAATAAAGAGAAGGGGGGAAGGAAAAAAAAAAAGGACATGAATTTCTAGCTGTCAAAAACTGGAGTTCAAATGCATTCAGAGTGAGCCAGACTTGGAACCTCCAGGCAAAAGCATTTTGACACGATGTGGAAACAATTTTAGCAGCATTTCTTCACACGGTTTTAGCCCATACTGGTTTTGATTTAGAAAGGAAAAGCATTCCAGATATGGGACACCAGCTTGTGTTTCAAATGCACCAGGCTCCAGCAGCGCTGCCTGCCAGGGATGCACCAACTGCAGCTTCTGAAGAGAGTGCACGTATTAGACCAAAATTGGGGAAAACACTACTCCAAAGAGTCCTCCAAAAGAATGAAATTAGAATAATCTCTCCCTTTTCTTATTTAGTTAGTGCAGAATAGTATTTCACTAACAAATCAAACAATGAATCATTCTGCTGAGATCTTACAAAATCAAATGAGCCGGTGCCAAAAAGCAAACTGAAGTTACACACAAGCCTCAAGTTTTGGATGCTCAAAGGCCACCAAGGCAGCAATCCACAGCCAAAGGAGCTGAGAAGAGAAAGGAACTGCATGGGAAACAAGTTACAAAGAATAAGTTTTTAAGAATTGTGCTTTTGATTTGCAGCAGTACAACACTGCGTGTATTTTTCCTGCTAGCTTACTAAAACATTTTTTAAGAAGTAATTTGAAAATTTTAGCATTTAAAACGAAACGCACGTGTGCATGTGACCTTCAGTTCCAGAGGCAAAGTCCATTGTCCTTTCTATCAATGTCCTATATAAACATCTATTCAAAGAACAAGAGGAAACAGGCATTTAGGCTGCTATAGTAGCTGGAAAGACAGTGTGTGCTCCATGCCAGCCAGGAAACACAACACACGCTTGTTTTTAGAACTCCTGACTGCCCCTTTTTATCCCCGAGCCCAAGGAAGCATGGGCAAAGAGCTACAGTGGGAAGGGACTACTGGCCCGATTACACAGAACCAAACCCACGCGATGGCATTTGCAAAGTTCAGGCAAACAGCTGATGGGTTCTGAAAATCTCTTCGGAGAACGTCCTAAATAAGTGCACTGGGTTTGAAAAAGATGCTATTGTTAAGTCACAACAAGCAGATAATATTGGCAATTACTGAGGGCAACAATTAGAACCTGAAATTACAGATGCTTGGAGTACCCAACTGCTTTCTTATCCTGGGGTGAGATCATTTGAAATTAAGCGAAAAAATGGTTGCCCTAAGTTACAGAATACCTTAAGGTACTTAACATCATTTCTACTCAAGTTTATTGCTATTAATTCTTTTGGGAGTAGCTTCGTTTTCCTTTCCGCAGTGCCAATTTCCTCGGCCAGGTTAAAACAATTCCTCAAGTGACTCACACCAAAGACTTCTCTACAACCTGGACAAAACACCACCCACTGGCTGGTGGAAGATTACTGAATTTCAGCTACTGTATTTACAAAAAAAAGCGGCTACAAATTAGCCCAAGCCACAGCCTATTTTGGTTAACACTCCACAGCGTCAAACAGTAGTCAGGGATACTTCAACAGAACAACGGGCTGGGACAACAGACCAGTTTCTTTGACCCAGGATAACTGAGAATAACAAACAGAGATATTTTTTCCCAAGTACATATATCCAATTACTATACATTTTACAGATGAAGAGTCAAATAAAAGATAAGAAATCTAGGAGCAATGCTACCACAAAGCAAGAAGTCCCGTGGTCTGTCCGTTCATCAACCACAGCTCGCTATCAAGAGTCACCATCTTCAGTGGTAGCAGATGAAAGGGTTTCAGTAGAAGAAAAATGAGACTGAAAGCACTGTCAACAAATCGTTAGGGTTTTTTTATTTCAAAAGCTGTCATGTGCTGCACGGATAAGAAAATGAACTTTTTAGAAATTATTACACTGGATTGTTGAAGGGATAACAGAGGGAAAAAGCATATGTTAATTTCAAAACTAAAACAAGCACCACCTGTGTGGTGCCACAGTATTTTTAAACCCTCTCAGGGGTCTGGAGAAGGTCCAGGCAGCTGTGGGGGAAAGAGCTGGAACGGAGATGGGACAGGTAAATAGGGGTTTCATAGGTGAGGAATTTACACAGTACCAGAGTGGGACAGTCCAAAGTCCTCCTAGTGTGGTATCTGCCTTCTAAAACAGTTAATCCAGCTGCTCTAAAAGAGAAAAGGTACATAGCTCCCTCTTGAAGGAAAGTTTCATTTCGGCAGGATATGCATGAGCACATCTGCACTGAAAATTGAAAAAAAAAAAAAAAGAAGAAGAAGAAGAAAAGGAATTAATGAAGCCATGTCAAAAGACTCAGGAATAAAAATGGTAACAGGCTTGGGATCTGGACATCTTTCAGACTACGTTTCTTCGGAAGTCTGCTAAAGTTTACCATGCTGCAAATATTTCTTTCACGACTCCCTTTGGAGTACAAATGCTTATTTGTCTCCAAGGAAAGTATAGCATTATTATTATTTTAAAAAATAATAATAAAAAAAATGTGGGTTTTCTATGACAGCACAAGTGAGAAATTGGAAGAACATGTGTATATAGATGGCAAAATTATTCAATTTTGCTAATACTCGTGTTCCATATATTTAAGGTGAGCATCCAAATCTTATACAAAGAAATAGAAAGAACTTTACACAGAAAGTGGACTAAGAACATCAAAGATGAAAAAATGAAATTTTAAGTTTCTGTCACTGGACTTCTCTGACGACACGATACCAAAGCCACACACAACACAGGGAAGGGAAAACTATTTTTCCATGCTCAAGCTCAATGATGTCAAGGGCTAGAGTTTCCTTTGATGTGCCAAAATAACTATTGCACTGTTGACTTCTCCTGAAGCAGAATCTCCTTTTACTTCTTGGGAGTTATCAGCTTCCTAGGAATCTAAATCCTGCAGTTCCATCCCTTGGTGACTTTCTCAACCATCCTTGTCCAGGCCATCATGAATCTTTATTCACAGATCTAAGTGTAATTTTCAAACTTGTGCCTTTTCTGCCTCACAGACCCCAATGTGGAAGACTTAAGACTGAAACTAGCTCCATGGAACATATTCTCATGTGGGCTGAACCACCCACTGGCTATGACTCTGCTGGCTTTAACGGCGCTGAGAGGATTTACATGTGACAGAAAGGAGGTGCCGTAAGTGAAATTTACTCCCTATCGACAGACTATGACACCGGTGAAGAGGTCTGAACAGCACACTGTGAAAGCAAGGATGAGAGCAAGTGGAGGGCTTTAAAGAAGAACACTCTCACACAGCATCTCAAGCTCCTCACTTCTGTGAACGTGGTGCTACTCCATAACAAATAATAGAGTTCAGTCAGCAAACACATTGAAGGGATGACGCTGAACAAACTCTAGTCAGCAGAAGTGTGGAAGCGTAACAGAGGCCACCATTCCACGAGCTTCTGCAATACTCAACCACAAAAATTATGTCAGCAGCTCTCCACTGAGATCTGTGTTCTTCTAACACTATTAAATGTCCCCAGATGTGCTCTGTAGGTGTCACAGTTGCCTTCTGCGAGACAGTCCCACCCACACTGCCATATAATGCCATTACCTTTCTGTTGGATACTTTAGGAAAATGAGTACGTTCCTCTGGGGCTGTCCAGTCCCTCTTTCCAACAGATTTGGTTTATACCTGAAAAGCCATGGTAGCTGTTGGGTTCTACAACGAAAGTATGTGTTTTGGCTCTTCACCGATGCCTAGGACAACATGGCAGCACAAATAAAATTTAAATCCTACCTCCTTCATGAAGCAAGGTAAAGTTTAGCTTCTTCCTCTATTAAACACAATAACTGGAGCCGAGGACTGTGCCAAAATCCTGCCATTGAGTGCGTACAAGCCAGTAAATAAATGTATTTATCCGTTTAGAGTATCTGAATGTGCATTCATTCATTTGAACGGACTCTCATGACTTTTTAACTCAGTAGAAGCCTAGATACTGAGTAAAAGCAAAATAAGAACAACTCTGGTCTGCAAGGAGAAAGAAAACAATGTTATAGTTAGACAACGGAAGTAATTGCAAGTCAAACTGAAGTGTTTCTGAACATCAGAGACATCTGGGAAGCATATGGACAGGAAACAGCTCAGCCTGAGAGCTGTATGTTACTGAAATTACAGAGGTAAGGAAACATTGCATTAACCCTGAGTTCTGAACCTTTCGCTCTTGCATACTTCTCCAGTTAAACAGATACTCTCAATGTACAGCTACATGATAAGCAGAGTTTCAGACAGTTAAAATCGTTATTAGCGTTTATCAGATTTCAGAAGGATATCTACTTTTCCAGTTTTATATAACCAAAAACTGCAAAGAGACATTTACACTCCATGGTCAGCAACTCCAAAAGATGAAAATGCAGATCATTCCCTTTAAACCACCCTGGTAGTGGTTGAGGATTAGGTTGGACTACGGCATGGCTAACAAAGTTGGAAGTCATTTGAGCTCATAACTCATTATGTACATTAACAAACTGCTTTAGAATCAACATGTCTTGTTGTTCATTACCTGACCACCAAAAGATCAGTTTCCTATGATTACTAGTCTTTCAAAAAAATATATTTGATTCATAGATATTTTTATATTACAATGAAGTTAGCTAAACAAGACACTTCCTTAAGGCAATTTAAGAAACCAGTTAAATGTAATTAATATGATAGCTTAAAGAAATAGAAAAAAGGGCTATTTTAGACACTTGATGCAAACCTCAGCATGTTTCAATAAATCTTTTATGATCGGAATCTGGGAATTGCAGATATCCTTGCTTTTAGGCAAATTGACCTGACAGAACTTCTTCTGATGTGGCATAAGAGAAAAGCTGTGGAATTGTCTACACCAAACAGTCAGAGCTTATGTTAAGGAAGTGTCCTGGCTTCAGCTGAGATTGAGTGCAGTTAAGTCAAGAACTTCTTCAGCTTCCCATAGAAGCTGAGAGGGAGCATAGAAGGGACAAGCTGGGCAAAGGGATATTCCACACCAGAGACCTCGTGGTCAGTGTATAAATGGGGGCTGGCTGGGAAGCAGTGATCCACAATCGCTGCTCAGGACGGACTGGGCAATTGAGTGGTGAGCAACTGTATTGCATCACGATTCTGTATATTCTTTTACCATTATTACTATTATTTTCTCTTCTGTTACTGTTCTGTTAAACCATCTTTATCTCTCCTTACTCTACTGGGAGTCCTAATTGCTGGCTGAGGCTAAACCACAACAGGAAGGAAATAAAGTAATTGGATTGATCAACTAATTTTCATAATATATATGACACATAAAGACTGCTTGGCAGATAAAGTGATTTGCATTTTTTCTGAGTGAGTTAGCCCATAATCCCCACAATATAAAGCCATAAAAGGGATTTCAAATATACTTCTAAAACATTTCCAAGATTAAAAAACAATATATTCACTCTCAATTTTGTAATAATGTCCTTTGGTATTTTACAAATCCATTTTTCTCAAGTTATCTTTTAAACTCAAGGATTCTCACACTACTGCTTGTGCTCAGCCATAATCTGAAGCTGTTCCTGACGTTGCAAAAAATGAAAAACTTCAAATCGAACCAAAATGAAAATCAGAATTAGTCTTCTTTAACACCTGTAAAGTACTGTATGACATCATCCAAGAACAGCAAAGTTAGAGAACCCGTTTCCTATTCCTGTTAAGTGCTTCTCCACAAGCTTTATCTGAATCAATGATTCTCCCCCAAAAGCAACTTCAGTACATAACAGAGCCTTCTCTGAACTTAAGGGGAGTCTCATGATGATACCAATGCACCGTGCTCTCCCCTGTGTAAATATAGGTCAAATCACTTTTTTCCATAGCATGAAATGATGAGATCTTTACAGAGAATAACACCTCCACTGACACAGGCAAGATCACACTATAACAAAGAAAAGGGAATCAATTGTACTACAAATATGTCCTTTGAACAGCAACCAACATGTTGTAGGCAGAAGGTGTAGGTTCTTACCTACTCCTGCTCTCCTTTAAAGATGCAGTTTAACTCCCAATAGCAGAATATTCTCAATCTTAACAATAAATTCCAACTAAAGGGGCACAAATCTGGGAAAGATGAAAAAAGACATTTAGACATGCTGCTTGGAAATGTCCATTGACAGTCAAAATAAAAACTGGGACAAATAAACCAACAAAATCTACTTAAGTAGCATATTTTATATGTAGGCCATATTTAAAAAAGAAAGAAAAAAAGAAAGACAAGATTTAAACATAACCACATTGCTTTAGTTATTTACACAATAAAAATGAAAACGTGGAGAGTTATATCCATAACAGACAGCTTTAAGGTGAAGACATTAATGCCAAAATGTAGACTCTATTTGTTTGTATTTGTAGCAGTCAGAATGGGTAAGCAATCATTAACTTGTCAAATAACAGATAAAAGGCAGCGTTCCAGTCCAAAGTAGGTCATCTTCCACCTTATTCAGCTGATTTTCAGACTGTTTCGTCATCACTCATGTCCCAGATCTGCAACAAAAAAAGGAAGTGTAAATTTAGTTTGTGGAGTTCAAATATGCTTTTAATATACCGTTATAAAATTGGTATTACTATTTAAAAGGAAGAATAAATAACATTTATGGACTGATGACGAGCACCAATGGAGCTTTACATAAAATTCAGTGTTTTTTTCTCTTCTGTCAACAACCTACACACTATTCATAATTTATAATTTTGGGAGTATTTTTTAACATATGCTTTTCAGCATTTGTTCCTGAACTGTCAGTTTGGTTATTTGCTATTTATTATCATTTATAGTAAGTTGTAGACCAGAAACCAGACATTTTGTTTTGGTTTGCTGACTCATTGGCACATACTTAATTTGGATAATAACGTATAACAAATAGCATACTTCATTAAACACTGCAGAAAATTTTCATTATCATGAAGAATTAATTGTTCTCCAAGACTTCATTTTGAGCCCAAATATTAGATCTCATAAATAGCAGCATAAAGCTGAGAAGTTATGTGGAAAATTGTACTTTCCAATTGTTTAAAGAAATATTAAAACTACACAGATTTTTTTCTTCAATACAATTTGTACTTTTACTTTGCTACTTGTCTATGTTCAGTAAGCGGTTGTAGACTAGGGGGGGGAAAAGTGAGTATTTTCACAAACATTAAGGAATCTGGTCTCCTTGTGAACGTACTACAGCATTACCACCAGTTGCCAGGGAGCAGAGCAGATGAGCTGAGGAAAAATACAGGGACTTGCAGCACAAGTAGTTAGTGGGGGCTGGGGAAGAAGAGAACATATTATGAATATATGCCCCAAGCTTTTTCTTAGAGAGAAATGTGTGTGCTCTTAAAAGGCCTTTGATGATTTTTTTTGAGGTTTAGCTCACGGCAAATAGCCTTTTTCCCCTTGGCAGGGCTTGCAGTAGCTTAGGATCAGGTCTAACACGGGTACTCAGCTTTGAGTTGGATTTAAGAATATCCAATTTATAATACATAAAACTTCATCTCTGACTTTGAGCTTAGCAGTAACTCTGCTGCAGTACCATGACAAGTCTCGTTGATTACAAGAATCAACAGCCCTCAAAACTGTGAGCCCCCCACTGCGAATGACCTAACAAAACAGGGGCGGTCATTTGTCCCTCCGGAAAACCAAATTCAGTTCATTTGTTCTAAAACATAATTTATGTGTTGGCATCGAGTGGCCCACTAAATTATTATTCTCTCATTTTACATCCTGACCACTAAAATACATCTATCCAAAGAAATACAGAACGCGAATGTTTATTTAGACTGTAAATTCTTCAGGGCACAAAGCAGCATTTGCCATGTGTACGGTGTCTAGTACAATGGGGCAGTGTTCACAGCCGCATCGTCTGACACCCCAGCACTAGTGGTAGACAAATAAAAACTACAAACAACTCCATTTTCTGGACAGGCAACAATGAATATTCATCTATAACTTTAATAAACCCCTTCACAACAAAACGTAGTATTTCTGGTATTTTAAAACATTCTGAAAAAAAAGCTCTTCAGACCCAACCTCAGAAAACTGTCACTCATATAAAACCAAACATGTCTATGTAGTGCTACAAGCTGTGTAAAATGAAAACTCCGAGGGGCAAGATTTTCTCAATTCCTAGAAGCGTTGCAAAATGGTGGTGTGAATCCTTATGGAAAATACTGAAGGAACAGTTTGTTTACAAAAGGAAAAAAGAGTTTTCATCCTGCTCTAGATGAGCAGCTTGGAGCTTGCCAAGGCAAACACAAATGTCCAGCTCACCAGTCAGGGTCAAGGATGTGGAAAATAAATTCAAAAAACAAAATCTTTAAATAGAGTTTATGGTATGATTCAAGCTGGCAAAAAGCAAGAAATGCAAAATTCAGAGCGATAGTCCATCTCTCTCGAGCACACTCTCATTTTTGAAAACAAAGCCCGCAGACCGTAGCCCTCACAGACACACCTCTCTGTCAAAGCAGCACAAGAAATACTTTTAAAAATACACCAGGAGGTGATTCAAAGGCAAAAGGGAAAGCAGCCAACCGACAGCCCTAAGAAACCCTTATCTACCGAGCAGCTACAGCGGGAGCGCAGCCAGCGTCCCTGCTCTCTGCTCTCCCACCGCCCGCGCTGATCCGCAGGGTGGGCGAGAGGCAAGAACACCCCCTCCACCTCCCCCCCCGCTGCGTTGCCTTGGTTTTTAGAGAGAGGGTGCCAGCGATGGTAGTAATTTCGTGATAGGAAAATATTTCCATCCAGGAACTGGCGAGCTGTTCCGTAACTCCCCTAAAGCCGGGAGAGCCTTTTTGCTTTACACGTCCAACGCGCAACGCCTGCCTCGCTCCAACAGCCCGAACCCTACGAGCAGCAGCTCCCAGGGCCCTGCAAGTTCTTTTTTGTTGAAATTAAAGGGCTGAAAAGCAGCTCCCTGAATTTGGCCGATGTAGTCGAGGACGGGCAACCCATAGAGGGCCTCAAGTAACTTGAGGACTAAGAGCAGAAGCAGCTCAGCCAGCCAGCAGCAGCAGCGCCTACTGGGTCACTCAAGAAATAGAAGGTTGTTAACAAGAGGATCAAAGTGAAGAGATTGACAACTAATTTCTCCAGTCTAAAGCACAGCTCTTTCCCCGGAGTCTTTTAACGTAAAAATATTTGCAAAAAGACCGAAACTGAGGTTCAGAGGTATTTAACCGCTATGCAAACATCCTGGACTGAGAATTATTTTTAAACGTGTGAAAAGTGTGCTATTATTGTACTTCCAGAAGAACAGACAGTTTTGTAAGACAGTTTACACTTCATCTTACTATCAGAGCAGTCACTGTGTGCTGCATCTTGCTAAGGTTTATAAAGAACAAAGCAGTAATACCTTACTAATGACGTGCAGAGGGGGGTGGGCAATATGGAGCAGAAGGGGAAAATTCTATACAAAAGTTACCAATTGGATGTTAACATAAAGAAAACAATCCACACAATACTGTGCAAAATAAGTTGTGTTAAATGTTCATACTGAGAGCTAAATTATAGGGTCTTAGTTAATAGCAATACACCTTTTCATGAGAAGACATTTAAAATACAAAGACTATGACTACGCAAACTTCGGACATTACTTCAAAAGAGTGGAAATTTTAAGATAAGGAATCCTGAAATTCAGAAAGACATGAAAGCCAACGCCTAAAATGACTGTAACACAAAGAATCTGACTTCCAACCCAAGCTGAGGATTTGGATTTTGTTTTCAGTTCTGCTCTGTCCCACAGCCCACCTGGGCGAGTCGGAGCTAAGGGCAGGAGAAGGCATAAAGCAGGGAGATAACCCAGAGCCAACCCCCTCCCTACAAACCTGCACACACTATCTCCATAAACCTCTTTCTTCAAATATGTGCTTTTATATTCAAGCATCTTTGTAGGAGTTCTTAAATTTCAGATGCAAATTATGTCTATTCAGGATAAGAAAAGAATTCCCGAACTTGTCTTCTTGAAATGACAAGCCTTATTCTCCTACATAATAGGAAGAACAGGGAAAAAACCCTGTGTATTAAATTAACTCTTCACAAGTTCCCACTGATTGATTTTATACAGTTCCAGATTAAGTGTTCAATAAATCCCACTGAATAAAGCGTTTTGCATTTCCTTTGCACAACAATAACACCCGGTACCCGAAATTTAACTTCCACCACCATGGTTCCAAAATTGGTGCTCACCTACTGAAGCAGGTAGTAGCTTCGCATCTTAGAATTAACATGTGTAATTCAAATAGATAACTGCTGTTTATCCTATAAATAAACTTGCAAGAATATAAAGGTACCCTTAGGGGATTATTAAAAGTTTCTCGCCAGCATGGATCTAGAAGGATTTGCCACAAAAATGGCTACCTCATTAAGGGAGACAAAATAAACAAACAAACAACCCCCACAAATACTATTTTCTACACACAACTGAGTTAAATTTACATACACATGTACCAAAACACTTTGCTTAGAAAGACCTGGAATAGCTTTATTATGCAAACCACAGTATTTACTATGTTATAAATGCTCCAAATACGGTGGAGAGTAAGTAAAGAGTAAAATTCTACAGGCAAGGGCTAAAAGCAAGCGGCTACATACATCAAAGGGCACAGCTGAGTTTCACATGAGAACACACAGCTTCCCAGATCAATTAAGGCTTATCACATCTTAGTCTTTGATTTTGAAATGTACACTTACTCGGGAAATCTAAACAACTGGAAAAAAGAATACATCCAAGCATGTGTTTAAATTTAAAGCAACAAAGTTATTTTGTAGCTACGCAATGTGAGCTTTTTTTTTTTTTTGATAGATATTAGGTTAAACGTGCTTTTGTTCTATGCTTTACCAGCGAGACAATACATCACAACTTTTGGCAGCCTAAAATACTTTACAAAATATGTGTGTCTAAATATACTTGTACTAGAAATGAACCAGACACAGCAGGCTGCAGTAACACTTCCCTGTGCAACTGCTTCAGGATTCTTCTTGGTCCACTGGCTGCATCTTTCAGGAATGGCAACGGAAATGAAATTGCAACTTCAAATTCATTAAACGCCCGCAAGTTCTAGCACGCAACTTTTTCAGACTCCATGGTATAGACTGAGGGATAATTACAAAGTTCAGCACCCTCCTTTCATCTGGGATATTTGATGCACACTAAGCACTACCCTTCATCTCACTGAAACTGAAAACACTTCAAGCATTTTGTGTATTTGACAAGCCCTTCCCCATCCCCCTTTCCCACAGGAAAAAAAGCCATAAATGAACAACCAACACAAAGAGTATTCTGCACCAACCTGAGCGTTTAGCTTTGTTCAGAATTTATATCCAGATGCGTGTCAGAGCCTGAATAGTGCACTCTACGGGGAAGTGTTTTCTTTGCTATCCAAGAAACCCAAGTCATGCACTCAACAAGGGTCCCCTCTTGCTCCCAGCGGCAAAAGCTGATCCTACAAGAATCGCAGTGGTTGCTCCACGACTCTTCATGAGGTCCACACCTCGCTGGTTTTCTGCAACAGGTTCCTATCTCTGCAGCAAGATACAGCCAATGTTTTTCAGAAATGGCTGCTAAATTTCTATAATTAAACTATAGCTAAACTCAGTTTTGGCTGGAATCTGAAGAATTATCTACAGATCAGATAGCAGATACTCCTTACTTCAGTTGACACAGAAATGACAAACTTAAATACACATGAAAAGAAATTAACCCTTAAAAAAAAAAATCAAAGCCACAGATTATAAAAACTGCATTTCTTTCTTCAAGCTGCTTTATTTAAACAGCAGGGAGAGAAAATCATAGATGATTTTTCCAGATCTCTGTACAACAGTAGTCCTATCCCCACCAGTTGACAAAACCAAGAAATTCCTGGCATCCCTAGTACCTACACAGGTTCCTTTTTTTTTTCATCTCTACTAGAACCTTCACAGCCTATCCTGTCCAAATGGTTTACTATCTTGCAATAAAATTCAAGTCCATCAACTTTGTACTTTTTCTCAATGATGGTGTCCCTGACTGATGCTTGTTCTCCCTTTAGAGACTTTTCCAAATCTCTTCAGCCCATAATCACAGCCTAAAATCTAGGTCAAGGTCACGAGGCATTCTCATTTTGATCTCAACCAACAGCAACTATTTTTTTCTTCTTCCAGTTCCTCTTACATACATTTCTCTTCAATGTAAGTATAATACTTCTCAAGTGGCCTCCCTCTTCATACAAACTGCAAACATTACCCCTCTCAAAATGACCCTACATGCGCTTGAAACCAGACCATTTTCTAAGTATCTTGCAGAACTGGCATCTGAAGATTCCAAATGCTTTGAAAGATAACTTTAAGAACAAAACAGAAAAAGGCAAGTAAACAGTACAGAAAGTATTTGTTTACAGTGTAAACTTTTAGCTAGAATGCCTTTTAAATATCCTCTAATAATACATTCCAAACAGACATACAAACAGTAGCACTGGACACTAATTGGTCCCTCCTGATTTTATAGCAGTTTTCCTAGGTATATTCATCAGATTATTATATGAAAACATTAAAAATGAATTTTTTTACATGACTAGCAGTTAATGAAGCAATACAATAAAAGAAACAAAAAAATGGACACTAGGTTTTTTTGGTGTAAGAATGCTTCAGACACATTTCCTTCCATTGTTTCTTGTTTTACGAGGGGGGAAAAAAAACAAAGCAGAGAAGCAAGCAAATACAAAACCCATTTCTTTCCCCCTCTAAAAATGCTTTAGAGCTGAAAAAGCCATTTTTCAGGGCACAGCACTTGAGTTGTTGGAATGATGTATACCTAAGAGGATAGTTTCTACTATGAAGTCTTTCCCTCAGGCTCTTAAAAACTGAAAACAAACAAGTGTGAAAACAACCAACCAACCACCCTCCCACCAAGCAGGTTTGATGATTGCCATTATCCTATTCTGTATGGGATTTTAAACTTCATTTTACTACACCAAAAAGCACCTATCCAAACAGACTGTGTGTTTGAATGAAGCCACAATTAATGTAAATACCGTCATAGTAATGAGTAGATCTGATATAAACCCTTTGACTGAGATGAAAACAAAAGTATTACAGTATATAAAAGTACACATTCAAATTCTTCTATCATCTTACTCCTTTGATGTGCACAGATTTTACATTAAAAATAGATATATGTGTAAGTCTATATTCATTACATTTCTAAGTCCTGCAAAAAAATCAGTATAGATGTAAACACAAGTTTACTTTCAAGGGTTGCACAGACTTGTACAGGAAATCTGGCTCACGTACCTAAGTGGATTTATCAGAATAATTAACACCATTTATACATCTGAGTCTGTACCATTCCAGTTACACAGACTTCATTTGTTTTGCGTAAATCAACAGCTTGTCATGTTCCACTACAGCTTTTTAACTCACAGGTGATGCACAACTGCTGTCTAAGACCTGTAAATTTGCTTTCAGGTCATACAGAATCAAACATTTGATAATTACTTATTATAAAAGAGCAGTGGTTTAACTAGACAGGCTATTCAACTGATTTCGGAAATAAATAATTCAGAAACAATAAAGAGATTACAAAACATGATACTTAAGGTACTTGTAGTGTTTTAAGTGGGGTCACAGAATGACTGACTGAGCTTGATTGGAGGATACCTCTGGAGATCACTTTAGCCATTCCTTCAACTCAAAGTGGGGCCAACTAGATCAGGTCACTCAGGGGCTTGTCCAGCTGAGTTTTAAATATTTCTGACATTTCACAGCCTCTCTAAGAACCCCGCTCCAGAGCTTTACCTCAAAACATAAGATAAAACCATCTCTTGAAACAAGGATCATCTTTGTCAAATTAGCCCATAGCGATCAGATACCCATAAATAAACCCTCTATCATTAATATCCTCACAATGTTTCTTTCTAGCACCTACCCATGGTCAACAGAGCAACACCTTTCCAACAGAAGAGTCATCTACTTCCAACCTTCTCAACAGCTTAAAGATGCTAAGTTAAAAAGGTACAGTTCTAGGCACCTAGTAAACCAGATAATCGTTATATTCAAAAGAGATTCAGACCATAATTAGATGGCTGGTCAGACAGGGGACACATTCCTGGATGTGCACTCTGACAGTCTGCGTGAAGAATCAACCATCTCACCACTCTTCACAGAGACAGAGATTAGGGGTGGAAGACGGACCTAAGATTGGTATTTGCAAACCATGTCACATCACGAAGGGAGACTGCCAAATGTTATGAAGACTCTTCAGAAATGGAAAAATCTCCCTCATTTAAAAAAAACCCAACCAACAACCCAACTTCTACAACTTAAAAAAAAAAAAGGCGCACAGAAATCCTTGAAGTTGTATTGACCATTTTCAGATGAGACAGGGAATGCAACAGCAATAAGAAGTATCATTGGAGGGTCACCTAACTCAGCTAAGAGTCACGTTTCATCTCTATGCCTAAGGTATTTTCTTGGATAATCAACCATACTTCATCTTCACAAGTGTAACTGGCAAAGTCAAACAAAGTATGCATTATTCTAAATAATCCTGAAATCAAGAATATGGATCCTTTTCAGCTCAATTACCATTACCAGAAAATAGTATTTGGCAGGAAAAAAACTGACACAGATTTCCCACATGCAGTTATGTCATCTTACATGGACATTTTGTACATGTATTTAGTATAAACATATTTCCTCTAGTGCACTGTATATAACACATAAGTAGTAGAAAACTTGAAAAGCAATCAAAATATTAATTCATTACAATTTTGATTTATCCAGTGACCTCACTGTTCTCATCATTGCTTCCATGGAGATACATGTGGTGTATACATAACATTTCTATCTTGTGGAGGAGGAACCAAGAAGTTACCGAAGACCTCTCTCCTCTTACGCGGCAAGAATGCTCTTTGAATAGTCAGAAAAATGCATTTGTATTAAACCTTACATGCTAGTTTCCCCCATGATTATTATTAAAATCCTTCATGTCACTTTTCCCATTATGTTTATCGGGTAAGAAAAAAATAAATATTACACAGAAAATTGCAAGTGTTGGTACAAACACACAATTAGCAAAATATTTAGACACTAAAGGTAGAGATGCTCTTGAAATAAAACAAGCAAATCAAGGTTATGGTTTAGTTCTGCTAAACCCCTATTATTTCAAATGGACAGAAAATTAACAAAAGCAAGCAGAAGGTGCATCAGCAATAACAGACCTCCACAAGCACTCTGCCTCACTCTTAAAGTATTTGCTATGCCCATACATTACCCAATTCTCTAAACAATATAGGTAGCTTCCAGTTCACTTACAAGCCCATGTAGTGACTCAGGAAACAGTTCTGAAACTACATGAAAACTTGTACAAGTGTCAGATTAATTTCTGTGGCACTTTCATTCATATGGAAACAGCTGAACAAACAAGAATTTGGATGCTACTGTGCGGAGATTTTGTGTGAAGAGGGTCTTGCGTGACTTGGGATTCTGTAACCCTGTTCAGAATTGCTTCTAATTTTCTGACCATATCGTTTCAACATCTGTTGGACTAACAGCTTGTTTGTGAATAATTGTACGTGTCGTAGCTATCAAATCTCCTTATTTAATTCTCTCATTTTCCCTTCCTTTATTTGTCCTGCTAGAACTGCTTTAAACAAAGTGAAAACCCGCTTGGTCTCCTGTTGGTCTCTCTCATTCCCAGTAAGAAAGCAATGGTCTGACACGCTCCTGACGGTTATTACCTCCCAAACCTTACTTCAGCCTGATGGCACCAGTCCTTTGGAAGATGCCATGGCCATACCAAGGGATTTGCTTATTTGACTGCACCAAATTGTTCACCAATTCAAAAAAAATAATAATAAATCAAGCCCACTCTGTCGCATTTTGTTATTTGTAATCCAGCACTCTGAAAAAGAAGAGAAATAAACACAAATCTCTCCAGTGTAATCTATCTGGTAGAAAATAATCTTTTTAATTACAAGTTATTTAGTCTAGAAAAGCTTCGCAAAGTGCAGTTGCAGCATTCCTGCAGCATCCAGCAGCCCCGCTCCCGAGCCCTGTAACGCAGAGCACGCTGCAGATGTGCAGGAGGAAAGGCTTCCAGTTGCTTACAAGCCAAACAGCTTGTTTTGGCTCAGAAGGCTCTTTCCCCCCCAGATGGGATTACTTTGATCTTTTTGCCTATTTTATGATTGCAATTATGCTGAGTTTATGGGATCAACAGGGACCGCGGGAAGAACACGTTAATCCAACTGTGAACGATGGAGTGAGAAGCTACTTTTCAAAGTTTGATTGCAGAGCAGCAAACATAGTTAGTACGTTTCCAAAATGGGAATATAAACCAAGGCTGTTCAATGAATTTTCTGTAAAATCCATCTTAAAACAAGCAACAGATTTCCTGCACTATGAAAACATATTTTACACCTTTACTAAATTTACATTATCTTAAATATCCTCCCTCCCCCCCCCCCCCCCTTCACCACCTCCTTGTCCCCCCCACAGAATGAACTGGAATATGTTTATGAGGTTGCTCTGCATAATTTTGAACAATCAAGCGTTTTAATTCAAACACATCCCCAGAGCACCAAACTGGAGGAGAAAGCAGTGCTGCCAGTTCTCCAGGCTGCGCTTGGCCTTTTGTGGCAAGAGGAGCAGGATCAAGATCAAGCCGCAGTTTGACAATACACTGGGAGGGACACCTTTTCAAACAATAATCAAAACCAAGGGCATACTCATTTATAAACATTTAAGATATACCACACTGCAAAAAAAATGGTTTTCTTTTCAGTAGAGAATAAAATCATTCATTTTACCCAGTTTACATAGCTTTTCAAATCCTTACAGAACTGATAAGCAGAAGACTTGATACAAGTCAAAACACAAAAGGTACTCTATAAGTAATTGAAACATTAAGCTATTGTTCACAAGTCCTTTTTTTTAAACTCAGAAAAAAATATCAGAGGACCACGCTCATAATGTTAACCTAAATGTCTGAGTCTAAATTTGAGAAACATAAGATCATCTTGAATAGTTACAATGTGGGTCTCTGGCAGGCAAATTATTTTATCCAACATAAACCCCTTACAAGAACTATTCTGATCATCTCTTTACTTTGGCAACACGTGACCCCACTCCCTAAATATGGATCTTGTCTAGTGCAAAGTGCTATACTTTTGCTTCACGATGCTCACTAACGAGCTGCTTTCTGGATTGCAGCTCCACACACAATCACCTCCTCCTTAGCCCTTCTGACTTAACACCAAACTTTTCACATCAAGCGTTTTTGGCTCGAGGGAATATTCTTACAAAATGCCAGTGTTGCATTCACCTGCTGTGTAATGGAGAAGACTTAAAAAAAAAAACAAACAACAAAAACAAATACACACAACCCCCCAAAAAATTAACACAAAGTAAGGTTTTCCTAGGAGCACTATTCTTCCAAAGCATCTTCCCTGGGAACTCAGGAAAGTGATACAATTTCATATTTTCTATAAAGCTGACCACATTTCTTGCATCAACCTTTTGAACACCTGCTGCTTTATCACAAAACTGACTGAAAAGCTATTACGTAGTTCTAATTTTTCTCTTCTAGTGTGATAAACAAATTAATTACAGTTCTATTAAAACCATTCTTTCTCCTCTTAACAGTATAAAAAAATTCTTTTGTAACCAAGAACTGAGGTTTTGATTTCCTCCACATCAGAGATGGATGTTTCTCCCCATTTTGTTTTTTATTATGGGTAACAGAAAATATTTTCTAAGGAGCTAAATCTGAATTAAAGTCATATCATACCCAGGTTGTGGTAGAAGAAACTACAAAAATAGCAACATTAGAGAAGAGGAGTTTCAGAAGACATAAATGAAGTTTGGTTTCTTCATAACCGTAAGCGGTGAAGTAATAGCTAAGCACCAGTGAGTTCTGCCTTTGAAATCCTCTCCTTTTTGCTCCTCTCAGTAATTCAAACCATCTTGGATATTAGATTCTGCCTTGTTTTGAGCTACATAGCAAGACAATTTTAAACCATATCATACACATTTTTAACGTTGTCCTATTTGTCCAGCAGCCCTTGGCCCAGCCCACATCACCTCTTGCCTTAAATTCCCCTAGTTTTTTCCCCCTCATTGTTCCGAGAGTTACGCTGATTGCATCAATCCCACTCAAAGCACAGATTTCTCACTTAGCTCTGTTCTTCCAACTACAGAGCTGTTTGTGTCTCTGTGTGTGCTGGCAACACGTTCTCCCATGTCTCACAAACTCCTTGCCTTTAACTGTACGTTATTTCAGCTCCTATCTTAAGTTACAGACGTGTCATTCTTCCATTGAGGAAAGCTTCCACTGTCCACCCATGTGTTTTATCCGTTGCTATGGGGCTTTCTCCCACACTGACCTATCCACAGGGGAATAATTCTCAATCAAAATTGTACGATAAGAAGTTGATAACATGTTCTTTGATATTCCTCAAAACTACATTAATCACATCCACCAATCAAAGAAACAAGTGACGGGCTACAATAAAATTTTGCTGTTGACATAGGATTTGTGAGTATAGCTTCAAAGATAGCAATTTCACTTTGAGGGGAGTTAAAACAGGATTTTAAAAGCAGGAACTATTCTCTTCATTGCCCCTGTGCACAACATTTAATATAATGATCTACGGTTTAGTTTCACTGTAAAGATGAAGCAAAGTTTTCCTTTGTCTTCAAAGGCATGAGCTATTTCTTCCACTGACAAGACTATGCTGTCAACAAAACCTGGCACAGTCAACCTTTATAAATTATTCCAGATACATACAGCTATCACTGAGAATAAGCTTGTTTAGAATTGTGACTTTTATAAATCAGTGTTCTATTAGTGCACTCTTTAAATAAGGCAAGATTTGAAGAAATAGGAAGAATCTTCCTAGTCACATATATTTCATCTAATTGAATGATTTTATTTAAAAAAGCAATTCCTTCTTTCTCCAAGACAAAATATCAGTTCAATGACTCCTTTCAGTTACTGTACCCAACAGTAAAGCATAGAAGAAAACCCTTAATGAAAATATACTTGCGAAATCTATTTTGCTCAGCCTGAATTTAAACTAGCTTTTAGCATTGAAAATGTTTACCAAGAAATTCAGAGAGTAAACAGCACAAAGTTCACCAAGTTTGATACTTCTGTAATTTCTTAGTAAAGTATTTCCTCTCTCTGTTCCAGCAAAATAATCAACCATGGAATCAGATAACAGACTCCTCAGAGGAGCACGTACAGAAAGTGAAAAGACAATGGGCACAAGTTGCAACAAGGGTAATTCTGTCTGGAAATAAGCAAAAATTGTCAAGTGACAGTCGTGAAGCAAATGGGACAAACTGCCCACAGATTCAGCCCTGTGCTAAGGAGGAAGCTGGGTGTGATACCCTCCAGAGCACCCTTCCAATTGTCTATGGTTCTGTAATATATTGAATAACTGGTCATTAGGTGTTATAATTTAAGTTAACATTATTATGTTACACAGATGAAATAGTTATACTCGTCATGAACAATTACATCCTCTAATAGGTTTAGCATCTTAACTGAATCTTACTGACTTTAAAGGCTTGCTTGTTGGTGGGGTAGAGAAAAAGGGGGTGGCATTTCTTTTCAGGTGCTGCTCAGGATGCACCATGGTGAAGTTCCATTTCCAGCATAAAAAACCTAGGTAGAAAAGTTTTAACCAAGTACTGTCCAATTATTTTAATACAAAACAAATAATCCATACTTATTACAAATACATGCTTTATAATTATTCTTTTGAGAGTCATGGATGTGTTTTCTGGTACCACAGGTTTCTGAAAGACTAGCTGATTAGCTGCCATAGCCTGCTGTGGTCATTTCCTGCTAATCTGATATCTAAATACTGTTGCTCTGGCTGACTTTGGTGATGTAAGGAAGTAGCTGCTCATGGAAACTTTTGTATTCCTTTGTCTTTGTAGTAATACAGCTCAATTAAGGTTTCAACAACGAAAAACGTTCCGTAACACTAGCCAACGATATTGAGGGATTAAAAAAAACACCAACCCATTAACAATCATATCTCAAGTTTGGATCTGTATTCAGATGCCTCATTTTCTGTAGTGGTTTCTTTGAAGATCATTCAATACTTAAAACTCATCAGCTTCAGAAAATTTCTCCAATTAGCAAATAGACATGAGACAGATAGGAGAGTAGGAAGCCTCAAGGAAACAGGTCCACCCTGGAGAAAAATCCCTCTGTGTCTAGTTTGTCAGCCTACCTCAGGAGAGCAGTGACTCCTCAACCACACTCGGGACAGCAGATGGTCCAACCACACACCTAGAATAATTTATCACCGGACCAGCACCCACAGTGATCACCCTACTCAGGACAATAAACCTCGTCTTATTTCTCCCAGAGCTTTCATTAATGATTTCCCTGGTGCTTGTCTTTATTGAATTCAACAGCAAATGTTCTCCCACTCTGTAACCCCAGTCCCCAGTCCCATCTGCATCCTGTGGATATCACTCGAGAGCCTCCACATTAAAGCAAAATTCTGAGCAGACGTTCTCAGACTCTTTCTGAGTCACGATGACAGGAAAACTCTTGTGGTCATGAATAAACATCACTGCATTTTCTTACTTTGTTTTCACATAAAGCAAGGTTTGCTTTTTTGGCTAGGTAAGTACTGCTTCCAGGAAATTAGAAAAACTAGAAAAATCTGAAGAGGGAAGTGTTTTTATTTACGTAAAGCATAAAGTGTTCCTTGAAAAGTTAAAGATCTTGAGTAAGCCCTACAATGAAGAGGAACGCGAACAGCTAAAATATTTTTGCACAAATTGAAAAACTCCTCTACCAGTTGGGAACAAGCTGGAACTTGCATGGGGCCCTGCACACACTGGCAAACATCTTAATTGTTCGGAGCAGACAAAGTCTGTTTAGTCATGTCTGCTGAAGTGGGAAGGATATTACAACACATCTGTGCAGGCTGTTTCCACACAGGTCAATCAGTTCTCCAAGCTTGTTTTCAAACCGCTTTCCTCCAGCCAGAACACCCCACACGCGGACACCATTGCACAGGTTGGCCCTACACCTGGCTAACAGACAAGTCATCTTTTAATAGAAGCTCACAAATGAGCAATCATAGAAACAATCTGCAAGTCCGAGTGGGCACGCGGTGCCAACACACTTACACTCATGTCTGGGAGGGATTTTGTAAGAGTCTAAGTATGCCTCAGTGAAATTTCAAAACAAGCACATTCAAAGTTTCAGTGCCCACTGAGGACAGCAATAATACATTTAAAAACACACGGGGAACCGCAGCACAGCGAACAGGACAGGCAGCAGCTGGGACTGGCAGATGAATTCAAATCGGTTTCTTCATTTAAAAAGGATGGGGCGGGTAAGACAGGATTCTTTCTAAGATATCCTAGCCATTTTTTTAAATCCATGTTCCAAAACAGCCAAAAGCTATTCACCTAGACTGCATGACACAAACAGATATTTAGAAACAGCACTGAGGTAGATCTCATGTAATCTGCTAAGCAAGGAGTAAGTGCAGTTTTGTGCTCTACAAACCCCCAAACATTGTTTTCCTGCTTTGGCAGTGGTACCTCCATTTTCAACACATACCTTCTCTTTTATCTGTATCACGTCACTGGAAGCAAGAGTTTTAAGATGCTTCTATACACTGATTTTGAAATGGCATGTGAAGTGCCAGCTTCATAAAAAGCAGCTTCATGACCTTCTCAACGTAGGTCAATCTTGCTCCACGAGACAAGGTCCAGACAACCAGCAACATATTAAACACAACTACATACAAATCTATCCATGTTTGGATCTGTCTCACCTAGGATATAGTAGGGCTAGTGTGGAACCATGAGGAAATACTATATTTACACAGAAATATCTACTCTTCCCTTCAGCTTAATCTTGCATTCTGGAGAATCTTCAGCCTTGCAACTGATAAAGACATAATATCAGGTGGCAGCTTAAGTTATTTATATGTATTTTAACACATTTTTAATTAATATATACAAGTAAATTAAATAGGTTAAACTTATTTTAAATTCCATTCCTTTAGAACAGAAAACTATGTCTAGGCTCTCATTAAATAACTGAGTAGTATGTGGCTTTCACAAGGAAGAAAACCGAAAAGATCAGGTCCAATAGAAAGAATGATATATCTCCACTGATGGCTCCAAGCTGCAGTCAAGTTCTAATCTGGGGCGGTGATACCATCAGTGACATTAGCTTAGAAACAATTGCTGTTTGCTTTATTTAGAGCAGCCAATCAAAAAGGGATTTATCTCTAGACTAGTATTTTTCCCACACCAAGGAAAAATGAAATTCATATGCAGACGAAGCACAAAGCTGGGCAGGCACATCGTATTATTTCATTTAGGGGATTTTTTTTTTTTTTAAATTATTGCACTGCTGCTAACAAGAAGAAATAAGTCAAAAAGCAACAAATCATTCAAAAGGCAGAACAAGTTCCAAGTTATTCCAATTATAAAAGTTCATGCACAAAGATTAGAAGTACCATAAAAACTTAGGGAAAATAATGCAGTGAGTCAAGGTTTATTAACAAGACAATGCGGAATGAGGTAATTATTGCATTTCTTCATGCTTGTGAACTGGACTCAACATTAGATGAGCAGGACAGTGTTGCAGAGAAGATACAGTTATGTTCCTTCACTTACGGTATGGTATGCTTACATTAATAAAGGTAATCTTTGAGAAAATGGTGATGTCACCTTGATTTATAATCCACAGCAAGAAGGCAAACTACATGCATCTCAAGAAAGGGCAGCACCTAAACTGATCAAGCAGCAATGAGACTGAAGAATAAACTCAAGAATATTTAGGTTGTCTGTCTGTTAGTGATGGGCCTATGAAAAATGAGTTAAAGGAGATTTAGCAGCATTTCAGAGAAACTAAGATGAAAAAGGCATTCACTGGGGTTCTAATATCACTATAGACTGGAAGCATTTTGCAGTAAAAGAATTGTGTCAGAAATCTGACAGTAGTGGTGATCAGAGTTCAAAAGAAGATAAAGTAAAATGATCATTAAGACAAACTGAAAGTTAGGTCACAAGATGTATGGATGGGTAGACATCAAAAAGCTTGTGGTGACTGATAATATAATGGACAATATGATGTCCTTAAGACAAAGCATAGGTAAAACAGTGGACAAAGGAAGCATGGTCTGTAGGGACAGTGCCATACGGGACTTAATAAAAGAGAAAACCTCGGACATGAAAAGATACCAGTGCCACACAAAGGTACTCTCTGATAGAAAGTAGGTTTCTGTATTGATAGTTACATTTGCCTGAAGAATTAGGTATTTCTTTGGAAATGTCCAAACAATGATCCAGCCCACCTTCTTTAAGAAAGATGGAATAAAATGATTTTTGAAGTTTAAGAACCATGATTAAACAATATAGGTGTCTCCTGACAGCTCTGATCATAACAAACCATATTTTTTTTCTAAGGATGGCAACAAGCTAGTTACCATCAAACAGTGTGGAACTCAGCTGGACAAACCAACAGTTGTCATTAAAATAAATAACTGCTTGAGAGCTGGTTACTGAAGTCATATTCCCAAGGGCTGTACAATGGGAATTCCAGCCTCCTTCTGAACCTAGTCCTTTCAAATTGCTTTGTCTGTTTTGGCCCGAGGCTGCATATTAGAAATGATAAAAGTAGTTCTTTCATACTCAAAGCAAGATGGTTCAATTGCCAGTGTCAACATGACAAAGTGCTTATGGCTATAGGGGGGGGTGGGGGGGGGAAGCAAAAATGGGGGGGCCACAAGAGAAAGCCCTGTAGTTAACACCAGGCAAGTAAGAACAGAGTTCTCCTCTCTAGTGGAAGCCCAGACTGATCCCACCATATATTTTTACCTTCTCTAGGCTGACGAGACTCAGAATTGTTGCTCTGGCAGTAATTAAAAATCAAATTCATTATAATTATTCTTACAAGATAACAATGAAGAAATGTCTCTGGAAACAATTCTATGTCTTTGATATACATTCAATACTTATTTAGTTGTTTCCTTTTTTCAGAAAGGGTGAAAAGAATTGACCAACAAGGAAAAAACATAAGATAATTTTTTGAGACAAAACCAAAACCTTATAATTTATGGTGACCTATGCATATAAGGTAAGGAGATGCTTTTCTCCCATGAATTCAGAGGAACACATATTTGGTTTCAGCAGGAGGATGCTGGTTTTTTGACAGTATATAAATTTGAATTAGGGACAGACAGATATACAACCACAACAGGCTATAGTGGCTTATCACAGTACCTAAGAATATCCACATTACACCCAAGTAAGACTTTTCAAATATAATAATTATAAATGCACATAAGTGTTCACCAAGAGCCAGAACAGAAAGTCCAAACAGTAACTTACTTCATCATGAAGAATTATTCCACTAGCTGAGAAGAAATATTTATAATTGGAGACATTTTAAGGTATACAGAGGGTGTGTTCCAGGAATTTGCAAAATTAAAAGGCAGTTCATAACACTGCAATGTAAATTTGAATTTTTAAATGTTTTGACTCATGCTGTCATTATTTTTTTATGAATAGAAAATGCTCTAAGGAATATTGTCAAAATATCCTCAAGAAAAATCCAGGTAACCCTCAATTTAAAATTTCATACTGTATATTTACATGATGTATGTACACTTACTGAAAACAGCAAAGATTTTGTGTCATGGTACAAAGGCTGAAACGAGACTGTGAATGTGAAACCAGTAAGTTAGATTGATGAGCCCTTGAAGATACTACATAGCATGCAGCGATCTTAAATTTGCTTTTAGTTTATGTACAGTAAGCTTTCACATACTTTATTTATAAACTCTTATTTGGCAATTTCAATTATTTTATTCCCTAGTGCTTCTCCTTTTTTGGACATCTGTTTCTTCTCACATTTTACCCCAAGGCAAATCAGCTGTCTTCACAGCTGAATGAAATTCCCTCCTCTGGCTCAAAGGAAAACTTGTTTTGTTTGTTTGTTTAAGTAGAAAGAAGCTGGCCACCAAAAAGCAAAAACCTTTACCTAGAATCTGGGTCTTCAGATGTGAAGAAATACAGAAATACCTGTGTTGACTTTGAAATGAGAAAGAAAATAAGCTGTCCAGCACAGGTTATTGAGTCTGTCTGAACTATCTTTACTAACATTAGGCCTCCTCCTTATAATTTTCAATTGACCATACCAAGGCTTCTGAAAAAACCAGGCATGTTCTTACTCCTATCACTCAGCACAGCAAGATGTTACCGTCTGTTAGCTGAGCCCTGGCAGCCACTGCCAAGTGCATCCTCCAGCAGCACTTCATCCAGGCTCGGTCTCAGGGGAGGTGTCACTGCAAACACTGGACTGTCTTCAGAAGGGGCTGTCCTGCTCCCCTCTCCTGCACCACGTCTCACAATCACACTACTGCACACACACTGCCAGCAGAAAGCAAAATCATTACAGTGGGCACCACTTGTAACTATTTTTCTTCAGTGCTCACCGGTGTAATACCATGTTATATGTATACATGTATAATAAGTATCTCATATATATATTTTATAACTATAGATCTGTAATGCCAGGACTCCTGTCCTGACATCATCATTTGCTAAGACATGTTCAAGTTAATCAGAAAGCTGTTTCTTGGCCTCCTGCTGTAGTCTAAGGCCTGTGAGCTGCCTATGGGTGGGATCAGCGTACCTTGTAACACCTCACTGTTGTTATCAACGCTCCATTTTCCTGAAAATTCTGGCCTACTTATTGATAAATCACTACATTGTGGGAAGAGCATCAGCTATCTGTGATCTTCTCTTCAAGCCATGATTCTTAAATAGATGGTGCCTTACAGATATCGCATATTAATTGAGTTGTGAACAGTAACATGGAAAAGCAAAAATAATGATCTTCAAAATCAGTGCAACTGAAACCAATAGTGCATGGCTTGCTATAATGCAGAAAAATTATATTTAAACTAGAAAATTATAAAAGGGTATTGCTACCATTATTGATTCAGAAAGTGAGACACAGGAAGAGATAGGAGATGCAGAGAATTCGGGAGGAGGAAGTAAGTAAAGAGCTATAATTATGCAGGTTTTTCTCATCTCAAATTTTCCAGAAAATGTGTTACAGCCAATAGTCTTCAGAGAAATGAAAAGAACCCAAAGCTGTCTGGAATATGATAAGCATCCAGTTATGAACAAAACAGTTTTCAGAAAACCAGCCATCTCTTCCCATCAAATCAAACCATCTCTGAGCTCACATGCCTCATTTAGGCCTCACCACTTAAAATTCTCTCCAATCATCTGATAAACTTAAGCTCCAGCTGTAGCCTGGGAGAGATACAGGCTTTGGCAGAGAAACCAGCCCAACGAGCTCTCTACTTGCTCACTCTTGCCTGCTGCTGCAGCTTATCATACCTTCAGTGATGCCCAATATAACTGTTTCTGAATGTGCATTGTGGAATCACCGAGGCAAGCGATCTACCTTTGAAGAATAAAAATCAAACAGAATCTAAACCCAGTTCCTCATAAAAAAAAAAAAAGAAAAAAAAAAAGAAAAAAAAAAGGGGGAAATGGAAATGACTGGATGACAGTAAGGAGAAACTCTACTATTCAGTCTCAAAGCAAATAATTCACCTTCAGACAGCCTGAATCTTGCAGCTTTTCCATTGCATGTAAATGTTCAATGTCAAAAGATCTCTTGCTTTTCCAACTATGTCAGTATGTCGAATACAAGATACTGCCTCCTCTACAAACCTTGCCGTGCTTATTCCTTAGACTGCCACAGCTATATCACCACTAGCTAAATGTTCCACACCACAAAGGCGAGACAGAGCATCGCTCCAATGATCTAAAAAGACAGAGGCAATCAATAATTTGGACAACTGGAACATCAAAGGAAATTTGCTTGTTAAGTGCAAGCTGCTAGTAACTGATGGCTTCACAGTATGTCTAATGAGAGACAACAGCTTTAACATCAGGCTGCCTTCCCTGAGCAAACTAATACACGCCTTCGGTGCCGACTCGAATGAAGAGGACTCGCCTACCCAGGTACTTGCTTCTGTCTCTCACACAGACCATCACACTCGACCCTCCTGTTCAGGTGATAAAATCAGAATGTGTCTTTCGGTGACTGAGATCTTAACTCTGCTCTCTTTGAAGTCA
>JAOTQQ010000003.1:20804950-20883930 GCA_026546715.1 Gallinago undulata | reverse complement strand
GACCCTCCTGTTCAGGTGATAAAATCAGAATGTGTCTTTCGGTGACTGAGATCTTAACTCTGCTCTCTTTGAAGTCAGTCGGAATTTTGGCATTTATTTAAACGATGAAGGATCGGATCCCAAAGTGTTTGTGCAGCAGTTTTGGAAGAATGCCAGTCTTAATAAAATCAATTAAAACACATTTTAAAGACGTGGCCAATCAAAATATTTATTTTCAGACTCATAGATTCATCTCAGTATTTGGCATATTGTGTCAGCTGAAATACACAATGATGCTCCTTGGCAGAGGTATCACAGTGCTGCAACATGTTCTACAGATTTCATTATACAATATTCTTGTTAATGCAAGCATTTCAATCCGAAGCTTGTAAAGACTTAGCAGTACTGAAACGCTATTCGCATTCTCTTTCTCATCTTCACTAATGTAATAATGTCTTTGATAAATCTGGCAAATCAAGATCTTAATCCTACTGCTTGAAGAAGTTCATGAACTTACCAAGGTTTTCCCTTTGAGAAAAGAATCCTTTTCAAGATAAGCTATAATATTCCTTCTTCAAAAATTAATTCTATCGCTTCAATGAAAAACAAGGCGAAAAAAAAAATTGTCAAAGGTATTATTATCACTACTTTCTGAAAGTACTAAGTAATAAAGTGCAAGATGAGATTTTTTTCCCACTGTGGCTTGTTACCACTATCTTCTGATATTTTCAGTACACAATATAATATGATAATTTGCTATTTTCCAAAGTTTTTAGAATCACAGCTAGAATTAGAAGTTGAGGTGTGTGGGTATCTGAAGGCTTCCAGGAAGAGGAGAAAAGGCAGCAATGGTTTCTCATATATATCCAATCTGACACACTTTAGAGCCCACAAGTGAAGAGATCAGCTGAGAGCAGATCCTTAGTGCAACCATTCCATAGGTCTTAGAAGTCTTGCATGAACAGGCTTTTAAGAGATTAATAAAAGTCCAGCATTCCTTGTAATCTTGTTTATATCTTGCAGGTTTATTTACATACATGAATTCTCCAGAATTTTAATTTCTAGACTTTTGAAAGCTCAAATATTCTATAAATATCTGTTTCCACACCTCGCTGTCTCCATTACAGGCACAAAGACCACCACGTATTCTTTACTCTTAATATTCAATTAATCTAAAAATTTCCTTTCCATTATGACAAGGCTTTTTATTTGAGAATTTACCAAACCCATTTTTTTTCTTAAAATGCAAAATTAAAAACAAGTTGTCAGAGGTGTAAACTGCTCTGAAAAAAAGAAACTTACCATCATTAACAGTTAGTAAGAAATCAGTGAATAACATTCAACATTTTGAAAAGCTACAGGAATGGCTCTTTTAATAAGGAATTGCTAACTTGAAATAACAACTGCGTGATTATCCCATCTAAGAACATTTAGTGTTAACAGCCAGTCACACAGCAAGAAGAACCAAATATTCTATGTTGAGATATCAACAATATAGGTACATTAAAATTTCTATATAATTTTGAAATTCATTTTTGGGTCCACTTTAACAATGCTAAATATATGAGTATTTTAATTGAGTCTTAAATTTGCATATGTTATAAAAAATATAATACAGTTTTTGTGGGGAGCAAAAGAACTTCTGGTTTCAATTACCGTATCACAATTAAATTAACTAATGTCCATAAGATCTGCAAAGTCTTGGAAACAATAGTGGGTGGTGTTTCCTGGAATAGGGCGATATGTCTTATGACTGGGAAGGAACACACACCGCCTCGTTTTAATGTTCAGGCGCACAGTTCAATCCACGCAGCCAGGCAAGAATTAAGAACAGGAAACAGAGGGACTTCTTGTCAGGGAAACTATTCAGGGAATAGAAAAGTTAATTTAGTAGCCCGAGGCAAACAGTTAGAAGTAGCTGAAGTCAATTATATTTGTTTCTACAAACTAGAGTACCTAAAGCAAGGTTAAGCAAGACCATGGAAAACATACAATAACAAATAAATAACCTATTATAACATTGGTTTTAAGATTTACATATCTCAAGAGTATGCAACATTATACTGCAACGCATTCTGAAAATTAGTTCAGAAAACTAAGATTCTTTCACCATTTTACTTGATTATTAAAAAGTTACAGTACTTAAATTAATGTATGTGTATGTACTGCATTTACATACACAAACTGAGCATCTAATCCATGTCTTCCAAGTAGACCGAAAGCCATTTCGTACTCAGCCACAAAACCCTAACGTGCTAGGACACATTATCCACGCTTTTTTACTGTTCTGGGTCTCATTTTAAAAACTACAGCTTAAACAAGTCTTGCATAGTTTACACCCAATTATATTTTTTTAAGCTTCATTCCCAGTTAATCTACAAAAAGTAATCTAATTCATATTCTATTTCCAGCAGGCGTAGATACAACCAATTTTCCATTACTCATGTTTTGAGGCTCTGAAAGGGAAACTCAAAAATGTTCACTAATCATTCATACATTTAATTCATTCTTCCAATGCTGCATAAAATCATACTAAACTTTCAAAGAACTTTGTACACTTACCAAAGGACAAATGTAAATTGTCACATTTCTAATCAGTGTACCAATTAGACTGTTAATTCAAAAGTGCACAGCTTGAAATTTGCTCTACGAGATACAATGCATCAAAACAGTCCACTTTCACAAAATAAATTGTCAAAAGAGTACATCATAAATTGCTGAAGTTTTTATACTGTGGCTGTATACATTCAATTAGCAACTTTTTCTCTGTTCCTTAACACAGCTTAATATTTATTTGTTTTGAAGTATATGACTTCTCTTGCGCATGATTTGTATGACAAACAGGTTATGTGGATCACAATGCAGCTTGTGAAATTATGCAGCCACTGATTTCACCAAAATTGCTACCATTCACTCAAGATAGTCTCTGTAACTTATTTAAAAAAAAAAATAATCACAAAAGCTGAGTCAGTTTTCAAACTGATCAAGGAAGGCTTGAATCTTATTAAGCTATTTATAAGCCAATAGCAAAACTAACTTTGGCTTCCTTGTGAGATTTTCAAATTGTTCAGAACTGGTTTTGTATGTTTATTACTAAACATGGTTTCAACATAGTTTAGACTTGTTCAACACAGTTATAAGCTACACTGTGTCTAAGGACTGAATGCAGCAACCTGTGAAACAAGCTGTCTAAATCCAACAATAATGTGGTCTAACACAATTATTTTTAAGGCATATTTTTACAAAACCTAGGTTTATGGTGCATAGTTATTAACTAACATAAAAAACTGATGACAAGCATGAACAGAAGGGTTATGGTCAGATATGCATCCAGAGATCTAGGTGCTGGACAGTCCTGCTGTGCCCAAACAGAAGCCTCAGTCTGATAAATAATGTATTCTGTTAATTAATTAGTAAATGCAAGACCTATCAAAATTCTTGGTCTCTCCCTAGCAGTAGAAACCACTGGCATTGAGAGCACAACTTACTGCTTCAAAAAGGAAGATGGAGACGGGAATGACTTTTTTTTTTTTTTAATTTGGAACAGCAATTATTTTCCAAAACTGTTTGTCCTGACAAAACAGAAACAGCAGCTTTGCTACAGGGGAAAACAGTAGTTCTGTAGGACCAGAGATAGCTCTAATAATTATCAATCTGAAGTTTAGCAAAACGTAGCGCTTTTTCGGGTTTTTTTTTTGCCTTTTTTTTTTTTTCATGTGTCAAAACAGTCCCCAATTTCAGAAGTAGTGTTCAAGAGTAATTGATGTGGATGATAATATTTGTGTTCTAATATCATGTCCTATATAACCCTTTATCTTTCCATGCCATCAACTCCATTCAAATCCATGAATTACAAAGTTTTCAAATTGTCTTTTAGAAAAAGATATTAAAAAATTAATTAAGCAATACAATCAAGGGCAACTCTTACTTCTGCTAACTAAAAAGCATGGCTAAACACTTAAGCTCAATATGAGATTTCATTGTAGCTCCAATGTCGCAAGTGATTAAAACTTAGAGGAGTGCTGGCGTAGCGAAATGCAAGAGCACAATGATGACAGATTTATGCAAGATATGTGTTCTTCTCCAAGAATTATTACACTTGTGTTTAGAATCATAGAAAATACTAAGTCAGGGACACCTGGAGGTCATTTACTGTGAACCCCACATCAGGCAGGGTCAAGGAAGGCAGGCTCAGGCCCGGTTCAGTTAAATTCTGAATATTTCTAAGAATGCAGATCCTATTACCTCTTTCTGTCCCCGGTCTGGTACTTGACCACCCTAATGATAGAAAACCAAAACAAAACACACAAAAAACCTCCAAAAAAAAGCACACGACCTTTTTCCAGGAACGATCTGGCTCTGTTTTCTCCGTGCAGTGCCCTCAGGTCGGTGAGGAGGGCGGGAAGAGAGGCCCATCCCCACAGGAGGAAGATGGCGACTGAGGCGCTGACACGTCCCACGGGACGAGGGGCAGGTCTGCTCCAGGAACGGAGCAGATAAAACTGGCTCTCCTCTAGGCAATCCCAAACAACTCTAAGCCTCCTGAGCAGTCTATGGGTGTCTGCTGAAACACACGAGTCTCTCTGGGGGTCTCGTTTACTCAATTGTCGCAAAAATAATTTGCATGCAACTGTAAAGGAAACTCGGCTCATTTCAGACCTTCTCCTCAGCCTGGACTAATGTCACTGACCTCACTTTCCAATTAATTACTTCCACTTACAATGAACCTGTGGCAAGCTCTGCAGCTTCTTTTGATACATCAAAAAACAAACCAAGGCTAAAGGCATGAAAGTTCTCCTCTTGGATGTAAGTATCTGGTACCTCCTAGACGTTAGCTGTAAAACACCCCCCCTTGGTAGACATGTCAGACTGACTGCTTTACTACTCTGCAATTAAATACACGTAAACTAACAGCAAGAAACTAATGACTTTGTGTCCCACTGATTAAATTCACCCTTTTGCTTTCCTGCATTTGACAGCATTGACTTGTGTTCCAAGTGCTGCGCCCTTACTAGGCTTCGGATTTTTTTTTTTTTAATAAAAATAACCCTTTTGGGTTGGGTTCCCCAAAAAAGTTCCCCTTTTCTTTAATTAAGATACAAGTGTGAAAGTTTGGAATGTAATCACTTTTAAAACCTAATCTGCTCCTCAGGATTCTATGAGAAATTCTCTCAGAATTAAGACCTCTCTGTTTGCATTGATAATTTAATATAAAAATCACACTTCACCACGTTCTTATTGAACAGACAACAACCAAGACTTTGCTTTCTAAAATTGCACATGATGATGGCTAAAGGTTTTTTCTTCACAACAGCAGAATCATTTTTGTTCAGCTCCATACAAATGAAGCCTGTATCGCTTATAATCAAAGTTTTGCAAAGTTCCCCTTTTCTTTAAGTTAACCTTGATCTTAATTAGAAACCAGATTTCAATACCTATTCAAAAATGTGACTTCCCTATAAACAATACCATAACAAACACTATAGTAAATCGAACAATGGGCAGGTATAATCTTACATTTTGACTGCAAGGAAAAATACAGTCAAAACAAACATTGAAGAGGTTTTTTTATTTAGTTAAGACCAAGTCCAAACAAGTAAAGACACACTCTTCATGTAAAATTATTTTCCTCCAAGCATGAAAAAAGAGTATCTTCAAAGCCAAATGGCATTTGATTTTTTTTTTCTCCAAATATTAAAATATCCACCAGATTGAATCAGGAAAATCCCCCAAAAGACAGCTTGCACACAGTAAAGAACTATTCCCTGATTGATAAATATTTTTCTATTTAAGACAACTAAACCAAAGACAGCATGAAAGCATAAATACTTCCAAAATCCAAGGCTTTCTTGAGACTTTTCAAATAAGGTTTTACCTCTTAATATTCAAAACATCACATACAATAGAGGCCTAAGTTTCCATGTGTAATTATATTCTAATATGCTCAATTTTGGTCAGTATCTTCTGTAACTCAGAGGTTTGCATCTGCACGCAGCCAGAGACATCTCTCTACAGCTGTCTGGCCGCAAAATAAAAACAACCCTTCCAAGAAAGAATTCCATCTTTTTACCACCTTCCCAAAGACCATACTGCCACAGCTACCATTCTCATTCCCAGAGAGTTAGACAATTAAAAAAAAAAAAAAGCCCAAACAATCCAGAACAAGCCTTGATTGCATCCTGGCAGTCTAGAATTGCATGCCTATTAACGCACTGCGGAAAAGAAAGCGGCGGAGGGAGGGAAGCATCCGCTTCACGTTAGCTTGGATGTCTATCCCACACCATGGCTCCTCTGGGAATGCCAGCCACATCCATCTATGAAAATCTGTCAGAACTTAATTGCAAATAAGTTTACTTTCCAGTTGTATGTCCTTACTTGGTTGATTTTTTTTAAATTGCTTTCTTATGACTCTTCTACGCTCATGGAAACAAAGACAAGCAAGGGCTACTGTTTTGCTGAAGAGCTGGAAGACCCAAGTGAAGGCGAGCCAAACCTCTCCTCTTTTTTCTCTTATTCAAATATTTGATGAATAATAACACCAGCACTCTGAATATGCTAAGTCCCTTGTATCAACTAATCACTCAGAGGGCAAGATAACCTGCTTCTTTCAGGTTTAGTTTATTTGCCTAACATTTCTAAAGACTCATAATACATTGCTTGAGTCATGATACGGCGCTCTACAAGCACAAAGCCCTATCTGTTTGGCTGAAGTATTAACAACAAAACCTCCCTTCAAATAATAGCAGCAAAAAACATCAGACAGCCCTGTGTATTAGCACAGTTCAGGGGCTAAGTGCATACAAAAGCCACCATCCAAATTTGCACTTAGTTTTATTTTTATCCCACAGTTCAAATGTCTGAAGATGAGTATTTTAATACATTGGAATGAGATTTGACTGTTGAATGGAGAAAAATAGATTTAAGCCACTTCCAATACAACTTTTATATTTTGATCTTTTAAATCCCTTCCTTAGCAACAAAACACAACAAAGCATAAATACAAAGTTAATTTATTACCTACATCTTCGTTTCTTAAGATTCTTTTTTTCTCTACTGGTCAGCTAAATGTGATGGAGCTCCATAAGAAACTTTAGTCAGTGGCCTAAAGCAGAAGTGACAATACAAGGGTCCCATTTGCTGAAGGCACAATTGTTTTTTATTTATTTCTTGCTCTACCTGTGAAGAGGGGACCCTGAGAACACTGTGAAATCAATGACACCTGAGACACGACAACTGATGAAGTGCCAAGAATAAGACGATGCGATTAGTAATCAAGTTGTGTAATACCTGCATACTCGTTTATTAAGTTTGAATTTCTCTTATTCTCCCAAGAGAAGTTACTGAGGATAGCTGGGAAAAGTCTGCTACACAAGCAAGAGCTTTCAAGAAGGGAATATGTGAATTTGTGTCAAAATTCAATTATGTTAATTACATACTAATTTATAACTCAAAGCTGTTGACTGGCATTGAATAACTTTAAGGAGTTTAAGATCTCAGAGATCAGTCTGTGAAAATTCTGACAGATATTGGGAAATACCCCAGAGGCTTCACTTCTCAAATTATTCCTTCACCTTCAAAAATACACAATGGTATTGTAAACATCGCATAAATACTTCAGATGTAATCTCCTCTAATTCCCTTCCCGTTTCAACAGAGGAAATCATATGGAGCTGTATCTTGTAAAGATCTCTGCAAAAAATTGTGTATTTTTTAAATAATTAAAAACACGGGTCTTAAAATGGGACAATGACTGCACAGTAACTACACTAACTGTAACTTCTGACATAAACCAGGAATACCACTATATACTGTTAAATTCTAATTTAAGTATCCAAATGTTAATGCAAATACCTAAATTAAAAACAAACAACAGGAACCAGGAAACCCTGTCTGAACTATGGTAAGACATGCAGGATTAAATCAGCATTACAGTTACAATTACGGAAAGACCATGCCAAAAATCTGACTTTATTATCAACACATCACAATAGTACAGTTTGAATGAACATTCTTCAAATAGCCATAGTCCCTCAGTAATTCTTTGTAAGAGAAAAGACTTTGTGATAGAGTGTTTTGTGCAAAAGATTCCCCAAAACACCCAATATTTGCATGGGAGTGACCTTAATGTAGAGATCCTGTACGTTAGCATGAAAACCTCCCTGCTGTTTGCTAAAACTATAGATTGACATACACATTTCAGAACTAAAATGAACCAAATATCATTTAATTCACCATGACTTTTTTTGTTATGTAATTGTCAGAATGTAACTGCCCATGTCAAAACAAGCATTTATAATCAGGCACAGAAAATGGAGCAATGCTGAAACAGATGGTAAATAAACTCACTGGAAAAATACAAGTCTTTGCTGGACTACAGAAATAAATTTAAAAAGAATGCATGCCCAGCTAGAAATATGCAGTTCTAATGTCTGAAGTTTTCTGTTTTGTAACTAGAACTATTACAGAGGAAATAAAAATCAGTACTCAGTCTTGCTTTGCCTTTTTTTTTAAAAAAACTTTTTTTTTTTAACTGGGATTTGCTTTCCTTCTAACCTTCCTCTTTCTCTGCTGCAATTATCATCTTACCTGGTAACATCAGAAATCTAAACCAACTTGAGACTTAGTTGTCTTAGTCATCCAAGACCCCAACAGGGCTGTGAAAGCAGCCAGGCAAACACATGATTAAAACATCTTTAACTGTATCTTCTAGTTATAATAACTGAAAAATAAGGCATAGTATAAGTATAGCAGTATCCTAGGAAACCCCAGCAGAGAATCAAACACTCTGCACAACCGCAAAAGATCAGATAAACAACACGCAAACAGGCTGAAGAGGTGCAACCTCTAGTTTACTTTTCCCACTTCCAATTGCCCTTCAATTACGTCATAATGCATCTATTAATTAGGAAGAACACAGTTTTGGTGCATCCTGTATTAGAATTAGTTGTAATGCAAAAAATCCACCCATGGACACAGCACAGAGAATACTGATGTCACCTCAATGAAAATTAGCACAGGAGAGCAATGCAGTTGTGTTTAACCCCGTGGGAAGTAGCGTGTTGCTGGCCAACAGAAGACTATACCCACACCTACTGTAACAGGTATCACCTCAAATTCCATGTGAGCATCAGGTAAATCCTCTAGGGACACCCCTTAGTGTTTGATTCAGTTTGTATTCAAGAAAATCAGAAAGTAATAAAGAATTTTTCAGATGCGAGATCAAATTCTTAATGACGTTCAAAAAGATAAAACCTCAGCGCCCCAGTGAAGTTTCTGTGAATGCTCATCAATCCAGTTAACGAGGTAAGAGAAAGAAAATACTTTCTTTTTCAAATCATAATCTACTGAGAACAAGCTGAGATGTATAAAAAGACACAAAACAAGAGTTTGAATAATAAGCAGTGAACGCTGAAGAACCACCAGGATTCATGTGTATCAAAGACATGAATCCATATAGACTAAGAACACGACATCCCAGCAGCAAGGCTAACGCAATAAATAAGTCACCTGTAGAAAATATTCTTCAAGGAAAAGCAAAAGGCACTGATTTAAACCTATTCTTTTACGTATGCTTTACTGCCTGTGATAGTTCCTATGTAATAATCTGTAAACACTAAAACCAAGAAAAATGAATAGAATGTGAAGTAAATTTAATTTTGTATGTAATTCACAAAATTATAAAAATGAATAATTACACAAAATATGTATTTAAATTATTAAATATAACTGACTAAACAAGTATATATTAAAATGTGATAGTTGAGCTTCACTGTCTTTATGAATAACATTCAATTGTATCTCATCAGCTATAAATAAAGGTGAGTAATTGACATGGCACTTAATAAGGACATATTTGGGGATAATCCAGAGCCAATTAAAGTAATGCTTGTTCAGTTGGGTACAAGAACTTGCATTAACAAAATATTTTGGCTGAGATGACCAGCTGGACGGCTTGAGGAAGCATTAATAGAGTTTTGCAGGCAAAAATTTTGTTTCTAAATTCATTGTTTTTATCAATTCAGCATCCAAGAGCAATTCCCCCTGCCCCAGGTCAGTGATGGTGGTACCAGGTGGTAAAGTTTGGAGATTTTTTGTGTGCACCTACCAGGACACCCAGCTGTGTTATCTCCCTGTTAGGTAGAAGTGACTCCATATGACTAGAATATTCAGAAAAATTCAGTAAAACACTATAAGGTGGCTCACTTGTTTCTAACGGCTTCTTCATCTTGCCTTGGGAATTGCTGTTTCCTACTTTACCCCTAATTGTGCTGTGTATCAGTTAAAATCTAGAAACCGTGGAAGCATTATGAAATGAATTTTCACTACCCAAGATCTCAGAGATAAGTTTTGCTTGAAGCAAAGCACCCTCTTTGAAGGCACCGGTCATAATGTGACCTCAGGAGCAATCCACATTTCGTACAGCTGTGTTTTCCCCTTTGTGCCAGCTGAGGGTCCTACCAGAACCCAGGTTCCTTCCTCAACAGCGTTAATGTAATTCCAGCAAAAGACTTCCCTGTCATTCTCGGAGATCTTCCTCTTCTCACAAGGTTTAACTCCAGAGAATAAATTTTGAGAAGAGTTTCGGGGTTATTTGTTTTTAATCAGTTTGGCTGCATCCTAAGTCCTGTTTCAGAAAGACTAAAATCCCACTCTGCCTTGTACAGAACAATAATGAACTGAAATAGAACTAAGAAATTAGCTAAGAGACACATAGGCAAACATTAGGAAGACAGGAGAAACAGAGACAATCTGCCCAGTGGCACAGTATGGACTAAACCACTGCCTACACTCTGCTTCTTGGAAAAATTTAATTGACATCTCCTTACTGTATGTTTTAACTACTGCCTTACAGAAAAGGAAACTCCCTCTGTCCTCTATTCCTAATACCTCTTAAAAACCCTGCTAGGTGAAGGGAGTTGGGAAAGAGGAGAAAGGGAGTCTTGTCACCATTACTCTAAGTATCAAAGGTGCGCTAATTCTCAATTTACAAGAATTGAGATTCAACTGAGATTCACATTGTGATTTGGCCCTGCATGGGCCAAAGTGAACCAAAGCCATGCCAAATATTTACTAAACCAGAAATGCTTCTAACTAGTTTTTCTCAGAGTTGTAACGGGTAATGCTCTGGTTATAGACTACATAGTCATATAAGCAATTTTCTCTCTTCAAAAGTAAAACCCTTCTGGGTCACAGTCACTGTCTGAAAGCCTACTGCGAGGTTACTCTGGAGTTCCAGTTGAGAAACTTTCAATAAGAACCTTTCTGCTCCCTTCCATGAGAGGGAACTGATAAACATCTGGTCTTTGGAAATTACTTTGTGATGTTTGGATTTTGTAGCAGCAAACTACTCTCACACGCTGTGGTATATCATCACATGATACTGTACTTTTCCAAGGAAAACCTAGTAAAATGAAAATACTTCATTACCATGAACTCTTGTTTCTTAAAAGTTACATAATTACTCTGCAATCTCTTATAAGATCTTATTTATTTTAGCTTTAATTATTCACTTCAATGAGAGGATTATTTCACAAAATAAATCTTTTCACTTAAAAAAATACAAGTCTTTTTTTCTTCACTGTATATATTTTGTTTACCACTTGCCAAACTGTTATTTCACATATGTAAAAAGAAAACTGGACTGAATACATATGAAATAAACTATTGGCAAAGGAAGTGCAAGGGCTTGCCATTGAGAAGATTAGAGTCACAAGAAACGCCTTTTACTTTTTCCAAAATCAAAAAAACTTCTTAAAAAAATACCCTATTAAAAGAAAAAGAAAAGATTTGTCTGAAAGGAGAAGGGATTTTTTCAGGTAACTCTGAATTTCCAAGTTATTTAAATTATCCTCAGACTTGCACATTTTAATTGTATGCACACTAGAAGACTAACGTTTATTACACTGAGTAAAGACAGACTAGAAATTATTGTTTTTATTCACATCTGTGGTCCTCCCTTGTTTAGCAAGACTAAAATCTCCTGACTACACCGTTAACAACTTCATTTAGATTTTGTGGAAAGAGCACTTAAATTCTGCAGCTTTCATTAATTTTTATTCCATCTTGCTTAGTCCACAGCCTACACATAATCTATTTCACTCAATAAGGAACACTGTATTTCTTCAATTTGAGAGACCAAGAAAGAGAATATAAGCAAAGTTCTGACATACTGGACGTATGATTCACTGCAGACTAAGAGCAAATTTCAATACAGGAATTTGAGAACACAGCTGAGAACTCAAAATATACAGTGTTTGTATGTGCACTTTTGAGTTCTCAGCTGTGGTAGAAAATTGTTTTTAGCCAAAAACATCTTGTAAAATTTTAAAAGAAATTATTTCATTAAGCAGCTTCATCTCACCAAAATTCCAGAGATCCAGCTCCCAGAAAAGTTTTCTACATGCAGATTTCCTAAAGGGAATCTCAAAGACGAAGTCTAAGTAGATAAGGCAGATAGAGGGTAGGGAAAAAGAGCATTGTAAAGCTACCATGCAACTTCACTGTTCTAAATAAATGTTTTCTAAAGTTTATCATGTATATACTTGAGATCATCAGTAATGAAATGCTAAGAATCCGATTAAATTATAGCATCAGCTATTTCATGCTATTCCTTGTCCACAACAGTTCAACTATGCAGCTAAGACAAGTTTAGATTTCTTTCAGCTGCACAACTGCCAGAATACAAAAGTAAATGATGCATGCACCTATGAAATACTCACTTTTAACATTTTTTTCAAGCTAATAATATTCTCCCAATTTTTCAAAATTTTATAGGTGGCAAAACAATGAAAGTGAGACTGAGCCCCCTTGTCAAAAACCGTACAAGAGAAGAAACAAAACTTGGCCTGGATTCAAGGATCCCCAATTGCTCCTTTTCTGCTAGAAACGCACATTCCTTTCTAAATCCAAAACAAAAATAAGAGATGTGAGAAGTTTTACAACAAAAGAAACTGTCCTTTTATCCCTGTCACAACCACAAATTTTGGTTCAAACATAGTTATTACGTAGAAAGTGACACTTCCACAATCTAGCACAAAATACTGTCAGATGAGAAAGCTTCAATGTCTCGTTAGTAGAAATTCTTGCTTTTCAACTCGTTTTTTTCCTCACCCTGAACAGTTCTCAGAAGATCCTAGCAGGTATAAACATGCTCTCTCTTAATTACAGAACTGGATTACTGTTGTAACCGATTCCCCGTTTCAGCAAATTATAATCAAGTACCCATTGTGCATAACAATCATTTAATGGCCGAAAAACCATAATAAAGCGAGCTTTAATGAAGAAAGCTGGAAACTTGCCAGATTTTTATGGCAGTGCACTCAAAAAGAAAGAGTTACAATCTGTATTTAAGATTAAGAGAACCTTTTAATCCAGATGGCCAGAATTAAACAAGGCAGCACAGGGAAAATCTGATCAAAAGCTAGTACAACATGAAAGTACCAAAATTCCCCTAGTAAACCACTGCTAATTATTTCAAACAGGGGGTGCACATCCATTTTGTGTTGCAAAGAACTTTGAGGAAAATACAATACGAAAGTGTTGCTTTCTCTGTGATAATTTACTTTTCCATTAACTTCTTTTGACAAAAGCTTGGGACGGTTTAGCAGCAAGAAATCTATTTGCCAGCATTTATTTGGGGAAATATTTGGACCAGCTACATAAATAAAATTTTAAAGGAGTTTGCAAAATTAGTTATTTCAGATCAGTGTACACATAGTTTTAAGGTACAGTTGAGTAAACTACAGCTGCCGCAACAGAAACTTTAAAAGGTCCTTAGTTTTGGTATTGTATTAGTAATATAGACGACACCCGAGTTTCAATTTGCTCTCCTCTCCTTTAGTTTCCTTGGAACTGCTGACAGGCTTCTTAGTAACACCAGCTTTCCCCGATTCATCTCCCAGTCAGCAGAGAGGGTGGGAGATTCCCAACTGTGTATAAGCCCTGGCTCTTAAGGGACTGTTCATGGTTGCAGACGTGTCCCAGGCTGCTCCCCGTACGGCTCCTGGCAGCACCACGTTGGATGAGTCGGAACAGCATCATCCAACAGCGAGGGCATTTATAGCCAGGAAATTGTCAAGTCTCTCTAAATCCCTAAAACTACAATTATTCACCAGCAACTAAACAGTACTGCAATACAGCAAGAAGAGATTTGGAGGTTTTTTTCTGCTTCTTTGAGTTTTACACGAACACCAGAGGGGAGAAGTACACACAGAAGGCGCCTTATCAGCTCCTCTATAATAAAATTCCTACCTTTTGCCAAGGTTTATTATGCTGATGAAATGAGACCTCTGTAAAATTTGTTAATGAATCAGAAATCACAAAGTCCAATCAAACCTGAACTTACACAAAAGCAGCAACATTTTACCCCCCCTAAAAACACCTATCAACAACTCATTTTGTACACCTATTTATATTTAATTCTTACCCCGATGCTTGCACCCATTTCTTTGATCTTTGTGCTGAGGCAAAGCCAGTGCTGAACCATGATACAAATCACTGTCACAGTTACGAGTCAGGAATAAGGATTCAGACAAAAATATCAGGAACCTTTGTAACAGAGACAGTGGGCAAACCCCGGTGTCTAGAGAGTACTGTTGCTTCACAGCATCTTGTTCCCTTCCTCACCATCACAGCAGGATCTGTCATTTCTGCATCCTGATGCCGTCCCTGGGCTGTTCTGGAGAACCAAGGACTCATCTGGTTTTTGACAGGGTGACTTCATGCTCTTGCTTAAGACAGTTTTAGTTGGAAGGAGATCACTGTATCTTTGATTTATATTATTCCATTTTATAATTTTCTGACAGCAGTAACCTTTGAAAGTTCGCCAGGCTCCCTTAAATGAAAAAGAATCTGCAAAATCTGATCATGTCGATGTCCATATCCGTGCTTTACACTTCTGTTATTCATGTGCAGATAAAGAAGGTGGATTTAGTTATCTCTGCTAACCTACCTCCTGCTCCCAGCCACAGGACAAGGGTAGCGCAGCACTGCAACGTTTCTGCACTTCTCAATTCTACCTAACAGATTAAAGGAGATTATTGAGAAAAACTCGCTGAGAACATGTGATATACAGAGGTTTGACAGAAGAGTGGAAACTAATGCTGAAACATCTGCCTGAAACCCCAGGCAACAGGTTCGTACTGGCTGCATAACAATTTTCCAGTTCTACATGTTATAATTTTCCCCGTGAGTTCACTCAGGATTAATGAAATATTGACATGAATCAAAATCAGAAAAATATTGCAGCAACTGAACACGATCTGAAAAGTTGTACTTCTGGTGATAACAGCATCTCCTGGATTATTTGCAGATGGAGCAGTAGAAAGTAAATCTTATCCAAAAGCAACAATAGGAGCTTTTACTGGCATGCAACTGTTACCACCCCCCGGGGCAATGGGCAATCAAATGATGTTCATTTCCCTTTACCCCCAATTTTTCAAACAAAACTCTTCTGCAATATCAACAACGTCAGGGTTTCTGCTGTAGCAAGAGCTGTGGTGTCACATTGACAGGGCACTGGTTTATTGTGCAGCAAAACTGTCACTTGCAGTAGTTTACACGCGGGGCAGGAAAAGCCAATGCCAATGTAACTATTATTATGGTTGACAATTCATCAAAACCAGCCCTGAAAGAAGAAAGAGAGACGAAACAAAACAAAATCACATGTGAAATTTATTAATGAAAAGCACAGAAGGAAAAACTATTTGAGGGGAAAAAAAAGATCAAAATTGCCAAAATAATTGCAAAATGAAGTAGAAAGACAGCAGCTGGTCTATGTAACTGAACTACTCTGGCTCTTCTTCCAGAACCCATGGAAATCAATGAAATAATATCATCCTTAGTCCTGTATCTCCACTTGCTAATGGGAGCAGCATTGACTCATGCTCCAAAGTTCTACCCTCTCCGCTGCTACAAGAGAATTCCTGGTATAATTAAGTTAAAAATTACAAAATACCATACTGAAATAAACATTGGAGAAGAAATTATAATAAAATACTCATAAAAATGTCCCCCAAAATCAATGTATTGTTTATTTGTGGAATGCTTGCAATTGTTTTTTAAGGGAGTCATAAAAATTCCTCACTCACCAGGAGTCCATTCATGAGGGCAATGGATTTCCAGAGGATCTGTTTTTTTATACAGCTCAAGAGAAATATTTTTGGATACAAATTTTTAAAAAAGTCTTTAAACTAATAGTTTTGTTCCTTAAAATGAGCAAAGACTTGCCTACAACGTAAACAATGAAAATTGAAAAAACCTAAAGAACACAAGTCATATAACCTAAATACAATACCCATTGTCTGGACTTCCCTATTTCCATGAAGAGCATCTGAACTTCATTTTGGATTAGAACATTCAGCTAAAATTACTAATATACTGGGATTTAATTTAATTGCAGAATTTCAAGATGAACAACTTCAGCTATGATCTGATCGGTGTTCCATAACTGAGAATTCACATCGTAACTCTGGAAACAACTGAAATTTGAAGTTGAATCCTAGTTGAAGTAAGTTTGGATGATCTCAGAGCAAACAGTAGTTCTCATCAGAAAAAACCACCACATAAAACTCCGATCAACTGGCAGCTTTTGTCACTGCTTAGCCAGGAAAAAATTGGCTAGTGACTTGATATCTTTGTAATTCCAAGAACTTCCAGTATTCTTCTGTGAAGAGATATGCAACTGCCAGAGATAAAAAAAAACTAGCCTTAAAATGTGCTTAAGGCAATGGTGAGAACAATACTGATGAACTTCTTGTTGGTATTTCACTTACTGGGCTCTTCTGTTCAGTGTCTTCTCTCAATATAGAGAGATCCCAGTTGAACATACGAATGGTCGGTGGCAGAGGGGGCTCCTGAGCTCCTTCTCCTTTTGGCTGGTGTGTGTGCATGGGGGGTGTGAAAACGTGTATGGGAATTGTTAGTAACGTCAACAGGCTCCGGCTTGTCACAAAAGAACAAAACATGCAACCTCAGAGGCCAACAGCAGTATTAATGCATAGGACTCCATAACTGTAACACAACAGATTTGGTCCAGCTTTTTCATATGCTCCACTATTTTCATGGAATTCTGGTGAAATAATAGCATTATTAAGGAGACACTCAAAAAAATATAAAATTAAAAAAAAACAACTCCCATAAAAAGTATAGAAAGCCCTAATACAAAATCTCGACAGAAAATGTAGGGACTAGAAAGAGAGGGACTGACTCATGTCTGAATTCAGTGGTAGTGCAGACAGACATTTATTTTTGACAATGCATACAAAACATTAAAAAAAAAAAAAAAGACGGAGGTTGCTCTGCATCTAAGGCAGTGAGTATTGTCAAGTGGATAATCTTCCTCAGGAATCCATGAAATTACATTAGATCAAATACTAGTCTCGGGCAGGGCAAAGTAAGATAAGGAAAAAAAAAGAAAAAAGAGAAAGAAAGCTTTCTCTCTACAAATGTTGTTGTTTAAAATGTAACTTTTGAAGTTTAACTGTTAAATCTACAAAGTAAGAGGACTTGGCAGCAGATGTATATTAGAATAATAGTGTAGGCCCAAAGTGTCCCCAGGTGAAGAAGGTTGCTGACAAGGGGCAATGGACTGAAAGAATATTTCCCCCAAATGACTGTTAAATTACACCTGATACTTAACAGTCAAGAAAAACAGGTACTGACAATTTCTTATTGCTCAACGGGAACACAACTATTGGAAGATGCAAGTTTGTACAAGAAGAATGGGAAATCAACCAGACTACCAAATTGACTTTATAGGTAAAAAGGATTAATGCTGAGCCAAAGTAATTGTGCTGCAAATCCAGAAAACAGCACAGATGCCATCTCACACACAGGGGAACTAGAGAAAATAAATGAAATACCAATGCAGTACTCAATCCTCATCTTAAATACCAGTCTTTGTAAAGAACAAATTTAAATATTTAAAGACAAACCAAAAAAAATTAAATATAAACCAGTTAACAGCTTCACAGTAACTACTAATGCAATTAGTAATTAAGTTGTCAAGTAGTTGTTGAAAATGAAAGCATTTGCAAGCATAAGTAGTATAAATGTCACATTACTTATGTACCCAGATTATTGTGAAAGAAAAAAAAGGTGGAAGAGAACATCTGAATTTTTTTTAACATGAAAATGTTATATGTGACAAGTGCAAGAAAGAACCATTTATGAAGAGCATTTTTGCATGGCATTCTGAAAAGTAAATTGTTTAGAAGCAGTTCTGCGTCAACTTCCTACTACTAATTCAATAAACTAAGAGAAATATAATAAGAATCTAGAACTGTTTATTCAGAGAGTTTACCATTGAAGAACATGAAGTAAGTTTGTAAATCTGGAAGTTGAAAAGATTAATATTTTTATTTCATATCATGCAGATGCACACTTAAAACATACAGTTGACACAAAATAGACATTCAAAGATAATGCAAAGAAGAGTGAATCAAATAGAGACATTATGGATGACAGGACACGAGAGAAAAAGTGTTATGATACAGTTAAACACAAAGTAAACTACAGACCAGATTGAGTGAGTGAATGAGACAGCAGAATCTCATTGCTAGAATGACTGCAATGATACATCTTGGAGAACTAAAGCAACACTGAGAAAATTTTAAAAATAACAGGAACGGAAGGTTAAAACAAAACTGTATTGGAGTAGGACTGGAGCATATTATAGTAAACTGGAAAAACACAATAGAATGATGAGGCATTTTGAATACTTAAAAGAAAACATTTGTGGCCCATGAATGAAATAGTTCCATCTCCCAACAACGAAAAAATTCTCACAGCAAAAGGGAAACCAGGAAAGCATTTAAGAGGAAAAAAAAATACTAATAGGGGTTTGCATAGCAACAACATCTGTGACTATGTCAATATAAGCACAAGGGAGAGAATGAGAGCTGTCTTCATCCAAACAGTTTTAAAAATACCTTTGGGTGGGATACAGTGAGAAACACTAGCTGAAAGCTTGCAAGACAAGATACATTCCAGCTGTTGTTTTTTGCGGACTAACAGACTTTTCCTAATTGCCACTAACATATAACATCGGTAGGAGATCATTTCCATTCTTCCCTTCTGTTCTCTTCTCTAAAGACATACAGAAGAAATGGATTGTGAGCATTTTAAGATTTTGATTCTGAGATGCCCCGTGTAGCACGGAACGAGCCATTAAGAGTTAATGTATTCCAACACGATTTGGAAGGTTGGTTTGCAAGGCAGCATGCAACACTGCAGACCAGCAAACACCTCCCACACGGCTGGCTCTGCAGACACTCATTTACCCTCTAAATGGTATTTGACTTTTCATTACATAAAAAAATAAACCAAATAGCATACTGTTAAAAGGACTTAATACATCACTTTCAAATACCATGGCATACGTTAAGCACGTCACCCTAAGAAACTATTCAGGACGCACCTGGATTCCTTTTTACTCTCTCTCTTAGCTGCATCTACCCAGGGATTCAGCAGCCCTAACAGCTATAATCACCAGGTACAAAAGACAACATGTATGGGAAATTAAAGGTTTTATTCTACAGGGGAATGATTTATTAATGCTGAGAGCTTAATTTAGTAATCAGACACTATTTGAAAAGAAAAAAACAACAACACCTGAACATGGAATAGTTAGATGAGGAAACGATTCCAGCTTTTATGTAGCTTTGTCCCAAATTCAAAGTTAAAAAGACTGGGAAAGAACCTTTCCAATTTACTGAAATTCAATGCTGGATTTCATCCAGGTCTATACCTCAAAGGCAAAAGGGACTTAGTCATATTTTTACATAACTAAATTCCTGAGTCACATTACAGAGGGATAGTCAAATGAAACTCAAGAACAATTTCTGCCATTAAATATTTTTTTTATAGTATTGCTTGTAAGAAACAAATGTTGTAAGACTATTTCAAAACTTAAAAGCTTTTCGTCATTGGTTATTGCTCATTTTTCATTCAGATTTACTAACACTCACATTAATACACATAACACTAATTCTGCATCATGGTAACAAGAGCAAATGGTGAATGCTCAGCTAACTCTAACAGCCCAATAAGTAATTACATTCACCAGCTGTTAAAATAATAAACATTTTGAAACATCTTTGCAGTACTACAGACTTCACATCATGGAATGGAATGCAACTGCTTAGAAAAAATTACTGGATGTCATAGTAGTCTGTGAGCTGGGTTAATGAAGCAATGTTCAAATGCAGCCAATTTTATACAGCTGAGATTAATGGAATGATCAAACTGATGTGATATGCATTCACTGAATTCTTAATTCATGTTAGAAAAAAGAGACCTTGCTTGAGCCCAGCATGCCAAACACAGTGCTGGTATGAATTTATATTTCATCATCCCTTCTAATTACACTAACCGTGACTAAATCTTGGAGATGCTGCAGAAAAAAGGCAAATTTAAGTCCTTTGTTTCTAAACCCACATTTTCCCACTTCCTCTTTGCCTGAGGCTTGCAATCTCTGTTCAAAACTCCTCTATGCCCCTCAAATTCAGAACATTTAAAACTAACTCCTACCTCACATTTCAATAAGCTCCAGATCCCTTTCCACCTACAAAATTCTTGTCTTGCTCCGACACATACGACCATTGCATTAGCATTGTTCTCGCTCACGAAGATCAATTTTGATGTGCATCACTCCAGTTACAGAGCATCTCAGTTTCATTTCTCTGTGCAAATGCTCTGTTTATTACTTTCTGTATATTATCTAGCAATTATCTAGGCTGCCTAGGCAGGTGGTTGAGTCCCCATCCCTGGACGTGTTTAAGAGTTGTTTAGATGTGGGGTTGGGGGAGATGGTGTAGGGGAGAACTTTGTAGAGTAGGGTAGATGGTTGGACTCCCAAGGGTCTTTTCCAACCAAAATGATTCTATGAGTCTATGAATTGTTAGACCTAAAGAATATTACAATAAAAGTCATCAATCGCTCAGCCTCAGTTAAAAGCTGTCAAACCTGCTGATATCATTTCATCAGCATTTGTTGTGCCTCATTTATTCTGGATCTAAACGTTTTCAACTAAATAATGAAGTTATATATAACTCAAAGTGTCAGCACCTATAAATCCTTCAAGTCTTTGGCAACTTCTTTAATCCAAAGTAATCGTGTTTCCTAGTATAACAAGTCTTGTGATGTCTGTAATAGCATCTCACTATAGTAACAACAGCCTTAATGTTATAGCTCTCTTGCATGCCTGAAGTATTAATCAGATCCCATATTTAAATACAACATTAGAGTACTCTTAATACTCTTCCTGAAACAGATACACTCAGAGCCCCCCACAAAATTTTAAAAAAGGGACAATAAAGATTGCAGCTGTAAAGTTGTTTTTGACATTAGAGTCAAACACTGAAGCTTTGTGGTTATTGCTTTACTCTATTACCTCATCCTTCCACTTCAGGTTGCTAAATAGGCAATCTATGCTATAAGTAACTTTCTCTGCCACAGGTGCTTTCCTTTTTGAAGAGATTAAAGAGAAAACCCACTTTACAATCAGAATGAAAGAGAGAAAGTTTTATGCTAAAGCTGGTGAACATCAATCTCCTCGGGAAGCAAAAGGTTCAATGACCACAGTATTGATTCTTCAAAATTTAAGAATTTCTTTATGAAAACAAGATTCTCCTCTTTTATAACTGAGCTTACAGCCTAGCACTTTTCCAAATACACTTTTTTCTAGTATTGTACTGAAAACTCACATAGCATCCTCCACCAGCTACTACTTATAAGATAAGGATGTTACTAATGCTACATTATAAAAGGTTGTTGGGGGTTTTTATGGCCAACCTTGCTTGAATTTAACCTCACTTAACGGAAAAATCATGTTTGTGACCTTTATGCCTATATTTAACTAAAAAATATATTTAACAGCAAGTTATTACCTCATTTTCCCAACTCTCCCATAACCATCTCTTATTTCTACTATATAAAAAGAAAATTCACTGAACTTGAAATTCAACTCCTTGAACTTTATCAACATGTTTCAGCTATAAACAAGATTTTACTTTGTTGAGTAATCAAAATACAATCTGCAATCATATGTCTACACATTGAACACACATTAACATGTTGAATTACATATTAAATCCATTAAAAATTTTCTAAACTTTAGATTAAATCCAGAAAGCAGAAATACGAAAGAAGTAGCTCCAACCAACACAAAACCCTTAGGTCCAAGGAAGGCAGGGTTTCTAGTCATTTATTATCCACGTAAAAGCCTGAGCTTGTGCTTTACAGTTTGGACTCGCTCCAAAGGCTGTCCCCAGTGAATCCTCGCCCTCTTTGGGGAACCAAAGACAGCTGAAGAGAATGATGACCATATCAATATCCAGGCATGCTGCTGTCAGGAGCATACACTAGCACAGTTGGACAAACTCACAGAGAATATATAATTCAGTATAGAATTCCCTTATAGGCACTTGCATGTTCCGTTGTCCCATCAGAGAAAATGTGAAGTGTTGTGAAAGCAGCAAGGAAGCCTACACCCACAGCCACGATTGTCTATAATGATAAAGTTAAAATAGACTGCCCAGCAACCATTCACATATAAAAGCTGCAACAGATGCTCTTTAATTCTTTATCTGAATCAACCTCAGCCACTTGGCTTCTGCAATTCTGTTCAGTATTTATTATAGTGAACCAAACTCATGCAAAGAGGCTTCTTCTGGAGGCTGGAAATAACATCTTATTTTGAATCTGCTCCTTCTCTGCCCGTTATCTTTTTTAATTCTAATAAGAACTAAAATCATGCCTCAATTTCATGACTGTCCATCACTGAAAACACATACAAAATACAAGAATTTATTAGATATAAGACTACTGGCTTGCAGAGAAAGAGACTAAAACTAGTTTCAGTGATTGATACGCTTTACCAGCCAACTCTACTCTTTCAAAAACATGAGCACAGGAATCACAGGTACAGCAGTACAGTGCAGTATTACCACTATTTTGGTATGCATCATGTGTGGCAGAGGCAGAGCCAGGGATTGTACACATAAATCACTCACCCAGGAAGAAAAAAAGTCTGCACAATTGCCAACTAAGACAACTAATATGAAATGGTGTTTATACCAGGCCTATTCAAAGAAATAGTATTTGCGGGAAGAATGAGTCATAGGATAGCAAACTTCATATACTAGTTACACAAAGTGAGAAAAACAAAGGGAATTAGAACTTTTTTTTTTAAATAATCAAGAAACAGCAAAACCAGCTGTTGTACTGTAATAACTTTAAATAGCTTTGTTATGCCTTCACATTCTCTTCCAGTAGTAGTTCTCTCTTTTTCTTTTAACTTGCATTTTGGGTTTGCTGTTGTTGGCACACTGTCTCTGTAGACACTAGATAAATAAAATTTTCAACATCATAAACTCTTTAAAAACTTTATCTCTTAACTCCTACCCCTGTGAGAGGTTGGAAAGTAATCACTTAATTCTTCACAGGTTTACTTGTGCATCCCTTCTCTATTTCTGTGACTTTTCTTTCTACTTTAGTTATAACACCATAAAGAAGCATCTCAGCAGTTATCTCCATCTAAATCAGTTTGTATCTTTTCCTTAATTATATATTTTTGTATTTATTGATTAACCCACATAATTTCACACCTATCTTGCAGGGGATCAAATTCATTGTCAGCTAGGTTTGAATCAGTAGTTTAAAAGTAGTGAAATTTATTTCATGCATAGTAAGTACTTTAACAGAAACCATATTTTAAGATGATAAAGTACTAGTGTGCTAGTATATACTATAGAGTATTTCTCCAAAATTATTTCTGTAATCTCAATGCTTTAAAGTCATTCCAAATAGACTAGTTCAATTAAGTTTACTTTTGTTTATTAACTGGAATAGAGTCAATTTACTTCTTGTCTTCATTTGCTATGGGACATGTGCCATTAAATAATAATTTTGCAACATTCTACACTTCAATACTAAGAGAAATCTGCATGTATGCCTTAATGCCCAGAGATTTCAGTGTAACTGCTGTGCAGCCATAGAGCCCCCAGACTCACAGAAGGACTGAAGCACGCATCAGTACACGGTGCTTTAACTGAGGGCAACACTGACATGTATCCCTGAGACAATTTTGGAAAGGACTTTCATGGATAAATTAAGGACTATTTGTAATAAAATGAAAACCACAAAACCGGACCATGTCCAGACATGCCCTGATTATCTCTAAGGATGGAAAGTTCACAACCCATCTGGGCACCCATTAATCTAAAGTCTTATATAGATAACTCTTTTCTACCAAAAATTCGCCTGTTTTATAAGCCTCTGCAACATTAGCGTCAACTTTAGCCAACAACATTTAACAATTTAAACAATTTATTTAACAATTTAAACAATTATCCTGGTTAAATTATTTCATACTTCATAAGAAACAAACCCTAAAACACTGTGAAAATTTAAGTGGAGAAGTAGTTTACAAAGATTTTTTCCATGTGAGATTTCCGCACAGGAGTAGGTCTTAATGTTCATGTGCTGTTATTAAAATTTGTGACAATTAATTTCCTCTGTCATGTGAATATGAACTAGTAATGTCTGACATTAAAGAGAAGTTATAGCAAACCTGCCTGATTTTAGGACCTCTTTGTTATGTCATTGACATCATTTATTACCACTTACTAGTTCCACCTATATTTAAAGTGAAATCGGTAGTTTACAAAGTTGGAAAAAAAGCTACTACTGTTTATACCGAAAGGTCTTGTAGTCAGAAATTAAAAATTGAAAATAACATTGAAATTGAAAATAACAAAATACCAATGTTCTTGGTATATGTGATAATTGATACAAGTTCTCTTGCAGAACTCTAACATGACTGCCATAAGAGAAGTTTTAGAGACATTTCCAGAGGAAACACAGATTGTCAGAAGAATGCAAACATAGTTAACAATTAAATATTCTTGCAGACAACATTTAATGGTCTACAAGATGAACAGAGTACATTTAAAACTGGAGGGGGGGGAAGAGGGGAATGGAGTGTACTCAAACATAATACAGTAACTCAATTACATTCAAACATTCAACAGTTTAGTGAATGCAAAGGCAGATTTGCCTCCAGAAATTCATAGCACCTTTGGGTAAGGCTACAACACTATGTGTTTATTGAAATCTGCATCTGCTAGTAATTTGTCCAGCAGCAAACTTTTTTTTTCTTTTTTCACTCAAAGGATCTACAGGGGCCCATATAGTCTGCAACTGTTCGCCTGCACTAAGATGCACATTGTATAATTTATGTTCTTAATTATAAAACAAAGTTTATCAGCATGTTTGTCTGTGTTGTGCAATTCCTTATTCTTCACATGAGAATAACAGAATGCATCTTGAACAGTCCATTCATTCTTCATTGTAACAAAATATACTGGAATAGAAGAGATTTAATCCCTAAATTATTTTACTTCTCCATTCTTTACTGAAGATTTTTATCTTTAGAGAAAAAAGAGTCAACATAGTTTGAAAGTCTTTCTACAAGATAATTTCTCCCCTCCCTCATAATACACCCATCAAAAAAAAGAGAATGCAGGTTATAACCCTAATTTGCCAAATACTGTTTTAGCAATAATGTACCTTTTTCAAAACAGTGGCCGAGTGCAAAAGACAGTTTTGGTTTTTTTATAAAGCCTCCTCTGCAAAAACTAGCTTGGTAATTTGGAAAATGCAACTCTTCTCACCAGCTGTCAAATCCCCCAGGGGAGGAAAACTGATCAGAGCAAGGGCAAAGATAAAGCCAGGACCCTGGGAAGGGAAAGAAAGGAGGCTGAAAACCCTACACCAAGAAGATCATAGTTTTGTCTCCAAATAGGTACTTGCTCCCTCTCAGTACTTTAAGCATTAATACATGAACTTCAGTTTCTTGCTAACTGAATCCCCTGTCTTCACTAGAATTCCAGAAGAGGAACTGTTTTCTTAAGATAAATTCAGTTTTCTGAGGTTACTTCAGTAATTATGAACACTGGTTTTCCTGTTATTACTCGAACGATATAGTTCTTCTGGGCTTCTTTATAGTAAGATTTCAAGAACTAGGTCAGCAGAAAAAAGAGAGTTCAAATACACAGCAATTTTTAAGACACTTAGTCACTGTGAGGTGTGGCACATCTTGATTTATCATTGGGCTGGGTCTCAAATGTAAAAGAAACCTGGAAAATTTTTGATTCTCTATTCCCTCAAGAGGAAGAGCAAGAAGGTACAGAAGGATTAATTTTGGGGGCAGAGAGGTTCACCATTAAGCCGCTTTAACTTTCCCTGACCTCTCCTTTACACAACTTGAATTTTAAGAAGCTTATGTCTCATTACTTTTTTATTTGTGGGCATAAAATTGGCCTATTTCAGTAACACTAGTATTTGGAGCATCAGACAAAGAAGCTGAGAGCAGATGGACACATTAAGACATTCTTTTGACAGGAACAAGATCATTATCACTTGATAATTCTCATTTTGTTTATCACATACCAATAGCTAGTGCTGCAGTTACAGAGAAAAACAAACCAAATCACAGCTAAACAACTTTTCTTTTATAACGGAACCATAAAATGAACCTCTATTCAGTGGAGATTACTAAAATGTTAGAGAGTTATTCCCCAAAATTTTACTCCAGGATTTTTGAACCATGAGACTGAGTGCTCTGGCAAGGTTTTTTATTCTCCTCTCTGTGTTATTGTTACTGTCTTCAGTAAACAATGTGACTTCAAGATTTAATGAAATTAAATGCCACTACCAGATTACAGTCAGGTCTTGCTTATTCCCCTTCCAAGGCAGGCACCGACAGGACTGGGGGGCGACCTGAACCTTTGCAAACGGAACGGAGGGACCAGACACAGCACATCCTGTCGGCTTCTACCAGCTTGCTGTTGCCTAAACTCTCGGTGCTATGGAAATCCCAAATCCATTGAAAATACCAAATATTATCACAGTATTCAAAAAGAAATATCTTGATTGAATACAGCAGGGATGTGAGGAATTGACAGCAGCACTGTTCAAAGGCCGTTTGAACCAGCTAAAATAGTCTCTTTCGGACAGATGCAGAAGAGTAAGAAAGGCAGGTGATGGGAAGACAGGTTCAAGTGAACATTTAAATAAAACAAACCCAAAACCCTTAAAGCATTTTCTATGCCAAGGCAGCTGGACAGCTCAATATTGGGATAATAAAAATAAATACAAATACTGTAGAATAATGTGGACAAATTACTATATATATAATGAACTATTTTTCCTACATATATCAGGTTGCTCTCTTCTATACCGAAGCAGTAAGGAAAGAGTGAGGGGTAGACTTTCACACTAGTATTCTTACTGTTGCTGTCTGCTACCACATTTTTGATACTTTTTCCTCCTCCTATAAACTTTGACCCTGTATTAAATACAAAAGTCATTACCTTCATAACTTAAAATGTCATTTTAACTTCTTAATAACAGATCGCTGCAATGTGACTGCTGAAATGCACGGCTGAGATCATGGAGAAGTCACGTTGCCATTTTAAGCAAGAAAAGAAGATTGAGTATTAAAACTATTACAACAACTATCTCTTTCAAACACATGCTCAATGTTCTAAAGTACCAGTTCCCTGCTAGACAGAGAAGTCTGTCCCCTACCACATCTGACAGTTGGGTCCACACCGCTTTCTCACAAACTACTTATTAAATGTTGTTAATAATTTTCATGAATCCTTCATAGACTTCAAATTGCTGAAGTCCTGGGTGCCATAGGAAGGTACGCCTGGAGATGCTTTAGAGGTCCCGAGTCCCTACTTGCTAGATTGGCCACTTCAGTTACAGAAACCATTTGTAACTTCTTTACCTTGTAATATCAGACACTGGCAAAGAAATTATGCCAGAATATCAAACCTCTTCAATCGTACTAATACTAATTCATTATGAAAATGATTATGTCATATCATTATGAGTAGTTTCTAAAGACATGAACAATTCAATTTCTCAGATTTTACAGGATCAGTATAGGACTTCACTGCAAAATTTTGGGTGCTATGTTCATCATTAACTAAAAATATTCTAAAGTCTCAAAGTACAATTTAATATAATTTACTATCATGTCACAAACTGAAGCATTACTTAATCACTTCAAATACTCCTTGTTTAGATGCTGATCTAATGAGAGCAATTAAAATAATTCATAAAAAAGAAAACTAGTGTACCTTTGCAACTCTATTTAAGGTGCTTTAAGTCTTAAAACAGGAAACTTCAGCAACCACAGACACTTTGGGGCCTCTTGGTAGAGACTGTCCTTGAACAGTACTAACCTGATCAATACTGTTTATAAAGAGGACAAACAAGCCTGAATTATTATCTACACAAAAGAGTACTCAAAATCTGCACAGGTATTATGAAGAACACAGACTAAATATTAATGCTGCAGCATGTCCACAGCACCTGGAAAGGTACTGTATTACTAAGGCTAATTTTTTTCATAACTCATATAAAATGAGGCACTGCCTGCTGTTTATTGCATAGTTTTCTCCCTCACATAAAAACTGATGTGATTTTATTCATAGCAGTACTTTCCCTTTTATAGCTCTGTAAGACTTACTGTGAAATTTTATATAGAGATAGATTTAAACTCTATCAATATTTTGGCATTATAACAGCAATTCACAGTTTAATACATGAAAAAAAAATTAGCATCTGCTGCTAGCCCAAATGCCATTGTTCCATTTCTTTCAGTTGTTTTAGTCTACATTTTTACCATACATTTGAAATTTCAAACAAAGAAGACAGCTTAATATCAACAGCAGCTTAAATTTAAAAAAAAAATTCTATACACTGAAGATTCATCATTTCCTCTATCTCTGCCCCCAATTCTTACATTTGAATTTGCAGATTCATTTGATTTGGCTAATAACCATATAAGTTTAATAAATCTATCAATCTATGCAGCTAATCAGCCGAATCCTTTATTGAAGGATGCCAGCAATCACAAGTCAAAATTTGCAAGTAAAAATATAATTATGATTTAATAGTATCTTGGTTCATGTTTTTGAGATAACGTCACACAGGGCATTTATGGCAATGTAGATTTATTCATTCCAAATGATATGGGTAGTGCTTCTATAGCTGTCCTCACTTCTAAAATCTCTCTTTGGAATTTAAATATTAACGAGGGTTGACTGATGAAAATCTGTTTGTAGCTATAACACTCCAAGCTCTGGTCCTACAGGACTCTCTGCTTAGAAGACGGGCAGGCTCTCATCCTTGAGGTCTTCCTTAAAGCATTCCCGTGGTAGGGTATCCTCAAAGAAATCTTGCCCTTCTGTCCAACCCTACATTCAACTGTGCTTCCTCCTCCTTCCCCTTCCCTTCGACTAAGTAAAACCACTGCGCGTGGCCCTCCCTGCCCTGAAGGGACAAATATAAATGTCATCAAATATATCATGAAACATGAGTATTTGTGCACATCAGTGGCTGATGTAAGTCTTAGGAAGAGCATTTGAGTATTATTATTAGTAATAATAATTGAAGTTACCAGTAAAGTTGTCAGAGGAAAGACAAAGAGATCATGTTTTGGTATGAAATAGAGGAAACACTTCAGAGATATTTCTAAATTCTTCAAAGAGCAGCATAAGGTATCAGCACAAAGAACATCCTTGGGCTCGTTCAAAGGCCATAAAACTCAGCTGAACTGTTTTGTGTTGATGTAACTATTACCTCTGCCTGGCAAACTTTCAACAGCAGAAATAGCACAGATTCAGCAGAACACTGAGCAAAAGACAGACTTAATCTATTTTAGGCACATAATAGCAAAGCATAATAACCATAATGCCCTGGAAATTAACATACATTTTAAAATCTACTGTAACTGAGATTTGTTTCTCATTTGGACTGTGTTTAGCAGGACTTTTTTTTGCAGAAAAAATTTACCATTATTTGAAGATCTTGGAAATATTGCTTAATGAATGAAGAAAAATGATGACACTAATTGACGACATGAGAAAACTCAAAAACAAAGAAAAAACCCACCCTCTGAAAGAAAACAGATTAATCTCTTAATATCTTAAGAAAAAGATTCCAGGGCAGGCCTGAATCTGTCAAAGTAAATTTCTCCTGAAATGCACCAGATTGAAAACATGAAGGAAAACAAAAAAAACTACAGACACAGAAATCTCTCAAATATTAATTTTGGTCTACCCCATCAGTCATGTTTTTTGTAGGAAATTTTCATAACACCCAGTAAAATTAAATTCTGTATACTGCTTAGTTAACAGAAAAAATTGTTAAGTTACAGAACTTACTATTATAATATCGTTGAAGTTAGGTTTTTCTGTTTTGTTTGGTGGTTTTTTTGTGTATTCATATGTTATTGTTTGAACATCAAATACGTTGCACAATATAATGCAGAATAAGAAACAAGCAGGATATTTTTAATAGAAAAGCACATTGGAAATACTGAATTTTCTTCCAAATGTGGGTAAGCACAAAGTTCACTTTTAATACCAGCTGCCTATTACACAGCTAATGAAGTGGCTGCATACAACCAAGAAATGGCTGCAAAATGGTCAGAATCAGAATATAAAACATTTTTCTGTATTTTCTCCTATTCAAAGAGCTCAAAGTATTTTACTAGCATGATTTTATTTTTTCTTTTTTAATTAATCCTACCTTTCTATAGCATAAGAGCTCTCATCTGCGTTGTTTGGGATACAGTAAACCAGCACAGCAAGGAGAACCAAATAGGGTTAATTCAGTGACCATAACAACTTGTCTTAGAAACTATAGATACTATAGGCCACATTGTATGAGACAAAAACCCTGAAGTATAATAGTAGTAAAGTTAAATAAAGTAGAAATCATGACCTGCTGGCACCAATATCTGACCTTCACAATAATTCAGAAATATCAACTCTGGTCCAGATTTGATTTCTTCCAAAATTTTTTATGATTCTCTAAGATTGCAAGAATTCTACCACTTCTTGTATTTTAATCGCTCATAAAACAAAGTGAAAATTTTATTTGTTTCATATATTTTATGATTTTCTTTCATCCTGATGAAAGCAGAGAGTATAGTAAAGCTTCCTAAAGCATCTGAGTAATTTAGGAATTGAAATCCAAAGAAAGTGAGTATATTTATACTTGGGTCTTATTAAGAGCAGAGAGAAATTAAGTTTCTGTACTGCTGAAAACGAATACAGCAGAAAAGGCCTTGTGGAGAAATTCAACTGCACATACTATAGTGAATTCATGCAAAAATTTCACTTTATCACTATTATCCCTCCTTCTATCAATACATTTCAATAGATGTCCCACTCCAGTGATTTCAAGAGCACTTACAGATGTTCAAGTAAGGATAAGCCTCGTTACTTTGCTTAATTGGGCCTTGAAGAACAGTGGGCGTTTTTTCTGAAGAAAAAGGGCAACAATAAAATAAGGACCCTTAAAGAAGTAAGTTTCTTGAAAAATCTTACAAATGGGAACGGTTCTTCTACAACTATGGAAAATCCTGGCTATGGGTTTTCTTAACATGTCACGGTTTTCACTTCCAGAAGGGTGCCACATCAGTAAAAATCAATCTTCAACAAAGAGTAGTCAAGTGCATCTCAGGAAAGCTGTGATTTTGGACCAGATTAAATACAAAGAGCTCCCCACACCAGCAAAGCCCAATAGATTATATCTGGTGAATGGGGCAAGCAAAGCAGCTGGTTTTAGAGATGCACAGTGATACCCAACCATCATTGGGCAGCCCAGCCAGGTTCTGAACTGGAAGTCATTCAGTTGGCTGTTGTTCTGTCTCCAAATCAACACTTCCAGTTTCTGATTAACAATTCAAGAGATGCACAGACTTTCTCTATTTTAAGCCCAGCTATTAAACTTGACTACACACTGAACAAGTGTCAAGTTAAAAACTGTAGTTTAGGACTAAGGTACAAAGTGATCTGGAAAACATAAGTGCAATTTTTACGTGAGTTTGGGCAGCTCCCAAAATGAACTGTATCCAGTGGAAACAAGGTCTAAGTGCTGATGTGGGAGTTTCCCACATCTTCTACTGGCCTTCAAAGCCATGCGTGTCATCAGAGTCTCTTGTTGAAGCTGTACATAAATTTCTAACTGGTATTAAAAACCAAAAGCTGTTCCACAGAACCTAAATTAAAGCCAGATGTGGAAAAAGCAGATGCTTGAAATTTACCATCATTTCAAGACAGAATAGAAGCACTTACTAATTGTTATTTTTTGAGTAAATTGTCCTGCTAAGCAAGTTGTGTAGAACATTTATAATTTCTGGATGCATCTCATGTTAAAGAAATAGGTGCTCTATTGACTAAAACCCCTGCAATTAATATCAAATTTGGACCACATAAATCTGTGTTATATTCCTACTCTGGCTGAATCCTGGATTATGATTATACTTTTATCAGTCATTTTTAGAAGACAAGGTAAAGTATGTCAAGATAGTATTAAAACAAGCCAACAGCACTGCTCTGGAAGATGAAATTTGAACAGTGCAAGTTTAAAATGTATTTAGTAAGTGAAAAGTCTTCCATACCTTACTGCAAATTGCATTGCTTTAAGCTGGGGAAACGCAGTCTGTGCTGAGCATGTAGGGAGGTGAGGTTTTCACGGAAACTTCAGGCCATCCAAAAATGTTCTATTTAACGTAGTCAACCACTCTTAGGGAACATATATGACTTATCCAGAATCTCTTCTAAGCAACTCCAAACTTAAATGTATTCTTTTAAAATTAGTTTAGTATTTAGATCATTTAGCACTTATATACACACATCATGAAAGCAGCTAAAAATGTTACATGAATTCAAAAAGAAAGGTTACGCGTGTGATTTAACTTAAGATGCAGTAAGCTGAAGCATAAGACCAGCATGACAAAACCTCCAGTTCTGACCAGAAAACATTCTAATATTCAACTAAATGCTCTTCACGAATCAGCATTTTAAGAGCGACCATTTAAAAAAAAAAAAAAGAAAAAAAAAAGAACAAGATTGAATAGTTTCCCTGTCAGATGCAACTTCATTAGCCTAGTATCAGGGATTTTATATACGGAATTACGACACAATTATGCCATCACTGCAGTAAATTTAACATTGGACAACATGTAACTTGAAAAGTCTGTTTTCATTACAGTGAAGCAATGGCACTGGTCAAATTTTACTAGATAGGAGGGAAAGGAAAATCTTAGAAGCCATTTTTATGGACTCTAAACCCAACATTTGAAGAGTTTAAGTGCAGAAAGACAAGTAAGTTCTCCACAGAACAATCAAATATTCTAATTACCAAAACAGGCCATACATGTCTTATGAAACCTCTCTCACCACTTTTGTTGCAGTTTTTAGAATGCCACATATCAAGAACATCTTAAACCAACCTAAAGAGCACTGACCTTAACAAATCTAATGCCTCCATTTTAGAGGATACATTCTGCCAAAAGCAGCTCAAAAGTAGCCAGAAACCCGAAAAGCCAATTTGCAGTCTTCAAATGCAGCAATATAAATTGCACCAACTGCACGAGCTCAAAATACAAGAACAATAGAACAAATCAACAGAAAATATACTAAAATATACTGAAAGCACCCTCTTGTGCACCTAAAAATTTTAAAAACTGCCCCAGATTATGTACTGAGGGAGTAGTGGGGAACAAAACCAGTCGCTGGTTCTAATGTAGTTGGGCTAATTTGAATGCATTAGCTTTGCAAATATTTTGTATGTCAATTTTTCCACCTACGAGCAATGACTTCACTGCATAAACCTCACTGTTGAACCCAAAGGTTTTTGAAAGCACACTAATTCCATTTTTTGTGTTAAACTTTGAACTTCAGTAAATTGCAATAAACTCACACCAGACTCTATATTTGTTATAAAGTTTTAGATATTTTTTACAAACACCTGTATGCATTCGGAAGCTGCAAAAGACATCTATTAATTAATATCTGCAAAACAATATATTAACGCAACTGTATCTGGTTTTAATTCTGTCATTAGCAGACCAGACACTTTTTAGCAGCCTAAAAGTCATGTATGTCCATCAGACTTCACCCACTCTTACTGCTAATGAGTAGCACCTGTTGGAGGGTACTTGTTTTCCTTTTATGGATCCCTTTCACATTTACATTTAATTTTTTTCTAGGTATCACCAGGCTGATTTAGGAACGCATCAGGTATTTCATGGTTTAATGCCTCCAGTATCTGCTCCAATTATTTTAAAAGATTACAACATGAAACAGAGAGCCAAGTCATCATTATCCCCGCAAACCTTATTAGGCAACACTGTTGAGCCATTTCCAGCTGAAAAAACAGCTCTACCATTTACACAGGCTACAGTAACTGAATAATCACTTCTCAAAGCCAACTTTGGAAACATCCACGTGATACGACTACACCAAAATTAAATTACAGATGTAGACAGTATGGACATTTGCAGACAGAGTAAAGATTACAAAATGTTATTAAAATACAATATTAAGACAGATACCTGTTTCATTTTTTTGTGGAACAAACTCAGTATCACAACTTGTTTAGGCAGGGTTATCTCCCATGAGATTCAAAGCATAGAATCACAGAACAGTTTGGGTTGAAAGGGACGTTTAAAGTATCCCAGTTTCATCCCCCACTACAACTTTTGTCACTAGACAAATAAACAGTGTTGTTTTCCCCATATTGCAATTCATCAAGCAGTACAATATTCACATTTTAGATTGACCTAAAATGATAACTCATTTCCTTATACCATCAAACACAAGTCACTTACTTTCTTTAAAAGAAATGCTTGAAAACTTGATATAAAATCCTACAATTAATTTAAGAGAAGCTTACGAAACTGTACTACCAATGTGGTTGTCAGCCCATACTGGGCTCCATGCTGCCATGGATACCCACCATCAGTATTTGTCTATAGTACTTGCAATGTTCGCACCAACTGCAGTTTACACCCCCAGTGAAATACACCCCAAAACACAACCGACGGGAACTTCCATGATATAAATTCAGAATTGTCAAGCAACAACTGTCACTTAAAATATTTCTGTAATTTCACAACATGTGACAACAATAAAATTAATAATATGACCTGTGCTACACATTTCTAACTGGCTGTCAACATGCATCCCATCATCTGTTCTTAAAAAAGAATGACCTCTCACATCCAATATTATTTCTTATTCTATACCATTAAGAGGACACACCTTATTTCACTGGGTGGAATATGCTCACGGCTGGTGTAAATCATCCTGGAAATCAAACACCACTGCTCAATTCTATCAGTGATTCATTTAATCCCATGGTTACGCAGCTGAACATAAACCCAAGCACCCTTTACTGCCACATCTTTATTCTTAACATCCAAATTGTATTTTCTTACCTCAGCAGCCTGTGTCTCCTGGTGTAATAAAGTTAGACCTGTCAAGTCTTCTAAGAAGGAATGTGAAGAATTAAAAACTTTAGCTAGGAAATTAAATCCTTCTCGTTCATATTGGTCAAGGACCTGTCAAAACAAAGAGAAAAAGGGTTTCAAATAAGATGCCCATAATGTGATTCATCATTGTATTTTGCTCACAAAATAGAATCTTTCTGAACACTCAGAAAATGACTGTATATTGTAAACAGGTAAAAATTTCTAAAGTGGGGGAAGGTAGAAGTTAAGAGGGAAGGGAAGTGAGGTTTAAAATTTCCTGGTTTAAACGTATTTTAAGCTTACAAAAAGTCAGATGATATGGCAAGAAAAAAACCCTCTTAGCTGCAAAGTCATGAAAGGAGCATTTGAGTTACACAAAACACAGTAAAAGACTGTTCCACTGTATCAGTTAAGGGAAAGAACCATGCTGGGAGGGACTGAAAAATTCTCCAAATCAGTGTCCAAGTCCAACATCCTCCCAGTCTCCAGAGATTCACAGTCCCGAGACCATGGTATCTTAAAGGCTCTCGATTTTTCTACTTTAATTTTCCAAGTTTATAAGGATATTTTGAGAATCTTATAGACTCCTACAGGAATTGTGAGGAAGGTTTTAGCCTACATTCCTCCCAAACCCCTGATGATGAAGAATTTTATTTCATGCAGCTTTAGCTTAAATAACTATTTGGCAGGGTGATTTCAATAAAATATGATGGAGGTTGAGGGAAGAAAAGATACATGTCAGATGAATATGATTCTACAAGTTTTGTGAAAGCAGGTAGCAAGAAAATGGGATGAACTTATGATAAAGCAATCTCAGTATCCGTTGTTCCAAATTCTACCACAGACCCTTTAATATCCTGCCCTGCTGACACCAGTCTCAGACGAAGCAGCTGAACTTGACAGTGCCAAGCAGCTTTTCCTACAGAAATCCACGTAGCAGAGCAGGATGCGTGTGGGGACTTCAGAAACACAAAATATTTTAATAGAAAGGAGCAGTATATATTACATCTAAGACGGAGAGGTATGGCAAGGAGCATCAGGATCGCCCCACGTAGAGAAGATGCAAGCTTTTCCCAAGAGCCCAGAGAATGGCTTCATCTGTGGAACTGAACACCTGCCTAAAGGCTTTTACCGTGAAAGTTATCATGCCTTTCTCAACACTTCCATCTTCATCTCAATCATCACTTTCCTCAGCTAAATCAACATCAGTTCAAGAGCAAAGGACAGAAAAAGGAGCTAGTGACCAAGCAGTTTCACCGATGGCTGTTATTTTTTAGAATGACTTATTTTTCAGAATGATGATCCTTTCCAAAACCCAGTATCTAAAAGCCAACACCTCTTCCAGCTGCTGATTCTGATAATCTCCTCGTGCCTCTCCCCCTCCCAACCACATACGCTGTTCCTGTGCATTTAAACTCGGTGAGCATCTGAAGTCCCTGCATGAGTCCCTCTTTACTTTTTTTTACAAGCAACATTGCATTGCTGTTACATCCCACTGTTTGGAAACATATCCTCTGCAGATAAGGGGGGTATAGCTGTACTTGAAAAAAAACTCCAGCATAAGCCCAACACTTATTAAACACCTGTGAATCCACAAGCAACTGCAGCTGTACAACTACCCAGTCAAGGGAAAAGTACCCAATGAGCCATCAAGCTATGGCTCTAGGACTCCCACGCTCAAAGAAGTACCTGATTTTTCATTCTTTGATGTATGAACTTCCAAACAGATCACAATATTGTGCCCATCCATGTCTTCTTATAGCTTATCTGTGCAAGTCATGTGTGTCACGTATCTCTATTTTTAACTTATCTCACTTAACAATTCTAAGTAGAACACAAAAAGTTCTTTCATACAAAGAGCTGTTGCAGGGGCTGTGGACCACCTTTGTTTCACTGTATATATTCTATCCTTATTTTGGGAGAGAAGCAGCAAGAGAAATTTGTACAGCTTATGCACTCCTTGAACCATACCCACTCTTACTGGATGGACAAGTTCCCCATAACCAGTGGAATTCATTTCCTCTGGAAAAGAAGAAAAAAACCACCCTGGAAGGACTGTTGTTTATTCTAGTGTGAAATAGGAGATTCAACAAAGTGAGCTTCATGCCAAGCTTTAAAAAAGAACAGAAAACCTCTGTTCCCCCCACCCCTAAAGAAGCCATTTACCCTCCTTTGGACAATAGCATGCGGGGGAAATTGTTTCATTATGAATTTGTCTAACTGAACCGAAATCACAACTTATTCTCAACAATCTTACTCTTCTCTAGTTTAACAATATCCTATGGATCTCAACCAACCTTTGCATTGATAAATCTGAAAGCTGTGGGAACTTGCACAGCCCAACAGCGTTCCTCAGCAAAACACATCCAGGGAGGTTTTACAGGAATTCAAGCTCATTTCAGAAAATATTTCCATTTAGCTGACATAACTGTAAATTCACCAGTAAAAACAGACTGGGACCTCCATTCAGATCTTCACGCAAGATTTCCATTTAGTCACAAAATTATCTACTTCATACTTAGGTTTCAAAAAACACAACTATAAAGAGGAAGAAGATAGATGTAGGTGACTATGACAAACATTTGGCACCTTCTTGACCACACTTTACACTTCTAAAACAAACAAATAAATAAAACATTTTCTTACTAAATCCAGAGAAATTGTTCTTCATAAAGATTTAAATACATGGGGTTTTATGTACTTGTGCAATGACACACAAAAATAATCAGAAATTAAAAACAAAAAAGCAGATTTAAAAAATGCTTAGGAGCACTTCTTAGGGCTTTTCTTGTTGTTTTTTATTCCTGAGATAAACACACCAAGACAAACCCATCTGACTGTACACAATGCAACACAGAGAACTGCACAACTTCAGCATTCCATTTGAGATGTGTCCTCCTAATATTATCCATTCTATATATTGTGAAATCGCACTGTGAATAGATACATACATTTAATGACTATTCTGCATTCCAAAATTCTAATAAGCCAACCAGATGTGCAGAAGCCTCTTGCATCTGGCTCTGTGAAACACTGTATACAGATATCAACTTATAAACTTGGATTCTGTTCACAGCCCTGCCTGTGTGTAATCCTCAAAGCTATCAGCATTATCAAATGTGTTGCTATTGCTTTAATTTGTTGGAACCACAATACAGAGCTCATGAGACGTCTTTTTAGTGATGTAGGCCAGATTATAGTTCATTCTATGTTGAAACAATACGCAGGCTATACACAGTGAAACCATAGCCTAATTCTAAAATATTACAGCATGTCAAAGAAATGCAGGGACAACAATAATAAGATGTTTTCATCTCTTCCCAGAAGTAAAAATTGCTGAAGATGTATACTACCTTGGGATATAAAAATATTATCAACAGAGCAGGGAACTGAGCGAAACCTCACTATATACAAGAATTCTATCAAATTGCCTTTAAATCTGATTGATTTTGTTACTCTGTCTTGATCCTCATTTCCAAAGAACTGTGACTCAAGCCTGAAGTGAAGATTTCCAGGTACTGCGTCCCCAGTAAATGCATGACTTCAGTGTGCCAGGGCGCCCTGTATAAACTGCCCTGGTTTATTTCAGAGATGGGTTTAACCTTTCTATATTCCCCCCATAGCTATAAATGAATTCTTATGTACTCGCCCACAGCAGCCTGCATGACTACACTGACAGCCACAATGTCTAGCATTAGTTTTGGATGAATCACCTGGAAGAATTTTTATAAAATCCAAGTGCCCTTTGTACTGTGATCAGCGTGGAAGAGACTAGAAGTCTCCCATTGTCTTCTAAAATATTAATAAAACATTAATTGTTAATAAAACAAGATGACAGAGCCATGAGTTGAAGGTATTTTACTTTTGGATCTAGTGAACTTTAGCTTCTTTTTTTTAAAAAAAAAAAAGTTGGGTAGATATACATTAATATGACTGAATCTGCTATTGTTACAGAAAGGTTTAAAAATCTATTTTCCTCCTATAGAAACTCTATCATGTCCCACACCAGACCTGCCACAGCTCTACAATGGCTAACTTAGGTTGGGGTAACAAATCTGACTACGAAGACACAGTATCTAGAAAACCTAAAGTACAATAATACAGAGTATTTTTCTTGTATTAGCACCTAAAGAAGTCTGTACACTCACCAAAAAGTGTACTTGCTGATTATTATTACTTGATTTTTATAATGGGAACAGCCTGCTCAATAGAAATACCTGTTAACTAGTTTGAAAACAGAAGTTCCAGCCCCACGGCCCAGAGAACAACATTTCCAGGAGCCAAAGAGTGACCTGGCAGCATCACTGGGTTTGCTACCTGAGCAGTAGTGCTACCATTAACAAGGCATACTCTATAATGAAATCCCTTTAATATAGGCAGAAACTGAAAGAACATTTTGTCACCTTCAGGGACTTTATTTCCCAATTCAGATTACAGTAAGTACCATGAAAGGAATAAACACCATTAATTTGCCCATCTCTAACCTTTACTATGCAAATTCAATAACAGCTGTCCTCTGATAAATGTGATGGGGCGTACATTTGTTTAGTAGCCACTGAACAGATCTGAAAAAGAAAAAAGCATGAAGCAAAATAAAATTCATCTCAAATTCCTACGCCAGGAGACCACACAGGAATGCTCTGCAGGTCATCAGGAATAAAGCCAGTCTAGACATCAAATAGGCACAAAATAATTCTAAAAAATGTTTCCAGATTTAATAAGTGCCCAATCTGTTGCTGTGTGGAAAGGAAATTTTCTCCTATTTAATCATGTCCAGCAGAGTCTAAAGGACCATGGTTGGCACAAGTTTGCTTTTTGAGTTCTTAACAATTTTTTAGCTGCTAACATCATACTTGGTACCACTGTGATCGTTCTGAATAACAGCTTTACAGGGGAACAAATACTTGAGAGATGTTATAATTTTTATTATTATTGATCTCAAATTAGTTACTATCTGACCATAGACGTAAAAAATCACGCATGAACTTTTTCTGGAAATAAATGTGTCACTGTCCAGTCATTCAGTGACATGTCCCTATGTAGCAATTAATTTCCTCAAGCAGAAAAAACTTCAAAGCAGCAACAAAAAGAACCAGAAGGATATAATTCTTCTGCCCAGCAAGGCAAGCTGGAGCAATACAGATTTATTAAGGAACTCTTATCTTTTTCTCACTTGCAGGTTACTTTTCAGAGCTGAGAAGGAGAATTAGAACGTAGCGTGCCCTCTGTATTTCACATCTGCTACAAACACTGTCAGGAGAACCCACATTTTAAAGCCACGCTCTTTTCTCACGCTATAATCTCGGTTCTAGTTTCCATCTTGCAGAGCCAGAGCTAAAACTGATTTTTCAAAGGATGGCATTTTAATAGAACAAATGACTCTGTGGATGCACATTATCACAACAGGGACAAATTAATGTATTGCTAAAGCCTTTTGTGTAAGTGATACACACTAACCCATTTTATTACCAATCTTTTTATTCTTGTCTGTTTACTGAAGAAAAAAATTCAAATCTCATGGTAGGAGGAAAAAATAGAGGCTTAGAGTAAAAGAACTTGTTTTGAAACGAGAAACAGATGTGCAGCCTTGGTGTTATATTCTTTTTAACAGCATTCTTCACAAAGAAGTCTCAATTGCTGGGTAGAAAGATATTCAGAAAGAGAATCTGGCTCCAGGACTGCTTTATAGCATAAGTTAATATATACAAGATACAAACAAATAAATACAAAACCCAACTTCCTAACACAAACAACTTGGCTGCTGATGTAAAACTGGCTCACATTTTACGCCTCATTTCTGTCACATAATTTTTAACGTTTTTACCAGCATTTGCATTTGTTTTGGCTTTTTTGTTTTCTAAGTAGAATCTGTAGAGCTTGAAACAGTATTGTTTGCTTTCCAGGAAAAATAAGAAATTAATGCTACCAGATATATTGTTTACACTAAGACACACAGGTAGCCTACCTCCAAAACAATATGGGTGGTGTGTTTTACACTCTTCCTGGCTTTGCACACTTTCCACTCAAAGACAACACCACCCACAAAGGGGACAGATACTTCGCTAAACACTTCAGAGTCAGACAAATCACAAAATCCAATGTACTATATAGAAATTTTACATGCATGGATGTATTTTTGCACATCGGTAACTATCCAGTTATCGCAGACAATGCGGAATGATCAGAAAACTACTGTGGGGGTTTGTATGCTGAAAAGAGACATTTCCGTTTCAACAGCTGCGTGAAAAATAAGGGAGGCACGTAAAAGTCTTGCCAGGTAAACTCTTCAAAGCTCAATGTATCTGTTATTAAAACAGAAAGTTTAGTGAAAGACTATAATGCTGTGAAGAATCCTCCTAAGCAAGAGGAGAATAAGAGAAGGCACATGAGGCACCGGGATCAAGGCAGTTGCAGAGGCAGCACTGCTAACCTTCAGAATTCTATCATGAGACCAATAATTCTGGTTTCCTTAAAAATTCCTCAGCTCCTAGACTCTTGCCTTTTTTTTTTTTTTTTTTTTTTTTTTTTTTTTTTTTACGAAGCTCTCAATTTTTATTGCCATTTGGTCCTAAAATGTTGTAAAGAAAAGCCTAATAAAGTGATTCTGTAACACACCTATGGAAAAGAATGCACCAAAATTGAACCTTCTGAAGATCGCGTAATGATTTTTGGGGAACACAGTTAACGATGCTGGAGCAGTAAAGTCTGACAATGTTACATGAGCACAAAGATGACTCTTAAGACACTTTGTCTTTTGATAATACTCTAAGTATTATCTTAACGTGTGCACCAATGGTCATACACACCTGGGTGTTCACGCACGATTAAGTTTTAAGAACAAGACCATAAACCAAAGTTCTGAAGAAGGCTGTATTGCAGGTGCAAGCTGAAGGAGTTTATTCTGAAAGTATTGGAAGGTTATAAACCACAAGGCAAAAATGGCATCATTTTTGGATCACGTCCAAATAATTAAAATACCATCTGCATACACCATTTTTTCCCCATAATCAGTATTAAAAATGAAAGCAAATCAGTATAAAACCTTAGCAAATCCCAGTCCAATATGCTGAAGAATCACTTAAGAAAGAGATTGCTGTTTTAATTTAGATTTGGAATGTAGTGATACAAAATTGTTTTGTCACCAATTTTGAATTGAAAGGGACAGAAAACAGAGAATTAACTTACTGAAGAACAGGCCCTGAAATGTCCTAATGAGATGTTTTCAGCTTAGGACTTTCCAGTTTCTTCTTCTGAATAATTAAAAGGAGGAAAGTAGAGTTCTCAAAAATTTAATATATGTCAGTTTAAGCATGTTGTTGTCTATATTAAGTTCTCAGGAACTGCATGCATTCTGAGCTTTTCTGAAATAACCTGTGTGTTTTATATACAAGTAACCCGATATCAACTGGTAGACTAATAATATAGACAAAACTGCGAAATTTTTATTTTCGCTACTCTTTCCTTTCTAAAATATTTCTCACAAATTATTTGAAACATAATGTCATCTTCAAATTACAGTCAATATAAGGACTTTGTACTGGACAACATACAAGATTAAGGCATTCCCTGCCTGAAGGCACTAGTAAATAGAACGAAAAAGAAAGAAAGAAAGAAAGAGAGAGGAAGAGTACAAGTAAATAAACATCTCCGCTTTTAGGGACTGAGAACAGAGAAACAAAAGAGTTTTCAAGTTGACAATAACATTAGATCATCTGTCCTGACCTCTTTTAATACATGGGCATATCCTTCAGTGCCCTAATAGCCATCTCTCGCTCACTCCACATTTTACACTTGACAGATATTTACAACTGTATTTATCCCCATTCTGCTTCCTGTCCAAAATTTATGCTGATTAGCTCATCAGCAGTTACAACATTTTTGGCTCCAGTTCATACTGGCATTAGTCACCATTTAATGCACAGCAACTGCAGAAAGCCCTCTTTTTCCCCAGTAACATCTGAGCTTATTGATTTGCGGCCAGATAATCTGTTTGTTACCTATATACAGGGACAGGCACCTATAGCACAATTCTCATTTTTGCCTTGAAGAAACAGCATCCCTTTTCCACAGGCAATCCCTAATGCTGGGAGTAAAGCAAGGTTTCTTTCCCAAAGAGCTATGAAAATTAGTCTTCTCACAGAAAAGCAACTGTCTTATGCTGAATACCTTTTGGCTGCCCATATAATTGAACTCTACAAAGACTGGAGTGGTCCATCTTTGATGGGCTGACTTAAGCAAGAGAAAAGCCAGTGCCTTTAAATGAAGTCATTTATTCCATCCTGATCTCCCTTACAGTTGAACTGCTGGTGATCTGTCAGACACCAAACACCCAAAATTATCACTACCTTAAAAGTGGATATAGTCTAATTCCTAGACTATATCTATATCAGAGCAGAAGATTTCATTACCTGCATGTACTACAATATCTATGCAAAACAGCACTGGCAGAACAATAACATTTTCACCAAAACCACACATATTTACTGTATTTCATCGGTCCCAGTTATTTTACCATCTTTTTAAATTCAATTTCCTTTTTATTTATTTACTTAAAGTTATTCCTCAGCTTAAAAATAAAAAAATCTAGGCTTAAGTGGCAGATATGAAGCATACTGTGTCTACATTTTCTTTGATAAGTATGCACTGCATCCTTGGAATAACCGAACAATAAATAAATAGAAGGCATTAAGTTGCAAGTATGCAAAGACATTATAGAAGTAAAAAGAACAATTACATATCCAGCAAAATGAACAAGTGACCTTGTGAGTTCCAGATAGGAACCTACAGAATGAGGTTTGAACTGTTTCTACATTTAGCACTGATAAGATGAACATCATCTCCAACCCATCACTACACTACGTTCCTAGTTTTATCCAGCTCAGAATTCTCCAACTTTGTTTTTGCAATTCTTACACAAGTCTGTCAGCAAGTCAAAGTATTTTAGTTCTGTTTTGTTTTTACAGACACAAAAGGAATTCCGTAACAGCTTTACCAAGAGATGACAAGACAGCATTAAGTTGCCATTAGAATAAATAATTAAAAATGGTGTTCTAGACACAGATATTGGACATGTCAATAGCAGAAAACTATGGATGCTATTTCTTTCCTCCTGATTAGAAGATCTTCACTTTGTACTAACTGTAGTTAAAATGTAATTGAATTGGAGGAAGAAGAAATATTGAAAAAACAAACCCCAAAAGCCTTTAAGAAACAGATAATTTACATCCAACAGAAAGAAAAACAATTGATTCGTATTTCAGAGAGGTTTTAACAATGGCAGGTTTCTTCATTCCACTAAAATAAAAATTCTGAAGTCAATTAAACTTAAAAATGGGAAAACTCCTTTTATTCATGGTGCAGAAACTATATTAGATGAGTGCGGTATTTTCACGTAAAGACTTCAATTAATTCTGCTCTTTCTTTTAGTTCAGACAATTCAGGTTCCTGTTTCTATGGACTTCATAAACCATTCTCTCTCCCATTTAAAACTGCTTAGAACAATACCCTACATCCACTTAAGATCACTGAACAACTACAGAAACATATTTTACTTTTTAAAATATTATTTAACTTGGAGACAAGTGAAATAGTGTCATGGACCGGTCAATCACACCAACTGCTTCTTGAATCAACGTCTGGGATTCTCTGCAACATAGCTTTGATTATACTATCTAATATGGTACACTGCCACATCAGCATAAATTGACATGCTATTTCATTTAAACATCAGGAAACACTTAACAAATTCACCAAATAAAAGAAACACAGAATAGAATAACAAAATCATTTGTTTTCTGCTCTGAAGGGCAAAAGTGTTACTTATTACTAGAAAGGGATTCTTAATCCGGCAACTTTACTTTTCTGAAACCATAAGTAATAGCAAGAGAATTGCTGATTTTCTGGAGCAAAAGGAAGAGGAAATAAAACAAGTTTCAGAGAGTCGTGCGTTCTCTGTTAGTTCCTCTCCCTTCCTCATTCTCCCTCTCATGAAACCTTGTTAATCGTTTAATCAGCAGAGTTCAAAACTTCCATTGCAAACAACACAATACAGAAGAATGGCTCCTAAAAACACTTTGCAGTAACCCTTAGCTGTCTGTTCCCTTCTGCCACAAAGAAAAGATCCCAAACCATAATGATCTGGGGAGGAATGTTGGTTTACTTTGTTATTTAAGCACATTTTATATGCCAAGTTGTATTGAAACTCCCTAAAATACCTAATGGTTGCATTTGCCATCCAGGAAGAATTCATCTTACGTGATGAAGACAAATAGATTGGCTAGAATAAAGGCAATTATCTTCAGTAATAAAAACTAGTTTTGCTCAGCAAAACACGAAAGATGGAAACCTTCAGTTTTCAACATATAAATACAGACACCCACACTCAAAACAATCATTTTGATGCCTCACATACAGCTGCCAGCTTCTGGGAGGCTAAGATTTACTTATCCTGAAGTCAAAAGTTTTGAAAATGCATGCTCCTCTCATAGCCCTGAACGCAAAACAAATCCTCACCCATGTGAAAATATTTGGGTGGGTGGTTTAAGTCTCACAAGACAAAAACTGATCTTTAACTTTTTATGTCAAATTTGTGCCAATTCTGAATACAGACAAAGACATTAACAACAAAAGCTAAAATGGAATAATGTTTTACCAATTTGTTGTGGAGAAGCACACTAGTTTCTTCTCCTTAAGAAAAATAAAAAGTAATAACAGCAAAAAATTAGTCCGTACTGCAACTTTAACAAAATTAAAATACAGAATGAGAGAGCAGTTGATAAGAAAAAAAAAAGTCTCCTGAATTCTTTTATAGTTGCTACATTTATCTTAGTTGAAGAAAAGATAAAACAATAATTGATTAAGAAGCAATTTCACAGATATGTTAAAAGTTGAAGTGAAGACACAATGGAATGTCTAAGAGCAATTGTTTGTTAAAGATTTCTAGCATCATCGTGTCCGGGGAGGGCAGAAGAGAACAAGTAAACACTGCCAGCAGCAGCACTGGGAAAGTTTTGAACTACCCTTCTTGTGATCTGACTGAATTTTTAAACAACCTTACTTCTCTTCAGTAGTGTAAGATAAACCATCAAGTTTTGTTTCTTTTTATTAAATCCTCTCTTCTGTTGACTTTGGGAGGCTCTTTGATGTCAACAACCAATCTATGTTATCTAGTAAACATTAATAAGCCTGCAACCTGCAACTCTGAATAACTGCTGCAAGACTTTCATAACTTCTAAATCTTGCAACATAGACATAACAGCGTTAACACGAGCATCAACCTGCTTTCTGAATTTTGGTACATGGTATGATTTAAAATTGATCATAAACACGTTCTATCTTTCCCTGTGTTCCTTCCGTTTACAACCTTTCTTGCAGAGCTGTTATGTGCAGGGCAGTTTATTTGGCACTACCACCTTCCCATAGCATTAGCTATGAGGTTTCCAGTCATCACAATGGACTGAGCAAGGAGCAATAAAACAAAACTTCTCCGCTGAACTACACATACTTCAAGAACATCATATTTTTATTTTCAGATATAGGACAGAGATAATGAACTCTCGCCTTATTAGATTTCAGATTCATTGTTTTTGTAAGTTTCCTTTTTTCAATTATCATCCATCCTGGCTGTACAGACACCCCTCCACCTTCCCCAATGCACAAAACTGAATACACTGCTGATTCCACACCCTCTTCTCTACTCACAAAACAGAGTGTTTAAAGTCAATGTTTCTTTTCAGATTTCTGGGGTTCTTGATCACATACGCCCTCCCCTAAGGGAGCAAAAATCCATCATAATGGTCACCTAACCATAGCCATCATTTCTTAGTATGTGATGTGGCATTTTTTCAGCACACATCCCAGCTTCCTTCTGTTACTATCCTTTTACTTGGGATAATTGACATTCTATTTTGTTGACTTCGTAATTTATAAAAAAAAAATACAACCCCCCCAAAAAAACAGTATTTTTGAAATAATAAGACCCGGCATTACTTTTAAGAATGCACATCTTTCAAGCAAACAGCAGTAAAACAATCCTGACTGTGACTATTTTGAAAATATATATATTATTTCAATTTTCTCACTGAATTCAAAATTGATATCCAGGGAGGTAAAGACTGACTGAGATTTCAAAAGTTATGGACAAGATAATTCTGCCCTCTGCTCCCCCCCGTTAAAATGGCATTTTTTCAAAGAGAAAAACCAAAAGTGGTAAATTTCTTATCATAAAGCAATTTTCTATGCCACCTTAAAAGAAAGAAAAGCATTACATTTAACTCAGTACATTAAAAATATGCCTAGGTATATTAATGATGCATTCTTTAAGTCTGAATTAAATCTATCCAATATTAATACAGAGGCTGCACTGTACATAGAAGTGTCAAATGTTTACATATGTAAATTCAGGAAATAAGGAAAGTTATAAATGGACTCAGTTACATAGACTCAATGTTACAGACAGCTACAGAAATAACCCTTTTTAAACATTCTTTGAGACTTTTGCAGTGTTCATTCCTGGAGGACAACTGTTTCTCCCGTTTTGTCCATCGTTTCTGCAAGCTATGCAAGAGTTAGCTCTTAGGTAGTTACTGGGTGAAAGCAAGTAGGAAAGTCTTTTCTCAATGCAGCTTGGGCAAATGTTTTTTGGTTTGCTTGGGCAAAGGGTTTTGCTGCAATCAAAATTAAATCTTTCTCAACTGAAAAAGAATCAGTAAGTAACTGAATAGCACAGGTTACTGTCATAACTGACTGGAACCATTTAAAGTAAAAATGCACGCAAAGCAGATGAGAACAATAAAAGCATTGTTATGTCTACATGATGATAGATTTCAAAACTGAAACACTCATAAATAACTTACGAAACAGAGGCACTCAGTAAATGTCACAGCAAAAGTGTTTAATGTATTCCTGGGATGTTAAAAAGGGAAAACATCTGCACGGGTAGGGAAATACCTTGCCTGAAAACAGAAATTGTACCACAGTGCCTAGAACACCATCCCCGATTCTAGCATCTACCCCTTCATGAAATGCAATGAGATTGAAAAACCTTTAAAAGGTAAATCATTAAAATTACTCATTGCTTAAAAAAGTACAGCTTAAGCAGCTCAATTTTTTAGACTGAATAGAAAGTTGAGAAAGAATTTGAAAATTAGTACAGACGCTTATGCTGCCTTTTTAAAAATTTATTTGATAGTGGAGATAGCTGAACATCAGAATAATTTTAGCAGGGAAGGAGTGAAATATCTTTAGTGAAAATAAGGTTGCTTTCAAGAACACGGAAAATAAATCCAAACTCTGGAGGAAATAAGATCTGCAAGCTATATGTAAAAACAAAGGGGACATCTGTACATCCAGTCTGGTTAGTAGCAATAATCTTTTCTGACATTGAAGCGAGGTCTCCTGTTTCATTCCATGACGCACAAGGAGGAGGGAGGAGCAATAACAGGTAAATTTTCATTATGCTCATTAAAATATAAACCCTGGCAGTTTTGCATTAAGAAAGCTACATATTTTAACATTAATGTTTTCAGGCTTTAGCCAGTTGCCTGCAAGGATCAGGTAGCAGAGGATCAGGAGCACTCCACTTTCCAACTGGATTGTAAAGCTTCTCACCTAAAGCTTCACTTTCTCTGGAGGAGGAAGCACATCAGAAGAGCTTGTGCTGCTCCTCAAACCTGCTACTCTGCTGGCAGCGCAGCGCCGTCAGCTCCCAAAGAGGACACTTTTCACTCTAGCACATGCTTGTGCACAACCAGAATAAAACCGAGGGGGAAATCATACAAGGAAAATTTGGCCCAGAATAAGAATAGATTGGTTTCCTGCTGCAACCATCCCAAAATTCCTAAACAATTGCCTGCAGGAAGCTTCTCTGGCATGCAACCTGTTCAGGACAATTCTGGGTAAGGAACAGTTGGCTGCTTGTACGTCTGGGCTCTTCGGCTTCAAAAGCTGAGAAATGAAGTCATGACTGTGAGTCAAAACGAAATGGAACCTAATCTCTAAACATGCAGATCATTAGCAGCTTCTCCTAAGTCATCCAGCTGGACTGGATGATTTAAGAATGTATTGGAATTTTTTTAAAAATTCCTACTCCATTAGTTTCATGTTTTAAGAGTGACAAGAGCTCAAGAAAGAGAATGCTGACATAAGAAAGAATAAAATTCATAAGGTACCAGCAAATTCAATTATATCAGAAAAGCCACTTCTCTCCTGTGCTAAAAGTTTGAATCCACAGTCAATCTGACATAGATCAAGATGAAATTATGCTAAATCACCGCATTAAAAAAAAAATCCAACATACAGACCACAATTAAATTGTAATTGGATTTGTCATTTCAAAGTATTAGCATCAGATTTCCAGATAATACAGGGTGACATACTCTTATGCTAATAAACAGAAAGTTAGCAAAGTAAACAAACGCTGTGTTTCTACTGTAAGGAAATACGTGCGCCAATGAAGCAACCTTTTCAGCACAGAAGTAATTTAATACCCAAACCACATGAAAAGTGATCTCTCTGGGAATAGCACAGCTGCTAAAATCCAAGTCAGTTTTTATTAAATCATCAAGAGTGTTTATGTAAAACAGGGCTCTCTTAAAATGACCTCCAAGAGGAAATGATTTGCTAACAAAAAAAATAATGATACCTGCATTTAATTTATCTACATCGATGTACATTATTATTGTTTGTGTGTATCAATACGTCATGGATTGGAGATAAAAGAAAAAAAAAAGAAAAAAAGCTTTTTCTAACAGTTTAACTTCTCAGGCTCTATCATCATAAAGTTTTTCCTTTTTGGTTTTCTTTTTTTTTTTTTTCCTTTAGGTAACATATAGAATTTCTGCAAAGCATACTTCTGGAAAAGATGAAAAAATAATCACTTTTAGCTACTGCTAAGCTTTCAGCTATTCAAGAGGGTAGATATGTGTTTCTAAAAATAACAGCGGTTTTAAGTTCAGTGCTTCAACTTTTGAGGAGAAAATGGACATTAATAGCCCTTCAAAACTTCTCAAATGTACTCAGCCTAGAGAAATAACAGGATTACTGTAGAAGATGACATTGTGCAAGTCCTTTATAAAATGATACCGCCTCAAGAGTTTTTGATAGCTGTTTGAAAGAGGAAGGACAAGTGCAGTGAAAAGAACGGAAAGGACTTCTTGCAGTAAGTCTCAAGGTACATAAAAGTGAACTAAATTAATGGCACTCCCAAGCAGGCCAAATCATGAGTCAAAACCTCTGAATCTTCATCTTGAGATATCCCAGTCAAAACTTCTTGAACTTGCACTACATGGCCATAGAAAACTTGCCAGAAAAAACTTTTCAAGGCCACAGTAGAGGAAAAGAGTCCAAGACTGAGCCTGAAGAGGAGGCCTCCCACAGACACATTCGTGGGCTGCCCTCGTGTTCTGGCAAGACACAGCCCAGATCCCAGCAACAGCTGTAAATCCATTAGGTGACTCAGGACTGTCGACGCGAACATCAAAATGAAACAGTCTTTTCAATAAAGAAATGTTGTGGAAGCAATTTTTTTTTTGCTTAAGCGTTCTTTATGTGCTTGTTTTGTATCATAGAACAGAAATTTAGATGACTTTGCATATTTGTAACGAAACTAAATTTAACAAGCTTATTTATGGGACATCAGAAATAATTTCTTAAACAGCTAAAAATAATACCAATTTTATTGCTTCCCACAAATCTAAAAGACATTGACAGTATTTTACGTTATAAGCTTTTCATAAATGTGTTGGCCCTGATCTTTGGTTTCTTTAGCTATGATCCTAGAACATTAATTTGGAGATAGCATGCTAATAAGTGATGCAAAAGAAATTTGGAAAACAGCTAAAAAAGAAGGGCGTGAGCTCAAAAGAACTTTAGCTGAAGTGAGAACAGAGATCTAAAGCGCTAAGGAAGTAAGTGAAAATGTGAAATACAAAACCATCCTCAGCACCCCAAGACTAAGCTGGAGCAAGACCATTCTGTACATATAAATAAAGCCCAGAGAAACTCAAGACTTACTTTGGTTGAACAGGCTGTGCATTTGTCAAATGCCAGGCTGACTGGAAGAACATTATCAAATCTCGATAAAAATCCACGGATCTAGAAGATGAAAAAAATTTACAATACTGTTTTATAATTATAAAAAACAAATTCTAAAATTTGATGCAAACATTGACATGTGCAATCAATAAAATGATAAAGCGGCTATAATTAGGGTAATACTGTTCTGACACAGTGACCCCCAATAACATCTGTAGCAAATTTATACTCTCTATATTACTGTTTTTCTATATATCACTAATGGCACAACTATCTAAATGCAACAGTATTTAAACATAAATAGAGACACAGCACCACCTGGAGTTTGACTTTTCTGATTGCAAATTTTGATCAAAAATAAAAAGCCATGGAATAAGCAGTTAAACACATATTTTTTTTCCCCACTTCCATAACATATAATCTGAAAACTTAGCTGTTGTGCATTCCTATATTACATTATTAATATTACAACTGATACATAATTTTGGAGTTCCAGACCATTGTTTCTAGATAGCACTGGAAACACTTTGGATCAGGGTTTGATCATTTAGACCATGAATTCATTAAAGTCCTGATCATCTTTTTTACTCTGTGCTTTTTAAAGTCTACTACAATGAGGAGACATCATTAAGAACAGAACTTAAGCAGCTCTGCAATACAAATAATAATGACTTAATTAATATAGCATTCCATTATGGTAAATAATTCCAATATAAACACCAACACATTTAATGCAGTTGAAACAGCATAAACCTCAGAAGCAAATAGCAATTTAAACAGTATTAACTCTACAGTATTTTTGCAGAAACACCAAGCCATACATACTGTTAGAATACAAAGATATAGCCATTTTTAAACAAAACCCACACCCAGAAAGAGAAAGGAAAACAATAAATCAAATCTTTCTGATACCATATTGCTTTGTATTTCCATTATCCTAGGAATTCCGAGATACTTCCTGGAAATAAATTCAGTTCATTTATGACAGACTAGGTCTATGAATGTACAACATTTACTATCCACAAAAGAATACCTCCTTAGGAAAGGACTGCTGCCTTCCAAATTGAACAAAGAACACCACAAAAACCCACACCTGAAAGTAATTGTTAATTCCAGACACCTGAAGAAAATACTGCACTCACTGAGTTGATTAGATGGGTATCTGCTAACAGAAAACATCTGTTTGTAAAAGGATTGGATGTCACAATATTTGGAAAAAAAGTATATTTTCATTTTATGAAGTTATATTTGTGTTAGGGCAAATTTCTAAACTAGAAGATACTAAAGATACTAAATATAAATGACATTCACTAAGTGTCAATGTGAAAACAGATACAGGGTTAACAGAAGTCATAATTTAATGAAAAGTTTTCCAATTAAAATCCATATTTTATATGGATCATATCTCAAACCACAAAGCAGAATAGTAAAAGCAAGTAAAATCATACAGGGGCATAAAACAAGTCAGACAGGACTGACTGGACAGTTAACATTCTCATCATCAGGAAAAATATGAACTATGAAATCATTATTTTTCCAGTAGAAACAGCAAACTTCCTAAAGTTTACTAGGAATTATTCTAAAAAAATATCACTACATAACATAATATTTCTAGCTTTTTGTTGGGAAAAAAAACACTAAACTTCTTCAATCTTTCTTTTTAGATGTTAAGTTCAAATTCTAGATCTGTTTTTCAGAGGCCCAGAGGTTAGTCACCATTTTGAAACAAAACGGCTGTATAAGACTCACACACTTTCTGCTCCAAGTACATTCCTGCTAAGCCTGTAGGAGGAATTGTGTGTCCACAAGCAGGACAGACACAATGCCAGGAACACAACCACCTTGGCCTGTGTGATGAAATTTTTTAAAACAAACATTGAGATTCAGTCCTTCAGGGAATGGAATCAGCCTAGAATATGTTTTTGCTAAGGAGGCAAAGTCTGTGATCCTTTGATGCTTGCCTTATATCACTTCCCAGCTTCTAAACAAAAGCATTTACTCACAAATTATTTACCTGATGAGGAACAAGTCCAAGAGAAGTAGGTGGTTCATTCATTCTATCATCACTACTGCTGGCCACAGCATAACCACTGCCAAAAATCCAAGAAGGAAAATTAGAACAAGACAACATACTGAACAGTCAAAATTTCCAGCAGGCTTCAAGACATTTTGTTACAGCATACAGTTTAGAATCTGGAAAGGAACTTATCTGGAAAATCTGCTTCACAGTAACTAAGACTGAGCATGGGAATACAAAATCCCTTTTTCAGAATCAGTCTCATAGACTTGCAATATACTCATGTCCATCTCCTAACTCAATTTTTCTTCCACAGACTTTAAAGACAGAAAAATAGCCTGAATTTCAGAGTAATTTCTGTATCAAACCCACTTAACTTTAATTAAGATTTTGCAATATTTGGCTTATCTTGAAGACCTTAATCTGACAAAAGTAGTTATGATAGCTCCTCATTACACTCAAATGCTCTCCAGAGCAAAGGAATGGCAAGATCCACTAACAGGAATACTTCCTTTGTTTGAAATATTCTCAGTACTTTTCTACTTTTTAAACTCAGAAAGAAAGAAAGCTCCCAATTTCCAAGACAAAAACTTAAGATTTGATGAATCAGTTCTCTCTTAAATACAACAGTAATATGGTCAATATGACTTACACATTACATTAATTTACAGGCAACATTACACCTTACAAAATTATCCCACTCAACGTGTACTTTCTCCTCCTTCTCCCAAAAGATTATATTAAATACATCTTACTTCTCAGAGAACACACTTTGAATACCAACCCAGAAATGACTCACCCTTCTGGATGCTGTAAAACAGACACCATTAATTCCACTGCAAGCGCTCCAGCTATCATGGCTAATCCAGGGCGACTGACCGTGCACTGCTGATCCAACGTCCGATCCCTGGTGGACTGCAAAGACAGACAACTCGAACGGAAAGCAAAAAGTAACTCGAAAGTAAGCAGCTGCCCTACTACACAAAGCATCTTCAGTTCTGTGCAATTCATTTCTTTGGTCTCCCAAATAACAGATGAGCTATTTCTTAATCCTGTCTACATCAACATAAAGCAAATCCCTTCATGAAATACCATTTAAAGGAAATAAAAATTCAAGTCACAGCAAAAGAGATCTAAAATCGCCGTTTGCATAAGGTTCTACTCACATCCCCTGGTGCCACAACATCATTGCAGAAGTAGCAACCCAGTTTGTAGCCCGGGATATTTGAAAAGAGTGATGATCCCAAAAGATCAGAAGAACCAGAAGCATTGTTGAAACATGAATCACCAGATTCTTGCTGCTTTGGTTTCTTTAGTCCGTGTCTCATCACAACAAATGTGTCAAATCCCAACGCGGCATTGATGACCAACTGTGAACAATAAAGAGAGAACAGCAAATTTTACGTGAGCCAAAGTGAAAAGGAAAAAAAGGTCTCAAGGCTTTATTCACTTTAAATGCCAAAAACCACCCCACATGCTGTATTAACTGCATATCTATCACCCCAGCTATAAACAGCAGATTTTCTGATTACTGAAGTTACTGAAGCTGCCATGCACTGATATGAATTAACAACCCTATATTCAAATTTGGCCCAATATTCATACAATTATTAGTATCCTTATTGGAATAACTTTTTTTGGTTCTGGCTCAGGATTTATTTTCAACTTTGCTGCATATTCTGTATATTCATATTCTTTAAGTGCTGAAATATTCCAAATGCCATTTAAGGACAACAGTGACTATCAATAACAAGTATATTCATGTCATTTGAAATTCTATACGTCTTCTTTTCAGTTCACTGTGGTCGGAAATATAACTCATTAAAAGCTTCTATGTGACAGAGCAATGAAATGCAAGTCTGTTATCCAAAAAAAAATTCTGCTCAGTGCAGAAAGCAATTAATGATTACTTATGGTCTTCATATGCATCTGTTTAGTCACATGGGGAGCACAAACAGCTGTGGTGCACAATTACACTGTCATCATTTTTCCCTTTCTCTTCAGTTTGTGACAAGTGCTTAAAGTAATCTGAAGCTGTATATGTTATGACCTAAATATCATAAAACCAATACTTAAACTAGCAGATTTTACTCAACTTACAGGCAATGATTCAGATATAGGAAAAAGCATAAAAACAATTATGCAGTAATGACTGTAGCCAGTAAAATATAAAGGAAGATATTTTACTGCTTCATATGCAGATATTTAAGATAGAAATTCTGGTACAGCTGTTTGCAATTTTTCATTCTTATAGCCAGGAAATAAGTAAAAGAAGGACTTTGAGGGAAGATGTCAAGCATTAGCTATCTTAACCAGTAAGCTTGTGAGTTTCATCATCATTCTTGGTATTTCAAACAATTTCTGGATATTCACTTTCAACTTCTATAGTTTATTCTTTCCTCAGTCCTGAAGTAGAACTGTGCTGTTGAATGTGTGGTAGCACAGGTCTGTATACTGGCCACAAAAGATATTTTAACATTTTGACTACATAAATGCTTATGCATAGTCTCACTGATCTCACATACACAGTGTAATCTATAAAGCTTTACATATATATTTTTTTAAATGTAAGAATTCACAATCTGAATTTCATGTACTGCAGCCCTCTCCATTTTTCTTTGCCTGTAATATAAGGATATTAATTTTAAGCTGTAGAAATAAATGAAGCATTCAACAGTACCTGAGTAAGAGTCATGGGCAGAGCTTGGATGCACTGGATGCATAACAGTACGTTCCAATAAGGCAATTAGGAAAAACGCAAAGTTAACTTTTACCCAGGAAAGCGCTGGCATACTTCTCAAGTTCAGAATTCACTTTCTAATTTTTCATTTTTGAGAAGTATTTTGAAAATGTGGTTTCAGACATGTTTTTACAATTCACATCCCCTATCAACACTGCAATGTCTTTAGTCCTCCTTACTATGATTCTCTTACCGTGAGATTATTTCTCTTAGTATTACTACAAAATATGTACTCTTGGAGATGCTCAAAAGATACTGAGTGAGTTGGCCCTGTTTGAACAGGGAGCCGGACCACATCACCTCCAGAGGTCTCTTTCAACCTCAATCATTCTGTGATACAACTTTCTATTTCTTCTTTTAAACATTGTCGTTTTGCCTTATGCAGAATCTTTGAGGCTACAGAAAACAAGAAAAGAATTCTGCACAATCATAAAAGATTGATCTAACATTTCACTTTCCCATAAAGTTCTTTGAGGTATACGTAGCTGGTTGATATGCAAGAACTGAAATACAGTGACAAGGATATTAGCAAGGCAGGTACAATACCTTCCTCTTGCTGGCTGCAATGACAGCAGGAAGCCATCGACTCTCCCTGGTGTCCATTAGTAGAAAAACAACATCATGAGCATCAATAAGCTCTTCAAGTTTAGCCACATCCTTCCGAGCCTGTGCCATTGTTATTTCAGAAAAATTCACTGGGTGGCCTGGCATAGGGATGCTCATGTTGTAGCCTTCTGAACTCTAATTGGAGACAGACAGAAAGCAACATATTAAAAAAGATAACCTTGTGACTGAATAGAATTATTATAAAGCTCAATACAAAACTGTATAGTACAAATTCAATTACTGCTTGGCAGAATGGCAACTTTATCAATACCAACTCTCTGTGTATCAGTGCTGTGCGCTAAGGCGCAGCGCGGAAGTTTCTGAGGGAATGGCAGTCTCAGGTGCTGGATTTATGCAAAGCAGCTTGATGCAAACACACTAGTTTGGGTGATGAGAGCAGACCAACCACGTACAGGTGCCTGAAATAACAAGCCCAGTCTCTCACAAGGTCTTATAAGGTCTGGGAAATGACTACAGGAAGACAGCTGAACCGCTCCTGATCCCGGAGTAACAAACATCACTACAAAAGCAAGCAGACAGATCTTATATATGATTATGCTGTTAAACTTAGATAAAATCTTTGAGCTGGATTATCTTTCCAGCCACTTCACCCACAATGTTAACAGAATGTCGTTTATATTTCTGATATTGAATATTGACTCAATTACAGTAAGACAGATGTGAAGTATCACACATTCTCCTCTTTGTTTTAAATTCTTTGCGAGAAGAACAATAGTCTCAAATGATTTTCATGTAATTCAACCAGCCATATGTGACCTCGATACAGAAGAAAATCACTTCTGAGACTTGTTACTCCAGCCCTTGGATGTCTGGAGGCCTGCACTGTGCAGATGCTGAAAGCGCCTGTTCTTACTGCAGAAACATATGCCTCTTCCAACTCCATATTTGGGCAAGGCATATTGAGCAGAAAATGGCTGAAGAGCCAAATAAGCATATACAATGCATATACAATGCAAACAATTGACTCACTCATTTGGAAATATGTTAACACAATCTGCCAGCCATCTGCTATAAGAGAATAATGGATCCTTCATATATGTCACCGAAGTATAGGCCTTGCCAAAGTCTCCTTGCTTGTCACTGTGCCATAAGCAACCAACAATTCAAAAGCTAGATGAACCAAACATAAAATTACACGGGAAGAGAGGAAAAGAACATTGGTGGAATGTGCTTTTGTACGCACAACTCAGAAATCTGGGTGAGCCAAATAACCAGAAGGGTGAAGTATACGTTCTAATCCTTAATATCCCTGAAGATAAAAAGGAATGGACACATATAGCAGCTTGGGGAAATGAATTTGGGTAATATCTACATTAACCATAGCAAGGGATGCACCTTTTCTTTTCCCCATTCTTCCTCCTTGCCCACACTCCCACCTCTAAGAGGAAAAATGTAGAGTCCACAGTAACTTCATATGCTGCTAATGGGGCAGCCCCACCACGACAGACTGGGCTCTGCATTACCAGCACAGACACTGAGCAGTTACTGGAGGAAGTTTTACCTTCACTGTTATTATCTCCTCCAAAAAGCTGTGGCAGGAACACAAAACTTAACCTATGCTGTATGTGAGTAGTCAAGCCCCTGAACTGCATAGAAGGCCTAATTTAATAGATAAATATAACTGACACTGTTGGTGGCTTTGGAGGTTTATTTTAGTTAAAAAAAAATAAAAGACAAGTAAACAAGTAAGTTGAATACTAGCTGCATGGAAACACGGTAACAAGGTTTGTAAAATATTAGAATCTTACCAGAATTCAGAAAAAAAACTTTATCCAGTGACTGTAGCTGTAGGAATACATACAATTCCGGCAGCTTCAATAGCTCCAATTTTATTTGAGTAACTGTCCCTTGAATAAAAGACACCAGTCACTAGCAAAAGTGGCTGAGGTGCACTCCTGCAGTCAAACGCTGGCAAAGAGAGTTAAAAGGGTATCTTGCGATGGCACACGTACATTAGCAAATGCACATATATGCTCAATGAAAGATCTTGTTAATTCCACAGAATTCCAAAATCTCAGGGAGTCTCTATATGACAAAAAGAATTTTGCTTGACTGCACATAAGGAGGCTTAGATTTTCACACCAGAACCTTCATAGTAACAAAAGATTAAAAATGCTTCCAGATTACACAAAAAATAGTATTTAGTTACCATCTCATAAAGTATTAGAATCATGTGCTTATTAAAAAAAAAAAGGGACTCTATGTTGACGTGTGCAAAATCATAAAAGATAATGCACTTTTCAACAGTTGCATTGACAGCTGACCAAAGCTGTGCTTGAGGCCGCAGTGCTTTTGTTCTGAGTTTTTTTAAAGCAAGCAGACATCAAAATATTGCAGTTTGTGGTGCTACCATAACCCGCTCTCTCATTTTTATTCACATTTCTATTAACTTTCTACATGTTTTGTTAAACATTGACTTGGATCACTTAGAAGGTGTCTGTGCTCAAGAGATTAAACCTGAATAGAAAGAAGCGTGCTGTGGGCAGGTACACAGAAAATTGAGAAATGTGATGCTGCCATCATTAAATTGTTGTATTGGAAATACCTACATAAAGTGGCCCCCCATGCAGTACAGTACAAAGGATGATAAAATGCTGAATACACAGGAGTTCCATGCCTGAATACTTCAGGAAATGATTGTATAAGAGTGTCAATAAAGTTAAATTCCACAGCAGCTATATGAATGACTCTGTGCATTACCTACTTGTAATGAAAGGCTGTGAATCCATAAATTCTGCTATTTCTAAGTCCTCCCTTCTTTTTCATTATAAAACTCTAAGCTACAGTTAATGATAATCTTAGAAGTGGAATGAAACAAATCAAACTCCTTGCCAAAGCACCCCTTCTTGTTTCATTTGCAATGATGAGATGATTATTCTTCCAACTAGAAAGGATGTAAAATTAAAAAAATAAAAAAGAATTCATATACAGCAGTCAAGCACTTCAAAGTCAAGAGGAGAAACTGCATTTTTTGTGCAAAATATTACTCACATGGAAATCAAAGAAAGTAAATTAGACTGCAAGTGAATTGCACAGGAACGTACCACCAAATTTTCAGAAATGCCTTCAGAACCAGCATTACTGCCTGGATTCCCAGCAGCTTGAAAGGACTGTGTGGGTTTCCAAAAAGCAAGAGACAGCTTTTGGTAACTCCTTTGGTATGAAAGAAAGAGCAGGCTCTTTTTATTCAAAGACATTTATACTGACAAATATGGGTTTTGGTAACAGCAACAGTGTGGTCTGCAGTAATAGATGCAGCTCTATTTTGAGAAGTCCAGAAAAATCAGCTGGGTTATAAAAATCTCCAGCTACAGTAGCTTCAGTGTCCAAACCATCCCAAAGCACCAAGACTTTACCCAGGCTAATTAAAGACTTATTGTTAGTCCATGTGCTTGGCCTGCTGCTTAAACCTCACCACTCTCACATGCCGTCAGCATGATATTAACTGTTTGAACCAGAGTTTTTACTGTTAAGCCCTGTTCATTTTTATAAATGCTAGCGTGTTGTTTCTCTGTATATTTACTGATGGTCAAACACAGTACCTCTTCTCCATGAATTCTACTACAGAAATGAGTTTGACCAAAAAATGTATTAGAAACCTTCTACCCTAAAGATACACAGGATCTGTGCAACTGCTTTCTCCTCGTTTGTGCCACAAAGCAATGAAACTAGGTTTGAGTCCCATGGAAGGCCGATCAGACATCACCCATCCATGGCATGAGGAAACAGCAGAGAATGTGTAACAGTGATGGGGATAATGTGCTAAGAAAACAGTGGTAGATGCAGAACGTTTGAGGGTTCCTTACATACAGGTTGCATACTATAACATTATATGTTATTACTGAACAGGAAAATCAGTTTTTTTCCTATGTATACCATATGTCCTAACACTTATTGACACAGGCTCACTAAAGCATTGTTATTGGTTCTCTGCTATTACTGGAAGTTCCTCTCCAGGTTATATTTAACTTTTTTTTTTTTTAAAGCTTCATCACAATCTCGAGATTCCATAGCACAGCCTGGTCTTTGTTTCTAACAAGAAAACTCATTACATTAACTTTTGATCTTTACCTCTACATGCAAACCTGTACCATTCAGGATTCCATAAACAGCTTTTACTTCTTCTAACTGAACTACTCATTCTTTCTTAATACTCCTACTTTCATTTTCTTGAGTTTGAAAAGCAAAAAGTCATGCAGCACTAATCCTAGTTAGCATCATGTTGGTACTCCATGTGACAGTGCACAGATGTTTTCTTTTCTGTACTTACTCTACTATTTAATATTTCTATAACTAAATGAATGTCACCAAATAACAATAACACTATAGTGCAGCAAGGTTCAATAACACTCTAGGAACTTTTAGATAGTCTCTTCTTACTTATCAAAAGTTCTGAAAGTGAAATGTTTAGTGTTTTTTCATACTGGGGATCACTGTTTGATATTCAAATATTCACTTAATTACTGTTTAGTCCCAATGTGATTTTATAAATAATGACAGTAATAGGATCAACACAGATAAAACCAGAACAAAACCACTGAGCAATCCTTGAGTCAAACTAAATGACCTAAAAACATTTGGAAATGCTCTTCTGTAAAAGCTTGTTCACAACCCTGATCATCAGCAACATAATAGATCTATACTTCACTGTTCATAACTCAATATTATGACTAGTAACATAATCAGTTGCATTTTAAATACAGAATTACATAGTAAGTATACAAAATTCATTCTTATGACACTAAGAGGTTAAGTGTTTGCCAGCTGAGCTGGGTACTACAGCTAATAATTCCAAGACAGTCTCAATTCCAAAGCAAAAAATATAAACAGCTGAATGACTTCTATCACATGCCAAATGAGTATTACAAATATGTTCTTCATGATAGAGGAAGCTGAGAGCATGTCTATTCTGAAATTATAGGCCATATCAATTCTTTCCCAAATGAAAGATGAAACCAAGAGAACTGCAAATATTGGTAAGTTTGGGTTTTTTTTCAATCTGCTTTTCTTTTTAGCATTGAAAAGTAGATGTGTTTGAACATGAGCACTGAGTAACGTTCATATGATACACATCCCTGGAGTCAAAGAGGATAAAGGCTGGGCCTTTCATCATAAGGTTTCTAAAACAACATAAAAACTTATTCCCATTCTTTGTTCCCTTTCAACTACTTCATTCTGACAGTAAGTTGTTACCATCAGGCTTCCAAGAAAGGAGTACTTTGGACAAAGGGCAACATTGATATCTTCCCCAGGCTGCTACAAACTACTGCCCTTTTTTGGATCTGATTCAGTTTGCTCAAGTTCTTGAAGAAAACAAAAGCAGACAAGAAAGCTCTCTTACATCATCTTAACACTGTGTATTATATTGATATGCAAACTAAGTTTCTAATCAATACTTGCTGCTGCTAAGTTATTCTGGGCAAAATCAACAGAAAAAACAGCTTTCAGTTTTAAAAGTGAAATTTTTTCTTTTAATTGTACTATATTACTGATCATTCGTAAAGCGTCCATCTGCTGCAACCTTGGGAACCTTAGGTCTTTTCATTCCAACAGCAGCATAACCAGCTAAAGATTAAGTATTTGCCTCTTGTGTAGAAAATCAACTTCAATAACATTGAAAATCTGGGGTATAAAACATAGTAGGAAATCTTAACAATACATTTATTACGCCCTTCAAGACCCTCTCCTTCCATAACAGCCAAGTAATGTGTCTAAACTCACATTTAAGACACAGAGCGGGAAAATGCAGTATCTTAAGCAGACATTACTGAAAGTTCCTTAAGACACACTACAGACAGGAAAAAAAAAAACAAAAAACTTCACTATCAATGAGCTACAAAATGATTCAGATGATCCTTAATTATATTTCCCTATTACAAATATTTACTGTCTCAATGAAATCTAACAGGCATAGAGTACTTGAGGTAAAGCACTTCTAAGCAACCAATGTAACACGTGCAGTATTTTTCCCACTCATAATAATGCTGAATTACTAGAACTTGGAGTAGTTATTTGAAGTCACTCTCTTCCAAGGAATGTTCTTCCAAGAGTCTTCTCTTCCAAGGAAGATATTAACACATTTTAAATATTACCACTTACCACTCCTGGGAAGATTTTCTGCAGCCTGTCTGCTGCTGCGAGTGCCTTGGGCTTCCCACCACTAAGACAGTCTTCGAACTCATAGAGTGGCTGTCGTACTGGGTTGGAGTAGGAGATCTTCGCATTGTCCACAAATGTTATCTTCCTGACTCCCCAACCCTAAACAAGACAGTAATTTAACTAATAAGTACAATGGCTTAGCCATATTCTTTTGAGTAATGCTGTTTTGTCCAATTTTTCTAGAAAGATCTACAAAAGCTTTTGAAGCTTTTCACAGCAAGAACCTTGTACTTGCACTGAATTAAGAGAACAGAAAATTTGGTCTCTCCAAATATATCATATAGCAGTAAACCCTGAAAATCCTAGTGAATTCAGTGGGATGCAATAATCATCCCTGAAAATGAATATCAGCATAGTTACTTACTTCAAGTGCTTCCCTGTGTATTTGATCATATTAGCTTGATAGTTTGTTCCAGAATGTCTTGTTCAATCTTTTTTTATGTGAGTTCAAAACAAATTACTATTCTGCTACGGTTCTCTTATTACCTGCTATTCTATTATTATCAGAATTTCAAGTTATTTCCATTGAGCACAGATCTTACCTCTTCCCCGCAATTTGTAACATCAACTACTATATATTACATGTACATTAATATAGAGGAATACAACTTTTCTGTTATGTGCCACGGCTGCTGCTCAAAAAAGAAGAAATCATATAGAATTTATAAGAAACAGCATATTATTTTTAAGATTCTCAGGACTTACCATCAAGGTCCTTGCAACACTACAACCCAGTGTACCAGCTCCTAACAGCAGACACTTGGCAGACACAATTTTTTCCAAATCAAGGGTAGGTACCAACCGCCAGCACATCAATTTCAAATTAAGATCCACCGATGATTCTGCTAACCTATACCATGAAATAGATAGCAACACACTCCGAATGTTCTTGTGTTTCTCCAACAAAGCAATTACTTTTATTTCAACTGAAGTTCAATACTTTTTTTTTGTTATTTAAGGAGAGAAAGAATTCAACAATTGAAGATACAGGTAATATGAAAAATGAAGTCTCCCAAGCATGCTTCCACCTAATAATAAGATGCGCAGCAAGGAGATCAGAAAAAGATAATTTCCTGCATCTAGTCCTATCTGTCCTCAAAATGAAATATTACACTTGCCTTTTAAGGAATGGAGTCAGTTCTTTGTGGAAGTTTTAGAAGGAAAATGAGGTAAGAAATCCATGTTCAATCTAGTGTCAGTTTTTTGTATTCATCAGAACAGAAGGTGTTAAAACTCTCCTCAAGTCAGGTCATCACAAATAATCCATAGAGTAATAACTGGCAAGTCATGGCCAGTAATAACTGGCACATGTCAGAAGAAAAAAAAGAATCCATCCAGAGCATGACTATCTCATTCACTGTCTTACTTCCTCTTTCCAAAAGAGTATATGACTTCTCACAGAATGGTAAAGCCTATCCTTCTAACACTCTCTCATATGTCTCCTTAAAATTCTCTTGCCTTGCTTGTGTTCAAATGAGATACGCACAGAAATTCTCAGATTCCTGACAGTTTCATTCCCTTATCCTTCATAGATGTAATTTTTGCAGTATCCACTAAATTATTTGTTCAGCAAGGATTTAAGATGACAGTTGCCAACAGTCTCTGTGGGAATTAACTGAAGTTAGCATGCATACTAACTAAAGAAAGTCAAGTTACATTTACTTAAAGAACGAAGAGCCCTCAGATGACCCTCCTCTAATGCCTATGATCATATTCTGAATTGCCACAATGGCAGGACAAAAATGGCTTAGCTTGACGGGTAAAATATGTTAACCTAAAGCATTATTAGATCAACATACTCCTACAGTGTTGCAAAGTCAAGATCACAAATGTAGTCAGTGAAAGCAGATGAGGCTGTGTAATTAGACTGTTTCCAATCCATTGCCCTTATGTTATATGCAGAACAATAAAAATAATTAAGGTCATGTTTTCTGAGCTCTTTCCTGTCACATCCTAATAATTCCAAAAGGCTGAATTTTTCTTCATGCTTATTTTCATTATATTTAACAACTTGCAAGTCACAGAATTCAATGAAAAACACAGGTCTGTAACACTATGAACCTACATTCCACTCAGTGGTAAATATAATTTGAAATTTTAAGCTCGAGTCAAAAATTGCAAACACTTCCACTGCACGCAGAGAGAGAACTGCTGCTCTATTAAGGTCCTAACCTCCAATAGGGCTGTCCAAAGTCCAGTGTATGTGTTACTCTATACTCTGACCTAACAAAGACAGACAGACCTTGCATTTCACCTTTCAACTTTTTATGGCTTAAGCCCAAGCAAAGAAAACTATAGAAATTTAAAAGATAATAAACAAACCTTTTTGGATCCATGCATTCACTGAGATTCACCATCCTTGGACCCATGCCTCCCTTCTGGTTCTTCTCCCATCCAACAGCTTTGGGACAATCTGTTTCACATGTTAAAAAAAAAGGAAGGAAATCAAGAATGAAAACCTTAGTACTAGAGGATAGAAAAAAGAAATTTTGCTGGATTTAACCTTGTTGAAAAAAGCCAAATTCTAAACCCATAAGCAGATAATCTGTATCTCAACAACCTAGTATATATTGCTATACAAATTTGGCTGGTTTATATCAACTGAAAGCATGGCTTCTTAGAGAAGTGTTTTACTCTCAGGTGTCCAATGTTCAGTTTGCTTAAAACTTAGAACAGGCATATTCCTCATCAGGCCTCCAGATCTTTAATGTCAAGCAGACTGCTACGTTCAGAACTCAGTAAATTTTGCCAAGTTCAATCATCTCTTCAACAAATTAAAATCCATTTAAAATAACAGCGTATGCAATGATTTAGTAGTATTAATTTGTTTTTTCCATCTTCACGATGATCAAGGAAGGAGGGTAAAATAATGGGATTTTTTTTTTTCTTTTAATGGATTACCTGGGCCAAGGGGTGTCTCTGGAAGTTTTATTTCAAAGATAATGCTGTGTGTTATGTCTCTCACCCCTTGCATGGTCCTGTCTCTGAAGCAGAGCACTTCAATTGACTGGAGAATGCTGCCCCTGCCGTTTAAAAAAAAGTAAATAGAGACATGCAACTTCTTTAATAGGAAAGGAACTTTTAAACTCTATTTCACACAGGTTTAGTCTCTTGCAGATTCTGAATAAGGCTTTTTCTGTTAGTACTGCAATACTGCTGCTCTTATGAGGTATAAAGAAAAAACAATTGCTTAGTATGTGAAAACGACTAGTTTGTTGTGAAATAGCTCTAAAGAAATGACACCGTCAGCCTGTCCTCTGTCATTTATACAGCACTGCAGGACAAACTGAGTATTTAAAGGACTAAAAAGCAGAAAAGCACTAGAGCACGCATCAGGTGACGTGATGCACTTGCCATGGCACAAGCAAGACACTCTTAGCTTTCGATGTAGTATCATTTTTTCTCCTTATGATTCAAAAATCCAAATCAAACAATTAGAACTTCAGTTTCTAAAAACCTCTGAATCTCAGAATGTGTGAAGTTCTCTGGGCACTTACACATCATTCTATGCTACAGTTCAGCTCACAGCCCAAAAAATGCCATACCTAAATGAGCATTTCTTCTCCCTGCTGTGTGCTTTGCAATAAAAGTCAAAACTATGAAAACGTAACAATGACACTTTTCTTACAGCAACACAATTTTATATGACACTTTAAATGATTTTTTTTTTTCAAATACCAGAGTGTAAAACTATGTCCTGTCTTCCCAACTTCTGCCCAACAGAAAATTCTAGAAGGTACACTATAAGAAAACCTACAAGTATCTGATTTTCAAAATTTAGGTCTACTATTACTTGGCACTAATTAATTATATAAAATCACAGAATACTTTAAACAAGATTTGAAACAGCTAGAGGGTATTTGGCAGGGTCTGAAGCATATATTTCCAGGTACATGCATGCATGTGAGGATTAGGAATAATAGGAACTTGTGATTGACAGAACTAAAAAAATAGAATAACATGCAAAATCAGAATCCAGAATCCCTGAAGGTGAGTCATGTTAAGGTTAAAAGTTAAATCTCAGATGTGTGATATGAGTCAAGTGCCATGTGGGGAAAAATGCCTCATTTGATATCAGCCAATAAATAATCTTTGAGACAAAAGAATAAAATAGATACCATTTGAAGGCTGCCAGGATCAGGAAATTTCTCAGTGGCCATCCTGGATAATGGGATAAGTTACATGGATCGTAAACTCCAACTGTCACCTGCAAAAAAAATTGCTCTAATGAGAAGTCACCTATCCACACCGATACTCAGTTTACAGTAAAAGTTATCTGGCATTTTTAATGTAAAACTTCTGGACAGAGAAGGCCTACACACACATTTTATGTATTTAAAAATGTTTAATACACACTCACACTAGATTTCAGTCAAGCCTTTGCCAGAGCTTTGAGATTTGTTCAGTTTAGCCACTTTATGGACACTCAATTTTCACTAGAGTATGCGCACCTTCTTTAAACACACCATTATGGGAGAAGCCCAACAACTGAAGCCTTGGTCTCAAAACCAAATTTTGGACTGATTTTGGGATGATCAAAAAGTGAAAGGGAACAGGCCAGCAAGATGTCAAGGCAAAAGAAAAAAGGCATAAAAATCACTTGTAAAGCCAAACTTCAAGATGGGATCTGAACAAAGGAAACTGGACATTCTGTCTCATGTTCAAGCAATGTAATACCACGCTCATAACTGAGGTATCTAAACTAGGAGCTTAGTTCACAGTCAATGCAGAACCAAAACATATCCAGAGATCAGAAAAATGCCACAGCCTACCTTCAGATATGCTGAAAATCTGAACTCGGCCATCACTAGTGGTACCTGTGCCTGTCACATCTACAGAGCTCTACCCTCCTGCTTCTTTGCCTATAGATGGACTTAGAGTGGTCTTGACTCCACCACATCAGTGAGGTGTCCCTAAAAGAGTCTCTAGAACAGAGGCCCACTACCCATCCCTCCTCCCAGCCTTAGATTACTGCTGCTTTGCAGCTGCTGACTCCAGCAGGCATGAGACCCCTTAGTAAGCTGATTCAATTTTGTAAACTAGCAGAAAATTAACTCAGTAACAGCAAAACCATATTTTTCTTCCAGGGGAGCGAGTGCCTTTGGCTCACTGAAATACAAATAAACTCTACAGGCAGCATTGATGCAATAAATCTTACCCGACAGGTCTAAAATTTTGGCACTGCAAAGTGAATGTTAATGAAGAAATATATTCCAGATGATTACAGATTTCTCTCATGTTGGGTATATTTTATCTGTGACCCATTATTGTAGTTACACTATCATTTAAAATCTCAACCTTTACGGTCTTATTTTACAAAGAACTGCAGACCTAGGTCTTAATTTCAGAAAAACAAATTTGGAAAAAGAAAAAAAATAATTGAAGGCCAAGTACTGTAAAACAGAACTAAATCACTTTTATAAGGTATGAAAAGACCTCCTTAAAAAAAAAAAAAAAATCCTTTTTGCCCTTACTAGCTCTTCACCATAACTTAGAATTTTGTTTCCTAACACTTCAGTGACATGCAAGATAAAAATACAGTTTGAAGTTCACCAAAAATAAGAACAGTAAAGCATTCAGAAAGGCCTAGCAAAGTTCAACAGCTGAGCAACGTGATCCAAACTGAAATTCAATGTCCATAAACACAAGCCAATCAAGCCAGTCAAGTCTTGCTTTGCCTACCAGTACAATTCTTCGCTGACTGAATGCAATGGACAGTATTCACTTTACACTAAAAGGACGGGCATGATCTCAGCATTTAACAAGAAGAAATATCCCAGGTTCTTCTGGTGCACAAGCCATTCATCTTCCAAAATTACTCAGCATTTACCTTGAACATTCTTCATGTGCAGATACCCTGCAATTTTTATCCAAAGCTCTCGTGTTGTAACATGTACATGTGGCAAAACACAAGCTGAAAGTTGAAAGTTGAAAACTCCCATATAGTATTCTCTGATTACCGTTACCACAACCAGCAAATACATAAAATAGACAAGTTTTTAGTACACAAACAATAAAAGAAAAGTTTTGCATTATTATAGCTTTGTAGGTAAAGTGGCTGGAAAACTTTAACTGTTATGCTAACTCTTTCATAAACTTACATCGTTTCTGTTTTGATAGTAAGGGAGAGAGAGCACAAATAACTTTGTTTTCAAGCTGACCGTTAGTCTGATGTAAGTGGGCTTTTGCGTAAAAACTAGAGACACTTAACAGAAAAATCAATCCAAGCTGCTGTTTACCCAGCTATTTACCCAGTCTATTCATTGGCAAACATTGTGCCCAGCTCAGTATTAGAGACGCTTTACAATCCATTTGGAAGTTAAATATTTGTAGGTTATTAAAAGACATAATACTATCCTTACCTTTCCCCCTTGGTCTTGGAAGAAGCCATCCCACTTTTTCAGCAGAGATATCACGACAGAATTGTCATGATACTTGATTAAAAAATAAGGCAAGGCTGTAACCCCCTCTTTCTGGCAAAGTTCATCATATGCTTTCTGAAGCGCTTGAATCTAAAAGCAAAAAGACAACAGTAACCAAAAGTTTTAACAATCTTATACAGAATCACAGAAAGTATTTTTTAGCATCTGGGAAGGCTGGCTCACTCTCATCACCTTAGAATAAAACTTTCAGAAGTTTTAAAGCCCATTATGACCACAATAACCGAGATAAAAAATTCAGTTGCTAAAAAAGCATTTGCCAATGCAAATTTTAAACAGGGGCATTACTATAACTGCCACAAACTGATCTACCAATAGAAATTAGAACAAGATAAAAATCTAATTCTTAGAGTCACAGTAGCTTTATAAGAAAGTAAATCTGTCCCACGAATTATTAGCAAAAGAACAGGGTCCCATTCAATTTATTTTTCAGTGTTCAGTTGAAATTCTGGTGTTGGATCATGACAGGCATTTTTACATTATTATTACGGAACTAATGAGGGTCTTCTGAGAAGAAGGAAACTAAGCATTTTTCACTGAAAAAAAACGGAACAGTTTCTCATTGATTATTATGCCATTTAAAAGCTGTTCATGGTTTTGCATTAACTTCTATCAAAGTACAAAGGCACATGTGGGCAAGTTGATTTTTTTCATCCTTTGGCATTGTAATATGAAAGAAACTACAAAAAAATGTTAACTTGTCTCCTAAAAAAATAAATATCTTCCCTATCAAGTTCTTCATCTTGTGAAATCATGCACTTTATTAATAATTTTGTAACTGATGACTTAGCTCTCCCTTTAAAAAAGTACCTTAAAAATATAAAAGCATAGCTATATTTTCAATAAGCTGAATATTAAAATTAGAACTGACTCTTCAAGAATTGTTTGCCACATCTGCATCTAAATGAAAAAAGCTGAAGTAATGTTAAGCTGAAAGATTTTACGAAATAAAGAGAAAAGAAGTAAACAAAAAACACACATGGAAATGAGGAAAGTAAAGATTTTAAAAGAAATTAAGTTCTCAAATTAACTCAGTATGTGCCAACGAAAATATTACATTTTATACCCCACAGAACTGCTTAGTGCTACAGATTTCACAACATTCATTATTCTAAATACCTGATTTAATGGGAATCTGTCACCAAGACACACTGGTTTCTGAATTATATGTATTCCATCAGGGAAGCAGAGAGCTGGGTAGCAAAACCAGTAATAGAAATGATACTTTTTTAAATCCTAGGAAAAAAAAAATATGTGAAATTAGATAATAAACCTATACATCACAGTAAATTATTGTTTGGAATAGTAATCATAATTGATGGTTGATGATGCTAACCATAGTTCTCTTTACTTCACAAGGCACTTGTGTCATAATTTTAGAAAATAATAAAAAAATACCAGAAGTCCTCCCTTCTCTGTATATGTTTTTATTTAAGATTTAAACAGACAATATGCGTAAAATACTTGTTTTTGTTAGCTGAAGTACTATTTATTAAAATACTCAATTTGTTAAACATGAAACAGTTGCTTTACTTTTACTGATATCTATAAGACCACCAGATAACTTTGTCTATTTGTAGAAAAGAATATGAGATGGCACCAGCATTTTTTAATGAATACATCCTAAAATATTTTAATCTGCACACGTGAGTGGTTTAGTTTTTTAAAATGTTTTCAGGCATTTTAATATGTCAGAGAATGATCCTGCTAGCATTCATATGCTAATAGTAATAGAGTATTTCTCCTATAAAGGAACCACTTCATCATTTCCACTACAATGCCCCAAGTATGAGACACATTACTCACTGCGAATGTCAGCAGCAGGAATCTGTTCAAGAGCATAGGGTTTTCAAGAGCAGCTCCAGATTTTATTGATTCCCATATCTGTCATTGATTATGGGGACAAGAAGGAAGAGAAAGGGCAGAGAAACAAATTACCAAGGCAGCATGAGAACACCTGCAGAAATCTTCTAATTCTTCCAGCTACCTTAAAAACACTGAAATTAACACTAGCAGTAAATCTACTGTGATCTTTTCCTAACTGATCTCATCCATACTGTTATCTATGCTAAAAGGATTCTGAAGGTAAGACATGCATTCTCCAGCACAAAAAATTATGGAAGCTGGAAGTTTATGGTTCAGGCATAACGCATCAACAGAAACAAAACAAACCTTATCAGCAACAGACTCTCATGTATATGAGCTAATGACGCTAGCACAACATGGAACATACATCTCTTTCATTCATGGGATCTATAAATACTAATATATGAATAAGGAATAGGAAATTTCACCAAAAAAGTGGAGACATGCAAGAAGGCAGTACATCTCATGTTGGTGAAAAAAGAAGCTACAGTACTTTTATAAGGCAAACTTGTTTGATCTTTGTCTTAAAAATAAAAATAAAAAAATCACCCCAAAAGAAAACCCAAGAGTGAATGAAGCATTCTGACATTTGCGGTTCCCCTAAAGATAGACACTGCATCATACCTACCACTGGCAGGGAAGCCCCAGGCCACAGGAACACAAAAAATTCACAGCTTTGAGTGAAGATACGCATCAAAACTTTGCTATTCAAGGCCAGCAGGCAGACAATCAATCAAATTAAAGGAATCAAGGACTGTTCAAAGTGAGGTGTCTCAAAAGAAAAAAGTCACCTTAGTTTAATTTTCAGTTCTCCCCAAGCCGTGACATTTAATTTAATTAGTCAAAGTGCAAGAAGACTAGTCCCTTCCTTTGATGGTCATATTTTCATTGCTTTATCTCAGTCTTCTGGCTCTTCTGGAACTTCCCCATCACTTTGTTACACAGATGTAATACAATAATTTAAAGTTTAAACTTGCTGATTTCTGCGTATCAAGACAATTTTACAAATGTTGTCTACAGACTTCAAGTCATTGGCAGCTCCAGTAGTTCTCTTGAGCTCAAAATGTGGCCTAGCAGAACACTGAATGAAGTACTCCAAGTATAATTAGCTACCTTCTACTCTCTTGCAAAGAATATTAAAAAACAAAGATCAAACCTGTCAGTGTTTAAGAGGCATTTGGACAATGCCCTTAACATGCTTTCACTTTTGGTCAGGGCTGAAGTGGTCAGGTAGATGGACTACATGATTGGTGTAGGTCCCTCTCAACAGAGATATTGTATTCTGTTCCTTCCAGAACACACTAAATTCTGAGGCTACTTGTATGGGTGAGTACAGACAGTATCTGCAATATTTGGGGCAGAGACTATAAAGCATTTCACTGGCTATTTCCAATGCCTTTCTCTCTACCAGTTGATTTGATTTTTAATCCCACCTCATTTGCTTCTTTATCCAGAAGTGATTTCTTATCACAGGACTTGAAAGTCTCAAAAGTGTTGGTGTTATACAATGTTCCAAAAGCAGGACAGCAACGTGCTGGTATTGAAGCATTCCTGAATAAAAGAAAGAAACCTCTGGGAAATGGATACTAACACCTTTAACATGATCAGCAGTAGCAACAGAAACTATCCTATGGTGTAACGTTGCCCTGAAATTGTCAAAAGATGAGGCAGAGTAATAAAAGTTAACGACAGTTCTAACAAAAGCTTTTTTTATGATCATAATGCTTTATTGGACATGGATTGGCATAATAACCTGGCAAATGCACATCTATATTATGAGTTCAAAAATATATCAGGCATTTGTATTACCTCTAGCAGGGTGTTATTACATCAGAGATGGAAGATTTTAAAATTCTGTTCAAATATAAACTATCACTATAAATGTTATTTTCATTAAGAAAACATTAAGACTAAACTTTAGATGTCAATATTCCATTCACATAAACATAAAAATTTATAAAGACATCCCAAAGGAAGCCTAAACCAGACAAAAGATTGAGTAGCTCATACAGTTTCTAACATCATCAGCTGGAGAAGCTGCTCTTTCCCAATTTTGAATGTCTATTAGGTAAAAAACTATAGTATTCCCTTAATTTGTAGTCCTGATTGATTTTAGTGACTCCTTTAACATTGTTCTCTCAACTTCGTATGTTTCTGGCCACTGCTAGAACTCAAATACAGTGAATGTTTAAGTTACATAATAAATACACATGGTGTAGTTTCCAAAGTTAAAAGGGAACTCTTCATGATCATCTAAACTGCCTAACTAACATACAGAAACAGAAAGACAGAAAATTACTACTACCGTAGAAGGAATAATTGAACACTGGATAAATGGATCTTTCATAAGTTTATTTTTGTCATAACATTTGAGAGATCAAAATACCATGGAACCATCCATTTTTTCCTAATCTGAAATTCCTATTCCAAATATCACAGCTTTCTTCCAATTGCACTTTGCTGCATATACTTTCAGTATCATACCTGAAAGTTCTTACATAAGAATCAATGGAATAATATATCTTATGAAATTATCTCAAAATGCACAAAGCCGCAGTAGGCTCCTAACATCCTGACCAAGCAAGGCAGAGACAGTCACTTCTGTGATTTACAACTTCATAATCCAATTTAAAACAAACAAGACAATAACTATGAAGACATCTGTTCCTATGCTAGTTATACTAACTTAGGCATTTGCCGGAAATGAAAACCACGTGGAAAACTTATTTCTCCTCTCATGTTATTTTTGCTGTAGCAGCCTCGGTTTACCGTTCATTTTGGGGATAAAGGCAAAAGTATAAAATTCCAGTCATAAGGGTTAAATACTTTGGAAGATATTACAATGTAACAACTTAGGATTGCAAAAACTATTTTGAGATCCTAATTCTAATGATGAATCCTCAGTAAATAAAGATCAAAGGAATAATTTGACAGAAGTCAGATGACTGAAATATCTTCCCTTAAGCAGAAGAGATGAAGAAATGGGGGGAAAAGTGGTATTTTGTATAAAAATATATAAAACAGTGAATTTGAGACTTACCAACATATTTTAAACTTGACACTTCACATGACTATGCTACTTCAGACACAAGGAGTTAATGTTTGTGACTCAGAGCAGTCCCTCTACTGTTCTAAAGTTCATGAAAATGCTTCTTTATTTCCATGTGGAGTTTGTCCAAGGAATATTATATATCAAAGCATTACTATTATGCAAGGTAAGTGTCTTTACATACAAATTAAGGTAAACCACAGTATGTACTTACATATCAAAGGCACTAAACTCCAGTGTCAATCGAGCTGGCAAACCCAAAGGATCACCTGGACAAAAAGCAGCAACATGCTTCTTTTAAACTGAAACACATAGATTAATTTCCCTCTTTTTGTTAATGTCAGTTATAAATTACCCACAGGCACACCAGAATTCACAGCTCACAGCTGTGTCTTCTAACATTTCAGCAAAATACCTAAAACATGTTACATAAATACTTAGAGGAATTATAGGAGAACCCCAAACTACCCACCATTGTAGTAGTATCCTTTGATAACTTTTGGGGTCTCATCCAGTCGGTACTCATTGAGCTTCTTCTGAGTTAGTTCATGCCAGAATCCTGCATCCAAGGCACTACTGAAGGGAGCAAACTGCAGCTTTAAGATTCCAGGATCTATAGGATGGCGCTCCTCACTACTGGCAGTTGCCATGATCTTAGTTAATGATGGCTATTAAATGGAATCCTGTAAAAGCAGAAATGCCTGGTAAGTATATACTCAGCTGACCATATTACTCATGACTATTCAAAGCTTCTTTTCAATACATTTTGTTGGGTTAAAGTAAGTAAGTAAGTCTAAGTAACTCCAATTTTTAAAATCATTGGTCAGAGGTCCTTTCAGTTCAAGCAAAGTCCTTCCAATTTCCTGTCTGTACAATTATGCAAGGCAAGTATATGTTCTGTTTGGCCAAGCTCCCTAGAAGGATCTGATTTCCTGCCAGACATTCCCTGATTTCTCCTATTCCTTAAGATACAACTCAGAAGTACATAGTTCAGATGTAGTATCTTGTATTGTGCTGGCACATATAAAAATAACAAAATACTAAACCCTGTATCTGCATTCCTTCTGTTATCCAGGGATCTGTCTAAAAGCCTACTAGTGCTATTTAAGTTCTGAAGGCATTTACAATTCAAAGTACATCTTCACTCAGCCTGTGGTGAAAGTATTAACAAGTAAAGCTAGGAAAGGGAAACTAAAATCAAGAAAAGTCCTGCAGCCAGCGAAGGGAAAAGCTGGAAACAGAACTTCCCTAATAGTGGCACTAGCCACTATAAAGTCAATGTGATGTACAAGTCTAGATTATTTTCTTACAGAATACCCCAAATCACTACTCCATATTGGCTGAATTGTATTGCTATAAACATAGTCTTCAATTCACAACACTTAAATATTTCAGAATTTTAGACTGTACCCCAGAATGAGGAGTAAAACATCTAAAGTGGGCTACAATAAACCTCTACTTCAACTAGGCATAACAGTCCCCTTGCTCATGTTAGCAGCAGCATTCACCTCACCGTGTAATGATTCAGCTCAATGTGCTCATTTTCTTGAAAATTCATCTAATTAAAATGTTGCCCTCCAGAATCTCTTTGACTTACTGTTAGTTTTCCTCTTCCTGTCCACCCCTACACATATTAAGATGCAAGTTTCAGAGACAAGGTCCCTGACATAGAGTATTCGAATATACACCTAGGGGAGGAAAGGTCCTCTTACTAAGCAAACCATTCTATCTTTTACTATCTAAGATAAGCATAAATGTTGCAAAACAAGGACATACTAAAAGTAAGATTTTAAAATAGTAGTTTTAAAACTCCTCACAAAGATATGAGCCATGCGCTCATAACTATTTATCCAAACACATCCACCTACCAAGCTAGTAACTGCTGTTTTCTAAGTCCAGAAGGAAGATCAACAGCTACCGATCTAGGCTTAGTTTGCAACGCTTATCAAGCCAACCATTTGAACTCACACAATCTTGAAATGATTCCTTCAACCAACTAATTTTTAAAGACTAAGATTTTTAGTTTGCACAACATAATCCCATGATTGCCTTCTGTTACTGACTCTTCACAATACCCCTGTTACCTTCACACGTGCATCAAAGGTAGGATTTTACATACTGAAAAGTCAATATAAGTCTCCCAGCATAGCTGTATTATATGACACCAATCTAAATAGACGCGGAACATTTTTGCTGCACTTTACCTTGGCTTGAATTAAACAGTTCCAAGGTTATTGTCCTGTGAAATTGCTAGTGCAACACAAGCAGAGCTTACATGCTTTTTTTTCATGCTTTTTGGAACAGAGAGAAGAGAACGAGAGGCGGGTTTGACTTCTTAATAAGTGTCAAATAGCCAGATCTTCTCTGACAGAAAGACACGATTACACTTTGCCTTACACAATACTTCCTTAAAGTCTTCAGTGTAATCCAGCTATGCTTTCTATATTCACTTTATACAGCTTATTTCCTTCTATTTTAAATGCTTCCCTTAATCACTGGTAAATTGTGGAATGTGGGTTTTGGGGTATAGGCTTGAAGTTTCCATATTTTTCATGGTGAAAGCTAAATGTTTCAGTTCTGAATGACGTCTTGCTTCAACTGGCATATTACAAATAAACCATTCTGTTGTCCTCTTCCCTCTTTAAAAAAAAAAAATCTTAATTTTTAACAGCAATTGTAATTTGCAGTAGTGTGAACTTTGATAGCTTACTTGAAAAACCTCTCAAATCTCTTTTTAATTAACACACACAAAAAATCAGTTACTTTCTTGAAACTTTGCTAATGCTAGAAGTATAAACAGCAGAACTGACTGGAATTTTCTGAATAGTTTTATGAACTTATTTTTCTGTGTGTAAGATGTACAAGTAGTAACATAAATTATCAAACATTTAAGTTAAAGTATAATCAGCAAAGCTAACCCAAAGCATAGATGCACTACCACTAGTCTAAGTTTCAGTCCCTGTTCTTAAACACACAGACTTTTAAAACTTATCTAATAGAATAATATATTAAGGGGAAAACCATTAATTTAATAATATTTGTCTTCTCCTAAATCTAGAATCTCTTAAATCTTCTCCCTAATATCTAGAGCTTTTTTACAACTTTTTATTCTGTGGTCTGGAGTTCAGTATTTTGAGGACCTCCTTTATATCTAGATGACAAAGGAAATTATTTCCTACCACTACGTAAGGGGCGCTTTCAGAAAAGCTGGTTCTTGGCTGAAAGATGTTAAGTTCATCTGATGTCCATTATCAAGCCCATTTTCTTCCTAAGTCTTCCCTATTTCCAATACCATTGCTGACACAAAATGGCAGCTTTGGGACCAGGGGCTTAGCTGCTCTGCCAGCTCCCCGCTCCATGGTCGGCAGGCACTGCTCTCACCACTGCCATGGCCTCTCACTCCTCACGTCACCTCTGGGCCAGCAGCACCATACGAGGCAGCCCCTGCCCGCTTCCAGTCATAAAATTGTTTTGACTGGAAGAGACCTTCAAGATCATCAAGTCCAACCATCAACCTAACACTGCCAAAACCAGCACTAATCCATGTCCCTCAGCACCACGTCTACCTGTCTTTTAAATACCTCCAGGGGTGGAAATTCCACCACTTCCCTGGGCAGCTGGTTGCAAGGCTTTACAACCTTTTACTGTGAAGAATTTTTCATAGCATCCAATCTAAACCTCCCCTGGCACAACTTGAGGCCATTTCCTCTTGTCCCATCGCCCGTTCCTTGGGAGACCGACCCCCCCCGGCTACACCCTCCTTTCAGGGAGTTGGAGAGAGTGAGGTCTCCCCTCAGCCTCCTCTTCTCCAGGCTGAACACCCCCAGCTCCCTCAGCCTTTCCTCACAAGCCTTGTGCTCCAGACCCCTCACCAGCTCCGTTGCCCTTCTCTGGACACACTCCAGCACCTCAATGTCTTTTTTGTGGAAAGGGGCCCAAAACTGGACACAGCCCTCGATGTGGGGCCTCACCAGTGCCCAGTACAGGAGGTGGTCACTGCCCCAGTCCTGCTGGCCACAACCCGGCACTTGGCCTTGTTGAACCTCACACTATTGGCGCCAGGCCGTGGACCCCGCCTGCCCAGACCCCCCCGTAGAGCTTTCCTCCCCTCAGGTAGCGACCAGCCGTGACTGGCGTCCCCGCACCCGCCCTGAGGCTCTCCCGCCCAGGAGACCGCGGGGAGCCGCGGCCCCGGGACACACCGCCCTCGAGGGTCGCGGGACGAAAAGGGGACCCCGGGGGCGGGCGGGAAAGAAGGGTCACTGGACCGCGGGGGCTGGCGAGCGGGCGGGCGGACGGGCCGCCCTCAGCGCGACCGGCACGCGCACCGACCCCTCACCGGCTGCGTCGCTCCCTACTTCCGGCATGGCCCGCTTGGCACGGCGGAGTGACGTCATCCAGCGGCGGCGGCCGCTACGCACGCGCGGCGGGCGGGCTGGCTGGCTGGCTCTGCCTGAGGCGGGGCTTTCCCGCCCAGTCAGGGCGGTCCGGCGCTCTCTCAGTGGGTCGGTCCAGTCAGTCAGTCAGTCAGTCAGTGAGTCGGCGAGCGTACTTAGTGAGTCAGTGAGTGTAGTCAGTGAGTGTAGTCAGTCAGTCAGTCAGTCAGTCAGTCAGTCACTCACTCACTCACTCACTCACTCACTCACTCACTCACTCACTCACTCCAGTCAGTCAGTCAGTCAGTCAGTCAGTCAGTGAGGCGAGCTCCTCCCTGTCGGAGGGCCGTG
>JAOTQQ010000003.1:20750550-20799422 GCA_026546715.1 Gallinago undulata | reverse complement strand
GAGACCCTGGCCCACATTGCCCAGAGAAGCTGTGGCTGCCCCATCCCTGGAGGGGTTCAAGGCCAGGCTGGATGGGGGTTTGAGCAACCTGGTCTAGTGGGAGGTGTCCCTGCCCAGGGCAGGGGGGTTGGAACTAGATGATCTCTAAGGTCCCTTCCAACTCTCTAACCATTCTATGATTCTATGGTGGAGGGAATTGCATACACAGAAACCTTCAAATGTATTCTTGCACCTCATCTTTAGGAATTTAAGCCATCCCATCTAAGTTAGGAGTCTCTCCTCTCACATCCATGGTAGTAGTGGAAAGATACAGCAATCTGCAGAACTCAGGATCTCCTCTAGAACTATTCAGAACTGCCTACAGTGCTTCTACATTAATATCTTAGGATTAGAAATACTTTTTAAAAGTGAATCAGTTGTTTTCATTTATTGTGCTATCACAAAGTGCATCACAAAGTGGTATCACAGAGAACTTTTAGATGATGGAATGAAGCCAAAATGTGCACCTACACTAATATTTCCTTTATTGAGCGCCACATTTCCTGAAAATAATATGAGAAAAGAAACATCTACTAGATGGTGGGATCCACTTGCTAATTGCACCCCTCCTTTAATAAACTTCCATGATACACAGTGTTTGAGGCAGAAGCCCAGAATTATTCTCATTACCCACTAGATGTCACCATTGACACAGAAAAAAATGAGAGAATATATTTTTCTGCCTGTTAAAAGTGAGGTTTGTTGTTCTCACCACACCTTAATCAAAGTAGATCTCTAGGCCAAGGAATTTGTTATGTTCTCTTAAAGCTATGCATCCTCTGACCTTGTTTATTAACTGGAAAACCTTGAACATTTTTTACAGGAAACCACACCCGGAATATTCTCTTGAGGCTTGGCCCCATGTGGTAGTAGGCTTCTCCAGTCCTTACCCAAATTTGCTTTCCTTGTCTTCTCTTACAGCCGGAGCCATTTGAATTGCCTATTCAGTAAAATAAACTGATAAATCCTGTTAAGTCCCTTGCTAATTGGAAGTTTAAAATAGGCAGTATCCTGCCTATTTTTTGTTTTTATCTATTTTATTATTATCTATTATAGCTATCACATCAGAGAAGCCTACTATGACAACTTCCCCTGTCTTTATTAATACACAGTTACACTAAGATTAGTAGTAGTGTAATCAAATATGATAAAAATGAAGGGAGATAAAAAATTGTCAGGCAGTTTTATTTGCCTAGGTTTACCTGTTCAGTGTTTGAATGTTCTTTACTTGTTCCAGAGGTACTCTTTGTTATAATCATCATAATTTTTAGACAAATTTTCAGTTATTTTGTTTGAGTTGTCATTTTATGTATTAATGTATTTTAAAGTCAGAAAAGGCAATTGTCGTGATCAAGAGGATAGACTTCTTGATAGCTCTATGTAGCCTTTGGGTAAGCATGTTTCAGCAGTGTACACCAACAACTGTAGCTGACTTAGTGTGCTGCTTTTTTATTTGCTCAGTGGTCACCTGAATTACAGGCCATTTTAGCTGGAATCGCTGTTGCATATCACAATAGAAAAAAAGATCATAGTGGCTGTGAATCTGAGCAATTGTTTGTGAAAGGCCATTGGATTGGAGAATATGTTTCCAAAAATGCTGCTTGGTAATTCAAAAGAAGGCATATGTCACTACTTGTGCAGATAGCGCTCCTGCAGTGCAAAAGTTGCCTGAATCTGGAATGAATTTTGCTGCTTCTATATTCTCTCTCTATTTTGCCTGTCTTTTCTCCTAGATTTAAGTTCCCTAATTGCAGCTTTTCCTGCATGCTACTAGAGACGAAAGTCAACTAATCTCTGAACCTGTTATGATACATTGAAATGGACTGAATTCAAGTTTATTCCTTTAACACATTTTTTCCAATTTATTCAAATGCAGATATTAGGGCTTCATTTAATGTTGAATACTTTAAGTACAACTATTGACATTCAAGTGTTTCATTCAGAGAAATAAAACTGACAGAGGATAATAATACTTTGCACTCAGTGTACTATATCCAAAAATTATGAGCATCATGCAAACATCTTACGTGTTGTATTGTTACTGTAAATCTTGTCATAGTCACTTTACAAAATAGGCACACGTGGCACATAAGACTCTTAAGTATCTCAAGATTGTTAATAATAAACACAGAATTCCAAATTTCTCCTCCAACCATTAAACTACCATTTTTCGCCTCTGGTGTAATGAAGGTATTACACAGAACATCCCTTCAACTCATCTTACCAAACTCTTTACACTACTCAGTTGAAGGAGCTCCAGTTCATCAGAACTTTGTTGTTAAGCTAACTGAGCAATTGCAGAAGCAAGAAAGCATTCAAGGAATGGGAAATTCATCAGCACAACACAGTGAATGGGAGGACATTGTTTTTACATTGAACCTTCACGATACCTCTCTAATCATCCTTCCCAAAACGTATGGAAAAGACTTACATAAACTCACCATTACATGCAAATGTGACTTTAGCTGTTGAAGTTTCCTGGTTCTGGGATTTCTTCTTAAAACTAACACACTCCACAGTGTTTGCTCAAAATGTTTCTCTCACTGAGTTCCACAGCAGAAGAATAGAAATGAACACTTTACCAGTGTGCCACAAACGAGGAGGTACGCAGCCTTGAGATAGTCAGCAAACATAGAGTCTGAAATCTCTGCCTCAATTTTCCTTCCTGCTCCCCGGGCTGTATCACATAATTGTTCTGTGAAGTTGTAAGCTTGCTGGTAAGTTAGGTCATGCAACATATGCCATCGCTACATCCTTTTTGTCTGAGGAACTATGTTTTCTTCCTTTGGGAACACATCTATACCTGACTGCACTTAGGAAGAGGGGATTGATTCCTGTTGTATAACAGTGCATGTCTGTTTTTGAGAGTTAGTAGTTAGAAACAGTTAAATCAATGGCTGAGCAAGTGAATGCTCAAAGTTGGCAGAGTGAACCTTAGCTGCAAACTCCTCTGTGAAGGCTGCCTCCCAGCTTTTCCAGATATAGCTCTTTTTACAGATGCTTGCTCACGAGGCCTTGAGCAACATGATGTAATGTCAAGCCAGTTCAGTTTTCAGTTGTAGGTTGTACTGAGATGTCTTCCTGGGATCCCTTCCAACCTAGAGTATTCTATTATTTTGTGTTTCTCCTGAAATATTTTACAGCATGATTTATAAAATTCAATTAATTATCAAGGATAGAAAAGGTAAACATACTTTACATATTTTATTTTCTGTTTCGCAGGCTTGAGTTGCTGCTCATGAGTTTGCCTCATTATAGCAGGAAGAGTTTGCCCACTACAAGAAAAGGATATGTGGATTAATATTGCCACTGCACGCTTAGGTTACTTGCCAACTTGTAGAAGATGAAAATATGTGTAGTCTGTAGTGTTTTGTAAGTCTAGAAACAACAGTATACACTTCTTGAATAGATAGGGATAGTACATTGAGTACTGAAAGTCTTAGCAAAATTTCTAGGCCATAGAAACACTTTTTTGTGTGTGTGAAGTTATTGTATGCAGGTATAAATGAAGCAAGCATGATATCAAAGAGATACAGTGGTTACAATAGGACTTGACATTTCAAAAAAGTTTATGATTTGGGGAAGCTATAAATAAGCAGGGTGTACTTTCTTAAACGGTTGAAGCTTCTTTCTTTGACTGTGCAAAGTATCTCCACTCACAGATCTCACTTCACAATGTGTTCCCACACTTAATTGAGTAAGTTGAAAGAGAAAAATATATTTGGCCAGTCACAGAAACGTTATTCTATTTCTTCTGAATAATTTCTATTCACTAAAGATCACTAGAACAGTTTTTGTTCTACAGAATGAAATAGGTAATCTCAAATTGTAGTCTGTACAACAGTGTAACAGTTCTGAGATTGCCCCTGAATTTTTCAGATTCCTGATCTGATTTAGTTCTTCTTCAAATGTGTTAAAGATGTTAAATGCATGGTTCCCACTTTTACTAACACTTGTTTATAAATTACAGTTTTCCAAAGTCTTCTACTTTACCCATGGTCTTTGTCTTTGAAACTGGAACATTTTGTTTGTTTGAACTCTTGAGCTCAAAAACACCAGACATTAGTGAATGTGAAGGATCTTTTTGAATGTCTTCTTGAAATTCTGGTTACAAAGAGGATACAGGAATGGATTTAAGGTGGAGTTCACATAGCCAAGCCATATAGTGAACATGTGTAAATGTGAAAATTGTTTATGGCCATGGAAAGCTATTACCATAAATAGCACAAAATAGGGAATCCAGCACAGCATAAAAGCTGCCATTATGACCCCTAACTGCTTTGCTGCTTTCCTCTCCCTGTTCCTGTGTAGTCCTTGAAAATGCCTCTTGGACTGGGTATGCAGACTTCGCCAGGTTTTCCTCAAGTAAGTCAGTCCTCTGAAATCCCTGTTCTCAGTCTTTTCCTGAAGATCACAGGCTCTTTCGGAGTTAGAACTGGGGTATTTTTCACAGGGTAGCTCCTCCGTGAAAGTCTGGTTGTCTGATGCATCACTTAAGTCACTGTCTTGTGAGCAAGGCTCCTCTTCATTTTCCTTCTCTTCTGTCGCACACACACTCTTGTTTTCTGCATTACCCAGGCCTGGCTCAGACTGGACAGTGGTGAGAGGAAAACAGCTCCATTTAAGGACTTTCCTATTGCTCTTGCCAACGAATGCCTTTGGAGACTTGTCAGAATTACTGCAATTAAGCTCTGCCTCCATATCTTTGGGCTGAGGGGAGCTTTGCTTGTTTTCGGAAGAGTCATTCTCATATAAGATTTGCTTTTGGAGGCAAATATTTTGCTTGTCCTTTGTCTTACTATGTTGTATGGTGGTTTTTTCTGAGGAAGACTGACGTGATCCATTGATGAGCTCTCGGTGTTGACAGTGTTTTCGAACAGCTCTGAATATTTTATAGTAGAACCATAACATCATGATAGAGGGAATGTAGAAATTGACAATGGCTGTCAGCACTTTAAACCAGGTGACTTCAGAGAATTCAGTTTCACACTTGCTTTTTATTACTCTCCTTTCCCCGTTATTAGCAAAAACATGCCAACCTAGGATTGGAATGACCCACATGAAAGAAAGCAACCAAACCCCCAAAATCATGAGCGATGCTCTCATTTTTGTTCTATACTTGAGATATTGCAGTGGTTGCTGAACGGAACGGTAACGGTCAATGCATAATATGAAGAGATTGAAAATGGATGCAGTACTGGCCACGTAATCCATTGACAGCCAGAACAAACAGGCTGGTATGCCCAGAGTCCACACACCACTTAGGAGATAAACAATATTCAGAGGCATAACAGCCGCACCAACTATAAAGTCTGCAATAGAGAGGCTGACAATGTATAAATTGCCAACTGTTTGCAGCTTCTTTTCAGTTTTCACAGCATATAGGACTAATATATTCATGACAATAGTGATCAGTGAAATGCTTCCCAGCAACACACCTAGAGGGGCTGAGTGAGGGTTGGTTGAGTTGTCTGTTGAGTTGATTAGCATCTTTTGCACAGGAACACTGAATGAAAGTAAGAGAAGATGTCCAGGCCTTGGAAGTTCAGTCTTGGTTTACAATCCTGGATAAAAACGTGTTGGATTGCTTTGTGAATTTTATTTCCAGAACTAGAGAAAAGAAGGGAAATAGGCTCAATCACAGTAGTACTAGAATAAAATAATAAAAACTAATCTGCTTCAGTTTAGCACTATCCCTTTTAGGACTCTTCTAAATAATGAATTTTTACATATGGGTAATTTCAAACGTGTTCTATGAAAAGTACTGGTGCAAGCTCCACAAACCAATCCAAAGCGGTTTGCAGAAGGATTCTGCAAATCCCTCTGAGCAGGGATTACACAGAGCCTAGGCCTTTTCTGCTCCTCACACAGCCCCACCAGCGAGAAGGCTGGGGGTGCACAAGAAGCTGGGAGGGGACACAGCTGGGACATCCAGCCTAGACTGACCAAAGGGATATTCCATACCATATGATGGCATGGTCAGCAATATAAAGCTGGGAGAAGAAGAAGGAAGGGGGGAACATTAAAAGTGGCAGTGTTTGTCCTCCCAAGTAACCGTTACATGTGATGAAGCCCTGCTTTCCTGTAGATGGCTGAACACCTGCGTGCCCACGGGAAGCAGGGAATGAATTCCTTGTTTTGCTTTGCCTGAGCATGCAGCTTTTGCTTTACCTATTAAACCGTCTTTATCTCAACCCGTGAGTTTTCTCACTTTTACTCTTCTGATTCTCTCCCTCATCCCACTGTGATGGGAGAGAATGAGGAGCTGTGTGGGGCTTAGTTGCCAGCTGGGGTTAAACCAACAACATGATGCCAAGTGACAAGGTGTTCCAAACAATAAAAAGACTCCAGCCAGTAAACATATTCAGCTGATACAGTTGCAAATAACTCCTAAGGTTGCAGCCAGTGCCTGTTTTCACTAGTAGGCAGTTGTTCAAATTACAGATAATGGCTAATCTCTTCCTACCCAATTTAGGTTTACACAGAATTCAAACATTTAAAGATGGCAGCCCTGTTTTATTTCAAATACAACCTGCTGACAGTTCATGGAAAATAACATGATTTTTCAGGTTTAATAAGCATCTTGCAACTTCTCAAGTGTATATAAATATAAGGTCTTTTAGGCTGAAGTCTACTAGTTAATAATTCAATAATTCACTATTTCTTCCTCATGTACTTACAAGTACCTGGTGTTATGAAAGAAGATGTGTGCTTGGTAGCGGTAGCATCCATAGGCAGAGGAAATACATACGCTGTGGGGTATGAGCTCAGGAGCTGTATTCTGTAGTTCCGTATTCTGCATAGCCTTCACGTTCTGCCACGCATAGTTCTTCAGTGACAGCTAGCCACAGATGTCAGAAGATCAGAGAGGCCTCAAGCATCTGTTTGAGAACAAGAACAGAAATTACACCACGGATCTTAAACTGACATGTCTGGTGATAGAAAATGGTTATATCCCACTCTGTCATTGCCTTTCTTTCCACAGCTCTATGCTGTAACCTCTGTGCTGGAGTTAATTATATGGGGCATGGTCAAGCCAAGAAGTTGATATTAATTGCTTCTGTGACCTCATAAAGAAATAACTGATCTTAACCCCCACATATTTTCATTTAAATTTATGGCAAAGTAAAAGGAGAGAAGGCAGCTTTAATTGAGTCTTCAGCAGAAAGAATAACAGCAAAGAAAGGTTTGTGATTACACATCCCTCCTCAGTTATTTATGAACTACACGTGGAATGAAAGATAGAGCAGGATAGAGTAAATGGTGTTGACTGTTTCCCAGACTTTCTCTCTAGTACTGCTGCAGTGAGATAGGATAGGATTTAGGAAGGAGCCTGCAGAACTTGATCTGGAGTACTTCTGCTCCAAAGAAGGCACGAAGCTCTAGTTTTTCAACTCATGCTCCACTTCTATTAAAATGTCTCTTAATAAAAGACAAAGCTTGATTACTTTTCTTTTTTGAAGTAGCTTATACAGGCTGTAACAATCAAAGAATGATGTCAGGAGATGCAAATCATTTGAGAACGCTAAGAACAAGAAATATTCTGGGTAATGCATGTGCTCCTTTAAAAATACACATGTTAACAGGCACTCCATATTTATAGTAATTATATCTTATAACGTAAATTTCATCACAATGTCATTTGAGAAGTTGATAGTCTCTGATGGATTTTATCTTCTCTGCTTTTTAGAGCTGGCCATGTACTATTAAATTTCAAAGTGAAATTGAGGAACAGGTCAAAGTGATCTGCTAAACATCATACAGTAATGTTAGATCTAAAATCTGCCAAGGCTCCTTTGTTTTCCAAACAGTGTCCTGACTACTATGCTGGGTTCTTTCTGTCTAGACTTTGGGTCTGTATTTATTCAGACACCCTAGACAAGGAATGCTGATTTAGAAATTAATTTTTTTTATTTATTAAACTTTAATACAGTGCAAGCAACTTGGTCTAGCTTTCACCTTTTGACATCTTCCATTGTAATAAGTCCACTTACATGATGAGGGTCTAATACGGCTAGAATGGGACTATACCCAGTAACAAATATCTACAGCATTAATGGCTGAAACAGGCTTGCAAGAACCATTTCCCCTGCTCTACAGGGAGTAGATCTTGAGGCTGCATTGGGATATTGAAGCTTTACAGTAACACTGCATTTTTCATATTGAACAATTCGTGGTTTTATGATCTTTTACAACCCTAACTTTGTGAGTATTCTCCCATCAAAGACAGTATTTTAAGGCTCTGGGTGATTTAGAATTTGGAGTGTGTTGAGAAAAGAAGCCACTCTAAGAGGTAACTAGAAGAGGGTCCATACCTTCAGCATGAAAGTTGTACACCCAGCACATACTTCCTACCTATCTAGTTTTCTTTGAAGACAAATTGTACCTCTGTATCCATTAAAAGATATAGCAAGAGATTGAGCTGTCCACAAAATGGTCAGAATAGAGCAGAAATGCAATGTCAGAACTCTCTCTTTGCATTCCCTAGCACGTGACACCATGTGCAGCTGCTGATTCTGCCTGAGATCTTTCTCATCATGCAGAATTCTCCTTAACAATATGCTATGACAGGTGTTTAGCAATGTATCAGACATGCTGCCATCCCACACTCTTATGTACAGCAAAGAGAATTTGGTGGCTTTCTTGAATCTGCTAAGGGCCTGAAGAAGGCTTCCAACACAGGAGACTTGGTGCAGCTTTCACCCACCAGTGTCCACACTTTGTCAATAAGGAGTAGGTTGCAGAGGGCTTTTATCTCCCTCTCCTGCACAGGCGAACAGAACAGAACAGTACAGGAGAGAACAATAAGCTTCTCCTAAAAAGCAAAAATGACTGCATGCAAAATAGCACGCAGAGAAGCTGCATTGAGTTGCAGAAATGTTGTTATTGGTCAGTGCCCTCTAATACCACTCTGTACTTGGCCCTAATACCACAGTCTTGCCCACTAAGCTTACACTGAACTCCGACACGATTGCCACTCTGCTAGAATTAGCACATTTTGCCACACAACTTTGTCCAAGGAAAGATAACTAGAAAATAATAAGACCCCATATTATGAAATTCACTGATCACCTCTTCTGTGCTCTAGGGGTGATTTTAATCTACAATATTTCTTTTCTTAAACTTCCCACCATCATCATGAGTAGTGATGGTACCAAATAGCAGCAGCAGTTAGTCATCATGAGAGCACTGTGATTTGCAATAGCAGCTTCTTGCTCTTCATTGAGGCATACACCATTTTGTAATGGCTGTGGACTGTTTGTGGTATACGTACTACTGTTCAGGAGCTACTGGTTTAATTCCTTTCCTGTAACCCAGTTCCCAGTAGAGGAACTGTAACAATACTGAATAAATGTCTTTTAATATTTAGATGGTCTAACGCTTATTATGCCAAGCTGGAGCTCACTAATACAGAACAGATTTTAAAGAAAACAATCGGCCTAAAGTGTTGGATAATTCTTTGGAATTTCTAAACCCTGACCTCATCATGAGATGCCTTTTTTTAACTATCACTGTCTGTGAAGAGCTTTTTCTACAAGGAAAAGCAGCAATTGTGATTTGTTTGTTATTGTATCACAGTGATAATTCTTCCAAGGAACAAGGACCTACAGGGAGATGCTAAGTGGATGCCTTACTGACTCATTAGTGCAGGTGCAATCTATTAAGCCCTGACTAAATGGGAGTAAGTTTCTAGAGACAGGTGCTAGCATATCTCTTAGGGGTAGGTTTTAAAGGAACTACAGCTACAACAGGAAAGGCTAGGCTACAACAAAATTCTTATTCATCAGACTAAGGTTAAGGCAAAAGGTAAGGTTTGATGTCAGATCACCCATATTGACTATGTTGTACGTAAGAAACCTGTTTGATCCTAGTGATTTTTAAGAAATTATTCTTTAGGTGTTGAAACCATTAACAAGAGGCTTAATTCCTCTCAAAAATTTACTTATTTTTCTGTAGAAACCAAATCTCTAGGCGATGCTTGCTAATACTTAAGGAGTGTTTTTGATGAACATAACTGAAAAACTTGGTAACCTGCCTGCTGTTCTCATTCAAATGACCTGGTATCTCAGTCCAGGAAGGACCAGCTTTTGTTTGTTTGTTTGATTTGGTTTTTGTGTTGTTTTTCCAGAAAAGCATCTACCACTATCAAAGGGAAGACTGGATTCCATCTATGCTTGAGTTCTCCTAGTTAGTCTGAAGCAAAAAGACTATGTAATCTGAAGCTTTAGTGTCTGACCAGTGAAGTTTTTTTCAATTCTCCTAAATTGTCCTTTTCCCCCGTACATACCTATTATATGGGCAGTGAGAGTTACAAATGAATCTTTTACTATGTGAACAAACAACCCAGGTTGACATACGAATACTTTCATTCCTTGTTTTTATTATGATTCTTCCTTTGTGTGAAGAAACTCTTAAGAAACAGATTTGGACATCTGGCTGCTTAGTTTTGCATAAACTTGTATTGCATGCATTTACTGGCAGAGAATTTTCAGTGGTTCTCGATATAAATGCTGCCTTGGGAAAAAATGAGGCCAGAACTAATGTAGCAGATGGACGCTATTGCAGATGTGCTGAAATCTACTTTACAGGCTAGACTGCAGAGAGAAATTTGCTGTCTGAGTTGTTGCCTCAGTGACCTGCATACTGATTTCAGGAGCTGGATGGCCTGGGAAATGGTACAGGCCTTCGGTGTGCCAGGGTGATTAGCAATGGCACTGTTCCTGGGGAGGTAAAGGCGAGCAGGCTGTTTCTGAAGCCTTCTCCATACTTTCACTTCCCAAAAGAGTAGATGGTCCATTGCTATAATTACTGCGCTTCTTTTTTCCCCTGCAGTGACTCATCTAAACAATATTGTGAACAGGCTGTATAGTTTTAGAGCAAGGAGAGAGCAGAATAGAAGGAGTAATGCGGTTACATTTTCACTCCTAAGACATATTTATTCAATTATCTCTAGGAATGCACATGGCAACTCATCTCAAAATACTTTAACTGAAGTATCCTTCAACCTATTTATTCTGAATGTGCAGTACACTGAATGGTCCTCTCATGCTTAGAGCAGCGAGTGGCGGACCACTTCATGAGGTATTACAAAGGAACTAGCACAAGGCCATTTCATACAAAAGCTGTATTGCTTAGCTGTGGTCTGGTCTGTGACATGCAAATTTATCCTTATTCCTCTAACTTGGCTGGTGATACTCTAAGGATAGCGAGCAGACCTTATGAACAACCAAAAGACAATGCAGAGCCTATTGTGAAGGGAACTTGTAGGTTTTAAGTAAATTTGTGAAGTCTTTCAAGGAGGAAAAAAGTACTTATGATTATAACTGTATGATACACTCAATTTGTAGCTTGCTTATGTGAGGATATTTTGTTTTCAGTCCAGTGATTCTATTGTGCTCTTGCTATTTTTTTATTTGCATACCTGGATATTAGGGTACAGGCTGTCAGGATGGCAAATAAATACGTCTTGTTTTGTTTGTTGGTTTTTTTTTTAATTGAGGAAATATTGCATCCAGTTTCCTTAAGTGAGGCATAATTCAAAGAGCAAGAAAACATTTGGGCAGGCTGAAAGATTTGAAAATATAAGTGAAAGCTCAGCTTGGGACTTGTAGATGATGCTTGACTTTATGATACTTGATATTTTCAGGTTTTAGTTTTTATAGAATTGCAGCAGTTGCTTCTCCAGCTGCATGCATCAATCAAATTGGCAGGCTACATGCTGCTGTCAACAGATATTTTTCTGATTGCTGATCTTTATGCTTTTATTTGGCTGGGGGTCCTGGCTTTAGTAGGAATGAAATTATCTACAGTTTTAGCTATTTGCCAGCAAAAATTTAGATCTCCACAGCCTTCTGAAATAGTTTTTGCATGAGTAACAGAAATCATTATATACAGTCATGTTATTCTTCTCATCCCAAGTCTTTATCTTATTGTAACAAGCACTGAACTTTGTGAGGTAATTGAGTATTTGCATCTGAGTCACCACTGCACTGGCTGAGCACAAATCTTGATTAAGATGCTTTACTGTGTCTGCTTGTGGAAAGACTTGCCTCTTTTAGAAATAACTGCATATGCTGGTGTTCTGACCTCCCCCCACCACCCGCCTTACTGGTGTACTGTTCTCTTAATTGGATTAAGAATACTGTACTGGATCCAATCCTTAATCTTCCTTTCACTGTGCAGTCTGATATCCTTGGGTAACCACTAAGTGTACGCGTTGCTCTTTTATTTCTGGTGGGTGGGTAGGAAGGAAAACAGCTTTTCATTTTGCATAGAGAGAACAAACATGCTAATTCTACCACTGACAAATTTCTCAGTGATCATTTAAAAGTACTGTTACATCATTAATATAAAATTTGCCATTAAGAAAACCCAAAACCATAACCCAAAACTACTGTGTAGACAGTTCTGCTTGGGATACTATAGTATATTGCTGTGTGCATATACATATATTGCTATATATAGTATATATATACTATAGTATATTGCTGATCCTCTGCTCTTTCCACATTAAAATAGCCTGCTGTGCTTCTTATACATGGGAATAATTTTGTTAGTCCCAGAGTTAACTATCATACTTCTGTGGCATGGCAAGGTGGTCAGCCACTTTCCAACTTAACTGACAAGTTAAATTATATGCTATTATGAATGCATATCACTGCAGGGAATCTAGAAAATCTGTTATAACATGTCAAAAGCAAATTATTTCTGTAAATTATGGAAGCTTTTGACTTCATGGTACACATGCATCTTCAGTCTCAAGCAAATGAAAGTTTGAGATGCTTGTTAACTTCAGTTGTGCCTAAACAGCGATTTGAAGCCATTTGGTATGAAAATCACGATTTACTACTTGCTTATGACTTGTCTGCATGGAGAAACACCTTATAAAACAAATCTTCTGAAAACAATCTAATCCGACCCAGTTATTTAGCTTAAGCTTATACAGCCTTTGCATCCTTCCATCTGATCTTATATTTCACTTCTTGGGCACTGCCAAACAATAGGGGTCAGTTTCAAAACTTGGACTCAAAACCTAGTTCTTGAGTGAAGACTGATCATAGAAATACTCCTGTGGAGGTTCTTGCTGTGATTAGCACAACCAGAGCACTGTTAAAGCTCTTTGCTGTGAGACAGGGAAGTCTTTCCAGGGGAGAACTTCATTCTGGTTTTGATATTTGCTACGTGTTCCTGTGTCTTTGTGTTCTGCCTTTTTTTTTTTTTAATATATAAAGTTGATTATTTGATATCTCCAGATGACAAATATAACTTCTACTGTATGGTTCACATATGATGCTGAGAATATGTGAACCTAGAAGAGTATACTAGGTATTGCTTACAGTATACAAAGAACCCAAAAGAAACCTCAGTAAGTGATGATCAGAAGCCATATTCATGGAGGAGTGACAATCTGTAAAAAATGGAAATTGAGTCCAAAATACAAACGTATTAGTCTAAGGAAGTGTTCACAAAACTAATAATAGGCAATATACAGCAAAATATAAAATATTTTCTCAAAAAAGACAGGTACCTTTACTAAGGTACCCAAGAAGTGAAGCTTAATGTACATCTAAAATGCGTTCCTTTGTAGAGATAACCTTGTGTGAACAGAAAATACTGGCAATAGTAGCATTTATTTGTATGAGCAAGTATGCCCTAATTAATTTGCATAGATGCGCATACAGTTCAATGCTAAGTGATACTTTAAATATGAAGAGCTCATGGCAAGATAGGAAACTAAACACCAAAACTGAATTCATCCCTGTGAAGTTTAATTTGGTATAGAGTGGTTAGGATTGGAAACCCTCTCCTAAAATGTATATAACTAGTCAAAGGCTAGTGAATAGTAGTAAAGGGGAAAGATGTTTTTAATAACTGTTCTTTAATGAAGAAAATATTACCATTTGTGGCATGCAGTCTTACTCTGGGTATGCTCTTATCTATAAACAGTTTATCATTACTACTCTCAGATTTCACATGCTGTTTATGCATAAGTCCCTTTGAAATTGTTTTTCCCTTGTGTATTTATGGTACCAAATTTGCCTGTGCGTCATCCTTTTCCTGATTCTTCTCTTTAGAACTCACAAGTAGCGCTTAAAGTCTAAGTGAATTACAGTTCTGCAGGCTTACACATTATCTACTAATTCATGACATGCTTCTGAGTTCTTAACGTTCCTGTTTTAGACTGAGAATTGACTCTTTGAGAGCATTATTTTTTCATGCATAATTAAGGATAGAGCATCTGTCTTCAATACCTCTACACTGGAGTTTGTATACTCCAGATCACATTCTGCTTATTTGAATTTTCATTGTTCCGATACTGATGCATCTTCAACTGTGTCTTGTAACTCCTGGAGACATAAATCTTTGCTTTCCATGCCTGCTTTCAGCTACTGAAAGAGTATAAGCAAGTTATTTTCCTGTGCATTTCAATACATCCTGCTTTGTGCCAAAGCAGTGATGTTCTTTTCCAGTCCTCTACTTCAGCTTCCCTGAGCTTTATTAGCTCTTTCCTGATCCTCCCTCACCCCTTTCTTCTGGAGGAAGGGGAACTTAATAGCTGGCCTGTATCGTTAATAGGAGAGCTACAGGAATAGTATCAGGGAAATTATTAAATATCCCCTATCATTCATCTACTGACAGAACCTTGGCTAGGGAAACACTACTTGGTATTTAAGAAGAAAAAAGTGGATGTGGTTCATGATCTAGAGAGCCTTAATTTGCAGGAACTCAGTTGCAGGCTCATTGCTTGTCACCAGAACCAGTGAATGCACTAGCTTCTGTGCTGTTTGTTAAAGAACATTCTGTGTCAAAAAAAACCCCACCAAACTTAGGAAGAGGAAAACCAAACAAAGCTACTGAACTGAAAAGGAGGAGGTGAGGAAGCCCACAGATGTGCCCTTGAAGCCAAGAAAGCCAATGGTCTCCTGGGGTGCAAGGAGTGTGGCCAGCAGGTAGAGAGAGGTCATCCTGCCCCTCTACTCTGCCCTTGTGAGGCCACATCTGGAGTTCTGTGTCCAGGGCTGGGCTCCCCAGTTCAAGAAAGACAAGGAACTACAGGAGTCCAGCAGAGGCTATGAAGATGATCAGGTGACTGGAGCACCCCTCTGATGAGGAAAGGCTGAGACCTAGGTCTGTTTAGCCTGGAGAAGATCGAGACGGGATCCTATCAATGCTGAGCAATATCTAAAGGGCAGGTGTCAAGAGGATGGGGCCAGATTCTTCTCAGTGGTGCCTGGTGACAGGACAAGGGACAACAGGCACAAACTGGAACACAGGAAATTCCGTATCAGCATGAGGGTGACTCTTTACTTGAGGGTGCCAGAGCACTGGAACAAGCTACCCGAGAAGTGGTAGAGTCTCCTTCTCTGGAGGTATTCCAAATCTGCCTGGATGCGTTCCTGTCCAGCCTGTTCTGGGTGACCCTACTTTGGCAGGGGGTTGGACTGGATGATATCCAGAGGTCTTTTCCAACCCCTGCCCTTTTGTGATTCTGAATCTGTGATTGTGTATCATTGACAGCTCTAATGAATGCTCAGGAATATAGACCTGCAGCAGAGTGTGGTTTTATATTCAATGTCCTTAGTAGAGTCAATATTAGTAGGAAGAGATCTTAAAATAACAGGTTTTAACTTCCAAAAGTGTCACCTAAACCAAAGTAGTCTGAAAATGTAGTTTCAATATGTTTCATTGAATCATAGAATTATCTAGGTTGGAAAGGACCTTTAAGATCGAGTCCAACCATCAACTTAAACACTGCCAAACCAGCAGTGACCCCATATCCCTCAGCACCAAGTCTGCCTGGCTTTTAGTTACATACAGGGATGGTGACTCCACCACTTCCCTGGGCAGCCTGTTCCAATATCGGATAACCCTTTCAGTGAAGAAATTTTTCTTAATATCCAATCTGAACCTTCCCTGCTGCAACTTGAGGCTGTTTCTTCTTGTCCTATCACCTGTGACTTGGGAGAAGAGACTGACCCCCACCTCTCTACACCCTCCTTTCAGGGAGTTGGAGAGAGTGAGGTTTCCCCTCAGCCTCCTTTTCTCCAGACTGAACACCCCCAGCTCCCTCAGCCTCTCCTCACAAGCCTTGTGCTCCAGACCCCTCACCAGCTCCGTTGCCCTTCTCTGGACACACTCCAGCACCTCAATGTGTTTCTTGTCGTGAGGGGCCCAAAAGTGGACACAGGCCTCAATGTGGGGCCTCACCAGTGCCCAGTACAGGGGGATGGTCACTGCTCTAGTCCTGCTGGCCACGCTGTTCCTGACACAGGCCAGGGTGCTTTTGGCCTTCTTGGCCACCTGGGCACACTGCTGGCTCACATTCAGCCAGCTGTCAACCAACAGCCTGGGGTCCTGTTCTACCTGGTCCTGCAGCTCTCCAGACACTCTCCTCCCAGCCTATGGCATTGCATGGGGTTGTTGTGACCCAAGTGCAGAACCCAGCACTTGTATGAGATTCAACAAACAAGGCCAGTTGGCCTCAGCCCATCAATCCAGTCTCCCCAGATCCCTCTGTAGAAAAACTCTCTTTAACACTGGGCCTATATTTCATGAGAGTTAAAACCAAAAGAGCTAACAGAAGATGGACACATTCCAAAGAATATTTTGGCCTTCAAAATGTAAGCTCAGACTTCTATTAAACTCTTCTTCCAGTGTCTCAGCTTTCTGGTTAAAGTCATACTGAATGTCAGTTTTTCCGCGGCAATAAACCCATCTTGTTCCTGTGGTAGTATTTCCCATATATGGGTTATTGTTGCCCAGAGATAGGGGGAAAACGCCATCATGACTGAATTCCTAAAGCTTCCAGATATGGTATTAATTTTCCCTACTAGCCTAAACATCATCAGCATCATCTAGTTCGTTATCAATGTGATCTCTTAAAAACCAATGTTTAAGTGCTATTGTCATTAAGTAGTAAAGTGCTGGAGAAGCCTTATCTTCTCTACTCTATTACCTAGTGTAAAAAGATTTGTGCTGCAGGTGTTAGACCTGTTAAATAACTGTTGTAACAGATACATTCTTTTATGCTTCAGTGTAGTAAACAAAACCACTAGCTGTAAAATCTTTTTTAAATGAGGGGAATTTTTCAGTTTTGTGGTGCCTTTTGACTTGGGATCTGTTCTGTTACTTCCATTAGTCCAACTCACTGAGACAGGATATCTTTCATACAGGGACAACAAAACATCTTCAGAGTTTTTTGGATTCTGCCTTGTGTTACTGCATATTCCAACCCTTTACAAACTGTAAAATTAGCTGGCTTTAATCTTTCTGCATCAGAAGTGCAGTTAAAATTTTAAAATGTAATTCAACCAGTCATTTAAATATTGAGGTCTGTCTGTTTTGTGACTTGGTGAATCTGGAGAATCACTAGCCAAAAAAATAATAAATAATCATAAAACAGTTAGAATTGGAAGGAACCTTAAAGATCATCAAGTTCCAACCCCCCTGCCCTGGGCAGGGACGCCTCCCACTAGATCAGGTTGTTCAAAGCCCCATCCAGGCTGGCCTTGAACACTTCCACTTTAATGTATGTAAATAAGAGTTGTTAGTCCTTTAAATGTTGAGTTTTTATACCCCAACACTATATCTGCTAATTGCTATGCAGTTTCCAATAGAAAGAACTGGGTAATGGAAGCTTCCATTGTCCAATAGAGAATACATTAACCATTTGTGAATTCTGATGAACACATCTACGAATAACTTCTCTGAATTTTGAGGAAATACTAGATGTGGATTAAACTTGCTGTTTTACAGTAGAAGTCATTTAGCTTCCACAAAGATGGATTTCTCACATTGAGGTTTGCATCCTTCAAGATGTTCTCTCTTTTCTCTAGCTTTGAGTATAGATATTGAAGAATCCAATGCTGCCATTCTTCACAAGAAGGAAAAAATCTTAGAACTCCCCATTCCCCAGAATTACTGTCTGGTCAGGATAAGCAGAGACTGGTTCATGATCATACCAACACTGCAATTCATAATAGAAAATTTCATCCTAATACTACTCTGTGTCTTTTTTTTAATAGAACCTAATGAAGTATTTTTAACATTTTATACAACAGATTGAACCCTTTAGGGTCAAAGAAAATCAGATTAATATTGTGAATTCCCTCCCCCAATCCCTTCCTACCCTCCCCAGCAAGATACTGAAGTGCTGATCAATATGAAATTTCTTCAGGAATTAACCTAAATGAGCTTGAAGTTCAACCCAAGTGAACTTCTGGTACTTTTAAGCTATAAGACAAACTTCATCAGAAAAACGCACAACTTCAGAAATGCTAGTGGGTGTGAGGACTTACTGTCTCCTTGTTAATAAAAGTAAACCCTGTTGCTGAAAGGTTTGGTTTCAGCTCACTTAGATATATTAACGTACAAAACAAATTTGGTTTGGTTTCTAATTTGGAATATGTTTTGAGTTATCAGTCTCTTTAAACATGTGGTAACCTTATTTGAGTAATATAATGAGTTCCTTCATATTTTAGCAATAACCCACTGAATGCCTAAAGTATTACCTTTTTTTATATATATACATATTTATGTGAAACAACCTCCTACCTTTCTCCAAGCAGTTTTCATGTTGCTGGTTGAATTAAACAGCTGGCTGAGATAAACAGGTGGATGATGTGAGATGAAAGGTCTCTCACAGCTAGAGAGCCTGGTGCCTTGAAAGTAAACAGTTTAGAAGCAGCTTATCCCAGAAGCCTGATTCCTCTCCATCATTCCTGCTCACTGTCTGAAAGGAAAGGCTGGGGAGGCTCCATGAAGAATTGCACGGAGCAGGTTGTATCCCTGCTGCACCCCTTGCTCCCATTGTCCCCCCTCAGGATGTAGCGGACTCTTAGGCATTTGAGAAATGCCACGAGATCTCTAGGGAAACTCATGCGTCTAAGATTTTTCCCCACCTGCAAAAGTACGCCTGCCTTGAGGAAGAGATGAGGGTTAAAAGCAGATTGCCTCATTTCAGGCAGATCGCTATTTCTTCCTTAAAACAAGGAAACAACCCCTCCCTCCCTCCTTTTCTCAGCCACGTACTCTTCAACAGGTCCTTATCATTTGTCAAAGGACAGATGCTTAAAATAAGGGCATACACGTTTTGCGGCTGGGCAGAAACCCGCCCTAACCCTCTTCCTTTGAGTAGTCTGTGTGACCACTAAGTCCAATGGGGAATCTGGATTTTATCCATCTCTTTCCCTCCCTTTCCCTTCCTTCTCCTCATGAGAACATCATCTTCGGGCTCTTTCCCGTGCTGGCACGTAGCGGCTGGGGCTCCTCGCCACGGGCAGAGCCTTGCTCAGGCACTCTTTGTCACGGTTGTGTCTGCGACTAGCACAAGCTTCCTCTGGGGAAGCAAGCTGGCTGAGCTGGGTTGTATTGTGTTGCTGCACCTTCTTGGTTTTATTTCCTTGAGAAAAAAAAAAAAAAAAAAGCCGCTTCGTGGGACTTGGATGCACCGGGCCCAGTTATGGGAGGCTCTTTGCTCCGCTGACCCCGCGGTCCCCTCCGCCACCCCAGGCTGTGCTGAGGGTGCTGACAACGCTGCCGGCTATTAGCTACGCGTGGGTCGGATCAGGGGCAGGCAACTTCTGCAAAGGGTTCTTAAGTAACGCCGAGGAGGGGTTGTTATAAACGAAGTGCGCTGCTTTATCGTCCTTTTCGTCTCCTCCAGCCCTCCTACCTACGCTCCCTGCCGAGGCTGGGATGAGCGGGGGCCTCCCCATCGCCCCCCTCCCGCCCCCGGGCCGAGGGTGCCGCCGCTCTCCCCTCGCCCCCGCTCCCTCCCTTCCCGGTCCCCGGGCGGTTCACTCACCGGAGGAGAGCGGGGACCGGCCGGCGCAGGAAGCCCGGGCTGGGCGGTGCGGGGCTCGCTCGGGACGGCGGCAGCCCCGCTCCTCGCCGCTCCCCTTCGCCTTCCCCCGTCGGTGTCCGCGTCCCTCGGCGGGGCAGGGCCGGGGGTGGGGAGGGGGGGATGCCCTGCCCCGCCTCGCCCCGCCCCGCCGGCGCGGAGCTGGCAGCCGCACGGCGAGTTTCGCCTTCTCCGGTCTTGTTCTGCCGGGGGAAGAGCTGGGCTCTGTCAGCCGCCGGTGCTGCTGCTCTGCTCGCTACGCCTTGTCCCTGTTCCCGTCTCCCCCCGCCCCCAGCCCCGGGTCAAGTGCCAGCCGGGGACGCTGGCGCCCCGTCCCGTCCCCAGCCGAGAAATTCCCCGCGGCCCCGGAGCGGGAGCTCTGCCGTGGAGGAACCGCTGCTCCGTGAACACGGCTGGTGTGATGAGTGGCCGGGGAAGCCTCTGCTCGGCGTTGAACCCCCGGGTATTGAAAACATGTGGCAACAGAGATTACTTCTGCCTGCAGCGGAGAAGCTGCCCTGGGGGGTGAAGGGATTAATTTATCTGAGGTAACTCCGGGATCAGAAATCAAATCCTGGTCTGTGGTCATCCCAGCGCTCAATCTAGCTGCAGGGCCACCACTCTTGCCCTGAGAACGAGCATGTGTTCTTAAGTAGCTTGATATATGACAGTTTCTTTTGCTGGAGCCATCTAACAAAACTAATTTAAGACCTAGAAAATCTCAGATGTGGAACACATTATTGTATATCTCTGCTAAACAGATTTTGTGTGTGTGTGTGATTCCTGTATGTCCAGTACACCTGCACTGTATTAAGCATACACACAGGGGTTGGGGGTTATTTTTTGCTAAGGAGAGCAACAAACTTACAAGTTTTCACTCCTTTTTTTACCCCCTTGCTTTTTAAAATGCTTAGGAATATGTTGCACAAAACTCTTACGTGGATTCAGAAGGAATATTTTCCTATATCTTATGTAAGTGGTAAGGAATTCATGCAAAGATGTTTTTGCAAACAGCATTGTTAGGCACTTAGTAACTGAATAGTCTATAAAACTAGTGAGGAGTATAATAAACTTTGTACAATTCCTTTTCCCCGTGAGCTAACAGAAAAACAGGGAAATACTTGACTTCCTTCACTCAGTCTAGAAGAATTATCTTTTGCCAAAAAGTGCATCTCTACCAGTGAATCATAGAATGGTTCAAGTTGGAAGGGAGCTTAAAGGTCATCTTGTTCCAGCCCCCCTCCTACCAGATACCTCCCACCAGACCAGGTTGCTCAAAGCCCAATCCAACCTGGTCTTGAACACCTCCAGGGATGGGGCAGCCACAGCTTCTCTGGGCAACCTGTTCCAGTGTCTCACCACCCTCACAGGAAAGAATTTCTTTGTGGTATCTAATCTAAATCTTCCCTCTTCCAGTTTGAGGCCATTCCCCCTTGTCCTGTCACTCTACTCCCTGGTAATACTCTACTCCCCATTGCTCTTGTAGGCCCCTTTTAGGTACTGGAAGGCTGCTCTTGGGTTGCCCCAAAGCCTTCTCTAGGTTGAGCAACCCCAACTCTCTTAGCCTGTCTTCATAGGAGAGGTGCTCTGGCCATCTCATCATCTTCATGGCCTTCCGCTGGACTTGTTCTAACAGGTCCATCTCCTTCCTGTGTTGAGGGCTCCAAAGCTGGACACAGTACTCCAGGTGGGGTCTCAGGAGAGCAGAGCAGAGTAGTGGGGTAGAATCACTTCCCTTGACCTGCTGGATGCACTTCTTTTGATGCAGCCCAGGATGCGGTTGGCTCTCTGGGCTGCTAGTGCACGTTGCCAGCTCATGTTCTTCACAGTGAAGATGTGTTATAGTCATAAACTGCTTTCTTGATGCTACTAAGGCTATCATTTTGTTCTTGAATAAAGTGTTAACTGTCCCATTACAATTATGATAAAAGCAATTTCTTAACAAATGTATGCTTGTGTCTTGTTTAACTACCCCTCTCTTGGAGACATTTGGTCCTGCAGGTGGTCAGAGCAATCCTGTTCAAGAACCTTCTCTTTGTTGGTGTTGGGCAGGACCTGAATTATGCTGAGAGGCTTACGCTGGAAAATGTCCCTTTTGTGTTCATGCCTGTTAAAGAGTTAGGAGAAGAACAACTTCTGGGCTACCAGTTATGCTTACCCATTGCCTACTCAAGAATGTTTAGCTTAACTTCTGCAGCAGTTTCATACTCAGTCTCCTTTGCTGTTGTTATGACTTATTTGTTATGTGCAAATAGGTTTTATGTAGCTTCCTTTGGAAAAACATTGTAACTGAGTAATATTTATAACTTTCTACAGAACACCAAGTTGCAACTGCTGTGTGGGCTTATTCTCCTTTGGACCTCTTCCACCCAAACAAAGTTTTCTGCAAGCAAAGCCAGAGATGGACTGGAAACCTTAAACAAGTGCCGCAGCGTTGCTGTGAGATGTTCCTGTCTCCCAGCAAACAGGTTTGTTCCAAACAGCACTGAAGTAACCTCCTTCAGAATGTCAGGGGCTTTGTATTGGTGTAAGTAGCATTTCCATTTAGATAGAAAGTACCTGAATAAATTTTCCCATGCCGTGTGTGGTGCTGCAGATGAAAACTGGGACTAGAATGCTGTTGGGCTGTACGCCACAACTGAAAGAGCTAGAATTCTCATTGGAAGGAGCTTGGGGGATGTGGCTTTATTGTGTCATGCTCTGTATCTCTGTATTTCTCTTGAAATCATAACTCTCGTGTTGCTCGGCACACAGAGTTACAAAAGGTATCGTAACCTATGTCTACCAACAAGATCACATAAATAGAGGCTTATTTAAAAGAATAATTTCTTAAAATACTCACACAAAACTTGGCAGGCTTTTCAAGCCTCCTGTTATTATAAACTTCCAACTTGGATTACTCTTGTCAAAGAATTCTTAGAGGTAGCCTTTCAAACAAACTGACAGAATGTCAAACAAACCAAATGGATTATGGTTGGTGATATGGATGTTACTGTTTTACATCACCACTAGTTATAACTTAGGAAAACTGAGCAACAGGCTAATAACAGTAAAAGTGTCTGCCAATGTTTGTTTATAAATATATTTAAAGCTATCTGTTAAATGGCCACATTACTTGTTTTTAATACTGCAAATTATTAGACTTCAGGGCACTGCAAGCAGTTCAGAAATTGCATTTTTTAATCTAACAGCAGTTTCAGCTTTATCATAAATAATGACCAAATAAACTATTCTGCCCATGCATGGGAGTAAATCTTTGCCAATTCTTGTTGGCGCCTGATACGTCAAAAGTAATATGTGACAGATGGCTAAAACTTGTGCTGGGTTTGTTTGACAGTTATTTTTCTCTGTTTCCTTACAGTTTTTTTTTTCTGTTGATGCTTTGGCCGCAAGCAGTATTTAGCTATTGTGATGTATGTGAAATTACTGTAAGCCTCTAGTTGTATGCCGTGACTCTTACTACTTCCAATGCACATAGACTATTAAGATGCTTATATTCTGCATAACTTGACATTTTAGAAGATCACGTAACGTCATTAAAGTCACTTAATAATCTCTTTCCTGATGGAAAAGTATCCTATTGAAAGATGAGCTTCAAAACGCTGAAGGCTTCTTTTAATTGCCATAGGTGTCCAAGCGCAGAAGTGAGTGTTCACAACTGTTTTATTAAGGTTCCACTTGCCACATTTATTTGCAAGATGATTAAAATTAGAAACTTTTTTTATGTGACTCATCTCTTCAAAGTTTGGTTGGAAATATTTTCAGGATTTATAATCAACACGAAAATGCAATGATTCCTGTTTCTTTTTATAGATAAACTTAGATTTTGCTTTACCGTTCTTTCATGTGTACCCATTTGAGCACTCTGTATGAGTTATAAGCCAATAATTTAGCCTACTTAGCTTATGGTTTCTACATAACTTAAATTGACATCCATGGTATGAGCTTATATATTGTTGACATGCATGCTCCCACTTCCAGGGCAAATAAGAAGCTTAGAAGAGTCTTAATAAAAGTAAAAACAGCCTGTGGAGACATTCTTCACAGTAAGACTTAAATGTCCTTAAATAATTATGTTTATCTTATAATGCCACTGATACTCAAGTTTAACATAGCAACTGTCTTGTCTATGCCTCCTCTGCCATTTCATCCCTGTCTCTCTTGGATGTCTACAGTTAAACCACCTGGGCAAGAGGTAGAGAGAAGAGCTTTTATCTGCATACATGCTATTACCTAGAAGATTCTCATGCATAGACCAGCCCAACTTGGAAACTTCTGACCATCTTCTGCAGTCTTTCCCTCAGTGAGGACACTAATTTGAATCTCTTCTCTACCCAGACCCTACGCTCCAATAAACTTGTAAGTAAGAGCTTAATGTCTGTGAATCTTAATCTCTAATTGAAGTTAGTCAACAAGTTCAAATTTACTGAGAGGAACAGGCAGACATTGCAGCTGTATTAGAGTGCAGGCATAAATAAGGGAAATCCAAACTGTGGCTTCTATGGATGTTAAAAAATGGCATATGGTACTAAGTAAGTAAATTAAACCAGCCCTTACTGTTTTAATTCCAGAAATACTTGGCTTCTGAATGTGCTCACCTCCAGGGTTGGTGCTTTAACTCTTAATCTATTTACCAAGGAAATTCAGGGCTCTCATACCTTTCCACTGACCTCACATAGGCAGAGTATATCTGTATTTCATGTTTTTGGGAATCTGTGACCATGGGTAGAGTCTTAAGAGCATTTATTACAGCCAGAATGTCTTCTGCTGCTTGTATTTAAAACTAATCTAAAGAAAAAAATAAGTGTAAATTGGCTCTACGCTTCGCTGGTAAGAATTAACACAATCTGCTAATGTGTGAAAATATCTTTACTAGGATTTTACTTCACATAAATAAAGTTTGAGCTAATGAGTTAGTTAAACTGAAAAGAATGGAGATAAGGAGCTCTGTTAAATAAGAAGTGTGTAATAGCTATTTTACTATAAAATTCTAACAGAACAGTTCCCTGGGTCATTTTCAAGAACGTTGGGTAAGTGCGATCAGTGCCATCCTCTCGAGTACTGATCTTGCCACGTTTGCCTGCTCCAGCAACAGCTTAACATACTGGGAGTGCTTGTTGTCACATGCCTTGACCCTAATGTGCATCTGCTCTTGGTTTTTAGCTCTTTATCATTAACGAGAGGACAGTGATCCTACAAAGAAATTTGATCTTTGTTAACAAAACAAAATACGTTCAGAAGAACGTTAATGGTTTAACAAATAATATTAAAAGTCAAAATCTGTTCTCTGATTAAAAACTGTTTATAGTGTATCTTTTCAAGTGACAGTGAGTCCTGTAGCAGTGCAGATTTTAATATTATTCCAGAAAATCCAATAATTTATGAAGGTGTCTTCTGAAGTTGTGCCATCTGTGTTGTAGGAATAACGCTGTCCTTCAGAATATTTATTTTATTCCTTACATTTCTGATGCTACTTATTTTATTGAAATCTCATTTTTAATACCTTGGGAACTTATCCAGTATAAATGATCTTGTTAGAACACAACTAGAGAAGATTTCTGAATTGTAAGTGGTATTACATCACAACACTTTTTATTAATAATTCTTATACTGAATTGCTATCAGAGGTGCTTACAGTAATAATTAGGATTTCTTGTGGTTTAGATAATGACAAATATTATTCTAATAGTTAAAAACCTGATGTGGATGGATCATCTAAATTTTATCACTAGCTTCCTTGCTGTTCCATCAGTATTAGTCATTGGTGCGTGCAGCTTTGAGCAAGCTAATAATGTCTTAATAAAAATCTACTTTATGGCCAAGGAATAAAATGTAATTCCCATAATGTAGGTCATATCCAAGTTACTTATTCACCTCTGGTTTAGACAATGTGAAGTTTACCCATTTCTGAAATGCAGCAAGAGATGAGCTGACCAAATTTTAACTTGAATTTTGTGAAGTAACATAAGAAAGTCTGGAGGACACCCACTGTGTTCCATTCAAGTTAAATGGAATAGCCAGGAGATGTGGCTTTTTATTCTTAACTGTGCTATGGATCACCACTGTGTCCAGAAAACTCAATTAGCTAATTTGTGGATAACTTTCTCCATATATGCAATGGAGGTAATAATTATAAGTCAGTGGTGTTTCATATGCTACACTGGGCTTCAATTTGGATTGTAACTGGATGAAATTTGTAAGTACTTATGTTACTCTCTAGGAGACAAAATTCTATAACTTCTTAGAGAAGTAAGTCAATGATGCAAGGGCTCTGTCAACATTCTTTTGCAAAATACAGGGATCCAACTACTTTGAATATATTTCTGAATTAAAAATCCTGAAGGTTTTCACCATCTGATGAGATACATCATGCTAATAAAACTTACTCTTTCCTACAGTTGAGAAAAAATTGCTGTCAAGATGTATGTAATTAACACTACCTAGAAACAAAAAAACTAGCTGTTCCCAAGTGCAAGGACTTGTCTTTTTAATCAATTTAAACATTTCACTTTTTAACCCTTACAATTGCAGTTCTGAAATATGATTAAAGTAATGGATGAACAGATGCATTTATGCAAAAGCAAAGTGCAAACAACATATGCAACAACAGCTTAAGGAAGGGATGTTACTGAAGCCATTTCCAGATGAGAATGTGATTATAGGAGACGTTATGTGTGTAAACTGATAGTTTTTTCCAGGTATTACAAGTTTTCTTAACAGGTTTAAGAAGCTATAAAGCCTTCTCTGCATCTCGTTTGTGGCACCAGACAGTAGGTCGTTCCCGTCATCTTCTGAATAAATTTGCTTGGGAACCATCGTGCTCTTGAACTGGTAATGAGCTGGGTGGAGAGATTCTTCCCTTGTGACTTTGCTGCAGAGCAGATGTTTTCTTAGCCCTCCTGCGATTGGTATGCGTGGACTATGAACAAGGAAGCTGTAAAAAGCTGTCACTATTAGGTTGGTGTTGAGACTTGGTTCCAGGGTTCCTGCCTTATGATCTACTTAAGTACTTGTACAAACACCTGCCCACACACACCCACCAGTCCCTGTCCCCCACCCCCCTAACCGCCTTCTTCTTTTGAAAAACATTAACAAAATCACTTCTGCAAGTGAAGATACATTCCCTTTGCAATATTTTTTTTTTCTTTCTGAAGTGTCAGCTCTCGCATGATTTAGTTCTTCTGAGACTATGGACCTAGATGTGAGTCTCTTTTAAGGGTGGAAATGTTTTCGCTTGCTTTGTTGGGACAATATTCTTATCTCATTGTTTGAAATGAAACATGGAATAGTGCTTAGGTAGAGAGACTTTATTCCATTAGTTAGTCAGAACTAGATTTTACTCTGTGTATTTTAGCATTTTGTCTTGGCATAGAACAATGGAGAAAAAAACATTGAAGATATAGAGTTCGCTCATTCTTTATATCTGTGTGGATGTGCTTTAGGTGTAAAGACATGAAGCATAACCTCAGCTTCAAAGGAATCCATTGATTCAAACTGTGACTCTTCCTGACTGAGCACAATGAACACAGAACTGTGTGCCTATAGAGTAAAAATATTGACTTGCCATTCTGAGACTAGGGAACACAGGCTGAATTGTACAAATCAAACAGCTTCTGCACAGCAAAAGCTGAGGTGCAATATGTCATTGTAAAACCATTCTAGGCAGTCACATAAGCTGAAGCTGGAGACACGTGAGTTTCAGCTACATTTGTGCAACCTCTGTTGATGTTACAAACGCTTCTCCATGAAGATTGCTGGCTCCACCTGTGTCCCGCTTCCCTCGGCTCATAGCTGAGGGCAAATGAATTGGGCATGTTAAGTCTAACATCCTGGGTAGTCCAGGAATTCTGTGTTGAAGTTCAAATGATATGGACTCTGACTCCACGTCCTGGTCTTTGACTTTGGACAAATCACTGCTCTATCTCATATATGACATATTTCATAGATTAACACTTTTAAGCGTTACTTGTATCTTTAGGAGGCTACTTTGATATTAATGGAGAAGTGAAATTACTATATGAATGTTGAGTATTTAATCCAGGGCAATTTTTTTGTTAGTGTCTAGTTAGTGGCCAGTTAATATAGATATAATGTATATTCTAGCTTGCCTTTATGTAAGGGGAACAAAAAGCGTTGGCTGTTAAGGATCACTCTATTTCTACAATACTGAGTGACACAAGGGCTCTGTGCCATTATGTCTATGGCTTCATTTTTGAATGGTGCAATTGAGGCTATGGTATTCTCTTGAGTAGCTGGGGATAAAACAGAAAAGATAATTAGAATTAAAGATTATTCTCTTGGCTAATCAGGCTAAAATTAAGACTTACTTATTTTAGGACAGTCTTAGAGTGCTAGGTTCTGAGAAACAGAGCACTGAGACAGAAATACAGAATTCCTGTTACAGTTTCAACATGCTAGGTACATCAAGAATTTTTTTTAAGTGTAGATCATTATCCTACCTGTCCATTTGGGTGGTCTGTTTTTCAGTTATAGGTCAAGCACATCTGCACCAGAAAATAAACTTCCTAAGAATATTGTCAGAAATTACTCTTACAGTTTTAAAGGTTTGTGGTGTGGTAGAATTTCCCTGGAAATCTGAAAGTAGTTGTCTTCACAAAACACTTGAGAACTTGGCTGCTATGACTGAAATTGCCTGTTTCTTGTCTTGTAAATTGTGACAGGGGCCTCTTATGATAAAGAGGGAAATTAATTCTATTTCATAAATATGTTCAGCATTCCTTTATGCTTACAGATGATGATTTCATCTGGAACAAGATAAAACAAAGTTGTTAAAGAAATGGAGTAGTAAAGATAAAACAATCTAGATAAGAAACAGGCTGCTGGTCTTAAAAAGGGCAATATTGTGTTATGACAGTGAATGGGTGTCAGCCAGAACCAGGAAAAGAAAATGGGTTGTGGAATAGGGGAGGAAGCGCTGTGATCAGCCACCCAGGGCCTACTAGAGGTGGAAAAGTGTGCCTGTTCCTTGTACTTGGAACTCACCCATCTACTTCCGGATGGCAGTTGGACTGAGATATTACACCCTGGTCTCTCTGTACCAGCTTTTGCAAGTCAGAATTGGAAATGTGTCATCTTGTTTGCCTTCTGTGTTCCGTACAGTTGGGGTGAAAGGAAAATCATAGAAATATAGGTTGGAAGGAACTTCTGGAGGTCATCTACTCCAGTCTCCCATCAAAGTGGGATTAGTGTTGTTCCTAGTCTGGTCAGATGTGGCTTTGTTCAGCCAAGTCTTGAAAGTTTCCAAGGGTAGACATTCCACCATCTCTCTGGGCAGGTTGCTCTAGTGTTGTGCTATTCTACCAGCATGAACTTCATGAAGAAACCACGTTTAGGCTCCACACATTCCAGCTGGTTGTTGACATAGAGGGCAACACTCTCTCCCCGTCTTCCCATCCTGTCCTTCCTGAAGAGTCTGTAACCCTCCATTCTAACACTCCAGTCATAAGACCCATCCCACCGTGTCTCGGTAATGCCAATAAGATTGTAGCCCTGGAGGCGTGCGCACATCTCTAGCTCCTCTTGCTTGTTCCCCATGCTGCGTGCATTTGTGTGAAGGCACTTCAGCTGGGTGCCCAAAGGGGCCGATTTACTGGCTGGAATGGCTCCATTGCCTTCGTGTTGCTTTTCAGGTGTCCTTCCTTTGTGGTGTTCTGTCTGTGATCCCCGTATTCCCTTTGCCTCAGGAGCCTCAAGGACAGGTCTGATATTATCACCACCACCCCCCCTTCACATCTAGTTTAAAGACCTGTCAATCAACCCCGCCATCTCTCCGGTCAGACCAGTCTTCCCCTTTTGAGAGAGGCATCTTCCTGTTAACAAGCCTGGTGCCATGTGGACGAGCTCACTATCAAAGTATCTGAAGTTATGGTGGTGACACCATCTGCAGAGCCGTGTATTGATTGATTTGATCCATCTGCTCCTCCTCCATCATTGCCTGCCACTGGAGGGAGTGACAAAAAAAGTCACCTGGATCCCAGAATCCTTTATTAAGCCTCCCAGCTCCCTGAAGTCTGTCTTTATAGCTTTTGAGCTTCAAATTGCTGTCTCCTCTGCATCTACGTGGAATGTCAGTAGCGGCTAATAATCTGAGAACAAATAATCTGACAAATAAGGTAACCAAAATTGACTTTTGTGATATAATTGAAGTCAACATTTCCTGAAGAAAACATTTCCATGTTTCCATACGTGTATGTATAGCTGCACACATGGTTCATGTGTTCTGTTTTCTGCAATGTAGAGGACATTAATTTTTTTTCAAACTGAGCTAGAAGATACAAGAAGAATCAGTTTCCAAAGCATGGAAGCATTATGGAAGTTTCAGAAAGGATAATTACATCAAATTTTAGGTTTTTTAACCTGTGACTTAAATTTCTTTCCTTCTGTAGTTTTTGTAAAGAATGTAAACAATTTTTTTTGGGGGTGCTTGTTTTGGATTTTTTTGTTTGGTTGTTTGTACTTGCTGGTGTTCAGTCACCCATGTGAATAGATTATTCTTAATGATGCTTCTGGTAAGAACTGTTCCAGCATTCTGGCAGGAAGTCATTTGTATCTCTGCTTTTGAGCTTCTAACAGTTGGCTCTGCTGGAAATATTTTCCAGAAATGCAGAGCTTGAATTCAGAAAGCTATTTTCCACTGTATTTCTTTATTTCCAATGCATGTCAGCAGTATGCTGGCTTTGCATTAATGTAATTGACAACATAAATATTAATTATCTTCTTGCCTCCACACTGTAACTCTTAAGGTAAGTAATTCTCCATGAATTTTAACAATACTTTTCTATATGGATGAATATAACCTGGTCAGTGAAAGGGCTCTGCTTTATTCTATTTAGATCTATCTGCAGGAGACCTTTGGGGGTTTATTTTGGTTGGAGCTGAACCACGAGGATTGTTCTACTACAAGCACAGATACTTACGTGCTTTGTCAGGGTGTGAAGCACAGAGCTCCTTCTAGCCATCAAGCCACCAAGAAGACCATATGAAAGTGCTCACAGGCCACCATCTGGTGCTTACCTTTTAAAAAATGTAGTTAATTTAGATCTTTTTCTTATTTGTACTAGAAAATACTTCATGCACTAGAAAAGCTATTTGGGGGAATGTGTAAGCTTAAGAAAGGACTTTTGACAAGGAAAACTTAAGTAGGTTTTAGATGTTTAGGGAAGTTATTGAGGTTTGGTAACCGTTTTACCATTTGAGAAAAGAATTCTTTTTGAATGTAGTCAACAGAAGTGAATCCAAGTTTCACCTCCTCAGAGTCCAATCAGGAACTAAAATCATTTCCTTTCATTTTACTACTGAGACCCTGCCAATGAAAACCAATTGGATTTTCCTCTCTCTTCTACCTTCCTTCAATACAGACAAGAAAAGATGATTCAGTTTCCCTTATCTTGAAAATAAAAACATTCCTTTTTCCTTAGAATGACAAAACAATTTTTTAGGGGTGAGTTTTAGGGTTGAAAAGGACCATGCAGTTGATTCCTACACACTTCCCGCTTCTCTTCATGAAGAATTTCCTGAAAAGCTTGTAATCTTGAGTATTGCAAGATAGTCCTTCCCTCAGGAAGTTCAGCATACAATGAATGTGTGTGTATGTGTGCAATATATATATGAGATACACACACACACGTTATTTCTTAATTATATATTCAGAATTATTATTATTATATATACAATATAGTTAATTACATGGATGTGATAGGAGACCTCACTAATTTATGCTGTGTTGCATACTATTCTAAGATGTTCCCAGTAGGAAGGAACACTGGCTGACTGTGTTTCCTGCAGAACATTGTCTACAAAGCCTCAGAGTCTTGCTTTGTGGGATGCTGGAGCTTAGTAGTCTAAGGGAAATAAAATTCTGAAACTGATTTACTTGTATATGTTGAGGAGCCACTCTCCTGGTACCCACTTGAATGTCCTTCCCCAGTTTAATACAGGTGATGTAATGAAGTTCTGTTTCTGCTATCAAAAGTAACGGAGGGAAAGGTGTAACATCATATACCTTGGTGTGCGGGTGAATAAGATGCAAAGCCGCAGTGGGATAATGCCATGGGGCAGAGCTCTATCAGATGATGGCAGTGCCCTGACTCTTTCAGGCAAAAAAAATTTGCACTAGGCAATGATTCAGGTAAATTTTGCTTGATAGCTTTCTGTACTGTCTGTGCTTGAGAGTGTAAATCCACTTCTTGCGTATGCATATTTAAATTACTAACTTTGGGGCAAGGGTTTGGTACCTTCCGAGGGAATGCTGTCCAGTTTTGGGTGCGTTCGTGTTCCTTAGCTGTACTCCCAGTTTCTTGTCCTAGCATCTAGAGAAGTTGTACTGACGTCAGTGAAGGGTTCTTGTCTCTACAAAGGAAAATAATTAGCGATGCTCATTTTGTTGATGCTGACAAACACACTGTGAAGTTGAAAAATGTAATTTTCGTTGGAATGATAAATAATGTCCGGTAAAGGTGTATATTAATAAATGTTGGTTTTATTATGGAACACTCAATATTTATTTATATGTATGGATTTGTATAGATACGATGTCAGAAGAGTATGATCATGCTTTTATTTCCACATGCATATTAATCAATAATATAATAATTTTTCCATTTTTTCCCGACGTCCTATTTTTCTTACATAACTTCTTTCAAAGGTCAATGTGCAGAATAAGAAGCAATTCACGTGTATGAATTGGTGATTGCAAGTTAGTAAACTTAGCTAACGTTTCTGCATAATGTATTTAATAATTTGCCTGTACTGAGTGATGGTAAGTGCCTTCCCTAAAGCCAGGGCTGATCAGCAGGAAGAAAAAGTGTTCCTGTGCTCTAGAACTCACCTTGCCTCTTCCTGTCAAAGACTAATGCTATCAGCTACACTAGAGCAAAGTTCTGAAAAACCACTTCTGAAAGGCCTGCTAAAATTTCTCTTGCAATGGATGATATGTGTTTTGAATCTCTGCATGCTTCCCAGGCTGGTAAATAGTCAGCATCTTCTGGCTTCTTTCTTTGTGCGTTTCCCAGTCCATAACACCTCTAAGACTCCTGTCCTGGAGGAGGTGTTTGCTTTCCCAGTTCCAAGCTGATTGCCGACAAATTGCGCTGTGATTACACAGCTATTTCCTTCAGTAATTATGTTTGCTGTTTCCAAGGTGCTTTTTTGGCTCTTGTATACTGAGTTTCTCCACAAGCAATCTAGCTTCCCGAGGTTTCCTTGGGTTCAAAAGTGATGCGTGCCAGCTTGAAACTCAGAAGGCCTGATTCTCAGTCCGTGTTGGACATAGAATAGGATGGATCGAACTGCCTTGCCCTAAATCATGTGATATTACACAGAACATTTGTAGACAGAAACAAATATATGGAAAATGCAGTGATCGCCTGCTATTATAGAATTGCTTAGAGAAGAATGTTGTTTTGCTATGGAAACCTTTTCTCGGGGTTATTTCTTTTCGTTTCGCTTGATGCTCTTTTCAACTTGGAGCTGCATCTTAAAGGATGAAATGGAAATAAAAGAACTATCTATGCTCTCTTCTGCTTTGAACTGAGAGCTGTCAGAATTGCTAAGGAGCAGTTTGGAAGGAAAGGCAAATCATCTAGGGCTTAAGAGTAGAAAATCAGTTAATTGTAGCTCACCTTAGGGAGTATCATCAGCCCACGTCACTGAATTATTGAACCAAGAAGAAACAAAAAGGTATATTCTTGATTTGAAATATCCTATTTAATGTTTCTTTTCCCTTTGTTTGCTACCAATTCCATGTGATTCTCCGAGTGTACTCTACAGAGTGCCAGGACAGAGTTTCTTACACACCTGTATGTTTTAATATTCCTCTAAACTAAAATTGTGTGGAGTGGAACCAAGAAGGAGGGACAACATGGTCCTTAATATCAGTTATTGTTCTATTCGGAAGAGACTTTACTGACAACGCTTCTTATAGAGAAGACCAGTTGTTATTAAACTAATTGCAGTTAGTGATGCAGTGGTTGGGCTGGGCGTAAGCTGGCAGATTCGTGGAGCAGCTCCCTGAGGCCTCCGTAGACAAATGGTCACTAAGGCCGTGCTGCTCTGTCTCTGGGCTGGGCTTGGCCGTGCCTGCCAGGTGAAGCCAGCATAGCTGTACTTACGCGGAATACTCCCGAGTTTACTTTTTGATTCACTAGACCACTGTTCTCTTTGGCTTTTCCTGAAGCCAGAGGGTATTTCATTGTGGATGTAGGTGCTGGAAGTCCATGGACTCAAGTCCATGGCTTCCCCCCCCCCCCCCACCTTTTTCACTGATGAGCTCATATTGCAGTCAGTAGGTACAACAGTGCTTGTCAAGGTCACATCTTGCAGATGAGTTGTGAAAACTAATGTCCTGGGTGCTAATTTCCTATCACTTTCTCTAACAACAGCCAAGGTACTATATCAGCGTGATAATTTACATTCCACCTGTCTAGAGATTACCTTGTAATTATCCTGCATTTTTGACTGCATTTGGTATTACCTTTTTTTTTTCTCCTGCAATATTAAGTAATTTTTCTGCCCTTTTCACCCTGCTAAATCATTGACTGCATATGAAAGCATTCTTATTGAGTTCCCACACTGACAAGCTTTACCTATATGAAAGAGGTGGCTTTCAAGTTTTCTCTTCTGCTTGAGGTTGAGGTTGAGATCCTGTAACTGGATTATGCTGCTTAGTAGCTGGAAAATGCTGTTGGGATATCCTTGCTTGAGGCTTCCTTTTGATGTGTACAATAGCGTGTCAGTAGTGATTCTTCTAGATGTGCTCATCTTTTCTTTTAGGAACTCAGAAAAATTTTAGTGATGGTTGTTATATTTTGAAAATCATAGGTCTTTAAGTTACCTTTTTATTACCTTTTTTTTTTTTTTACATTTTCCTTACTTTTAAATTTTATTTTGCATCTGTTCAGCCTTTGGTGTGCAACTAATAGGATCAGATAGTTTAAGGGTAGCTGTGGTGGTGTTAGCTATCTATAGCAGTAATTTCTGTTGAAAGTATTTTAAATTGAGTATAATCTCATGACCTGTAGGTTTTAGTTTTTTTCCTTACACTCCAAATAGCTAAGAATTATATCTAAATAGTTTGATTACTCAAATGACATGTAAGCCTATCTTTAAATCTATCTTTTTAAGTGCAGATGAGACACTAATATTAGGCCCTGTGGTTTTGACAGCAACTCATAGGTACAGATATACAGGTTCGTCTCCAAGACTGTATTTTTCCCATGAGTATTCAAACTATAAACATCGTACGATTTTAACATCTTTTTGACTTGACTCAACATAGGTGAGTTAATAAAGGTATCATGGGTAGGATTTCATCATTTCATCATTACTGCTCTTTGTTTATGAAATAATAAATGCAAGAATCCTATTTCCTTGATAATGAGAGGAATTGCCCAGAAAACACTTGGCTACCAGCTCTAAGTCCCTGTCTAGCCAGTGCCGTGACTGAGAGCTCTTTCTACTTATTTTTCCCCAACTCAAACTTGGGCATTGTTTCTATATTTAAGAACAAGTGTGGGCTGCTGGAATAATCCTAATACATTTTTGTGCCCAGTTCTATGAAATACTAAGGGGTTTGGGGTTTATGCCAAAGAACAGATTCCTGACACTTTCCAGAATTCAGCCTTCAGACAAATAAGGTAGAGCTACAGTGACTTCTATTTGATACAAGTTTTTAAGAGTAATTCTCTGTCATACATGTCTAAATATATTTGGAGTCCTGAATTATACTGCTTTAATGAAAAAAAAAATAAAAATTGCAGATTTGTCAAGGGAGAAAGAGAACCATAACCGGAGTGTAGTGTCGAACTACACACCTCATTTTCTGATCAAAAAAATTGTTTGTTCTTTTATATGAAGGCCCATCAGCAAATTTCTACTTACTGCAGAGTATGTCTTCTAATTGCCTTCTGATCCTTTCAATACTTGAGAGGGAATAGTTTTGTAGACATTCTTTTGGCTGTAAGTGATTTGTGGTCTTTTCAATACGCAATGTTGTTGCAAGCTTTTTGGTGCTGCTGTCAGGGTTGAACAGACATAACGTGGTGAAAGTGAACCCAGTGCAATTTGCCACTAGGTGGAGAAGCCTCAAGTAGAGGAGTGTGTTTTGATAATTGATCACTAGTTTGACTGTCGCGTCTCTCTCGTGGTTTGAAAACCAGAGGTAGACATTTCGTGAACTAGAATAGAGAACTGCTTTCTCTACAGTTCTGTATCCTGCAAAACAAGTATTCATTAAAATTAGTAGATGTTGCGGAAAGAAATTCCTGTGGGAATACAGTACGTATCTGGTGTCTTAATGAGCTTCAAAGTAACTAATTGCTATTAAGATTTACATTTGTGGTTTGAATGGTGGATCCATTTCAAAGTAGCAAATGTACTGAAATTGCTTGACTTGCAAGAATGGAAACCTTAGCTTGATTTAATTTATCTAAAAACCAGCGAGAATATTATTCTAAGACTGAATGCAGCTTTCTTTTCTTGGTGAATGTTAGTATGATTTATCTTCTTTTCCATAAACCAGGCCTTAAAGATATGTGATCCAGGTGAATCAGGTTAGCCTGCTTGTAAATGTTTGGGTATTAGGAAAAATTTAGGAAAAATTTATTCACTGGAAGGGTTATCAGGCATTGGAATGGGCTGCCCAGGGAAGTGTTTGAGGCACCATCCCTGGAGATATTCAAAAGACGAGTTGACATGGTTCTCAGGAATATGGTTTAGTGTTGGGGTTTTTTTTTGTTTTGTTTTGTTTTTTTGTCGGAGTTAGGTTGATGGTTGGACTAGATGATCTTAAAGGTTCTTTCCAACCTAGGCGACTCTGTGATTCTGTAAATGATTCTGTATACTTCCATTCTTATCTGGCAGGAGATCCTTGTCCTTGTAACACAGGAGATATTAAATATGTTTGTAAATGGGTGGGTATTTTGATTTTAAGAATATTTTTAAAATGTGACTTGACTCAGCCTGGTATCTTCCAGAAGTGTTCAAATTAAAATTTGGCAGGAATTAACAGAAAGACTAATTCTGGTTTTATACTGCATTTTGTTCGAAAAGCTTGCAGGTATTTACAGTGAAAGTGAAATTTGTCTGCACTAAGAATTAAGGTTAAAGCCAAGAAGCCTTCTTAACAAAGCTAACAATTTTTGTATGGAAGATTATTTTTTTTATAGGACCTCTGAATGTGATCGCTTGTGGAAGAAGATGACAAAGCTGCAACAGGTCTTGTTAGAAAGAAACACTGAATAATTGCCGATCAAACACTTACTCTGTAGTTTCAGAAGTGTGATAAGTGTAGGGCCTAAACCCTTAAATTGTGACTTTCTTATTTTCCTTGTTTCAGTTTTTGTTAGCTTCTCTCTGCTTTTAGTTGCTTTTATTTGAGATGCGTCCAGCTCTTTTATGTTCAGATAAAGAATGTGCATGTTTTTGAGCATGTCTAAAGCTAATGCTGGTATGTCACAAGAGGAAGTTCTTGCCAGTTTGAATAACCTTCGTTATTATCTCGTAGGTACTTTCTAAAGTAAGGTCTGGTTTTGCAAGGCTTGGGGATATGAGATTTGTCATGGTTTGGTTTAGTTATTTACTTGCTTGTTTGTTTTTTCCCATATCTTGTGGCATGCACCAGACCCGCCCTTTTCAAAATACAAGTTATAGCGTGGAGCTGGCCACACTTTCAAAAAATAAAGCTTAAAATTTAGCAGTCCTGTGTGCTGTGTTGTAATGTTTGGTTTACAACCCAATACTCAATTTCCGATGAGAATTTTACAGTAGCTTATCAACCCATCTCAAACATGAAGAAGCTACTTGAAAAGAAATAATGACTACATCTCTTTGGCTGGAGTTCTTTGAGGTGGATCCAGTATATTTACGCTCACACTTAAATTCATGTTTTCCTAATTGTTAATTTGGCTCTGAAGAAGCAGTAAGAGGAAGCCTGGCAGCCAGAACTGAATATCTGTCTTTTAATTTTCCATTATGCTATTTGTGACAGAGGAATAAATGTGTTTGTATCATCACATGCTTATGGCTTAGAAATGTTCAAAGGGGAGAGGAAAAAAACCCACCAAACTGGTGCTTCCATAGGCATGGGGTTTGAAATGTTTCATCATTAATGCTCCTTAAGGATGATGATTGTCCAAAAAGCATCTCAAGGAACCTCAGTGGCAGGTTGGCATGAACTACATTTACACTACAGGGGGCATATTTCTGTAGATGGCAAATACTTGTGTTTACAGTTTGCATATGCTTTATAGAAGATGTATGACAGAATACTCAAAAGCTGATAAAAATTCCAAATCTCTTTTTTTTTTAAACAGGATTAAACCACTTCAAAGCAAAGCATGAGTTTCAACTATTCTCATGATTAAGGTTAGTTTGGAATTTTTGAAGGGAGAGGTTTTTCCCTTTGTTTTTCAAGCAGTCATAGAGGGAATATAAATTGCTTTCAGACGTGGTTTTGGCAAGCATTTGTCATATTTCTTAAAGAAGTCTTTAGTGGTATTCTCCTAATATCAATAACAAGCTCCTTTTAGCTGTTCCTCATAAGCTTTTCAGGGATGAAAGTTGATGGGTGCTAAGATACCATATAGGGTTCATATTCCGAACTATGCGAGTTCAATTCTGTTTAGTATGACTGAAGATGGTACTAAAAATCTATCAGGTTTTCCTCACTGGTTCTTATATTATTTCTTCAAATGTGTGATGTAACTGCTGGCTAGAAAATTTTTCACAGACCCTTGTGCTACAGACACGCATAAATCTGCTTCTCAAGGTGATTTAGGACTCTTTCCTGTAAAATAAGTAAAATCAATTTAGAATAATAGAAGAAGGAGTAGGTAGCATCCTGACTATATCTGTATTTTTTTCTCATAGTTAATCAGACTGGTGATCAGACTTATTTTGTTGTTTGTTTTTTTTTTTTAAGTAAAGAAGATGAATTAGGCCACCCAGGAGAATCTGTGGGAAACAAATTGTATTTCTGAGGGGAAAAAAGTACTGATAAACACATTATACTCTTGAAAAGTGTAAAGAACAGCTCCAGAAATTGTTGAAGTGTTTTGATGTGGTTTTATACCAGACTGTGGTTTTTGTAAAATTCATCACATTGCACTGGTTTTAATAGTGTACTTAAAAAAGATATTGGCATGAGTATAAGACCTATGTAAAAAAAGTAAATATTTGTAAGAGATAAAAAGGGTCCTTAGTAAGTGTTAGAGGGATTCAAGGGAGACAGGACTTACTATTGCTGCCAGTCCAGGTGGTGGCTCTGGGGTGGAACTAGAAATATTTATGGATGCCGTGTGTTTCTGAGCATAGGCATGAAGGGGGCTTTAGATGAATGTTTTTCTAGAGCAGCTCTAGATGAGCAGTGGGCTCAGAGAGGGATTGCTGGAACTAACTAACCCTGTGTTCATAATGGCTTTCCTCCCCTTCCTTTGTATCAGTCCATTTATTTCTCTGAAGTTGCTTTGGTATTTATTTGTTCATACAGCTGAAGGGAAACTTAACATTAACATGGTCCTCACATAAATTACTTTTGAGGCAAAGCTTAGGTTTTTATAATTGATTGCAGAGAGGTATTCGAAGTGCAAGAAAAGAAGTTAACATACATAAGCTTGGCCTGGAAACAAGTTTATTATTTATAGTAAACTGCAACAAAAGTAGGAAAAGATGCAAGGGGAGAAAGAAGCTACTAAAGAAACTATTTTGACCATTGCTAAAAGGTGTGCACCTGAACATGATTATATTTAATGTTTAGGCTCTGTGAAGCTTTTAGGTTTTGGGTTTTTTTTAGCTCTTCTGTCTCCATGTGAAGCCTTATCCAACTGTCTTCTGCCAGTAGTGCTAGTTTTGTATGTTTTGTGTGCGCTGTTTTGATTTGTAAAAAGGTGTTTGAATAGAAGGGATAGTATACTGTTACCACCCCTATAAAAGGGAAAAACTAAGGGCTTTTTGTTTATGCGTAAGCTCAGTGTCTTACCTGCTTTAAGAAGTATCATGTGGACTTTTCTCAAGAGCAGGCCATAAAGCTGAGGCAGGAGCCTTAGTGCTATTACTGGTAGCAGCCAAGCTAATGCAGGCGTGCCGAGAGCTTCTGTCACTCTCAAGGCATTTGAAATAGATCTGAGGAAATAATACAGTATTATGTGCTCAACAAGCTTGTTAAGTGCACAGTAGTGAAGGCCAATACATACCCAAAACTCCATTCCTCCAGACTATCATTCTACTTTCCAGATACTGCTGTAAATCCAGAGTATTTATAATCTAAAACGGTTTATAACAGTGTGATCCTTTCTTTCATTCAGTAAGTTAATGGGGAATAAATCACCTTACTTTTTCTGCTGCTGTGCTTTGGGTTCCCATATTAAGCACAGCTATTAGCTTCCATAGAGCACTCCAGTACCGTTGTCTTCCTGGGCACTGACTATCTGAGTATGAATCAAAATGGGAACAGAAAATAAATGAACCCTGGTTGTGTTCCTAATGAAACCATTCTGATCCTTCACTTTAATAAGTAATAATCTATTTTATTAATTCTAGGGAATCGCATAATGCAGCTAGCAGGAAATGTGGAAAGTATACTTCTCTGCATAAATTTAGATAACTAATCATTGAATCTTTTCATTTATTTAGGAGTGTACTAGAAATGATTTTGATAAATGGATCACTAATTCCATCATGCCTTTATGAAGTACCATTATCAGTCAGCACTCTGCACCACAGCATGCTAGTCTCATTTCTTCTTTAAAATGCATCATGACCCAGTTAATATAGCCACTGCAGTCATCACCGGGAAATATTAAGAATTTTTAATTAAAACCAATAAATGCCACAGGTGAATCTTTCACAGTAATTAAATCAGGCATATAATTTGCTTTTAACTGTTTTCTTGGAACCGAGGAAACCTCCTGGTTTTAGAAGAGAAGGATTTTTCACTTTTTCTGTGGAAAGGAATTCTTTGGTAATGCTTTGTCCAGATTGAGATTATGTAAGATTTACAAGAACAAATCATTTTTTTGAAAGATTTACACAATAAAGATATAAATTAAATCTGTAGAAGGTGGTAGATTTCAATGGACATCATGGAACTAATCAGGTAGAACTTGAAGTCCTAATCCTGGTCAGGACTGCACAGAAACGGTTTTGTTGCTGTTCCCATGATCAGTGAAACACAAACCCACTGTCTCAAGGCTACCTCAGAATTGCTGTAGATTCAGAGCTTGTCCAGGGATGGTGGCCATGGCTTGAAGTCTTGTTTGTGCGTTGAAGGCATCACATTCAACATACGTAAAATTGCTCAATCCTCAGGTACTTCTAGATGCACAAATAAGTACAGATCAGCCAACAAATTTGGAGCAGGTTTTCAAGTAACGTAATGAAACCGTAGCATCTCTGTGGTGTTGTTCACCCCCTCTTTCCCTCCCCAACCTGTTAGCATTGATAGAATTATCCAGGCCATGTCCTCCTAACAAACAGTTTAGCTGAGTCTTCTGTGCTTGTTACACTTCTTTTTCAAGAATACATGCATATCCTAACTCCTAGTCTGCTGTTATCACACTGATCTCCTTTAACACTTTAGCATCTAACATTATGCTCAAAAGAATGACTGTTTTGTTGTTGTCTTCTACTGTATATAAAAAAAGATAAAATAATTTCAGAGAAATAAAATACCATGAGTGATAAATATGAAAGACAGAAAATAGAGTGAGTTTTACTGTTATTATTTTACTTCTTTCCCTGCTTGCTCTCTCTGAACAAAGCCTATACTTAGGAAAAATATGAAGGAAGGAAGGGGACTGACTAAAACTTTCAGTGGTGCTGGGATTTACCTTTAGCTTTGAGTACTGAAAAAAATTAAATAATAAATGAAAGGAAAAAGATTGTTTATGAGTTATGGCAAAGAAGGAGCTTTCTGCTTTCCTTTTTAATGGGCTTAATTTCATTCTTTCTCCATTTGCCTTGCCATAACAACAATGAAGAAATTAGAGGAAAGAAAAACAGTGGAAAACCAGAGGGAACTGAAAGAAAATGTGCCGTAGAAGCAGAGAAAATGAAAACTACAGGAAGCATCAAGGAATAGAAATATAATAATGCATTTTTGTTGGCTAATGTTTGATGATTCATTAAACTTTCAGTTACTTTACAAATGATAACTGTAGTTAACCGGGAAGTGTGTTCTAATTATAAAGTACAGAAAGAAAGAAAAAGGGATGAAAGACCAAAGGAAAAATTAAAGCTTTATGATAATCTGACAGAACAGATATAAACTTATCTTGCAGTTAGAAGGTAAAACATCAAACAGCATCTCTTTAACCTTCTGCATGCCTCCTGCTTTCACCCTTCTAATATGATGGAAAGATTTGATTCTGGCCAGTGCAATTACGGATGGCAATTAAGTGTCTGGCTGCCCTTGGACCTGGCAGTGTCAGTGGCTCCCTAAGCAGAGACAAATGCAAAAGGTGCTGGTTTGCTCTCTGATTTGATTTGTCGTTGACTGGAGGGCAGAGACTAAATCTTCTAAGCGGCTTGCAAAGTACAACTGTCTTGAACACAACACAACAAAAATTAAGAATTTGTATGAATGCATAAGTTGAACAGAGTTGCTCTGCTACTTCAGTGGTCTGTGGGAGTTTTCAGTCCTTGTATGGCAGAGTTCTGCAGTCACACAGTTGTTTGCAGTATGTGTTTCTGACGGGAGAATTAATATGGACTAGGTATATGTATTTTAATGTAAAACAATTCCCCAGTTACTCCCTCTGTGGATTAGCCCTGCGTGCCTGGTCTGTATCTTTAGGTTAGATAGCTCAGGTAGAGCTGCTTTAACAAATATTAACTGGTATCATGGCGTTGATGTTGGTAGCTCTGCCTCTTTTGTTCAAAAGCCAGATGTACCCTACTGGAAGAAGGGGGCATTTAAAGTCCTTGTTGCTCGCATTTTCTGGCTCTTCTAATGTGAATTAGCTGCAGTGTGCTCTGTAATTTAGTAAGAAAAGACTAGATTGGCTTTCATTGCTTTAGCTAGTAGAATTTATACAACTGAATATACAGTTTTAAATATTAATTTGGTCATTTTAGTCTCTGTAACTAACAGCTTTAATGAGGAGACAAATCCGTAAGGGAGAGTGGCTGAAGGTTTTATTTTGAGTTAAGAAGAAACAGCCCAGGGCTGGTTGTTTTTTAAAGCAAAGAAACAAACAAAACATTTGGTAGTAAAAGGAAATAATGGGCTTTCAGCAATATAAACAAAACCAGACTATACACTTTGCAGACATGTGTGCCACTGCTTATTTGAGTCAAACGCAGGAAATCTATAAAACCTGCAGAACTGGTGTACATCTAGTACTGTAACCTCCAAGTGCTCTTGGCCTTGGCGAAGGGTTGGAACGAGAAACCTCTGTCTGAATACATCTTTTGTTTGTTTGTTGCAAGGTCTGTTATGTCCAGATTGGCACTATGTGGAAAGCTAGCCCACTTGTGCAGAGGGGACTTGCACTGAATTTTGTTCCTACAAAAAGTTGATAATGAAAAGCTGAAAAAACTGAGCGTATGAAGGATCATGGACTAATGCAGCAAGTAGGTATGGGAAAGCTAATGCAGGAAAAGGTTGGCATGCCACCCAGAGACAGCAAGGTGTTTCATTGCAAAAATGACAAATGTTCACGTTTTAGCTCTTTTTCTCTAAGTTTACACATAAATTCAACACTGGAGAAAAGTTTTCAAGAAATAACTTTAAATGTTTCCCTGCTAATATTCACAAAAACAGAAAGCAGATAAAAACGTATGTAGGGATTCTCTTAATTGAAAATCTGTCTGAACACTTTTTACAAACGGGGAGTGTTTTCTTACTCATGTTTCAATTAAAACAAACCAAAAAAAAAGAAGTTCCTTCTACACATTCACTTTTTCCGCTCTGTTCCTGCTCATCTTGTCACTTAGCACAGTTTCACTGAAGGTTTCATCTCCTGCCACTGCTTTGAAGAGCTGCTCATCCTGTGGAGAGAACAGTCTACTGGCACACTGACAGTGTGAGAATTTATTAAGGATAAACAGATGAAATCCCACAGAATAAGGAAATTGAACTCAAGCCACTGCGTTTTGGATAAGTGTAGGTTAGGAAAGGCTCATGCACATTCTGTGATATTAATAGTAACTCATCTCCACTGCATTCAAGGAAGCACTAACCCCTTAGTGTGTGGTAGTTCCGCTCCCGTATGTCGGATCAGATACTGCTAAGAGCCTGGAGGATCATTTATTTGTGTCATCACTTGGTTCAGTAGGCAGGTGCTGAACTGCCCGGGAAAGGATGTCTGACAGCTCTTGGTATTTGGGGAAGTAAAAGGAGAGGCATATACCAAGTTTAAGGCAAGCAAATGGTAAAACGTATTTTCATGAACCAGACATTTTAATCTAGAACTGAATTGGACCCAGCTTCAGAGCATACAGTCCAGTTGCTGACAGTGGTGGTAACTGATGTTTTCAATTTCCTAGTAACTTACAATGGTAAAAAAACTCTATTCCCTTTTTTTCTCATTAGATAAGATCACCACCCTGGAGTTTTGGGGAGCAGACTTTGGCCTCTTCAGGGATCTGCTTAGGAGAGTCCCGTCTCTCGAAGAGCAGAGAGAGCAGTAGATATTGTCTGCTTTGACTTCAGTAAGACTTTTGATGCCGTCTTCCCTAGGATCCTCATAGAGAAGCTGATGAAATATGGGCTGGATGGGCAGACAGGGAAGTGGACTGAAAACTAACTCAGTGGCCAGGCCCTGAGTCTAGTTGAAGGTGGTGAATAGTGGTGTACCCCAGGGGTCAATACGGAGTCCAGTCCTATTCAACATCTTCATTAATGATGTGGTTGATGGGGCAGCGTGTACCCTCAGCACATCTGATGACAGGAAACTGATGCCAGGGGGTTGTGCTACCATCCAGAGGAACCTCCACAGGAGAACTGAGCTGACAGGAAACTCACGCAGTTCAACAAATGGAAGTACAAAATCCTGCACGTGGGGAGGAATCACCCTGTGCTTGCTGGGAGCTGAGCAGCTGGAAAGCAGCTTTGGAGAAAGAGACCTGGGGGTCCTTGTGAGCAGCAAGTTGACCGTGAGCCAGCAATGTACCTTGTGGCAAGGAAGGCTAACAATATCCTGGGCTGAATTGGGAGAAGCATCACCAGCAGGTTAAGGGAGGTGATTCTCCCCTTCACTCAGCACCAGTAAGGTCACATCTGGAGTATAATGGCCAGTTCTGGACTCCCCAGTACAAAAAAGAGATGGAGAGCATCCAGCGAAGGTCTGCGAAGATGGTTAATGAACTGGAGCATCTCTCCTATAAGGAAAGGCTGAAAGAGCTGGGAGTGTTTAGTCTGAAGAAAAGGCTTAAGGGAAATCTTATTGATGCATGTAAATATCTGAAAGGAGGCTGTAAAGAAGATGGAACCAGGCTCTAGTCAGTGGTGGCCAGGGCCAGGAGCACTGGAACAGGCTGCCCAGAGAGGCTGTGAAATTTCCATGTATGAAGATGCCATTTGGATGTGGTCCTGGACAATCTGCTCTGGGTGACCCTGCTTGAGCCGAGGAGTCAGACAAGGTGACCTCCAGCCACCCTTTCCAACTTGAGCCATTCTGTGATTGTGTAATTATTCACTTCTGCCTTTTCTTGCTTTCACATTTAAAAATACTGGATCTCAACTTAATTTGAGTTTCTTAACCACTTTGAAGAAGGCACAGTTGAATCTCCCCTGGTAACTGCACTGAAATTCTGAGCAAGCACAGGATTAACCCTAAAGAACTGGCATTTGTTTAAGTGCAACACAGGTTAATAATTGTTATATAGCAACAATTATTTCATGTAAATATGAAATATATGGTAGACAAGGCATTTTGAAAGGCCCTTTTGCAAAAGGACATGGAGGGTATTAAAATGTTAATTAGTTTGGTACTGTCTTGTCTACTACTTGTCAAATCTTAATGCTACTCAGTGAGTATTTAGGAAATGCTATGGATTCACGTTGGTCACTGCAACTGCTCAGTTGCTGATTCTGCTATGCCTTAATGAAACAGAAATCTATGCAATTGAAATAGAAGTTATTATCCCACTTACATTGAATGTCAGATCAGACCTTTCTGTTCCCAGGAACAGAAGTGTCATCTTGAAATATGGGGAGGTGGGATCCAGAAGCTATAAAAAGAAAAAGTAAGGGTTTTTTTTTTTTTCTAGTTTAGTTAATATGAGACAAAATTACATTTTCAATATCTCTTCTCTTGAGTCTTTGTCTGTTTTTTTCTAGGAAGCCATTATTAAAATTTAGAATTCTTTAGCTGTATTAGGTAAGACATTTGAGTTTCATGTAGGCTCTGTGGTGACTTATAATTGTTTTCAGCTGAAACTGAGGGATCTTTGGGCTGAAGGAAACAATTGAGCCAAAGATAGACGTGTAAAATGGGGGGACTTGCTGCATGCCAGGTGTCACTGGTGAATAATAGATTCATCTGTCTCTCTTAGTTTGTGACAAGGGAAATAGGATCACTCTGTCAAGAGCATTCACAGAGAAGAGACATGGCAAGTGGAAGGCGAAATGTGTATACAGTATCTGAAGATATCTGAAATATCTGAAGATACTGCATTTGAAGAATGGTTGAAAACAAATTACTGTCACTACAGGAGTTGGTTGAGTAGTTGCCTATAAATCAACAAAGTTTTCTACTAATTGTTTTGCCCCAGAGATCATTGTAAAACTGTGAGGAAAAAGGAGCCGGCAATTTATCATCCTAGGAGTTACATTATCAGTAATTATAAAACGCCCTTTATTTGAGTGCCACTGAGAGTTCCTGTGAGTCTAGCAAGCATTAGGATGCTGTCCACTCAGGTGTCTTGAGTGACTGACTAATTTGGCTTCATTAGAGGTAATTGCACTGTGAGAGTTTGCCTTGGGCACCGTTCCATCTCTGTCAGTGTTGATATATAGTGAATGGACTTATTATGTGTAGGAAGTAGCAGTAGGAACTGCTTGGTTGGGGGTTTTTTGTGTGTGTTTTTTTCCCCCATTCCTTCTACTGAGATGCATTAATCTTATTAACAGTAGTATGTACCCTAATATGCTCTACTTCATTTTTTTAGTGAGAGTAAACAGCTGAAGGTCTTTGCCAGGAAGGACAAGAAAAGGAAGCTAAAGCTCCAGAAGACAGATACTGAACGGTGGTGGGTGTTCAGCAGGCTGTCACATAAGTCACTTGACTTCCCATATGAATAGCTACTTACTAGTGTGAGACAAGTGCTAGTGATGACATCATTCCCACTATTTTTAGGGTTCTTTTAGGTCAACTGGAGAAACACGAACCATATGCTGTGGCTTGTTGCCTACGATTACCGTGGTAGTCATGGTCTGAGATCATTAGATTTAAACACATAATATGCAGTGAAAATACTTGTATGTGGCGACAGAGGCAGAACAAGGACTTGGGGCTGGGGGCCCACAGGTGGGCTAGTGCCCTTGCTGGCAGGCTATCGGCCATGGATGTAAGTAAAAAGGATACATTCTGTTTTAGTGAAGCCATACACAATGAAGGAGGAAAAGGGTATGGTAATTTCTAGGCTTTTAATGAGAATGGATTTCTCTGCTGCGTCACATTTACAGCACTGAGGTAAAGTTTGAGGTTTGTCGCAGAGTTCAGTTGAAAGTTATTCATTGCTTCAATCCAAAGGGCAAAACCAGACCAGAACTGCTCCAGGCCCACCAGGTTATTAGAAGGCTCAAACTAATAAAGTATTTCAGCTCCTAATTTCCTAGAAGAACTAATTTATTAATGACAAAGCCTGGGGAATGCTGCTAAGAGCCATCCGTGTTTAGTAGGATGCAGGTTGGCTGAATAAAGATTCAGCTGAAGCTCTGGCAGCAAACTCCCACTGGCTGTAAACAGGCTGCGAGGGGTAAGGGTGGTGTTGATGGTGTGGTGGTTGAAACCTCAGTAGCATAAGCTAGCTATCAGCTAGCTTTATAATGCCTTGAAGTTGTTCAAGGCCAGGCTGGATGGGGCTTTCAGCAACCTGATCTGGTGGGAGGTGTCCCTGCCCAGGGCAGGGGGGTTGGAGCTCCATTATCTTTAAGGTCCCTTCCAACCCAAACCATTCCATAATTCTGTGATCACGTTTCAATGAGCATTCTACTTTTACCGCTATTATAACCTACGTGGCATTGCTAACCAATCCATAGTCACAGTTTAACCTTTCTTGAATATGATATCTTGATATTATTAGGAATAGTGAAGTATTTTCTCTACAAAGCCTACGAAAAATGGTATAAGTTCAATGATGGTACACCTCAGTACAGTGACTGATGTCTGGCATTGAACTATCTCTATTCTTTGGAGTAGATTCTATTCTTATAAAGAAAGGGCACTCCCCTTTAAGTCCCCTTTGAGTAGAGGTAAACTCCTCCAAGGTAAAGGATCAGGAATGTCAGGCCAGCTTCCAGAATCAACTTTACATCCTGAAGGTTATGCAGAAAGTAAATCTCAGGTGACACTTTGACTGGTAACAACAGTGAGCAATTCAAGCTCTGCAGAAATGTAAGCCCCAATTAAAAACCATCCAAACCAACACACACCTCACATGCCCCCCAACAAACAAAAAACCAGAAAAGGCCAGTGATGATAAATAAACAGTACCAAGAGTTAATTTTAACATGCCTGTATCTTCTATTTAAGTCACCTTGTGATGTCTTAGATTCTTTTGTTTATGCCTGGTCAAAACCAAGTAATCAAAAGTTAACTTGACCCGATTTACTCCTGGGCTAAATAGTCTGGTGAAGAGGAGATTCCTCATGGTTAGAATCCTGATAAGCTGTGGAAACTTGTGATCAAAATATAGCGATAGATTAGTAGAGGGAGAACCTGTTTCCTAGCAAAGAAATACATCTGCTACATGGAGAAAGAAGAGAAAATTGAAAGTAAATGGGATATTAGGGGGGAGGGGGCTGGGAAGG
>JAOTQQ010000003.1:20703408-20750450 GCA_026546715.1 Gallinago undulata | reverse complement strand
AAGAAATTCTTTACAGTGAGGGTGGTGAGGCACTGGAACAGGTTGCCCAGGGAAGTCGTGGATGCCCCATCCCTGGTAGTGTTCAAGGCCAGGCTTTGAGCAACCTGCTCTAGTGTGAGGTGTCCCTGCCCATGGCAGGGAGGTTGGAACTCGATGATCTTTAAGGTCCCTTCCAATTCTAACCATTCTATGATTCTATCATTTGGTCCTCATTGTCCATGATCTTCAGCTCCAAACCTAAAAACTCTACAAGCAGCTATGAAACCTCACCATCCATTAAGTGAGCATAAAGGACAAACTGAAGCATGGAGACATTACAAGCCAAAAACCACACTGCTTTTAACATCTTGTTTCCAAAGGTACACAGAATTCCGTAGCAGAGCCAGATCTAAGCCCCACAATGGTCAACTCCCTTTTCCATAAGCACTTCACCCACAAATACATTCTAGCACTAATGGTCCCATAATTCTGCAGTTTGTCTGTATTAAAGGATTCCTGGCAACCGCTTCATCCAGAATAACTTAAATAAGACTTTATTGGACATTTCAAGCTTTAAGTTTCAGACCATTTTAACTACTTACCATTACACATATGCTGTAAAAGATGCTGCTGTATCTATGTCCCACAATCACTTCTGGGCTGCTGAATAAATGGCATAGCAGACCAAAGTGGGAGATGAGTGTTGGCAACATAAGGGTTAATAGGAGGGATGCTTATAACATGCCTGGCCATAGAATCATAGAATTGTTCAGATTGGAAGAAACCTTTAGGATCATCAAGTCCAACCATCAACCTAACAGAAGCCAACGCTAAACCTTATGGCTAAGCACTACAATGTGGCATACTGTGATGTTGGCACACTGTGTGATGATAAACCACACAGTAAAAGGGAGAGGACATCACAGCACCACACAAAGTTACTTGATACAATTCAAATTCAGAAAGAAGGATACCTTAAAACTACCTGATGTCTATCCTGCACTTTGTGGCCCTCTCAAGGTAACACCCAAAACAAGACACGCTGAATGCAGCCACTGGCATAGGCAGAGTCATGCCCAAGTTCCCCAGCAGCGTGGTACAGCCATGCATCTGGAACAACTGCTCAACGTGCAACTGAATCAGAGCCCTCCACACTTTCTGGCACTGTTGCAGTCACCAGTATAGAGCACCAAGAACATAACCAAGATGCACAAAATCATTGCCTATGAATGGCATTAGACAGTTTTTGCATCACCTTGTCAAGATAAAACTTCAAACAACAAACGTCTTCCCTTATGCCACTTATTTTGAATATTCGTTCTGCTGACATCTGTCAGTCTTCTCCCAGCATACTTTTAAACACGCAGCATCAAAAATCTGTGCTTATTGTCTCGTTCCTTCCATAATAAAAACCTGCAGTTTCCCTTAAAAACTGCAGTGGACACTTCACTGCTGGACCACTTTGTCTCCCTCCCTACATCAGATAATAATGAGAAGTTTAGGGACAGAAAAACCTCATCCAGTGAGAATTAAGTGAGAATTTGCTTAAATAAAACAGATGGAAGATGGATACACAAGAACACCGAAGCAAAGGCCGCAGCATGAATTATTGTTGTAATCCTTTGCCACATGCCTACAGAAAGCCTGACAACAGCTAAGCTGTCAACATGCGATCATACCACCCATCCTGCTGACCAATCTTTGTTTTTCTGTACTCCCCCAGTTATCTGTGTCCATCTGTTGTCTCCTCTCTCATCTTTAACTTGCAAGCTCTTTGGGGCAGGGAACATTTTTTTTCTCTGTGTTTGAACCAGAATTGTGTAGGTGCTACCACAATAGGCAGGGATAATAATAACAACAATAATTAGGTTCTATCCTACTATCTCCTTGGGTTGGAATGTTTCCCTCCTGATTTCACAGCAGTGTTTGTAAGCCATTATTACTTGGTGCAATATGGGGCCTCATAAACAAATAATTACATCCCAACCAACATTTGACCACTTCACCAGTCATCCTTTGAGGCCTGAATCTGCAAAGCTCTCCATGTGCTCCAAATGGTGAGCGTGTGTGAACTCAGCTCCAGAAGAAGATACCAGCCTTGCAGTGCAGCAGGACTAATACCCTGCATATAACCCTTAGGTTTTCCTTGGACAGAACAAGCTTCCTACACACAAACTGTTGCCTCCTACTTTTGTGTGTCAACCCTGACTCACTTCTAGTGCCAAGAAGTAAAGGATAATATCTTTATTCTCCACTCTGAAGAATGGTGAGAGCCTGCAGTTAGAAGTTTATGTAAGAAGGCAGAAATGGTTATAATATAAACTGTGCACATACATAGTAGCCAAGCCCAATGTTGTCAACGTTGTCAAAGTTCAACAAGCACAGGTTCCTGGATATTCTGTTAAATCACAAGGAAGAAAATTCCTTCTTTGAGAAGGTTTGTTAGGGGAACCAGCTTTCTTCACTGGAGATGCTCAGAAATTTACTTCTAGGTCCAACTGGCTCCAGACAGGCTGTTCATGTAAAGCTAAGATTTAGGAAAAGATAGAAGTAACACATCACAATGACTTCAATTACTTTCTTGTAGCCACTGAAAGGTTTCGCTGAACCCTCAGGGAAGAAAAGCCCTAATATATGAGTAACATCATCCTCTCTGGAAGTTCCATGAGCCCCTTTCACAATTACTGAAATATATGTCTTTATTGAATCAGGCATTAGGCTTCCCTTTTTTAAAATCCACAGGGTGCTAACACACCTCCTTGCAATGCCTAATCCACACTACTCTGCTTTAGGCAATTAGAAGAAAAGATGTTGCAGAGAGGAAAATCCTTTGCTGTTGTCCACTACATTTGACGGAAGAGCACAGAAAAATCATCTTGTAGTAACTGTGACACACCATACAAACCTGCAGTGGTTTTTAACAGGTGAAAGCAGAAGTATAAGGCTTCTTTTCTATCTCCAAATGATTTCTCCAAATCTTCCCAGCATAAATTAATCAGTAACCAGGATAAGAGTCTCAAATAACTTCTATTTCCTAGTTACTAGCATACAGAAAGCTGGGTCAGCCCTCTGCTTGTTTATTATCTGCAGAAATAGAAAGGCTTACAGTGCTGGATGCTAATGTGACACTGCTGAACGCACAAGCTCCCTTGGGCCTTTTTGGGACATGCAATGTAAAACTGGATCATGCCAGGGGCATGGAAGGTGCGGCAGGAGCATTTGCAGAGGAAATGTTTCGCCCTGGCCCTGCCTCCCCATACTCCCATCACAACAGCCAGTAAGTGGGTAAGTCTGCTTTTCAGGGAGCGCAAGAGGTGTTGGGAGCAGCCATCAGGAGTTCAGGCAGCCCATTCCCCTTCCGAACCGGGCAAAACTATAATAAAACAACCTAGGCAAAATTCAGCATCTCTGTCTCACCTGCTCTTAAAACTTCCTGTGATGAGGGCACAACAACCTCTCTCAGGAAGCTGCTTTCACGCTTAACTATGCAAAAAGCTCATAAAGGTTTCCCGTGCACCTATCTCTACATCTTCCTTGCTACAAATTAAGCTGATTACTTCTTGTCCTATCCCAGTGGACACAGAGAACAATTAATCATTGCCTCCTTAAAACAAGCTTTTAAATATTGGAAGACTTTACGTGCCTCCTAAATCATCTCTCCAGACTAAACCAAACCAGCTCTTGGAGCCTCTCCTGGCAGGTGGTGCTCACCGCTCTGGATGCCCTTTCCTCCTCTCCTTCCACCATTTCTGGTTTTGCTGCTCACGCTGGACCCAGTGCTCCGCTGTGGCTTCAGCAGCGGCTGCTAGAGTAGAAAAACTACTGCCTGTGTGCTACACGTGACATTCCTGTTAAATATACCCTAAAATGAGATTTGCTTTTTTGCAATGTCACCACACTGTTGACTCACATTCAGTCTCTGACTCACTGTAGTGCCTCCCAGATCCTTTTCTGCAATTCTGTTGCCTGGCTTGTGATCCCCCATTTTACATGTGGGCATTTGATTTCACCTTCTCAAGTGCATTACTTTTCATTTCTCATTAACAAATTTCTTCTTATTGAATTCAGAGCATTTTCCAGTTTAATAGGTATATCTTTGTTGTGCCAAGAGAGCAGATCAACTTCCTGCCTCATGTTACACAGGGGCAACAAAGAGAACATGGAAGGAACAACTGCTGTGTTTAGGCAAACTTCTTGAAAGAGTTACTGTCTTATCAAAAGCCTATCAATTTGTTACTCCTTTTTCACTCTGTGCTTCTACCTTATACACTATAGTCTTAGTAATAAACAGTAGCTCACTCTAGCCTCGTAAAATACATTTATTCAATGAAATTACAATCCACTACCAAAAAAGCACTGTAACATCCCAGGTACCATGTCACTCTACAACCCAAGCCAGTTCCAAACAGAGCTGCCAGCAACTCATTAACTAGGTCACATCAACCAACAGGAAAACAAGAGACACATTTAAAAACACTAATTATATATTATATTCAGCTAAATCTTTAAGACACAGCTCAACAAAATTTTGCCTTTTGGCCCACTGTTATTAGATACACCCTCAATATTTGACTATTGACATATGAAATTACATCAAGGATCAATTAGTTTCCTTGTATTTAGCCCTTAACGTTTGATTCCCTGATAAGTAGCAGGTATTTTAGATGCAGGTACCTGAAATTATATTGTATCGCACCCTCTTTCAAAGCTACGCATGAGCTGACCAGACAAGCCAGCAGATTTTGATTCCAGGACTTCAGTGGAATATCAGGTGTGCAGAGTCCCTTAAGAAAGGTGGCCTTAGTCCCATCAAATATTCCTGCATTCCCCATCTCTGCCCCCCTTGCCCTTCCAAAAAAAAAAAAAGCCAAAACTATCAATAATTTAAAATTTCTTTTCTTCATGGTCTACAAAAAGATTGCAGTGTATAACCAGCCATAGTAACAGAACAATTAAAGAAACTGGAATTTCTCTCTCCCTCAAATTAAGAATGATGTTAATGTACCTGGATGCATCCAGAGGAAGGCAACAAAGCTGTGAAAAGGCTGGAAAGAACGTCCTATGAGGAGCAGCCAAGGACTTTGGGCTTATCTCATTTAGAGAATAGGAGGCTGAGAGGCAACTTCATTGCTTTCCTACAGCGTCCTGAGATGGGGAAGTGGAGAGAGAGGTGCTGATCTCTTCTCCCTGCTATTCAGTGACAGGATGTGTAGGAACAGTACAAAGACACATCAGAAGAGGTTCAGAAACACTTCTTTTCAGAGATGACCAAATGCTGGAACAGGCTCCCTAAAGGGAGGGCTCAATGCCCCATGCAGAATATCAGAGACATTTCCACAATGCCATTAATAATGTCCTTTAACTTTTGGTCTGCCCTGAAGCAGTCAAGCAGTTGGACTAGGTGATCTTTGCAGTCCTTTCCAACTAGAACTATTCTATTTTATTCTTAAGTACCTGAAGCCTTCCTTTCAAGGAACTCATAATGCTTTACAAATGATAATTTTGAATTTTCAGTGGATGGAGAAAGTGATGACTAGTATGAAAAACTGGTTTGTTTGACACATTCTGGCAAAGAACTTCAGAGTTCTGTTTCTTAAGTTAATACTTAAGGACCATCCTGCCTGCTCTGCTGACGCTCCATACCAATGTAGTGATGGTCATAGATCAGTACATACTGACAAACACCTGGCTGAGAAGCAGCTTTGCAGAAAAGAACCTGGGAGTCATGGTGGACAACAAGTTGAACATCAGCCAGCAATGTGCCCTTGCACAAAAGAAGGCTACTGGTATCCTGAGGCTGCATTAGGAGTGTTGCCAGCAAGTTGAGAAAGGGGATCCTTCCCCTCTACTGAGCACTGGTGAGGCCAAACCTGGAATACTCTGTGCAATTCTGAGTCCTCCAGTACAATGACAGAGACAGCTGGGGAGAATCCAACAAAGGGCCTTGAGGAGGATTAAGACCATTTGTCACATGAGGAAGGGCTTGGAGAGCTGGGATTGTTTAGCCTGGAAAAGAAAAGACTTAGGGGGTGGAGGGGAACTTACCAATGTACATAAATACCTAAAGGGAGGGTGCAAAGATGACAGACCCAGGCTCTTTTCAGTGGTGCCCAGTGACAGGACCAGAGGTAAAGGGCACCAACTGATACACAGAAGGTCCTGCCTGAACATCAGGAAATGTTTTTTGGGGTTTTTTTTTTTGTTGGGTTTGTTTTGTTTTTATTATTGTGAGGATGACTGAGCCCTGGCACAGGTTGCTCAGAGACTTTATGGAGTCTCCCCCCTTGAAGATACTCATAATTCATCTGGAGGTGGTCATCTTTTCTAGGTGGCCCTGCTTGAGCAGAGTGGGTGGATCAGATGACCTCCAAAGGTCCCTTTCAACTCCAACCACTCTGTGATTCTGTGGATTTCACCAACCATCAACAGGTCAAAAGTCTTACTGGAAAATAGTTGACATCCATGGCTCAATCTGTTCCTTTTCAAATGCGTCCTGATGCTACAGCAGATCCTTCTGTAGTCTGATATTGCAGATGGCACAAAAAGCAATTTAGCAGCCAGAACAGGTTCCTCGTAAGGACAACGCTGCCATTTCACTTATTGCATAAACTGACCAAGATCATTGCAACATCACTTTAACTCAGACTTACGCACTCCTTAGAAAGGTCAGACAGGTTACTCCCTCCCTTCCATTATTTCCCAGAACTAGAGAAGACAGAAAGCACAGCGGTCAAAATAATTCAAATCAAACTGCTTATTGCCATAAGAATATATTGCTCATATCAGCAGAGGGGTTTATTCCAGATAAGATCTCAGATTAAAGCAAGGACTCTTATCTTCCCTGTGCATCTCTAAAACCTGGAAGCAGAAAAGGAGGGCAGCACAGCCTCCCACTGGCTCTTCCAGTCTAATGAACAGAAGACGGTTCAACCAAGCAAGGGAGGGAGATATCACAATCTTGTCTCACCCTCCCATGCTCTGAGGAACAGAAGAGTAAATGTTAAATGTGCCCATCACAACCTTATGCTCATGTTCAGTGACTGACTTATCCACATGCAGTAAATGAGGGTCAGTTGAGCTACTACATACCTGCAAGTACAGAGAGCAAGTACACCATTACAACTGGTGCCTTAGCTTGCACCACAGCTTAATTAATTTATAGATACAACAGTAACTACAAGAGGGGAAAATCAGGAGAGTGCCAAACTGAACAGAAAGTCTCTTGAACACTAACACACCTTGAAAAAAAAATCTTTCTTCCATTTTGTTTTTTAATAAACATGAACTATGTTATCATTTATATTTTGTAAGAAAATACAGTTGACTACCTGAAAATTCCTTAGCACGCATCAGTTAAAAACTGTGCGGTTACAGAAGGAGCAAAATTCCCCCTTAAGACTTAAGGTGAGCAGGTTTTTCTCCAGCCCCTTCCTTGCTTCCCTTCATGACTCGTCATGAAGATAGCTGACAGAAGGTCCTTCCACACGTCCCTCACCAGATCCCATTCCTCCACGCTCCATTTATTTTCTGCAATTCAAGCAGATTCCTTTTTCCCCTGAAATCAATGTTTAATTAACACGTTATTGGGAAAAAAAAAAAAACCAACAACAAAAAACAGGCCACAACAGCAGACTAAAACAAAGCCAGCATCTCCCTGGCTCTGCAGATGCAGCTGGTCCCATCAGACAGTTACCCCGCTGGAGAGTTCTTCCTCTCCTCATCCTCCTTCAGCTGCCAAGAAACATCCTCCTCTTGCTTAGTTACCTTCCTTTCCATCCACATGGGACTCTTCCCCTCCTTAGAAGGGGTTCACAACAACAGGCAAGACTGAAAGTAGAGGGAGAAGGGGAGCAAGCGCTCTCTGGGTAGCCTCACAATACGGCCAATGCCTCCCCTTTAACCCTGCCATCCCCATGGGAGCAGCACACCAATCCCCCTGATGGCACCTGCCATCAGCACAGCAGTAGGATCAGCAGTGCAGCGGAAACAGGACAGTATGCTTTGCCATGAGCAGAGGATGCTCCCAGGGTCAAATTTACAAACAGACTGGGACTATGTGCAGCTATATGTACCCAAAGGCAGCAGAGGAGCTACCGGCAGCTTCAAATGGTTTACATCATACCTCCCCCCATCATCATCAATTATTATTCTATCCCATTCCTTGGCTCTCATCCGGCTGCTGGGAGGTACTTGGATGCAGGGGATGCTGCAGCACTGTCAAGGGCATTATGAGGCAGGTCTAGGCCCTGGGTGCCATCCCTGCTAAACACACAAGCACCCTCACTACAGGGTTGGTGCAGCAGGCGAGACGACTGAGTCCATGAACTCCTGGGCTGGGCTGCCCTAGTTATGAAGGGACACATCAGAATCTTTGAAAGAGTCTAACTATCCCAGCACTGTCATTCCCAGGATCCAAAGCTACTAGTGTTAATTAGTTCCTGTGATGTGATGGATGACAAGCAGCAGGGCCAGGAATGACACAAGCAGATTGTGTTCAAAATAAGCTGTCCCTCACCATCAAGGGCACTGGAAAGGAATTGGGAAAGGACAGGAGCCGAGCACACAGCTGAGAGACGACAGGTATGCTGACAGAGCCCCCCTCATCCCTGACATCCCCTTACCAACACTGGCTCACTCCTGCTGCCAGCAGACAAGAAACAGGCAGGGGACCGTGCCTAGGAAAGAATTCAGGCACAGGGCTGTGAGAGACAAGGGGAAAGATCTAAGAGACATGGGGAAGGCAAGGCAGATGAAGGGCTAACCTACTCTGTAGCAAGGGGCTACATTCCAGAGTGAGCTGAACTTCTTTATGGCTGCGGATACACCTCCACCACTCTCTGCAAAGCCACATAGCGATGCCTGCAGCAGCCCAGAGCCCCAAGAGGCTGCAGGCTTTAGCCCAGACAGAGGACCTTGCCAAGCTGGCTGCATGGCGTACGGTTCCCAACAGCTGCCCGCAGCGCTCAGAGCACCTTTTTCTGTGAACAGCAACAAGAGAAACTGTATCCCCACCTTCCATTAAGGAAGAATGCAGGATCTTCCAACACCACTGGCTTATTTCCACTAAGAGTATTACTGCTCAACTTTTCAGCCACTGCAGGGATACCACACTTCAGCATTACTAGACCTCAGAAAAAAATCATACTTGGGACAGCCCAACCCAAAGTCATGACTTTTCCAAAAAACGCAGGGCACTAAAAATGCCATCCACTGCCCGCAACAAGGAGAAGGGCAGAACAAATTTCTCCCATGCTGCCTTTCTACAAACATGTCTTGGTCTGGCTGTTTAGATTGGCAGAGAGAGGTCAAAACACCGCCTTTGATTCTCAGGGTCCTTTACACACATAAATTGCTTTTGTCTACACCCATGAGAGGAGAAACGAAAGAAAAGAAAAAGCAATGACTTGTCCCAAGATTACGTATTGTGCTGGTTTCAATAAATTACCAATCCCTCTAGTATCTTGGTTTCCGAAATGCAAAATATCTTCCTCACCACTTGCTGTATGATTTAAGAGCCAACTCTGGTAGATCAACAGACTCTGCTATCAATGAGAAGAGAAGGATGAGGGGGAGAACAGAACTGACAAAAATTTCAAAAGCTTAACCAAAATTTGGGTAATTTCTGGCTCCAGCTGCATTGGCAACAGTCCCAAAATAAACCCTGTCTCCTCTTCATGCTGGCGGGAGCCGGGGCAGATAAAGTTAGATGCATTTTGTTTTTAAATTAAACACGATGTCTCTTGAATCATCATCAGAGGCCATCTCTTATCCTGGCTTTTGGTCATCACAAAGCTTCTGGATCCTTCAGATTGTTCTTAGCCAGATCACTATGTGTCCTTATCCTTGGTACAGCATATAACAGCTCAGCCGGTATCCAGACATTGACCTGCTTGTCCCCAGAGCGTAGAGCTGAGAAGGCAAAAGAAAACAGATCGAGGGGGGAAAAATACACTCTGCTTCTCAAGACAGGTAAACTCAAGAGTCCTGGAGAAGGCTGAAGAAAAAAAAAAAAAAAAAAAAGAAAAAAGCCACCAAGAAGTTCAGTAGATTCACCACCACTGCTATAGGAACAAAGGGACTAAATCCTCCCTTCCCAGGAATATGTCAGACAAGAGACAGAAGATCTTATTCAGGTTGAAGGCATCCTCTAGGTTGAGAGTTTAAATCAAATCCTGATACAAGAAGAGTAAGAATTGTCTGCACCTGTTGGTTTGGTAACTTGCTTGAATAGGGAGGAAAATAACCAAAGGAGGCAGCATACTTATTTCCTTTTTGCACAGGGACTTAGGTCTTAAAATCCACCACCATCACTGCCACAAATTACTCCTGGTACTACCTCTCACCCTCCAAATACTGTCCAGGAACTGAGTTCTCTCACTTCAAGTGTGAGGGTCAGGAGCAAGCATCAGCACTATGTCAAGTTCATTCTGCTGTGTTGGCTGCACAAGCTCAAGGAAGGACAAAGCACCACTGCTGAGCTACAAAACTCACCTCACGATCATGGAAGTTTCCCTACAATAATGCTTTTTTCCAACCTTTTCTATCCCTGCTAACAAACAACTCATAAATGGAAGCTGACAGTGCCAAGAGACCACACTAGTACCTTAGTCACTGGAGAACAGAGGAACCAGAAAACCAGGACCCACCTTCACCCTGCAGGGTACCAGGGAGGCAGTCTCCGGGACAGGGGGAGCAGGCACACAGGTCCCACAGCACCCTCTGCATCATCTTTGACAGCAGCCATGGCTGGCCTACAAGCACAGGAGCCGCAGCACAACCACCATTTCCGAAGTGGATGGGGTAAAGGAAATGGCAGAGAGAGATCAGAAAGTAACCACTGGTGAAGCTGGGCAGCTGAGACAAGATTGGCTCCGGCGAGCACAAAGCAGGGGAGCAGAGGAAACTGGGATCTCTCCAGACATTACCCAGACCAACAGTGTGGAGCACTCAACATGCCCCTGCTCCATCTTCCTGGCTGTAGTTTACCATTGCACCTCAAGGTCAGAGAGAAAGGAGATAAGCGAAAGGCAAACAACAATAGCCCTGGACAGATCTATTTATTCAGCTTCTGCAATTGCTCCATGAAGTGGAAAGATCCAGAAACATGGAGATCTCAGAGCAGGCGCAGCCACACGCAGGAGTTGAGAGGCTGCGGTTGGAGGAACGGCAAGAGCACTTTCCTCCCTCAGCTCCCCTCCACTTGGTGCAAGCAGCCCAGGACCAAGCAAGGAGGTCCTTCACGCCCAGAGAAGGAGGGTGCTGGGCAGGTCTGTGAGCCTTGGAGAGGGTTCTGGTCTGCTTGAAACCCAGAAAAAGCCTCCCTCTCACTGCCTCAGCTCCCCACCCCTGCGCACCAGCCACCCGCACCTTGCCGGGCCCTTCCCCATGTTCTAGCTGGTGGAAATAAGGAAGGGAGGGTTGGAGGAAGAGACTCTCATCTTCCTCTGCTCTCCCTCCCCCAAGCCTTTTCCCTGCTCTACTCAGACCTGAAAAGCCATGGCTCTCCTGCACATCCAACAGCAGAAACACAAAGTTTTTTCCCCCCCTCTCCCAATTCACCGCCCTCCAGCCTCCACCAGGGACTGCATGGAAATGGCGATATTCCTGTATCGTCTGGATTAACGGTACAGATAAGCTCAAAGAGGGCAAGGGAGGTTGGCACGGGAGGATGAGGCGGGAAGGCTTTGTTCGGTCCTGGCTCCAATGCAGCCCATCCCCTCTCTCCATCGCAATGCCCTCCAGCTCGGACACACAGGGAAGCGTTGGGAAGGGAGGGGGCCTGGGGTGTTTATGAATTTTGTTTCCCCCATCAAGGGGATGGCTCACTCCCCCGAGCATGCCTGGCTCTGCCGGAGCTCCCTGGAGTAACCTTTATTTCAGTGTGTCGCAAGCATGTATTTCACGGATGGTTACACTGAATCATTATCACCAGACGTTCATTTGACCAAAATAATGTTATTAGCATCGTCAGGTCCATTTCCCCCCCTCTCCCCAATTCCTCCCTCCCCAATACACATATGCACCCCTCCAACCCCCAGGCCCCCACCATCCCAGATAGGGCACACCCCTCCCCGACACAAAAATCTCATCATGTGTGACACAATGTCCAGGAAAAGGGAGCGACGAGATGGGCTGGCGAAATGGATGGACGTGCCTTTGGCATTTACTGCGTTCCCTACCCTCTGCCAATGTTTATCAGCCACACGCATACACACACACAAAGATGCACAGGCAAAAATCAGAATTAAATCACGGCCTGTCCTAGGTACGTGACTACGGGTGTATGAGTGTATGCATGTGTGCCCAAGCTGTGGTCATAGTCCTATCGGGAACCCGAATCTGTGTGGCATGAAGCAAAGGTCATCGTGCCACTGTTGTGATGCACTAAAAAAAAAAAAAAAAAAAGCCGCAGAGCCATCAGGATGTAACACAGAATTTTCTCGTCAAGGGACGAGAAACCTTCGGGGGGTGGGGGCTGGGAAGGGAGGAAGCATGGGGGAGAATCTGTTATGGGCCTCAGGCTCAAGAAATTACAAGAGGAGGTGAATATGGGCTCCTCCTAATTAATGCAGCTCAGTAAAGGTAAGCAGTCACTTCAGCTCTTGAGGTGAAGGAGGAAAGGTCTGGTGAAGCTTGTTTGAGGCAGGATTCAGAGGACAACTGAGACTGAGGGAGGGTAAGCCCTTAAAGAAATCATTGGGCAGTATATGATGAGGAACGGATGCTTTCTTTTGGAACTTGGTTGTTGGATAAGAAACACCATTTCTAGGTACCTTAGAGAGATAACCATTTTTGGTGCTGGCCATGGGGAATAGCTGGAAGAACTGAGCAAGTGTAACCATCAGAACTGGTTAAGGTGGGCCCTTTTATTTCAGGGAATGTTTTGAGATCTGAACAATGTCATTTTAAAATGCTTATTGACAAATTGACTCCAATGCAGTTTTGTATTGCACTTATAAAGATGAAAGCTTTTGTTTAAGGAGGGTAATATTCATCAACAAATAATCTGTTGGCCTGTATCTGAATAATGAGTTATCTGTAAGAATACTGCCACAATGAGGCTTTTACTAAGCTACTCTTCAGTAGATGCCTACAATTTAACATTGTGTTAGATGTCTCTGCCTATAAATTCATTTGCTCAATTCTGGGGAGGGAGGGGGAATAAAAAAGCATTAGAGCAGCAAAAGAAATTTTCTTACCAAGTTTCAGCAAATGTTATTGAAGAACTTTGCAGTTCCTGATTCCCTACAAGGGGATCCCTGCTGGGCATTCACAAAGCAGGTTTCCATTCTGTGTGCTCTGATGCCAACTTATTTGAGGTAGGTCACTTTTCTGGCTTTGGAGCGGCGTAGTGCACTCGCAGGTGAGCAGAGTGGGCAGGAGAATTTCTTCAGCCCTCAGAGCCTGTCTGCGCGAAGTGTTAACAAAATGTACCATTTTAACATAAATTGCAATGTAACCTAAAGGAGGTACTTGTTTGATTTGTGGTTTTACAAATATTTTCAGTTAAGTGGAACATGAAAGAATTAAAGAAGGAATAAAGTTGGAGAAAACTAGGTTTCTGATTCATGAAAGCAAGGAATGATTTTTATGTTTGGTTTTTTTTTTTTGTCTTGATAGGTGTTGATCTCTGTACGGATGGCATCAGCAGGAAGCGCCTGTAGTCTATGCAAGACTATTGATTTTGGTCAGGAAATAAAGTGAGTACATTTGGCTTCATGCCACTTTGCCTTATTTGTAGGGTGATTTCTGTGTTCGGGGTGGGGAACAGAGCTAAGTAGTAATACTGAATGAAAATAACATGTTGGCTTTTTGGGGGCAGGCAGGGATGAGGAGCCATTGTCTAGCAAATAGTAACTTAGGAAGAAAAAGCAAGAGTAAAACTGTTTTCCGGTAAAACAGTTCTAGAAAAATGGCACGGTTGCCAATAAACAGATATTTTTTAGCTGTTACTAGGAGGGGCACAGCACATTGTAAATGACCTCTCTAAATGAGAGCTGAAGTCTAATTAGACTAGATTACCTTATCAGAGGAGCCAGGAGCTAAGCTTAGCTCACTGAGCCTCTGATTTTGGCTTTGGATCATGATGGTAATGAAGGAGAAGAGAACCTCAGCCTCAGGTAAGTACATATTAACAAGCTGGATGTATGTGGGGAAAATTGCCAATGTCTAATATTGTAGAATATGAGATACTGTTATTTATTAGTCTTGTTCAGACTTCAGACCTTCAGTGGGGTTAGCAGTGTGGGATAAGCACTGGCCCAGAGCAGAGTGTCTCCCTTCTGCAAACTCAAGCCAGCTCAGAGCTCTGTTGGTACCAACAGCACCATCCCAGCTGTCACACTCTGGGGAATGAACAGACCAGAAATGTGAGCCAACTGTTCAGCTACTATTTTTCTCAGTCTGGGACAGAACCTCTTGAAGGCGGCATTTTGCTTACCCACTGAATAAATGCTTTCACTAAAAATCTAAACTCTTTTATTAGGGCTTGTTCAGCATGGGAACATTTTGCTTCTGTCAGAGTCTGCAAAAAGCACCTGGGGTGACACTCTTCTTTCATGACCACAGGTCCCCTGGCATTTGCAGTGTCAGACTTACTTCTGTATGGGGCCGTGCTGCAAATGAGGGTTGGTTTACTATGGGGATTCCTCATGCCTGACTAAACCATCACACTGTTCTGCAGGCTTTAGTGGTTTGGGGACTGGTCTTTTCTTTCATCCCTCCAATAAAAGAAATGAGGTTTACTTGGAGGTGCCATCCGCTCAGACAGTCTGTCCATCTTTTCTCTAAGTGTGACGCAAAGCGTTCTCTCTTCTATTCTCAATATATATTGAGAATTATATATTTCTCAATATAAATGGGAAAATTATTTCTCATTTAGTGACTCCTTATTTCTAATCTCAGTGAATAGGTACTGATACCATGGAAAGTACGTGAGGGAGGAAAATAGGGAGCTCGTAGTTAAGGCAAAGAAAGAGTAACACCTTTTTATGGTAAATATCAACTTCAAGATGAGCTAGGATCTTGGGAGTACATTAAATAAGAATGATTCTGCTGAACCGATGATCTCATTGTAACTAACACATAATACTTTTTTTAAAAAAAAAACAACACGTGAAGTGGATTAAATGTTGTTTTATTTATCTTTATTAATTGATGTAGTGAAGTATATGAGTTATTTAGTGATGGATAGGAATCTGGTCCAGTAATCTGTAAGAAATGAGGATGAGTATGATGTTGCAATAAGCTACAAGTTATTGGTTCTGAATTTTTGGGTTACAAATTTCAGTTAGAGTTCTTCTAAAGTGAATTGGAGCCAGGCCAGCATTTAGATTTATAATTTAGAATTCTATGTCCCCTCCACGCTGCTTTCTCTGGGAGGACACCTGCCTCAGTCCAATGCCCCTGGACATCTATAGCCCTAGCTTTCACAGATGTGTTAGACTTACAACTCTTTCTCTGGACTTCTTTAGTTTTTCCCAAAACATAGACAGATTTTATTTCTTTTATCTTTATTCAGTTGTGTACATTGCATTTCCTTTCAGACAGAATAACCTCACAGCAAAATGAAGAGATGATAATGGCACAAATAGACATATACAGGCTAGTTTAGTAGGTTAAATTAATTTTGTAGGTAAAAAGCAGCAAAGACCAAGTCATGTTGTTTTTTGTATTGGCTTTTGACAGGAGCTTATATAGTTCATAAAGGGCTTGTCTCCAACTTGCTGGCTTGTGCAGAATGCAGCACTTCTGTATCTTTGCTAAATTAAAAATAGCGTGGTTACATGCATGTAGGTTGCAATCGTATCTTCTTTTTGCCATATAGATTTGCTCAAAGTCTATAGGTCAATATGCATCCAGGTGTTGTTTATCATGCAGTAGGTGCAGTTTGAATTTAGTTTCACAGCTGAGGGCAGTGAGTGGCCTGCCTGGACTACAGCACCAGCACCTTTGTTGCGCTAGGTCTGTATGAACAGGCTGCTAGGCCACGTTTTCAGGGGTGTCTTTCCATAGTTAAATCCTGCGAGTTACCCCGTGGCACTGGAGTTCCTCACTTGCCTTGACACTTTGCAAAATCTTCTAGAAATCTATCTGCATTTTAGTCATCTGAATATCTTTATGTGCTATTTCCAGGGCCTCATCAGAATTCTGTAATTGAAGTCCACACTGTTTTTTTCCCTTTCATTTTCTGTTAATATCAGTAAGTGTCAGGCTGTTGATTGTGTGGGCAGCCGCTATTCGCAGCAGCTTGATTTGATGGAATTAAATTTTCAAACCTTGCTTCAGAAAATGTCTCTGCAAATGAGGCATCTGCAGGTGAGGTATAAGCAGAAGAGCAGGCAGTGAGCCCTCCACAGCACATGCAGATAGATACGAGCTGCTGCCTCTGCACGCACCAGCCTGTCAGCCAGAAACTTTCTTTCTGCTCATTGCACCAGTTCTTTCCCACTCTTGCAAAGTGCTATTTCACAAGTATGAAACTGTAGCTCTTAGCTGAAAATACAAGCAATTTTCATCAGTGCTTTTAAGTTTTCTCTTAGCAGAAAGGTTTAGGTTATTTGACGTGAACTATCACATGGATGTATTGGGCTGGCTACCGAATACTGCAGTGTTTGTAATGGTGCATCTTAAAATGAGAGAACAAGCTGTGTGGCAATCTGAGATGAGCCAGGTAGCCTGGAGAAACCTACTCAAATAAAGGCACGGAGGGTGTGTTAAAGTCTCCGAGCTCCTTGTTGGTTTGTTGCTCACTGTGGTACACACTGTGATCTTTCTGGCACACGCATCGAATGTGCCTTTTAAGGAGCGCTGTTTGCTTTCCAGTTTAGGATCAGTTACAGAATATCCAAACAAAATAGCTTTGAAGTAAGATTCCCTGACAGCTTGTGTTCAGTGACCCTCCAAATTTCTTGATCCTTGCTTGTTACAGAGTTGCTTGCTGATTATTCTGTAGTATAAATAAAGCAGAAAGATTTGTTAGTGCTCTGTTGAGAACATCTTACAAGCTCTTTTATTTCATTTCCCATGTCTTATGACAGTGATTAGTATTAGATAACTCTCAAGCTGTGTAGGGAACTTTTTTTCAGTAATGTACAGTATGTTGCAGGTAGGGTATCATGTGCATTTGCCCTCATGCTCCAAAATTGATGTGTAAAAAGTTTAGAACTATCCATTAGTATTGTTACACAATTTGTATTGCATCCTGCTTGTGTAAATGCAGCTGACTTCACAGAGGCAGTAAGGTTAACCTTGATCTGTTTCCAGAGTGATTTCTGTAGTATCCTACTGATATTCTCTTTCTCAAATTCTTCTGCACTTTAGCATAAATATTTTTAACACTGATGCTAGAACAGAGTTGCACAGGAGCATCTTTGAATGAAACCTAACAGAAAAAATAAGAAAAACCTTGTTTCAATAGTGTTGACTTAATTTTCATAAAATTCTGGTCTGTGGCTCTGGAGGGTCAGCGGTCACGGTTTGTGGCCCTTTTGTACTTTGAGCAGGAGTAGATTATTCAAGTCTCATTGTTTTGCAGTGGTAGAGATAAAGAAACTGTTAAGTGGGGTTTTTTTGTTGGTTTTTTGTTTTTTTTTTTTGTCAGCAGAATCCCAAAGGCGGTAAGGATCCTAAGCCCTCTTATAATACAATAGTCTGCAGGAGAGTTCTGGCAGCAGCAGCGAGGTTCTGTGCCAGGATGGTGCTTCATTTTGTGTTTCATTTTCAGCTGTTTGGGTAGCAATCATTTTGGTTTTGAAATACCAGAGTACCTACAGAAAGAGAGATTGGCTGAAGGACAGCTGGGTCCTAAAACATTGCATTTATGTGCTACTTTAGCCAGTAAGGGGTTAACAAAGACTTAGCTGCACTTCCAAATAGGATTAAATTGTAGGATGTGTTGCAGCTGGGGAGAAGTGCTACAAGCAGAGGTGAAGGAGCCCTTGAGAGAGTGACCTTTTGTAGACCCTTCAGTCCAATGATCTGTGCAACAAAAGAAGAGGAAGGCAAGGGACAGGGAGAGAGAGCAGACATCTGTAGCGAGGGGAGGTAAGAAAAAGCAATGGGATCAAGAAAATTGGCATTGTTAACTTTACATAATACCATTGAGATAGTGGACCGGGTAAGGTTCACCTTTAGGTGCTCTCTGTTGGTGTCATCTACAGCTCAAATTAGTAATAAGATGTCTTCAAAAAGCTACTAGAAGGATTTGATGAGACAGTTTGAACAGGGAATGTCTGTACCAGTTATGAACAGAACTTGTGTTTGCAGGTGTGAGATGGTGCAGAAAGCTGCACCTGACGGCCCTGATACTGAAGAGCATCTAATAGAACTTTTTAGTGGGATTGTAGCTTGATGATAAGGATTTTTGTTCACTTTTAAAAGTTTTTATTCCTCATTTGGGGGAAAAGATTTGTCTCAACTTGAAAGAGATCTACTGCTGGGGGAAGAGGAGGCCTTGAAATGAAAAATTAACAGCATTTCCCAAAGGAAACAACTTGTTGGGGATTATTTCTTCTTTAAATTTGCCCGTGGAGAATGTGAGACGGAAAAGCAATCACACAGTTGCAAAATATCTCATTTGCTCATTTGGAACAGGGGTGGGGTGTGTATTGTTTTTTATAACGTTGTTACACTTAGGTGCTGCTTTTTTGGGAGGCAGCGGGAGTTACTGTTGTGTGTCGGCTTCTTGGGGTAAAGAGAGGAAGTAATTAAGTATTCTAATAATGTTTACAAGTTGACAGAGAAACTGCTTGTCAACAAGAAGAGCTAGTGCTATTTGCTGGTACCTACATGCTGGTTTCTGAAAATGAAGGACTCCAGTTTCCTTCTGGAAACATTTTTGGGAAAAATAGAACTGAGATCATGACCTTTGTTTTAATGTAGCTTTGTCTTGTTTAACTGTGTTTTTCTGTGTTCATGGTTACTCATAATTAAACAGGGCATTAGAAAAATCTCTCTACCATCTGGTACTTGTTTACAATGGCATATTATTCCTCTGGACATGGTCTTTCAAATTCAAGAAATAGTAACACCTCCTAGAGCAGTTTATAAAAAGTTGGTTCATCTTTGAAAAAGTCTTTTATGGAAGATTAGTTGTGACAACTCAATAATTCACTTCTTTACGGAGTGATCCAAGAACTGTTTCAGAGGCTGATTTTGCCAAGTAACATGGTAAACATTTCTATTCATGTGGCCTCTTTCAGAGGTTGTGTGCACCTTCTGATAATAAAGGAAAATTTAGCTTTGCATTCAATTGAATTCTGAATGTACTGAATTACTCTTAGGCTCTTTAACTCTTACTAAACCTATGATCTTGAGATGTGAAAACGTGTCACTGTGAGAACAATAAACTGATGCTGCTCTCCTGGCTTGAAATTCTGGAGCAGTCATGACCAACAACTGCAAACATCTTGTAATTGTTGCTGTCCAGTTACTATTCTAGGGATATATATTATGCAACTGGCAATTGAGATGTGAGTAGGGTTGGAACTCGCTGATAATCTGAAGTCTGAAATTCCTCTGCAAATCTGTGGGAGCTGCACCCCACGGTGCAGTAGTGACAGTTTCAGGCAGCATTGTCACTCTTGCTCACCTGAGAGCCGTTCCATGAGCTCTCTTTCCCACAGCTGCCTTATAAATGTGGTAATACATCCTCTGATAAGTGTATTTTTTTATAGAATTTTTTTAAAGGTCAAAAAGTTTGGCTATCGGGGCTTAAAAGAAAGATGGTCTTCTCTAAGATTTGTTGAGGAGTGGGGAGGGTAATGTTATTGGGTTATCCAGAACTGTTGAGGAAATGTGGCTTTAACCTGGAATTTTGTTGGCTTTGGAAAATGCCTCTGTTATTCTGAGGAAGCACACGGCATACTTCTGAAGTATTTCTCGAAGTTCTGAAAATAATCCTTCTTAAAATAGTTTAAATATTGCGTATTACTTCAAATAATGGTATGGTGGTGTAAAATACTGATTTCAGGATAGATTTCAACAGCTCTTGGTACAAAGCTTTCCACAATTCAAAAAACAATTCAGAGTTCTGCTTGAATGCCCTGGTTTGGGATGGAGCAGAGCCAGCTCCTGTTCAGTGAGGGAGGCTCTTGCCTATCCTTGTTGTGGCAGCCTGGATCAGCTGAGCTGCTGCTTTACCTTGTGGAGGGGTCACACCTGTGGGGAGGAGCAGACAGGTCAGTTGACCCAAACTGACCAATAGGGTATTCCATCCCATCTGCCATCATCGGTATGAAGGACGAGGGACCAAAGGCTTGGGCTTTTCTTCAGTGGCGACCATTTGAGGAAGACCCTGTCAGTTCGTCTGCCTTTGATCTCCATCAGTCTGTTCTGAAATCCAGTTCCCATTCATCGCTGAGTCCAGTCTGGAACATTCCCACTGCCTGACGGTGACATCTCCCTGGAAGCTTGATATGCTTTTGTATGTATTGGTATATATTTTATCTTTTTCATTATTTCCCTTTAATTTTATTACTAATGTTTCATTGAGGTAGTTCAGTTTTGTTCTAAACTCGTAATTCTCTTTTGTTTCTCTTCATCCTTTCCTTGGAGCAAGAGGCGGGGGAGAGCATCTGTCATCTGGTCATTGGCCAACCCACCCATAACCACGACATTGATAAGAAATTGTTTTGAAATTTCTGCTATCTTTAGAATCACTCTGTCTATTGTTTGTTTCTGCTACCTGCTTATGTACCTTTTTAATGGTAAGTTAACATTGATAAAATTTTGATTGAACATGTAAAGATATCACAGACGTTGCATATTGGTGAGACAGTCAAAAAACTGATGCTGACACTGAGGAAAGCTAGAACAATGCAAGTGACACATGTGATGGAGAATTTAATGTGTGCAGACAGTAGGACTGTGAATTCTAAGTTACTTCACTTTTTGCTGGCCAGACAGGCCTAAACTGTTGCTGTAAGCTACTTCCAGACAAAAGATAGATAAAATATCCTTGGTGCTGTCACTACAGTTTTCATCGTAGTACCTAGGGCCTGTCAGGCTTTACATGCAGGATTTTGTAGCTGAAAGCCTTGTCAGAATTTTCAACATGGCCTGAGACAGTATTTCTTGAGACTTAAAAAGTTTCACTTTAACTAGTTAAGCCCTACCTTCTAGGGTTTACTTCTTTTTTTTTGTTGTTGAGGATATGAGGAAGTTATTCTGCCTCTCTAAAGGTGGATACTGCTGCTGCTTCATCATTAAACAATCCAATTTTTTTATCTTGGACTGTATTTCTGAGACATTTGGATGCTTAAATTTTTCTCCTCTGGACTGTCCCAGTTGACTGGCATCTTTCCAGAACTACCTTATACAAAGATTAAACAAAGTGAAACTTAAGTCATAGGTTTCACAGGCTGTGCTCATATTTATACATTGTGTGATGATATTTACCATTTTCACAACAATGTTTAAAATGTTGGCTTGCATTTAACTATGATCCTGTTTTAATTGTGGGCTATCTCAATCTTGTTTTTATTTGAAACAAAGTTAAAAAAAAAAAGATTTTAAAATCTATTTGTATTTTTATTAATGGAAAATTCATATGAGCAAACCTGTGCCCAAGCAAGCACTGTGTGGCTTGGCCTAAAATGTGACAGACTCTGTGGAAATTTGCACAACTTTTACAAATTTCTTTGAGTTTAATTCCAACAGAAGATAGAAACACAGCATGAAGGGTCCAGTTTCTAATACAGACAGGCACAAAATTAGTAGGAGAGAAAAAAGCAGAAATCTAATACAAAATTATGGTTTGTAAACCGCTCTAATACTAAAGGGATACTTTTGAGTACTTCAGCATTAGTGCTATAAGCTCTGCTGTTTTATTAAAAAAATAGAACAGAGTAGTTCTATCTTTAGGAACTATTTCCAAATAGTTCACTTGAATTTCTAGCTACATCCTGGGTTTAACTGGGGTTATGACTTACAGACTTCTGTCACCAACAGAAAACAAGGGAGGTTTGGATTGTCTGCTGCTGGCCATTTGAATTGTCTTCTCTTTAACTTCTTCCGGGAATTTGGTTGCTTGGAGCAAAAAAGGCACTTACTGCCTGTATGTGTATTACACGTTATTGTGAGAATACAAAGAATTGTTAGGTTGTTTTGTTTTGTTTTCCTGGAAATGCTCTGCTCTGTAACATCCTTCTTGTGAAGGAAGAATCAAAAAGGTTATGACTTTCCTAGCAATTTTAGAATAGAAATAAATTTTCCTATAAGGTCACAGAACCTTGGAGTGGTTGAGACTGGAAGGGACCTCTGTCCCTTAAGGATTTTTCATCTCTTCTGCATTGGACTAGAGACTGGAAGGCTTTGTTCTCATTGTAAAGGTATTGACATGGTTATATTTGCGTAAAATCCAAAGATGCTTTTTCCCTTGGTGACATCAATGAACAGGTTGATGGTTATTACTTATATAGTGTGTAGTACTATCTATGTGAAAAAAACCCGATCTCTGTTCCTGTGACGTTTTTATCAAGAGAGACCTGACTTAGATATGCTTTCATACTTAACATTGTTTGATTTGACATATTTCTGAAAACTTAGGAATCCACACTTAGAGCTGCTGAACCAGAACCCTCCAAACGTGAGCAGAAAATAGGCCCTACATAATGACCTGTATGTGGGTGTAGGGGGAGTCCAAAACAAAAATGGCAAGGGATTAATCCATTGCGTCATTGGAAAATAGGATTATAAATCATAATATATTATTGTATGATTAATAACAGTCCCAAAGATTACCTTTTTTCAAACCATGAAGTTTGAAAATTACATGTATAATTATCCTGCCACCGAACTTCCCATGTTCCTTCTAACAACTTTACCATAACCATCGAGCTGAAGGTTTATTCCATAGTCTTTCAATGTCATTGTCATGTGCCAGAAGTCTGAACCATCCCTGCCAAATTCTCTGCTTTCTTCCTGGCGCCTTCTGATTTGCTTCTGCATTTTACACAAAGATCATGGCCTGCATTGATCATCCAAAATATAATTCATTAAGTGTAATATAATATTAAATCACACTGATAAAGTAGACCATTTCCTTTTCATTCTGAGAAGCTCTAAAAAGCCTTCTGGCTTTTATTTGTTTCAAAGCTGTCCAAAATTTTCAAGTGGTTAGGTTCTAACAGCTCAGCTGAAAAGAATGCTGCCATTGAGGACTTGAACCTTGAGTTCATACAGTGAATGTGAAAGATAAATGTTGTAGACTTATATAATAATTAAGGTTAGAAGGGATCTTGACTGGTCATTTGGTCCAATCCCATACTCAAAACAGGGGTCATATAAAATTTGGATTTAACTTTGCAGTTGGATCAGATTCTTGTCCACTTAAGTTTTGAATATCATAGAATGGTAGGGACCTTTAAAGGCCATCTAGTCCACCCCCCCTGCAGTGAACAGGGACATCTTCAGCTAGACCAGATTACTCAGAGCCCTGTCCAACCTGATCTTGAATGTTTCCAGGCATGGGGCATCTACCACTTCTCTGGGTGACCTGGGCCAGTATTTCACCAGATTAATTGTAAAAATTTCTTCCTTATATGTAGCCTAAATTTACATTCTTTTAGTTTAAAGCCATTACCCCCTGTCTTATCACAACAGGCCCTGATAAAATGTTTGTCCCCAATATTTTTAATAGCAAAATTCCACTGTATCTCTGGCAGCTTGTTCCAGTGTTTGAACGCTCCCATTATGAAGAGTAATTTTTTCCTTATGTGTAATTGAAATTTGCATTGTGTGTTGGTTACTTCTTACCCTTTTGTAGAGCACCTCTGAGAAGGGTCTGGCTTGGTCCTCTCTTTAACACCCTGTTAGATAGTTGGCAGTAGTAATTGGATCGTTCACCTTCTCATCTTTAGGATGAGCAAATCCAGCCAACAGAACTTTATGGCTTGAGTCGTCTTCAGTCCCCTAATCATCTTAAGGCCTTAATTATCTTAGGCATCTTATGCGTAGAGGCTCTATACTGGACTCATTGTGGGTTTTCAATGTGACTTGTGTAAAAGGAAGCCCAAGCTGGACACAGTACTCCACTAAATTCTCGTACTCGCATAAATACTGAGTAGAGGATGATAATCTCTTTGCTTGTTCTGCCTGCTATGCTCTTGCTAATGCTGGCCCATATGGGGTAAGCCCTTTTTTGCCCCAAAGACATGGTGCTGCCTTATGTTCAGCATGTCATTTGATGGACCCCAGGTCCTTTTCTGCCAAGCTGCTCCCTTGGCAGCTGGGCTCTGGTGTGTACTATTGTGCGATGCTGTTTCATTCCAGGTGCAAGACTCTGCATTTATGTTTCTTGACTTCATAAGGTTTTTATCAGCTCGTTCTCTCAGCTGTTGAGATCTCTCCGAGCAAGCAGCCCTGTGCTCCAGTGAATTAACTCCTTCCACCAGTGTGCTGCAATTGTTTTTGTCTGATAGTCATGAAAGTTAAACAACTCGCCATTCCCAAGTGGGTGGGTGGTTGTTACGCAGGCAACTGTGCCCTTCTTGAACTGAGAAGTGACAATTACATTGTTATTCTAATATTGAAAATCTCAATTATGGCTGATTTATAGGATAGTCTGACCACAGAACATGCATAATGAATACGGTATTGATAATTTGCAGCTGCTCAGTCTGAGTATTTAGAACTGCTCGTCTGATTCCTGCAGAATAGTTGTATCTTATGGACATAGCTTGTGATCTAAGTCCTGGGTATCTCTTCCTTCCTGTCCCCCATCCTGTCTCAACTCCATTCTCCCCCAGTTTTAAATGCTTTCCTGTTCAGTTTTTGCAAGCATGTTCTACCTTTTCTGTGTGCTCAGTATAGTAGTTGATACTCCCTTTCCTCTAAGTAATCTTAAGGTCATAAGAATTGTTCTTGACGCTTGGCTTTTCTTAAGGTTTTATTTTCTAAGCATTGACAATTTTCTCAAGTGTATTTCATTTTTTTTCCCATCTGGAATAATTTCTGAGATCAGGAAGGCAGCCTGGGAAAACTGATAATGATTCCAATGGGAGCGTTTCCTTCTCTGCCATTCTGTGTTCATGAATCACTGCCCCTCACTGCACCAGCCAGTGGGCTTACCTCCCATGTGCCACTCTCATGAAAAGGGATACTCTTCGCTTATCTTCACTGAACACCAATTGCTGTAGACTTGAGCCAGTACAACTTTCATTTTTAGTAAGTAATGGTTTTTGCTGTAAAACTTACAGATAAACCCAGCTTTCTTCCATTCAAAGCAATTTATATTCCTAATGAACAGGTGAACGGTTGATGTAAATGTTTCAAGAGGAAGTAAGTCGATGGTTGTCTGGGCTAATGAGAAGCAGGAGCAGTTGGCAGAACACAGCCAGATGTGTCCTCTGCAGTAGAAGCAGTAATAGGTGTTCCTTGTGGGATGCTAATTTTGTGAGCCGGAGGATATGATTATTTTGCTGTTGGTTTCCTCCACTGCTGCAGATGATCTGCTGTCAGTACACACAGTGTGCTGTGTGTCTGGTGGGAATAGAGAAGCCAGATGAATCCTAGAAAGCAAGCAAGAAAAACTAGTTGAAAGGTCTTATTCTGACAACTATCACTCTCACTGGTTTTACCCTGTAGACTAAGAGTCCTTTGCTGTATGAATTTGCAAAGAGCTGAAAAGGGTAAATAAAGCCAAGTTCATTGAATCCTTGAGGGCTTTTCCAATGAAAATAAGTTCTCTTAAAAGTATAGTCATGCATATTCCAACCTAGATTTGATGTCCTTGTACAGGGAAGCTAAAGGGTCCTTTCCCTTGTTAACATGCATGGTTTTTTACCTGAAGACTGGGTTAAAGCACTGAAAGCCTGTTAGGAATTCCTCCCTCTGAAGGCTATCTGTGTTCTGTCATTAGAAGGAAAGAAGTTAAATGTGGGATCTGAACACCCTTCCCAGCCAAATTAGGTTTGTGTGACCTTTCCCATCTGCAAAGATGTGTAAGCATTCTTGTCATGCTGAGGAGCTGAGAAAATAAATCTCTTACTCTCCTGAGGCTCATAAAAATCTCAGCAAAAATGTTGTAGAAAAGCTTTAAATGTTACAGAAATGTAATATATTTGGTGAATGAGGTTCAAATTGTAACTTTCAATTTTTTTTTTTTACCTAAATAGAAATTATGAGCTTTTGCTGAAAAACACTTGAGGATGAATGAGGAGTGTAGGATTTAGCATAAACTATTCATTTGTTTCCTTAACTTCCAAGTGTTGCTGATTTCATTAGAACAAGCAATTTCCATAATACTGGACTCTGTATTTTAGTGTTTATGCAACTGTTGCCTATGTTTTCTGTACTAAAAGGAAATAGCATCCTCTGCTGGCAAAAACCCCACAACAAAACCAAAGCAAACAAACAAAAAAACCCTAACAAAATATCCCACCCAACCTTCTAGAAAAAAGTATTTTTAAGTTGCCTATAGCAGCCTGTATTTAGTCGATCTGAAACTGAGAAAAAAACCAAATGAAATGTGCCATGGACTCTGTGATTTTACATCATCTCTTAAGTCACTTGACTGAACCTACTCTCCAGTCTCCCAGATCTTATCTGTAGCTTGTTCCAAAGCTTGACCCACCCGCCAGCCCTGCAATCTGCGCGGGGCACTCTTCAGCATTGGAGGAACTGCCTACCTCTGTGAAGTTTGTGGAGATCTAGAGATTTTGGGGAAAGTAGGTGATCTGTCGTGGGCTGCCAGATGTGTTAAGCAGTTGTACTCTATACACAGGGTATTGTGAAAGAAAGGAGGCTTTTTAGATGCTCTCAGTAAAACACGTGTTCATCTGTTTCCCTTTCTTCCCTCCCTCTGCCTTCTCCAAGAGAAATGTTATACTTCTGGCTTTTTTGGGTCTGTGTAAAATCCATTATCTCACTTGAGGTGCTGCAACATGTAAGTGTGAACTTTACTAGGACAGCATCTACCTCTGCCAGCATCGTTATAAGGATCTAGTTTTGATTTTAATGTGTAGACCCACTTTTCACTGTGTTAATGTTGTTATTTGGAGGTTATCTTTCTGCATACACTTTGATAAATTGCTCCATGCTATGGCTGAAGACTCCTAATAATACGTGTGAATATGTGCTACACGTGGAATTACAGTTCAATTTATGATAACTCCCTTTTTGCGAACTAAAAGTAAAAATCGTGCATGGTGAAGATGTGCAGTGTATACAAAGGCTTCATGAAAAATGGAAACAAAAAGCCAAAAACCTTACTGCTTAAACTAAACACTTAGTATCCTTTGTCTCAGCTATTTTTAAATAGTTTCCTCCTAAGGAAAGCCAACCACTATTTATTTTGGCAGTAAAATGCCCCAGTAAATTCTTTCTGTACCACAATAAATTTAATCTTATCCTACTTAATAAATAAGCCTGCCCTCTGCAACTCATCAGCACTATCTTCATATAATGAAAATAATGAATAATTTAAATGAGTATGTAATAAATAATTTTAAGGATTCTGAACTGTACTCAGATTATTAAACAAGAGGTGTATGCTAGCGAAGATGAGGAACTCGTGAAGCTTAAATTATTGGACTGAAACATTGGATCTCACTACTCCAAAAGATCTTTAAAAAAACCAACCAACCAAACCAGAATGAGAGATTTGATGTTTGTAACAGCTTCTAGCTTGGTTGTTTCTGAGAATGTTTCTGAGTGTGGTGCTGTGATTGGGAGCCCTGTTGTGAGAGATTAGATGCAAATTTTTCTGTCCCTGTGATCTTTCCTTAACAATGATAATGAAAATAATCAGAGGATTCTGATAGAAAGTTAGCAACTCCTGCAGAACTTCTGGGAGTTTTAAAGCTCGTGGAGTATTTTTTTTTCCAGCTTCTAATTAACAGTCTCATCTCCTGGAAAACATACTGGCAAGACGAGACTCTATGTTTAGGAGGATGTATACTCTTGCATAGCTTTTTTTTTTGTTTTCCTTTCTTTTTTTTTTTTTTTTAAAGGAAGCTGTGATGAGTCCCTCTAATCAGTGGCTGGTTAGATGTTCCAAGGGAAGGTTTCCTGTAGGGGAAAAGGCTGAACTAGGCTTATTATTACAACCACAGTTGGAAAATGGGTAAACTATAAGGAGGGATGAGAAGTAGTTGAACTGTAGAATTTGAACCAGAAGAAGAAAGGAATCTAATGCTACAGGTTAAGGGGTGGGGAAGGTAGGTAAAGTCTAGCCACGTCCTGTGGCTCTAGAGGTGCTAAAAGCACCTACGGTAAGGACTTTATTACCACAGCTGATCATCATGCATTCTCAAGAGCTGAGCAGGCTGCTTCCTGTAGTTGCTTGTTTTCTCGGGGCACAAACATTAGGAAAAGACAAGTCCCAGGGGGAAGATAAGGGCCAATGTACTTGGCAGAGCATCCAGAATTGAATATAACTGTGTTTCAGAGCAGCTGAAATTTCAAAGGTTGTGTTTTCCAAGCCATCAGGTTGAGACTGGCCTTTTCTAGGAAGACTTGTGAAGAGCTGAGAAGGATTTTTCAGTTTGTTTCCAGTGGTTAAGTGTTCATTTTGTATTTCCAGCCTTGAGTGGAAGCTGAGATGGACTCTAAGCTGCGTTAACTGTTGGACTAGTACCAGGAAAGTATCAGATGAGCTTAAATGACAACAAAAATGTAAGAAATGCCTTTCAACTCCCTCAACATTTGCTCTGATGAGGTGCTTTAGCTAGGAGCTTTTATGTGTGCATAATATTTATGCTGTCTCATGTGAAATTAGAAGTGTATGGGGTAGCATGAAACAAAATTAAGTTGTTAATTTGCTTGTGTCATTTTGAGGCCAGGTGGTACTGGAAAAATAGAGAGGATTTGTTAGTTGGTGTTTACACCACTGTTCTTCCTGCCACTGGATGGCAATGTTTGACCAAAAAACCTAACCATATCTGAGGAAATAATAAAACAGGAAACTGACACCCTCTTACATTGGCAGAGGAGGTTCACGTCTTCCTTTGGGTATATGGCTTTCTGGAACCTGAGGAGGAGGAAAATATTATATTGTATTAAACTGAACCAAATTTCATTGCTCTAAGTATTTATTATTATTATTCCAGTAGTGCTTAGAAACCTCCTGGGCTCTGAGCTTCAGTGGGTTAGGTGCTACAGAAAACATAAGTAACTTTGCATGCCTATGAGAATTAAATAACTTCCACTGTATCCAAGCTTGTTTTAATATGAATGTTAGACTCCAAATCTGAGTAATTTCCTTTTTTGTAGTGAATTATGTATTTTAAAATTTGCCAAGCTGTAAAAAAGAAAAAAATTGACTATGATACAACTACATACCAGCAATATTAATTGTAATTGTGAAAATGATATTGGTGAGGTGTTTTCTTAGTGTTAGAACAAAGATGGAGAAGAGACAGTTGAAGCACCTCTGGCTGCTCTGTTCAACTGCAAGCAGCTCTGTGTGTTGTGCTTTGTAATCCAGGTACTGATTCAGCCAATTATGGGAATCGGAAATTAAATAATAACTAGATCAGAGCATATTTCACACTTTTTTCTCAACTAGTGAGCATAGGAAAAGTAGTAATATTTTCTTAAATGCAATTATATGTTTAGCCCTGTGTGTGTGAGAGTAATGTGTTTGTTACACTTTGGCCTCAATTGCTTTACTTAAGTGTTGGTTGTGGACAGGTCTCCAAGAGCTTAGCAATATTTAAAGCACAAATCTCAGTGCCCAATTTACCATACCCAATTCTTGCTACAACAAGCAATTCAGTCATTAGTTTATATGAATTTTTCTACAATGAATATTTATGCTTCAAATCACACAGGTGCATTAAATCCTAAACCTCCTAAACCACTCTTTTATATCATGCAAGATTACGAGTGTTGCTTGTCAGAAAATATTAATTTATTGGAGTGAAACAAGTATAGGTTAATAGAACTATTCATGCTTTGATTTTGGGTGTGTAATTTATGGCTAGAACTTAGAATGTATTTCACTGGGTGAGAGAAAGGGATTATTTAACTTAATACTGTATCTTCTTCAGGGGCCAGTAGCAGATGACTAGGGAAGAATGTAAGAATTAGGTAAACAAGATACAGAGGTCTCCGCTTTTGAAAAAGTTCTTCCACAAAATCGTTGTGGTTTTGATTTTTATTCCCCTCCCCCCTCCTGCCCCCCCAGAGAGGAGTTCCACAGCTTTATTATGTTTTGTGTAAATGCCTCATTTCACTTGGGTTTTGAACCTACTGTGGTATAGAAAAAGCATGTCAGAACTTAGAAAAATCTCATTCTTTGTAGTCCTTCTCTGCCATCAGCCAGGATGTGCTTTGGATTTTTATTAGGCTTTATGCCAAGTCAGTAGCTGCTTAGGAATCCATTTTGTTTGATTTATTTGAAAATGGTCAGTGTGAAAGGAAAAAGTGGATTGCAGTGGAGACAGAATGAAATAGCCTTTATCCTGCCTGGACCAGTGCTCATTTGGATGATAAACTTGAGGAGACTGGACATGAGGGAAGAGGTGAGACTTAAGAGGCCACATAACTAGATTTAGATAGTCCATAGTTACTTTGACAAACCATTTTTCTAAAGAGAGAACCTCTTTAATGATGTTCTAAGTAAGCACCTATTAATTAAAACCGCTAACTAGACCTATTTGGTTTATTTTCAAAGCTGGAATGCTGATAGGTGTCCTGCCTTAGAGGTCACACTCTGGTTGTGTGGATAGATACTGTGGAGGTAGCAGTCCTGGCAGTCACAATGTGGTGTACACACAGCAGAACACAAATCAAGGAGCTGGTGTTGCTTAGCTTCCAGATTAAGAACAGAGAGTCTTGGTCTACCTTAAAATCATTATAGTCTAATTAATTTAAGGTTTATCTTGTTTTAGTCAAGGACAGAATTCCTTTCTTCCTTGAAGTAAACACTTGAAGGAGTTTAGGATTTATGCTGCGGTGTAAATGCAATGAAAGCTTTGCTTTTGCAAGAGTCCTTTCTTCTCTTTTCACCTTGTATAAACTCTAACTGTATAGTTATAAACTCTAACTGTATAGGTATAAACTCTAACTGTGTAGTTACAAACTTTGCGTTGTGGCAGAAATGTGAATTGGGAGAGGTGCTGCAGCGCCGAGCTTGGAAGCAGTGTTTCAGAAATTCCAAGCTGTGGTCCTAAGCCACGCTGCCCTACTGCAAAGGTGGTTGCAAATGAGGAATTCTGCTGCACTTACATTTGTCAAATAATGTAATGGGGATAAAGATGGGCCTTTTTTTTTTTTCTTCTACTTTTTTTCCTTCTTTTTCTTGCTCTCCTATAACAGATCGCTTCAGATTGTGACTGTGGTCACTGATGAATAGAAATTATCTCAGTGAGAATGTAGATAATTTAAGAGTCCAAAACAAAAGAAAGAGTCAATAGAGATTATAAACTGGGAGACTAGGTGACAATAAGTACATGTGAGAAATCTGTAATTTATGGATCTTTAAAGTGTAATACGCTTGATTGCCATGGAGAAAGAGATGCAAAAGATTTATGAGGATCATTCTGCAACCATTGTTTTTTCAAAAACCTCCAGAGAGTAAGATTTGACAGGTTCTCCAAAACTGTTTGGAATGACTGTCTAAGCCTTTGTATGCACAAAATACCAGATACAGACACATAAAAATAATAAAAAATCCAGTCTAGTTCTCCAGGAGGTCAAAAACCACTTTGAAAATAAACACTGGGCTCTTACTTCTTTACTTGATTTCAATCTTGGGGCGTTTTATTCCTGACTTTTCCCAGAAAACAACAATAATTTTCAGCTGTGTTTATCATTGAAAGCTTTCAAGTGTTGAGAGCTGGTAGAGTGGGCATCCTCTACCTAGTGCTTGGCTGTGCAGAGTGTGTTTGAGACTTGATAATGCTGAACCTCCCTCCCATTTCTCGGAAGCCAAGCCTGCTCTGCTTCAACTGGCCATTATCCAAACACTTCTGTCTAATGTTTATGCACTATAAAAATGTTTCATTGAATAAATTCTCACTTAGCTCATACTTTTGAGAAGGGTCAGGTCTGTAAGGCACTTGTAACAACTTACAGACTGACTTCTGTAGTTGTCTTCTGGCAGTGTTCAATGTTCTGTAATACAGCAGAGCATTGGTCCCCTGATGCCATAGAATCATAGAATGATTAGAGTTGGAAGAAAACTTAAAGATCATGTAGTTGCAACCCTCCTGCCATGGGCAGGGACACCTCCCCCTAGACCAGGTTGCTCAAAGCCCCATCCAGCCTGGCCTTGAACCCCTGCAGGGATGGGGCAGCCACAGCTTCTCTGGGAAACCTGGGCTGGTATCTCACTACCCTAACAGCAAAGAATTTCTTCCTGAGATCCCATCTAAATCTCCCCTCTTTCAGTTTAAAACTATTACCTCTTGTCCAGTTGCTCCACATCATGATCAAGAATCCCTACCCATCTCTCCTATGGGTCCCCTTCAGGAACTGGAAGGCTGGTACAAGGTCTTCTCGGAGGCTTCTCTTCTTCAGGCTGAACAACCCCAACTCTCTCAACCTGTCTTCATAGGAGAGGTGCTCCAAGCCCTCTGATCATGTGTTCCAACAGGTCCATGTCCTTCCTGTGCTGAGGACTCAAAGCTGGACACAGTAGTCCAGGTGGGGTCTCAGGAGAGCGGAGTAGAGGGGCAGAATCACCTCCCTTGACCTGCTGGCCATGCTTCTTTTGATGCAGCCTGGAAAGCCAACCGCATCTAAGAATTGCCAGCTCATGTTGAGCTTCTCATCCACCAACACTCCCAAGTCCTTCTCCTCAGGGCTGCTGTCAATCCGTTCTCTGCCCAATCTCTATTTGTGCTTGGGATTGCCACATCCCAGGTGCAGGACCTTCTGCTTGGCTTGGTTGAACTTCATGAGGTTCACAAAGTCCCACCTCTCAAGCCTGTCCAGGTCCCTCTGGATGGCATCCCTTCCCTCCAGCATGTCGACCACACCACACAGCTTGCATTCAAAGCTCCCTTGGCTATTCCTGCCTTCTAGTGCTGTTTACAGTAGAGAACCCAGAACAGCCACTGACTCACAGCAAGAATTGATGTAAGAATAGGGCGCTGGAGCTATTGTCTGCAATCTCTTCTTCCCCAAGCATGTTGTCTCTTCAGCACTTCTCAGTGTTCCTCTGTGCTGTATTTCTCTTGAGAAGACATGTCCAGAGCTGCTTTGGTAAACACCACCATAAATTAGTTTTTCCTCTTTCGTCTGTTGATTTTCTTTTCTTTCAGCAAATTGCTTTTCTGCCGCTCTGTTTTTCTCAGTCCTGATGGTAACAGAAAAGTTTAGTAATACGTAACCTGAGGTAGGCTGGCAGAGATGTCAGCCAGTTTGATAAAAACGTGTTCAGTATCTGGAGTGTTCGGTTCAAATTTAGACATTGTTTTTCTCTCTAAGATGGAAGTCTTTTTTTCTCTTTCATTCAAACAAACAGAAGACTAAAACTAGTCCTGGAAGGAGTGCAAGCTGCCAAGAGTGGTTGTGATCCCTAAGCTGGCATTTGCAGTGAACTTCTGTAGAAGTGATACTACATGAAGTTTAAAATGCTGCCTTGATGCCAGGGCCTTTTCACATCCTTCCAATAATCTGCTCAAATAGGGCTGAATCCTGAGTCTCAGGGAGAGACAAGGAGGTTTGGACCACTAAATTATCTTAAAACTCCATCTGTGCTGAGCGTGATCCAATGTACGTGTGCCAGGGGCTGCTCTCGCTTGCCTCTCCCAGCTGTTGTACGGTTACTGAGACATTGAGCAGGGAGCTGAAAGAAAAGCAAGGGCAAGGGTTCCAATTCTTATTTGCTACCTCCTATAACACCAAGGTGATATTTGTGTTTGGAGCAGGGAAAGGATAGGAAAAGAAAAGGTATAGCATGAAGGATAATAACACTGAACTTGTGTTTGGTCTTAAGAAGTGTTTTAGGTGATTGACAAATACTGTATCTAGAAACTTGCTCGTATTAATCCACATCCATCCATCCACATCTGTATCCTTTGCAGCTTAAATGTACCTGGCAAAATATCATAGGTTTAGGGGGTCTTTTTGTTTACTTGGTGAGGTCCCTGTATATTTCTATTTAGTTTGCTTGCATTCATACTGCAAAGAGAAACTTTTGAAGATGTATCGATAGGGTGTTCAAAGATTACTGCAATTATGAAGCAAGGAAGAGAAGACTACTTCTGAAGTTCTAATTATAGTTTCACTAATGGAGAACAAAGGAATGTTATTGCTTTGGATTTATTTTAATATGTTTCTTTTTGTGCCTGTCCAGGTCAAAGCAAAGTATTTACAGAATATGACTCTGTTTAGATGCTGCTTGCAGTGCTGTCAAATGTCATTTTTAAGGTCAGGTTACCTGCAGCCTGTACGGGTCTCCTCCTTGGTCTAGAGGTATCATGGAGACCTGTTTGTTTGTTTTCATTCTTGGCCACATATCTAAGCTGTAATGGAATTTTGGCTACAGGTAGGGGAAGCAGAGCACTGGCAAATGTGTTTGTAGTGCTACTTGAGATAGAGAACTGGAAGAAGCAGGATCAGATAACTTCTTCCATACTGAAATGGCTCTTGTGGTAGTGCTGTGTCTTTCTATAATGTTTTCTGCCCTCTACCTTTTTTTTTTTTTTTTTTCCAGAGGAGTCAGGGATATCTGCCTTCCTAGTTAGATCAACAGGCTCCTAACCTGCAGAGTATTGTTGGTACGGGTAATGAAGGTACCAGACTTCATGATCACGCAGGAGGGAAGGCTTTAAACGGTTCATCAAGTGCACAATTGTGCTGGGGTTCTGCTCTAGAGCAATATAACAATTGTAGGTGGCTTCTCCAAACTTCAGCAACTTTCTTAAGGACATTTTTAATTAAAGCCACTAAAAACATGCAAGTGTGCCATGGGTTCTGTCAAACTTCCACTCTCTACCTCTGGGTAGTTGTAAAGACTCGGTGACTCAGTTTCAGTCAAGAGAAACAGAAGGAAGAAATTGTGAAACAGCTGACTGAATCCTTAGAATGGAAATATTTAATTAGGAAATCTCTGTAGGTGTCACTACTTGTGATTCCCATAGTCCTTATATCACAGCTGCACAGTGAGGATTAACTGATGTTACAAATAATCTGAAACTAGTGATCTGTAAATACCAAGTACAATCTCCATGACTGTACGCATGGAAAAATCTGAAGGGAGGGTTCTGTGAAAATTCTTTATTTCTTAGTTCAAGATCAGCAGCTTGGCTGAAGTCTGTATTTGCTCCTGGTCTTGATTGGTGGTGTGGGAACAGAATTTTGGGGTTTGTTGGTTTTTTTGTTTTTTTTTTATATATGAAGTAAGAAACATTGACGAAGGATATTTAGAATATTGTGTGAATGTAAGAATCTATTGCAAGAGAAGTCCACTATTAAGAGTACTATAAGCATAATAAAAGTCATCTTTAAAAGGTGAAACCACAGCAATGCAAAGAGGGCATCTCGTGGAAAGTTTTGCCATCCTAAAAATAGATTCTTTAACTATACAAGTGGTTGCAACTTATCATATTTTGTTTGTTCATTACCAAATATTCTTGGTTGAATTGTTCATACCACACCAAGTGTTTATTTTTGATATATATTTGTGAACTTACTCTACTATGTGAATTTATTTTATGGAGATGGGAGAATTCTTCTTGGTAACAGCTAAGTGGAGCAAATTCCCACGAGCGAGCATGGCATTGTGTCTGATAATGAGCCTGACACAGAAGAGTACTGGCAATGTAATTTGACTATCAATCACTGTCATCTCTGGAGCATGTGAAGCTTATGGCAGCTGCAAGAACAGCTGTAACCCAGGTCTATTGTCCTTGTGACCATCCCATGTATTTCTGAAGCCTATTAATGGCATTTTTAGGGCTTGAAAACTGGATGGTAGTAATATCAATCTGAATATTCTAAATGACACTGGCTCATTAGGCAGTGCTTTCCACAATAATATCTAATTTTTGAGAGTTCACTTGGCAAAAGAAAAGACATTTGAAATGGTACAAGTGTTACAGCTTTACAAATGCAAGCAGCATTTTCCCATTTAGCACAAAGCGAAAGGAAAACACTCAACAGATGTATCTAATTGCTCCTTCTACTCGTGTATTTTATTTCTTCCAAATGCCTGAGGGAAGACTTTGCCTTTATGTGAGAGCGAGGCAAATAGAATATTGCCTGGCATAAAGATCAGGCCCTGAGCGGATCCAGATGGACCAATATATTCCATAGCTGGAGAGGGAAGGCCTATAGTTTTCTATTTACCTGCTTCCACCACCAGCAGCAGATGATGAGCAAGATCTCTGATGTATATGTTAGTCTTGGACTCCTAGAATTTTTGGATTTAGAATCCATCTTCTTCCCGGTTGAATTTTTCTGTTTACTGATTTTTTTTAATGGTTTGGTACCCTGTAGATTTTGAAGTCTTCGTGAGAAGAGCTGGCCTTTTCTAAGGCACATGAAAACTAGACCAGTGGCTAGTTTTACATATTGGATTTTTCTTCAATTTTTTTAAAAAAAGAGGAAAATAAAAAGTGTTGGAGACTTGAAAAGGAAGGTTCATGGGGAAAAAATAATGAATTTCAGTTCCTAGGTTACTAACTGTTCCAACATAATCTTCAGAGTCTCAGGAGGCTTAGCCCTGCTTTGCCTCCTTGCTCTTGGTTAAGTGAATTTTAGATATTTAATACATTTTAGCATCTCTTTTCACATGTAAGCAACATAGAGGTTTCACATGTAAGCAACCGTAGAGGTTTTTGTGCTGCATATTGAACATAAAACTTTATAGGCACTATTAGTTTTCCAAAATTCTAGTCATTTTGATGCAGTATTTTGGCTGAGAAGTTATAGTGGTTTTGATGAATGTATTTCACTTGGCAGTTGTAGGAAAGCCAAGCCATATGGAGCCCTGTTGAAAGTTGAGACAAGCTCAAGACTTGTAGTGATGTTTAAAAAAAAAATCTAGCACAGCTCCTGGGGAATTGGAGGGAATCCTCTGACTAGCTCCATATATGCCACTGAAACTCAAAGATGTGTGACAGTTGTGATGAAGAACTATATTGAAAAATATGATGGAGCACTCCATTACCAGTTCCTCTGGTCAAAGGTTGCTCCAGCTCTTTCTGTGGCTCTCACATCATGCAATGTAATTGCATGTGATCTTCATTGTTTTAATTTAAACAATGACAGAATTATTATTTGCTTCAGATAATTATACAATGTCGAGAGCATTAGTAAAATTGTAAATTTATTTCCTCTTCTGGGTTTCGGGTTTTTTTGGCAAGTATTTCTGGTTCAGAAAAAATTGAGAACCTGCTGAATATCAAAGGCTCTTTTCTAGCAGTAGCTCCTTTTATGTTTATCTGTTCCACTGCACTATTCCACTACTCTCTGTGATAACAAAATGCTGTGTTACACAATAATATACAGTTAAGGATGAAAGCAAAACTATCTTAATGTTGTAAGTACTAAAGAGGCTCTACAAGGAGGTGTTTGTAACTGAGATAAAGAAAAATAAATTAGTGATGCTTTGGAATTTCCTGTCATTAACTTGTTGATATCTCGCACCACGTCATTTTCTTTGATAGAATCTTTCTGAAAAGTGAGCAGAGATGAATGATGTATCTGACTGATTTATATATTCAAATTAAAGTGAGAGAATTCTGGATATGTAGTACCTGCATCTACTGAAGGACACTAGTCTTGTTTAGGTAAGCTTACCCAAATGAAGAAGTTATTTATATGATTTCACCTCCCACTAACAAGACTGCTTCTGTTCTAAGGAGCTGTTACTACAAACAGATGAAATGTTTGCAGTGCCTTGTTCTGCATCATTTCTGCTCTGACTTCTTGAGTTTGAGTGTGCAGTACAAAACTGTTTTTACGTGACAAGAGTACAGTGTCAAATGTGTGTTTTCTTGCAAGGAAACAAACTGTTCCTAACCAGAGGTGCTGAACCACCCCTCTGTGTGATTGTGGTGTGTCCATGGTGCAGTCTAGAAATGGAATATAGTCAAATTGATTCTGTCATCTACCTGTCAGTTTAATTTCACCCTGAACTTGAGAATAAAAAAGGTTACACACGTTAATAGGCACATTAATTAAGTAGTACACATTATAACTTTTTAATTAAGTGATCCTAGGTGGAATCATAAAAATAATACAGTCTATATTTACCAAGCTGCTTTACTTAGAGTAAAGCCTTTAGTTTGTTTACCCCAAAAAAATGTCTAAAACCCACAAGTTCATGCTGAAAGACACCCAACAAACTTAAATCAATTTACCTTCCTGAAATAATTTTACTTCTAAATCCACTACTATTGCTTAATTTTCAGATCTGTTTCTTGGTCACTTATTTCTTCTTGATTAAACACATCCTGATTAATGCTGAACTGAAAAGCTTTGGCTCTTCAAGAGCTGACGTGGCAAATAGTCTTTCCACCTCCAAAATTGCCTGCAGGAGATGTGCTCCTTCAGATTTTCATTTTTGTTTCCCTGGGGTCACTTGATAATAGTACCCAAACATGCACGTTTCTCCTCATGCTGTCTTGTTCACTTTAAAAAAAAATAAAAGGATCAATTATTCAGCAAGAAACAAGAGGTGAAAAATAGATATGTTTATATTTCATGCAAGATCATGGAAAATATGTGTTCTGCTTCTACCACTCAAGAATTCTGTGGCTCTGACCCTGCCAAAATCTGTGTACCTTATTGTACAAACTCAGCTTTGCCTGTTGAAGCAGACAGGATCACCTGGAGTGCATTAACTTGAAGCATACATGTAGAATGTAGAATAAAACCCCCAAACCCTTTGGATTCCAGTGCTGATCCTGTAATTTACTCTGATATAAAGTGCTGTACAGCAAGGAATTTACAATGATGTCGAATAGACAATGTTAAGACTTTACTGAAGAAATATGTCAGTCAACGGATAGAACCTGAATCCAGATAAACATAAATTAGATATCAGGTGTGCACGTTATTGGGTTCTATGTAGATGTAACTGGTTGGTGTATATTGTCTCTGCTGCACCAGAGGTCAGGCAGGTCCTAGACTGTGTGTCTTTGATAGAATAAATGAATAAATTATGTCTATTTAACAGAAGATGTTTGGGGATGTTTCTCTTGGCAGTCATGCTCTGTGTTGCAAAGCAATATGTTAAAATATCTGGCGTATCTTCCTCTTTTAGGGGAAGGATTTTAATTTTACTTCGTTGATTACTTTTTCTAAAGAGAGTCATTTATGCCAATATCACAAAGATATTATTAAGACATATTAGATTTACAACATTTCCAATTATTGAACTTCACTAGGTGAATAAAGCAGCAGGAAACTATATTCTGATAACTGGCTTCCGACAGTTTTGTATTAAAACTTAATGAACTGATCCTCTTTCTGAAGCCGCTCTGTTTTGCTTTAGACTAGACTAACGTCGAATCAAAACTGGGTTCCATCAGCAGTTCTTCCCTCCTCCTGATGTTTTTGTGAAGGCATTGATCTTGAAAGCTTTGGGGGTAGGTCATTATTTTGGATAAAGGGACATAACTTTATGGACTTAGTGGAGCTCTGATAGAAAACATTACCTGAGAATCTGCACCTTTGTATTTAAATATGATAATGATATTTAAATCTGTTTATCTGAACAGCAGGGGGCCTGTCCTCAGGCAGATTTGCTTTGCTCTGGTTTTATTGTCACTTGCAGTGAAACCAGTAAAATTCTACCTCATCTGGGAGGAAAACTTGGGCTCTAAGTTCTGACTGCGCAGAGTGGTGGGGCTAATAGCGGCCTGGGATTTCAAACAATGACACCCTCAATGCCAAGGGCAGTAGAGAGTTAATTTCCTTCCTTCGTCTCACGCTGGATGGAGACTTTCCTCTCTTTCAGCTGGCAACAGAGTCGTATTTGTAGGCCCACGTGGAAAGGGAAGTGCATAATATATCAGGAATGCTGCAGCCTTGATTAAAATCTCTGATAGGATGAATAGATGTTGCAAAAGGGTATATGCTGAAGGGTGCCTTCGTGTGATGCTATGTGTTCTGTGGAACATAAATCAGGTGTTGGATGAACTTCTGGGATGTCCATTCTGGTGAACGGGAGTTGTTCTGTGTTGTCTGACTGTTCCAAGCTGTGGTTCCATGCAATGCAGTGCTCGGCAGCAAAGCCTGGATTAGGAGGCTGTTCCTTTGATTGCTGTCCCTCTGTGCTGGTCACCGTGCTGGTGACATAGCTGTTGGTAAGTTTGGGTTTATAATTGCCGTTAAAAAGCAAATTACTGAGTTATCTGACTAGGTCTTTTTATTTTGGTTTGTTTTTTTTTTTTTCTTTGGTTTTGTGCAGTGGGGTTTGTTTTGTTTTTAAAGATTGGCTAACTTGTCTGTCTAATCATTTCCCCAAGGAAATAAAAATTTGAACTGCAATTCAGTCATTTCTGGGTGTCTCAGTCTGGAGAGGAATGCCTCTTATCTTTCCTTCCAGATTCCTGAATTTTTGTTTGGCTGCAGAGTCATGAGGGAAAGGGATGAAAAGGAGGAGGAAACAGGAGTTTCTTACACCTACATCACTGTTACAAATGCTGTGATCTTGAGTTATATTACCTCAGATGTCTCTTCTGCAAGTCAGTATCGGTAACTGAGAACAAATGTAACTTTCTGTATCTAAGAATCAAAAGAAAGCTGTAATGGAAAGTTTCAGCAGTTAAATTTGGCTGTGGTGATGCCATTTGAGCTGGTTTTGGAACTTATTCCCAAAATAACCCCTTTTGTTAGTCGAACACCTCTTAGCAGGTGCAGAAGTACCTCTGAAGATTGGAATCACACATGAAGGGACATGAAATACATCTTCTAAATTACTGGGTTTATTTGACAAACTGGAATAAAAAGACGTCAGTTTGCAGCCCTGTATAGTGGGTGCCCTGGTGTGATATTGCTAGGGAATGATACTGATGTCTAAGAATAAGTGCCCATTTTCAAAGAAGCCTATTCTTATTGAAAAATAAGAATTATTTAAAAATAGTTTGAAGGAAGTTAATGCTTGGAAAATAAGGCTTAATCTGGAGACTTTATATTTGTTGGATAGCAAAAGGTTAGTGATACAAGTAATATTAGTATGACCTTACCATGTGCACATAGCACAGTCAGACCATCAGGACTGCTTCCCGTGGGCGTGTGTGCAAATACTGGTGTAAAGGCTGTTATTTTAGTTAATTGCATTCTCAGTAGGGTCAGTGTTTGTTACACCACGTGTGTGTATGAGGCCTAACTGATAACCCAATGGTAGCATCTACCAAAGTGAAACTTAGCTTGCTTCATTTTATATATAAATATACCAAGACTTAAGATGTTTCAGTAAAACTATTTTCCTTGTAAATTAATGAGTGTTTTCAAAGACCTGACACTAATGTGTCTGCAGGTTTGCAGGTTACTCTTCTTTACCACTCTTATGTATCTCCATCAATGTGGGGGTGAACTGTATTTTTGGTCCTCGACCTTTTAGTCCCTTTCCCCTCCTCACACCTTCACCAATAGAGGAGTCTTATCCTTAGGGTTAATACAATTGCTACTCAACCTTGCAGTAAAACATCTCTGATGTTCTGAAAAAGCACTTAATTGTCTCACATTTACTGGAAGAAAGATGGGGAGACTTTGTCATTCCTGGGTTGCTTTGAAGCAGCGTGAAGCATCCTGTGGGCAGTAATGCAGAAGGTGCCAAATGATGGAATTAATGCTGAGAAGAAGACCAGAGTAGCCTATGCTCCTCCCAAGGCTGTTCTTAGAAACCTCTGTTCTGCCATTGCATCTCCTGTTTCAAAATGGAGCAAATGTTTTGAATGTTTGGTTTGGTTTTAAATACAAAATATCCTGCAGAGGGCTATCCAGTACTGCTGCTGTGCCTTGCCTGTGGCTTGTAGCCTCACACAACAGACGTGGTACAGAACAGAAACACACTCCATAGCAGTTACCCAGAATGAATGACAGTGATTTTTGGTTCCTAAATGGAATACTCTTCCGACTGTGTTTTCCCCAGCTGTGGGGTGCTGACCCTGCCCGTGGCCACACTGGGCTCCTCACTGGCTCTTCTGCCTTCCGGCGAAGCCACTGGCTGACAGATGGGGACAGACCCGACCACTGAGAGCATCACCACCACGGCTCCCCTCTGTTAGCTGGTGGGCTCCCTGAGCCTTTGATTTGTTAAGGAAAGTCGCTTTATATGGCTTTCTGAAAGCCAAAGGAATGTTGACCTATTGTAAATATATTCCATCCCCGTGGGGCGATTCCTGCCTTTAAAATTAGCGCTCTCATGAGTTAATGTGTCATCCAGGAATGCTTTGGTGTTGCATTGTCTGGGCTGAGTGCAATTCCAACTCACCAGCAGTATTGGCCTTCAGCTATAAGCAGGGTCTGCAAATAATTGTTGCTTTAAAAAAAAAATGTTTTTTTTTTTCAGCTCAAGGCTGAACTGAAAATATTAGAATACTGGGGGGGGGGAGGGGGGGGCGGGACACGTTGATACCCACCCTCCCCACCCCAAAATACTGAAATAGATGTTTCTGTTTAAATCTGAGGCAGAATATAGAAAGGAAATGAACAAAGTAGATTTCAGTATAATTTGTAAAACTGAGTAGTAGTTCTCCATCTCAATTTTTTTTCTCCTTATTTTTGGCCTAGTCTAACTCTTGGCTCATTTTTTTCCATAATGTGGGAGACCTGGATTCAGCTCCTACTTCTGTCTGAGGGCATGTCAAGCAGTATCTCTTAACCTTCCAAGGAAGTGCCTTAGCCAACAGACTGCTCTCTCTTGTTAATGCTATTCCACGTTGTCCAAACTACCGAACTGTTAATCACAGGGAGCCGTGGGGCTAGGATAGTCTTTTGGCAGACTGTGGCTTCATTAGGGGTTTGATTTTGTTCATCTTGGTGCTGGAAAGTGCCTTTGCTGGGGTGTGAGGGAAAAGTATTGGCATTTCATTTTCCTCTTCCGTCCTGGTGCTTGACTTCATGAATCTACATCAGTGAGTGTTACTGGAGTCCTTACTTCAAAGGCAAAGGTGGGTACAGGATTTGACCGCATAATTGTCGAGCATATCAGCAGCAAATAACTTCATTGAATTTTGCCTCTATTTCAGCTGTGATGGGCTTGCTCTTTTTTCTGTGGGGATGAATGCCTCACCAAGAGCATCTGATGATCTCTACTTGATAATCAAGTCTATTGGTGAACAGCAATTGGCTAGAGAAGTTGCCTGCTGCCTGGTTGGCTAAGCATTGCTTTTACAGTTTAGGGAGGGACTAGAACTCAATGTAGCGATTAAATAATAATTAGGATACGCTACCTTTTTTGGATGATGTCTGCCTGGCTTCCAGAAAAATACGGTTCCTGTAGGTGTATTCACTGTGTACAGTGTGGTCCTTGGGGTCTGCTGATGCAAATAAAACTTGAGCATTGTCCTGCTTTCAGTTAGGATAGAGTTAACTTTTTCACTAGCAGCTGATTATAGTGCTGCATTTTGGATTTGGGATGAAAACTAGTGTTGCTAGCACACTGGTACTTTCAGTTGTTGCTGGACAGTCAAGGCCTTTTCTGCTCCTCATGCTGCCCCGCTAGTGAGTAGGCTGGGGGGGCACAAGAAGTTGGAAGGTGACACAGCTGGGACAGCTGACCCCAACTGACCAAAGGGATGTTCTGTACCATATGACATCATGCTCAGCAATGTAAAGCTGGGGGAAGAAGGTGAAAGGAGGGGAACGTTCAGAGTTATGGTGTTTGTCTTCCAAAGTAACCATTATGTGTGGTAGAGCTCGGCTTCCCTGGAGATGGCTGAACGTGTCCACGGGAAGTAGGGAATTAATTTTTTGCTTTGCTTACCTGCGCAGCTTCTGCTTTTAGACCCACAACAGGCATGCAAACATAAAAACAGGCAAAAGGGTAAATGTTAATTCAATAATAATTTTGAAGTGTGGTCCAAGTCCCTGCAGGACAGTGTGTAAGTATTTAGGGACTGATTTGTAAGTGGTACCTGAAATTTATGGATATCTTATATTTGTTTTGAAGTAGCAGCCAGCTGGTGTACAACAGCAGAACAAGAAGTCCCCGCTCCATGGAAGCTGGACTCCAAGTTAAAAAGAACCTTATTTTCCAGAGGCCTTAGTTCCCATTTAGATACCTTCTGAAGGAGCAGAGGTTCCTCAAGTGCTGGTACCCAACAGTGTCTTGCCTATTAGGATTGTGTCCTGGGTACCAAAACAGTCTTGGAGCCCCTGCTCTGGCCTTCTCTCTAGTCTCCACTATTGACACCTTCCTTATCATTCCCCGCTGCTTCCAGCTGCGGTTCCAAAATGCCTCCTAATAAGTGACAGCAGCAGTATCTGGGCTTGAGCAGCTTCCTCAGTGCACCTACACTTTCTTTCACTGCCCTTGTGAGGGTGACTCCTCCCTCAAAAACAAGCAAACAGCCAAACACCTTTGAAAATCACCACCCTGTGGTTGGCATTGAAGAAAGCCCTGGGGCAACTTTTCTGTGGTTTTGTCTTTGTGTTTTCATTTGCGAAGACTTGATGGTAAACTTCTGCACAGCTTCCATCCATAGAACCTGTTTTTATCAAGTGCAATATTTCTCTAGAACGTTCATTTCTCTCTAACCACACATCACTCTTTGCAAGTAAGTGCACAAATGGTATTAAGTGGCTCTACGGGTGAGACTGAGTCCTTACCTGTTAGGGTGACTTCCTTGAGTGGGGAGTGGTTTCACCCGTTGAGTAATTTTCTCTGACCCATATCTGTTTAGCTTTCCACTGGCAACAACTGTACGTGCTCTATCTGGAGATTGTTTTGTTGTTTGTTTGGATTATTTATTTTATTTTTTTAGCAGGGCATGATTTTAAATGGGTTGAAACCACAGTCTTTTTCACAAAGGCAAAAAAATAAATCACTTCTTGGCATTTTTCCAGGTAAGCACTTGAGCCCCTCAGGGCTGAGACAGACAGCTTTTGATCACAGGGCACTTATGCTGCTGTTGTGAACCTGAAAACAAAACCCCTGTATCCAAATGAACGTCACACTTTCAAGAGTGCTTAACTACCTTTGATCTTCTGTAAGTCAAATATAGCTCTTTAAAATCTCACACCCTCTCAAAAAATGGTGCCTTTGGGGAAGAGTTGTTGTAAAGAAGGGGAAAGTATGACCCAGAAAATGTCCAGGAGAGAGACTTTCAGGAAGGATTAGCCTTGCAACTAATTTTGTCCTTCAGATATATTTTTCTTCCTTTTAATCTCTGATTAATAGGTATGAATAAAGACAGAGTTCTCATTCTTGCATACTATATTAAACCTTCATCTGGATAATACAGTTTTTGCTTTCTTCTCTTCCTTTTTTTTTTCTGATGGAAATGCTTCAGTTGCTTAGAAGGATCTTGCTATGCTGTATATGTTTGTTTTGTATGCTTTATATTTGCAAAGGCTGAGCTTTCCTTTGGACAGCACATACCTGTTTCAATCACACGGTGGATTCTGAAGTGGATCTGTTCCAGCAGACTCTGCACTAGGCCCACAGTGACATACAGAAATCACTGTTGCATTCTTTGTTGGAGTATTGTAATTGTCAGACACTACAGAAGGAGACATCGTTCAGCACATCCGTGTCATATATTCTAATTGTTGGATTGTTTTGTGGTATCTTGAATGAGGCAATAAACTGAACAACCAGTCTGTGATTTACCAGTCTCAAACTCCAAGTATCTTCTCTGTTAATCGGCCTCTTCTGAAGTGCATTATCTCAGTGCCTGACACAGCACTGACAGGCTGCTACTGTTTGGAGAGCTAATGAGCTCTGTTTAGACACTAATATCTTAAGTAATTAGCAAAGATGTTTACACAGATGTAAGCATTGCACAAATTATGACCTGAATTTTTAAGGACTAAAAAGTGGAGTGAGGGAGAAAACCAAGAAGAAAATGACAAATATTTCAGTCACTTTGCTTGCTGGAGCAACATCTCTGGCTTGTCTAGAGAAAGAAAAGTTCCTCACTGTTCCTGTCTTGCTTATGGGCCAGAGCTAATGCGAGTGTCATCCCCTCACCACTACCCCCAGAAGGAGAGTTCCTGAAGATGTAATTTCTAGGAGTTCATGTCAGAATTGGAGTTCTTGGAAGACTGTTTTGCCTTGGGGCAAAGCTTTTGGGAATGACTTGTCAAATCAAGGTATTTTTTGAATACGTAAAGGCAGGTGAAGCTGAAGGCAAAGTCACAGCTGCCTTTATTTAGAGATTTCCTATTACAAATATGCTCCAGGGTTGTGTTTGTTCATCCTCACCTTTGAAAAAGAAAAAATCCCAGCCCCAACACTTGCTATCCTATGTACAATTTGCACACGCTAGAGTTTATAATAATTTAGAAGGCTCAAAAATCTTGGTAGGATCAGTTTTGATTTAATTATGACACAACAGCCCAATGATGGATGGCTTAAGGAGCTGCTAGAAAATGGCTTGTCCATTGTTGTTAACGTGAGCCATCTCTGATGTTCCTTCAATCTCTGACAGAAGGGTGGATGTGAAACACATCTATGTTGGCCCTGCAGCTGTGTCCTGATTCAGTGCCTTTTTGGTACATTTCTTATTTGTGCAGATACTAAGCATACAAAACTACAGCTGTGCAATGTGACATATTACATTAGTATGAGTTATGCACACAAATTGGAGAGCAGAGTTGGTGAAATGATGATAATAAATTGGGAAGGTAAGGACAAGGATGGGTATACCACTCTAGGGAAGTATTCTGACTTGAATGTTGCAACAGATATGCTGTGCTGTATTTCAGAAAAAAATAGTTAATTGAGGCTTTAGTACTGCCTTGATTGGAAGAAGAAGTAGTTGTGGAATTGCTCAAGTGAAGAAAAGCAACTATACTAAAGGGTTGACGTAAAGGTCTGCAGAAAAGGGCTCAGTGTTTTAACCAGGGTTTAAATCAGCTTCTTTGCTGAATACAGAGTGAGCAAATGGCCATCTCAACATAGCTACTTTGAAAAACTGCAGGAGTGAGGAGGAGCACAGCACAACGGTGATCAGTCCAAAGCTATTAAGTTTCTAGCTAAGCTCTTC
>JAOTQQ010000003.1:20681030-20694831 GCA_026546715.1 Gallinago undulata | reverse complement strand
TTTGTTCTCTGGTCTCCAGAAGTGGGCACTGACTCAGTACTACTGCATCACTCCATAGCTCATTTAGGTAGCGAAAAACAGAACTGTGTCTTTTGGTAACTTTATTAATTTAACATTTTTTTTTTTCAAGAAAAAGATGCTGCAGTGGCACATTTTCCTTATGAAAGCAAAGCGGGATTTATCAGTCAGCTAGAATATAGAATTTGGTTCTTAGGTTACCATGAATTCTTCTGAGGTTATGTTAAAATCTAGTAGGGCAAAATAATCCTCTTTTTTAGCCTTCTGATTATCCCTCTCTCATAGAAGATTTCTCATTATTATGTTTCATCTTTGCTTCAAGCAGATGTCTTGCTCTTTTCACATATTCTGCATTCTTAGTTTGTCTAATTATCGGTCTCTGTCTCTCCAAATGCCTCCATACTTTGTTGACAAGGATAAATTCGTGTTGTCCCAGGAGTGATTATTGCACACAGCTTTGATTCTGTTGCTTCACAGAGAATGTTAAGTTCAGTTTCTATAGCTAATGATACGAAAGAGGATGTAGGTAGAATAAAACTGTGTCTAGATTTCATAACATTAGTGCATACATTTGCACAAATACCTGAAAAATCACAGTATATCTGTTGTCCAATGATACTGGTTTTTGGTAGGGCTAGATTTAAAAAAAAAAAAAAAGTCCTAAGGACTTGGTAGCTGCTAACATGAAGCTGATGGGTAGATTTTCAGAAGCTCGGGACTCAAGTGCACATGCCTCTTTTGTAACACTGGCTGCTTACATTGTATGCCTAATTAGGAGCTTCCAGGCTTTTTGAAAATGAAGGCCATAAAGTTCAGTTTGCCTCCAAAGCAGAAAAAATGAGCTGAATTAGGACACAGCCTTACAAACTTCGATTAAATACATCTTGAAAGCTACCTATATCTTAAAAGGCTGCCACGAAGAGAACAAGGTCAAGGTGGAACACCAAAGAAGAAAAAAGTCTACATCTCGCTGGAAGAGAGACTGAGGCCGGGCTACAGGAAATGTTCTCCAAACAGAATTTGAAAATAATAAAGGACTAAAAGAGGTGACCAGAGAAAATGAGGTAATCTCCAAGCTCAAGCACGATTTACAGCAGTCCTAGATGAGGAATGACTAGCCCCATGCTGTTAACTGGAGAGATACTCACAATGCTTGTCCTGAAAGGCATATCTTAGCTGTATTTCCTGACACAAAAGGCAATAAAGGGGCTAACAGGAAAAGGCAATTTTCAGAGATTTAATCAAATCTAAGTTTTCTTTTTCTCCCCCATCTTCCAAGAAAGGGGTGAAACAGTGAAGAACAAAAAGTTCTTTTCTCCAGATGCTGGAGTGCTGAACATGCGATTTTCAGTGGAACTGAGGACCAGAGAAAAGAAAAATTCAAGGAACCCAATAGTTCTGGAAGCCTAAAATAGTTCGTGGTGGTTATTTGCCCATGCAAAGGATTTGAACATCATCTTACTGGAGATCTGAAAACCATTGTAACACATGCACATAGATTTCTGGGGTAAGAACATACATAAATGTAATTATACAATATTGTCAGTCATCTTTGAAACATTCTGGTTAAAGTCCAACAGGGCAGATTCACCACAAGACCTGGTGCTTGGTGATGCTGATCCTCAAACTGACTCCTGTGTCTTTGTGAAGGACTTCCCCGCTCCTGAGATTTGCTTGGAGTGCAAGAACCTGAAGGGTTTGCCTACGTAGTCTGCTTTTAATCATGGAACGTGCTTGGCAGGTTTTCCTGGGATTCTCTCCTTTCGAACCTTTGAGGGTGAAAAGATTTACCCTAGCACAGCCGTAATACAATTAACAGTCATTGTTACAAATAGGACATTGCAAAATAATAGCATTGAATGTAACCTAGACATAATGCAAAAATCAGTGGGCCAAGAAAACTAGAGAAGGAGAAATACTCTTGCTTCTGTTCTCTTTTCTAAGGTAAAAGGAAAGGTAAGAGTACATATCACGAGCTCTTATATGCCATTGCAATTTATAAGGGTTTTCAGTTTTTCACTTCAAACATCCTCCTTCTAGGTAGTTACTGGAAACTACCCAACATGGTAGGGGTGTTTAACTAGAATTAATTAGGTGTGTATAACTAGAAATAATAGTCAAACTTTGTCCGGACTATTTTGCCCATTTGTAATTGAATGTATTTTACCCTTTGTATAGTTGTCATATTAATTCTCCTCTTGCATTGTCTTTTAGTTTGGTTTGGGCTTTATTGAAATGTTTCAATAATGGCTGTTTTTACATGAATTATACTATGCTTTTGTTTTATAGTAAGAGTAGATTGGATGTCTCATTGCTATAGGTAGATATAGGTGAACCTTTGCTATTGTAGCTGTGGTAGCTGTGTGCACAGCCACAGGTATGTGGAAGTTCATGGAGCAGAGCAAGCTATTAACTGTAGAACCTAGAGGAAGAAATCTGTAGTAGGAGTAAGAAAAGATGCCGGGTTTCCTGAGCTCTGGTTTTGTACCTTAATCAAGAAATCTTATGTCTCACCTACTCTCTTAGTCTTTTTTTTCAGGGGTTTGTTGGTCAGAGATGATGACCACCAAACACCTGCATGCTCTCTGGAGGGAAAGTGTTTGTTTGTTTGTTACCTGCAGTTAAAAAGTTATTCCTGAATTAAATTTTTGTTACTTTGAAGATAGTATAGATAAAGTGGGCATAAGCAAGCCTACCCCTGGAGTAAGTATCCATATAAGAAAGTAAGGAGATACATTTCCAGGTGAGGAGAAATGATAAACTAAAGTGGTTTGGGGAGGGGGAATTCAATGCAGTGAGGTGTATGCTGTAAAACAATCATTCTATGGTAATCATTTAATCTCACAAATCATTAAGTACCATTTAATTCTTTGGGTGATAGAAGCTAATATAACAAATCCATTGCTTTTGTGTTTAATTGGGTAATTATGACTAGGTGATGTTTTGTTGGCTCTTCATTTGTCAAAAGAAGAAATATTGTATGCCATGAAAAATGGCAGAATATGGTAGGCTGGAGGAGATGATGTGGAAGCCTTTGCTGGGGACAGCAGGGGAAGCAGGGGGGGAATAGAGTCACTCAGGTGAAGCTCAGGGAACAGGACAGCCTGGGGTTCGGTCCAGGATGTTTGTAGAGCTTTTTTTTTTTTTTTTTCCATTGAGAAGCATAATCAAAACCCTTCTGAATGGCAAAAGGAGTCTTGTCATGAACTTTGTAGACATTAAGAAGTTTTGACAATATCTGCTGCCATTAATTCTGGGACGTTTTGGTAAGTTAGGGAATGACAACAGAAATGGTTTTCATTGGGGCTGTATCTAAAGGGGCAGCTTTCCCAGTTAACGCTGTATTTGTGTTAGCCTAGACGTTGGCGCGGAACACCGCGTGTCTTCTCTCACCTCTCCCTTTTTGCCATTGACATCCACTTCAGATAAGGAAAAGTGCATGTTTATCCAGTCCATGCCTCGCATGACTCAGCTGAGGATTGTTAGGTGACAGATTTTTAGGACAAGATGGCTGTTAGTGTCACAGCTTAAGCAACACGCAGCCAGCTGCAATATTACTTAGGTCTTGAAAAATGGTAATTATAATCACTTGTGGGTAAAAAAAATAAATATCTATTCAGAGTTCTAAAGCCTCAACTGTAGCAGTCCTTTGCAAGGTGAAGCAACACAGGAAGACAGTCAATTAACAGAATTCTGTGTGGCAGAACAGAAAGTCAGAAGTAATGTATGCAATTAGCAAAACGGTTCAGCAGCTAAATAGACAGTGGTCATTGAAAATCTGCGATTTAAGGGCAGGCTCGACTTCGCTGTACCCTGACAGCAACTCATATGTATTTCTACCTTAATAAGCTAAGAATTCACCGCAGATACAGGCAGACATCGGAATGCCTTTGGAAGTAGTTGCTTCAGGAAAATTTCCAATATTACAGGAAATAAATTTATTATATATGCCAGGACTTGTCAGAGTCCAAAGCTATTGAGAAAAAAGATGGAAATAGTCTGAGACATGTTAGAATGATGTGGAAGTTGGAAGAGCATGTAAAAGTAGTTGATTGAAAAAATCTATCCATGAAATAGCACCAAGAGAAGAAAAACTTATTGAACTTGTACAGCACACTTAGAACTGGACAGCAGAAAGAGTGACATCTTTGGCCCTTTAGGCTTCCTGCAGTAGTCCCAAAAGAAGCCCTGTCAGATTTTTTAATTTAATTATTTATTTTAATTTTTGTGGCTTTAGAAGCTTGGTAGAAGACAAACTTTCTTTGGTGGTTCCTGGGAAAGTTGATTGTCAAGGCCAGGCTGGATGGGGGCTTTGAGCAAGCTGGTCTAATGGGAGGTGTCCCTGTCCAGGGCAGGGGGTTGGGACTCTGTTTTTTAAGGTCCCTTCCAACACTAACCATCTTTAACCATAACCGACTATGACTATCTTTCATATGAAGACCTAGCAGAGACCAATGAATAACCCCAAAACTCATTTAGTAGCTGCATCATATGCATGTTACCTTCTTCTTTTTAGTAGGAAAATAAGGTTTTTCTTCTATAGGAAGAGAGTTAATTGTTTTGGCTGTTACAAGGTTCAGCAATCATTTGCAATTTGCATTTAACTTCAAAGATTTCGTCTTCTATTCCAGTCTTAAATAAAGCTTTACATGTACAAAATAAAACTTTTTCTTTATCCCAACTCTACTGGTCTAAAAGCAAACAAAAAAAGTATATATAGTACCTCTCCCTAAAACCCTTGCTTTCATTAAATCCTTAAATCATCATGGATTAAACAACTTTATTATATCAGCATTATGGGCTTTCTGCAGAAGGAGCTCACGTTACCAGTCTGATACTGAGAAGTTGCTGTGTATAAAACAAACCAAGTCATTATTTATTTAACTACTGGTGAGCTTTGCAATTTGGTTTTCCAGCATCAAGGAAAACTTATTGACTGAGCATCATCTGAGAATGAATTTGAGTTTTTAATTTTTTTTACCTAGACTAGCAGTTCTATCAGCTAATAATTCAAAGTTTCTGTAAATTAGTTATTTTACACTTGATGGATTTGTACCTATAAGCAAGCAGTCAGCTAGTTATTTCCCAAAGCTGATTTCCAGACTATTTTCTGTCTTTTTCCTTGTTTGCTGTGTCAGTTCAATCCCTTACAACTTTGGAACGAATAGTCTCGTCTGTGCCTACCTGTGAGGATACCTTGGTTTTATGCATGTGCCTCTTTCTATGTAGAGAGAGGGAGAGAAACATACTAATTAAAATATAATTAGGGAACTTTGACTAGTAACCCAGAAAAAAATTGGTCTAATTTTTGTCTTATTCTGACTCTCCAACTTAACTAGGGTTTTTGACCACTTAATTAGAACTTCTTTTCCCTGTGGTTCAACAGTGGTTTTCCTTCTCTTCTCAGTATTGACACCGAGAGCTGATAACGTGGTGGCAGGCATGAAGCTGTCTGTGTTTGATAGAAAGAGGGGTCAATTGGGTAAGTAAAGTAAGCATGGTCTGCCAAAAACATAATACAGGCATTAAGGAAAGATTAGGTTAATGAGATCATCAGGGTCCTCATTGTTCAGAGTAAATTTAGACGAAGCACAATTATGATGCTGCAATTACCTTCCACAGTTCATAAACCGTTCCTCTGCTCCTGGGTGTAAATGAAAGGGCTGTTGGGCTGTAAAAGCTTTCTGTATGATAGGGCTGAGAACTGTTAGGAAGCTGGTATTACTCCAGTGCAGAAATGGATGTCACCCAGGGGCTGCGGTGGCCCCTCCAGAGGGGTGACAGAGCAGTGGGTGTGTGGTGGGGTGGCACTCTGCACAAATCGCCACCAATGGCTCTACAAGGATAGTCCCTCTTCTCCCAGAGTCGTGCTGCCAGGAAAAACTCTATTTTGAGTAGCTGCTTATGCCAGCTCCATACATTTTTATGTCACAGGAGCAAGTCAAATCACCCAAAGTTGTTCAGAACAACAGTTGTGAGAGCAGAAGTCCATGTGGCATTAGAGGAAAGCTGCCGTTCCCCATTCAGATAGCAAAAGGCTTCGAGGCAGGATGCTGATCGGTGTGCATAGCACTGAGTAATCGGTGGTGCTAACGATTAAGTTCTTTAACACACATGGAATGGATTTAATTATTAAAATGTCTCTCCTGAGATCAAAAAGATCCAGTCTTGCAATGCTGGATCTATTAGAGCTGCTTTTTGAACTCAAAGGTTCCCAGCTGAGAAACGCTGCTGGCTACAAAGGGAGCTGTCATTTCTATTAAATCCTGTGAAGGGAACTGAGCAGTCTCTCCTCTGGAGAACTAAATTTTCTGGAGATTCCTGTTCATAGAACTCCTTTGATGCTCTCTCTTTTTAGCATGATTAAAATTGCTGTTTCAGGATCTGACCTGGGGGATGCTCCCCTTGAAACTTTCTTAAAGTTTGCTGAATTGTCTGCAGCCAATTACTTAGTACACTCTGCATAAGACATACTTCTTGCCCTTCCTTCCCACAATTTAGCAAAGGATAAAAGATGGTGCCTAACTTATTACTTCCAGATAATTAGTGAAGATTGTGTTATCAGGGCGTATTTGTGGACTTGCTGAATTGGAGAATGCGTTGGGTGATATAACATGGGTCAGGAGGACTTGCCCCATAGCATTGGGGTCAGCGTATGAAGGAATTGGATGTCCTGTTTGGGTGCTGTCATACACCCTTCTGTGCAGGCACTCCTGCCAGATAGAACCCACCCCGCTGCCTTTGTGAATGAAAAAATCCAAAGAATGAAGTAACACCTAAACTGCCTGATCAACATTGTCCGGCATGATACTCCTGCAATTCGTGGGAGATAGTGTTGATATAAAATTTATGACCAGGATGGCTTTTGTTCACTGGTTCAGAAATAAATCTTCTGGTAAAACCACTTGATTTTTTTGATATTTTTTTGGTTTTGGGAGAAACTGTCCTGTTAGCAGTATTCAACACTACCCGCTTTGAAGTGCCTGCTTAGTAGCTCAACCTCATACAAGCACATCAGTGACACTTAGCTCTAGGTTGTTTTTCTACGGTCATGGAAGGAGGACACAGCATCTATTTGAAGAATTGAACCATTCCTTAGAAGAGTCGGGTTGGAATTGTATTTTAGAATGTGTAAATTGTCACTGAATGTAATGCTATGGCATATAAAGGCTACTTTTCCATGTTTAGGGAAGTCAAGTGATTTATGAGGAATAACGTTTGCATTAGCAGTTTGATGTTATAACTCAAGCAATCCATCAGATTTTACTTTGGTCCATTTATTTTGCACTTCCCTTGCCCAAGGCCTTGTTTCTCATTGCAATAAAAGGTCAACTTCCAGCACTGAGCTAAGCAAGAGCAGTACAAAAGAGAGTTCAAAGACAAGGTAACACAAGCCAGAAGAATCCAGATGAGGGTTGATATTTAAAATATATTTGTTTTAAATATAAATGCATATAAAATCAATACTTAAGAGTCAACCTGTCCTAGCTTTTCAAATCATCTCACTACAGCTTACATCTGGTGTGTCGTTTTGGGGACACGGGTCAGTTTGAATGCCATGTATACATGTCAGCGTCAGACCTCGGCAGGTGTCAAAGATGTTGCTGCAACCTGAGAAGCTGCAAGAATCCTTTGTGAGCCCTCCCTTCACAAACCATTTCTGAAATGTGAGTTGAGGACGGCAGCAGTGGCAGCCTTTCGTAGAATCATAGAATCATATGGGGTTGGAAGGGACCTCTGGAGATCATCTGATCTGGAGATCATCCAACCCCCCTGCTGGAGTGGGTCTACCTAGAGCACGTTGCTCAGAAACTTGTCCAGGCGGGTTTGAATGTCTCCAGAGAAGGAGACTCCACCACCTCTCTGGGCAGCCTCTGCCAGGGCTCTACCACTCTCACAGTAAAATAAGTTCCTCCTCATGTTTAGGTGGAACTTCTTATACTCAAGTTTGTGCCGTTTCCTCTTGTCCTGTCCCTGGGCACCACTGAGAAAAGACCAGCCCCGTCCTCCTGACGCCCACCCTGTAAGTATTTGTAAGCATTGATCGGATCCCCCCTCAGTCTTCTCAAGACTAAAGAGACCCAAGTCCCTCAGCCTTTCCTCATAGGAGAGATGCTTCAGGCCCTTAATCATCTTTGTGGCCCTTTGCTGTACCCTCTGCAGCAGTTCCCTGTCCTTCTTGAACTGGGGAACCCAGAACTGGACACAGTGCTCCAGATAGGGCCTCACCAGGGCAGAGCAGAGGGGCAGGATGACCTCCCTCGACCTACTGGCCACACTGTTCTTGATGCCCCCCAGGATGCCATTGGCCTTCTTGGCCACAAGGGCACATTGTTGGCTCATGGTTGTCTGCCAGGACTCCCAGGTCTTTCTCCTCAGAGCTGCTTTCCAGCAGGTCAGCCCCCAACCTGTCCTGGTGCAGGGGGTTATTTCTCCCCAGGGGCAGCACCTGCACTTGCCCTTGTTAAATTTCATTAGGTTTCTCTCGGCCCATCTCTCCAGCCTGTCCAGGTCTCTCTGAATGGTGGCACAGCCTTCTGGGGTGTCAGCCACCCCTCCTAGTTTTTTGTCATCAGCAAACTTGCTTCGTCCAGGTCATTGATGAATATATTGAAGAGGACTGGACCCAGTATTGACCCCCGAGGAACCCCACTTGTTACAGACTTCCAGCTGGATTCTGTGCCCCTGATCACAACCCTCTGGGTCCTGTCTTTCACAAGGTGCTGCCCTCGGGGGTCCTGCAAATCCAAGTCTTTGCAGATGAGCGCTGCTGTAAAGGAAATAGTCAGGGTGGTGAAGAACATAGAGCTTGTGTTGTGCGGGAAGATCACGCAGCAATGTCAGATTTTGTAGTGAAGACACTGTTGTTATTGTTAATAATAACAATAACAATAATACCAATGTTGTTATTGTTATTACCAGAGAAGGCTGAACATGAATAGAAGAAAAATTCAAATAATCTTAAGGGGAAGCTAGTGTTCTTAAGCAATGGAAAATATGTTTTATTTTTCCCCGATACTGTGTTAGAGTGGTGTGTGGCAAGCAAAACAGCTGTGGCTGTAGTTTCTGGACGTGGTCAGACACGAGGGAAAATGCTTGTGTCACATTTGCTTGATTTGCAAGTGATTTTCTGCCAAATTAAATTAGAGCTCTAACGTAGCAAACAGAGCTCGTTTTCACCTGTTGGTGCAGCTGCCGTCTTACCCGTGTAATGCCTTTTTAGAGTAGAACAGGCAGTTCGTTTGCTTGTGGGTTTTGCCCTCCCGGTGCCTGGGTGGGTGTCTCTGGCAGGGGAGGGCAGAAGGAGCCGGTCGGAAGAAATGCCGAGCTGCCAAGGCTGCCTCTCCCAAAGCTGCCGGGTGGCTTCTCCCTGTTTGCTGAATTCCCTGCCCTTCTCCCGGAGCCACCCTTCGGAGTGGCACATGCCACTTTCTGTACGTCTAGTTGAGCTGGTGTGGAACTGCAGAGCCCTTCACTTGCTGTCTCGAAGGGTTCAAACCAGGGCATATTTGGAAGAAAAAATAAAAATAATCGGTTTAGAATTTTAGTTTCCTAGAGAATGCTTAACCTCAGCACACAGCTTCAGCTCCCTAGTGCCTCTGTGGCATAAGAAACAATCCTTTACAGTGGGTTGCTTTTTCAGCTCTGCCTGCGTGAGCTACTTGATGAACTTGGTGATGTATGGAGCACTCATTAGCCAATCTTTCTAGGTAATCAATACGCTTATTTTTTTTTTTTTTGTCATCCTCTTATCTTAGTTTCCTGAAAGGTTGTGGTCCTCAACTACTTCTGCAAGGGGTTCAGCATGGGTAAAACTGAAGCTGCTTCAGGCAGGGCTGAATGAGGACTGCCCTTTTCCTCATGCAGGATGGAGAGGATAATTATCCCGGGTGTCACTCTAGAGCAGAGTGGGAACAGCGGTGTCTGGATCCTGGTTTTTGCACTGGAATGTTGGGGACAAGGCCAGCCTGCCCCAATACATCACTGTCCCTGAAGAGGGGAAGCTACTGCTATTACACGCCCTGCTGCTTCCTACGTGCCATTTTTGGTTGCCCACTCTTAGGGCTTGGGTTAAGTGGGTCAAGCAAGCTTTTGAGAAATACCTTTGGGAAATAGATACGTGTATCTGTGCTCACTGAAGAATTTTGCCATAAATTACGGTGCGTGTCAGCAGCCCTGCAGTGGCAATACAGTTAGTTACCAAAAGAAATGCATGAAGTAAATTGCAAATTAGTGCATATCAACATTTGAGTTCTTTATTTTGCCTTAGCAAGCTCTTGGTTGTTCTCTAAATATATAAAAAAAACCCCCCATAACGTCTTGGCTTTTTTATTTAATCCATTGTATGTATAAAATCATCTTTTCTCAGCAGGGCCTCAGCAGAGAGAATTAAAGTGAGAAACTGAAATTAGTTAATCAATGAATTGGGGATGAGCTGAGAAAAAAGCTACTCTGGAGGTCACAAAAAGAGCGTGGAAGGTGTCAGATATTAACAGTATTTGTTGACAAATGAAATAATTTAAATATCCACCAATTTTAAAATTTTTAATTATGGGCGTGAAAGGGTTGAAATCAATTTCTGTTCTATAGTTCTCTGATTTGCATATTATCACGATCAGTTATGTTTTGTTAAACTTAGTATGAATAATAGTCCTAAACCCCCACTAATTTCAACCAATTTTGAGTATTTCAAGTTGCTGTTTGAAAAGCATTTGGCCAAGAGAACAAGACTAATACAGTGGGATTTCAAACGACCAGCTGAACAAGTCAAAGTGAGGAGATGAAAACAACACAGAGTGCACAACCTTTAGGCTGGGAATTAGTCATCTGAACAATTTTTAGATCAATATGACAAACAAAATCAGGAGCCAGTCAACAATACTTTACCTAAGAAGAGACTGTTAGAACTAGCAGCCCTAAGGAACTGTTCGCCTGACCTTGGCACACCGATCATCTGGACCTGCCCTGAAAAAAATGAGATGTCCTGTAGTTGAAAATGTTTATTTACATCAAAAGCAATTAAAGAAAGAATAATCTTTCTGTGACTAACTCCTGGTGGTTGGGTGCTCCTGGTGCCTCCATCTTGCTGTTGATTTCAGTCCTGGGAGGCTGGGTCCATCAGTCTGCAGTCCTTGGCGGAATGGAGCTGTACTGGGAGTGAGCTGGCTGGAAGCAGTAGGAGTTTAGTGTTGCTTAAGGGTTGAGCCTGTCCTCACATCTACAAGTAGCAGTAATGGAATCTGACCCTTTTATGACACCCTTGATAGAAAATGCCATCTTGTATTAATAGCTGGTATTCAATGATGTGTCATCAGTGAATGAAAGGGCAACCCTTCCCCGTTAGATAGTACACCACCATCGCCCAGCTGTGACTGGGCTGTGACACCTCTCACTGGGACAGCAAAAGCTCTAATTAAAAATGCTGCCTTGTGAGGAAGATACATTAATGTTTGGAGTCAACAGTGTTGACTGTTACCAGATTTTGTTCCAGGAGTTTTTCTTCTTCATTGTCTTTGTGCCTCCAATCAGTGCCACCTGGTTATAGCCAAGGGAGACATGCACGTGCTGAAGAGCTGCTGAGCAGCCTCCTGTCCACTTCCCTTTTCCTTACACTGGAATGTGAGCACAGGGAAGGTGAGAGCTAAAAGAGAGTCTTAAAAACTGCAGGCCAGTATGTCGAAGGCCAGTGAGTATTTCGGCTGTTAATTGTCTTGGCCAGCCTTTCAAGCCTTAATTATTTTTGGAGCATTCTCACCTTCCCTATTGCATGTGGGCATTCGGCTGTTAGCAACGTTTCTTGTGAGATCTTTGCTTTGTCTACATTCATTGCTTGACAGTCCTTAGGAGACCATCTGTGTCTTTTTTATACACACACTCACTCTCTGTTCCTGTGTAATGCAGTAAATCCATTAATGGATATACAACAGTATAATAGAGTAAGACAAAGATAAAAGGCTTGAAAGCAACTGAGGAGAACCCTCTCTAAATGTGGTTTTGTTCAAGTCAATGGACTTTGGTGGGACTACGGAATGCAGGGATTGATACATGATTTTCTTGATTCCGTGAAGTAAATAAGGTTATAGACATATATTTAGAGACTGTTAGTCTCTAGTTCCTCAGTAACATAAAGAGAATTCAAGTATATCCCTGCTACAGCTGCTGTAAAATTGCCTGAGAATAATAATTATGTTAGCTCATTAAAGGCTTAGATTTGCAGGTCCTCGCAGTTCTGGTCTTAACTTCAGTAATGAGCATTGCCTGACCCTGCATATTACATATGGGCTTCAGAGGCACGGCCTTCTGCAGTCACGGCGTTTGTCATATCAGATGCCTGAAGGGACTTTGGTTTTGGAAGCAGAATTGGTCACAGCTAGAATGGGCTGGGTGGTTGACATCCAAATAGCACAGTAGACTTTGACCTGCTCCTGCTTTTTTTTTCTGCTAAGTTTGAAGGCTTGATTGGGACTATTTGTCTTCTGGTTTTGGCTTACTGGCTTGTATCTAACCACTGTTGATTGGTGGGTACAAGGACACTTGGCTTCAATGAAATGTTGCAGGTTTTGAATGCAGCAGATGCTTTGCTAAGCAAGATATGGTTAAAACAGACTGTGCCATAGACTTCACTAGAGGGATGGCAATTTCATATGTAAGTAAAGGTGCCTCCCTTCAATATTTTTGGTATGGAATGAAAGACAGCAGATGCATTCTGGCTAGACTTCTTTGGTCTTCAAAATAACTGTCTTGTGATATGGCTGATGTCAGCAGACCTGCTTATCTCCTTTTGGATTATTTATTTCCGATAGGGTTCTTACAGAAGACATACCCTCGTAGGAAAGTCCCGTAGAGGTCAGGTGCTATAGGAGAGGCTTTACCTAAGGAATTCTGCAGTGAGCAGTTGCAGTTTTGCCTTCTAAGTTTGGTTTTTTTTTTTATTGCTAGGAGAGATCTGTCCAAGAAAGAGGTCCCTCAAAGAATTTATAGAATAGTTTAGAAAGATTTTCATTTTTTACGTTCATATAGGTGATAGTTTTTGAGATATACCTCCACCACCTCAAAATGTGCTTTATGAATTTCACAGTTCTCTCAATCTAAATGCACTAATCCTCTAACCACCTTAAATTACTGCTAAAGGTCTTGTTTCTCCACCCAGCTCTTTTGATGCTTTTAAAGAGCATTCTAACAAAAGCACACAATGGATTGCTCTCCTATTTTGAAAGACTGGCTGTGAAAACACATTTTTCCTGCAAACATCAATTTTATCCACTAGACTGTCAGAACTGAATGCCTATTTCTATCCTCTTAGGCAAGATTTATGTGGCTCTCTCACTGAATGAGCAGGTGAAACAGAATAGTGTTGTATTGAAGAGCAATGACTACTATATAGCTAAATGTTTCTCCGGGCCTGCAGGCTGAAACCACTATCTAGAATTGAAAACAAAATATATTACTTTTATGACTGTGGGCAAAACATGGTAAATCTTTTTCCATTCCTGTTTTCCCTATTGCTCACGTTACCTAGAAAATCAAGTGTCTGCTATGATTCAGTCACAGTTGTTGTGCATTTCTTGCACAGCATTATTTCCTGTTACTTAGAGATTTTTTTAGATACTGTGAATCAATACAAGGTTGTATGTACTCTGTTTTGATGTGATGATGCCCCCTTGTTACAAGATATAAACCTGTCTTGTCGTAGAGGAACGGTTATGAATAGACTTACTGACATCTCTTGGAGCACAGTAATAGCTACAAGTCTCATGAACTGTAAATCTATTAAGATTTGTGT
>JAOTQQ010000003.1:20665635-20680930 GCA_026546715.1 Gallinago undulata | reverse complement strand
AATAGACTTACTGACATCTCTTGGAGCACAGTAATAGCTACAAGTCTCATGAACTGTAAATCTATTAAGATTTGTGTCCATGCACAGAGTGGGATTAGATACCTGTTTTGGGGCTTGGTTTTGAGGAACTTCAGACTGAAGAAGACCCTGTGAGGCAAAGTGAAGTTGGGAGAGGTGAACTCCTGAGACCATCAGACCATGTGGGCTGTAGGATCCCTACTCAGGTGCAGGGACTCACACATCCTGCTGATTTTTTCATTTTATAGAGTAGAAGCTATGTGCTGATAACCGCTGGAGAAACATCCTATCCCTTCTTAATTTTTTGAAGGTCTTTCCTTACTGCAGGAATGGAGAGCTCTTACAATTACTTTCAGGAAGAGGCAAAGGTGATAGAAGGTGTGCCATCATCCTGCTAGGCTGGAGGGAAGGGCTCAGAGTGTGGGACATGTCTTTTGTTTTGAATTCTGCATTAGTAATTAGTAATCGTGCCTAATCACAGACATCCAGATTGTGAAACCATTGGGGTATTGGTATATCAACTGCCGGTGCTGTGCTGTACCCTCTTCTACTCTTCCTTCAGAAAGTCATTTAGAGCCAAACAAAATGTTTCACTCAACTGTGAATGGCTCTGCCTTGAATTTTCAGAAGATTTGACAATCTTTTAGTTGATTTATCTAATTCAAACTGTAATTTTCAAAATTGGTCTTTGATGCTTTGTTTCAGAAGTACGCTCAATTGGTTTCATTCTGAAGTTAATTGTTTGGGTCTTTTGAATCTTGTTTTTGATTTGGCAGCAACTTGTCACCAGGGTTGACTGTATTATAGATAGTTTGGATGGCAACTATATATTATTTGTCAGAAATGGAGCTGTTGAAATAGCAAAAGTCATCCAATGTACTGAACACTGTATATTTAAAGAGATAAAGTAGGGAAGTGAAAGACTCCATCTATTTTACTGATGGGAAACTGAGGCTCAGAACAAAACCCACTTCCCAGTCTGTTTACAAACTGGGATCAGTTTCCCACTGCTGGTCTGTGAGGCAAGGAACATGGATCACTACTGAAAACCAAGGTATGAACTGAAGTACAGAACTACATCACATTTTATGGTGTGTTTAATGAAAGCTTGATACTGTGGTGGCTCATGGGAAATGTTGAAGGTTGAGAGTAAGCTGTAGACCAAAAAAGGTGGAAATCAGTATAGATAAAGGAAAGCAGAATGTTGCAGTTGACCTGTTAGAGGTATGGTTTGTGCTCTCAACAAACATGTATCTTCATGTAAAGTAGTAAAGTTACGTTATTTTCAAAATTAAGTCCCTGAAATTCCCTTCATAGGAATAGTGTAGCATATAAAAATGTTAACTTTTCAAATTAGCTGAATAGCTTAAGTGAATTTTATTTTTATTATTTCTTCAAATTGTTCATAGTCTGTGTGGGTAGGTAACATCAGGGAAAAGGAGCTCAGGCAGCGCCGAGACCTTGCAATAGAAATAAATTGCAGCCTGGAGGAGTTATGCTTTATGGTCAAATTTTAAAGCCTTTGATAATAAGAAAAGTAAAGAAAATGGATTTTACATTGCTGCAGAATACATAATGTTTTGTGTCTATAACCTGTCCTAGATTGCTGTGGCATGTGCAGGATTTAAACATTTGTAACAGTGATTGTCCTTTGGGAGTCTTGCTATTTGTTCAGAGGAAATCTCAATACTTTTCAGCAGAAAAGAATATGGTTCATGAACTGATCTCCTTTCTTCTGCTTTTTGTTTAATAGTCATCCTGGGAGTATGCTCCGGTTAGCCAAGGATTGTGCTGCTTGCCTTATGGAGACTGGTGAGATGAGATTTAGTGTAGTGTGAAAGACATTGAGCAGGGAGAAAAGGGAAGGAGGAGAGGAAAAAGTTTATGCTCCCTCCTTGTCAGCATAAATTTGCCCCTGCAGTAGGGGTTGGATTTTTCCCCCTTTTTTTTTCCCTGTGCACTAGGATGTAGAGCCTGTGAGACAAGCGTGTTGCTTAGCAACTGGAGGTGAACAACCTGTGCAGAGAAATAACAGCAGGGAAGAGGAGGGAGCACGAATAGATATGGCCCTGATTTCGGTTGCTCGTTTTAGAAATGAGACAGGAAATCTTTTGCCAAGGCTCTTTTCTTCTGCGTTTCTTTCCCCAAACCAAGTGCATTCTCTGCCTTTCTCACTGAACAGGATGCACCCAGCTGATGTATTATCCTGGCAAAGGACTTTGGTCATCTGGAAATCATAAAAACATAGGATCCCCAGAGTGAATAAAATGCAGAAATGCACTGGAGGAAATTTTGGTTGCTGGAATGCAAAAGGTTAAGTTGCTTTAGCTGAACTCTGCAAAGTCTGGAATGAATTGGGGTAATGAGGGAAGGAGATGCCTCTCATCAAGGAGTGGGGTGATGTTCTTTGGAACAAGTCCTCTTAATGACCATGGATACTAGAGGAGATAGAGCTTGTTAAAAAAGTCCCATGTTAAGAGTCTGGTCTCAGGATCTGGTCTTCATGAAATGATCTTCATCAATTTGTTCTGGTTTGTGTTAAGAACCAAGAAGAGGGTGTTGGGCCTATTACTTTCCTGCCTGCTAGAAAATGTCAGAATAAATACTTGTATTTTTCTAGTGAGTCTGGAAAATATAATAAATTTGAGCAACGTGAGGTTTCTGGGTTCCATGCTCCTGAGCTGAGGTACTCCAGCCTGGGGTCCCCACAGTCCTTGTTGAACTCCCCTCGTCAGCTGGGAATTGGACAGGGGATGGTTCTTAAAGTAGATTCTAATGGTGGTTTTTTAAATCAAATCCAAAGTGAACTGACATCAAAATATTCTACCAAATACAGGACAAAGTTGTAACTTGCTTGTGTCAGGGATTTTATACAGGGATCACCATCAAGTAAACAGCCAGGGGAGTTTTTCTACCACTGGATTCCTGAGATTTAGATTCACAAAAATAGGTAGTTTCCTAATTCTTCTTGATTCCAGTAGAGACTGGGCACCTGTGTAGTTCTGGTGATCTGAGCCAAAGAACCTTCTGCTGGCAGCTCTGCATGTGGAAACCTTAGCTCTAATATTGGTCACTGGGGGAATTCTGTGACTTTTGCCATTTTAAATGCCCAGTAGATATTCTTTCGGTTCCTTCTAAACCATTTATTCCTTATTACTATTGCGTGGCTGCCAATGATGGTGGTTACCTGGACTCTGCCATTCAGGGAGAGCTGAGAGAGCCTTTCACCCTGCATCATTAAAATACGTAGTGTAATCAGTGTCTTCTGTTGCTGACTTGTGTGGAAATGGCAAGAACCTACAATTCCTGAGCGACTGCAGAAGCCAGTACGTTTCCAATTCTCGTTAGCTCCTGGGAAGTGTTAGTCACTAGTGGTGGTGGCACAGCAGCAGCTGAATGGGGATGAGCTAATGAAGATTGATGGCAAATTGTGTGTGTGAAATGTTTGTATTGCTGTACGAGGTTAGGTGTAAGGAAGCAGTGTCCGTTGCAACGCAAGAATACTGAAATCTATTTATTTATTGTAAAGAAACAGTCCTGCAATTATGAAAATGGGCTGCATGTTATTTTAAAGTTGTCTTCATATGTGGAAAGCTCTGTGGTAGCTTTTATGAGCTTAAAAGGGCTTCTAAATGGAGGGGCTAGTTCCTTATGTTTGGGTGGATGATCCCAAAATGAGGTGAAATCCACACCAAGATGTTTCAAAGAAGATAATTTTGTACAAAGCATCCAGTCCTGAGAAGACAACTGCTGGTGTTGCTTGCACTGTTCTTCTTTAGCAGGGAGGGAGGGCAGTGGAATTCCAACAGTGTCAATAATGCCTGACAACCACAGGGAAAGGAAGATTAGGATGGTATTTTGCTAAAACCAAATCTGCCACGGGGCTGGAAGCCCGGGCAGGAGAATGGTGGGATAAAAGAAGCTGCTTCCAGTGTGTTTTCTGGGAGAGCAGTGGCAGGGCCCCGGAGCACCCTGCCAGCCGGATGGCCAAACCAGGCCAGCTTTCCTTCCCTTCCTACAGACCGGTTTCTGGAACCCAGGCAACGTGATGAAATTCGCCCTGATGAGAGCCATCTGAGTTGGGAATTGCTACAACGGCATTTAATTCTTCAATGGCATTTTTGTATGGTTTAAGGCCTGAAGAGGAGAGTTTTGCATTTGTGTGTTTGTGCCTGAGGAAGGGCAGAGGTGCGAGAAGCAGGACAGGAGACGGAATTAGATTTGCACATGGAGTCTTTGCTTTGGAGCTCTGAGCTGAGGCAATGGTAGGGCTTTGAAAAGCTCTGAGGAGTTTACTGAGTGGAAGAAAGGCTACTTGTGCCTGACTATCTCCTGTAGAATTTTACCTGCATATTTTGCTTTGTCATTTTTGAGATTTTTTTTTTTTTTAAAATCTTGTTTCCTCAACATAAGAAGGCAAAGCAACACGTGAATAAAGGCAGGGAGTTGTCGGCTCTGGGCTATCTAAAAGCTGTGATGTGATATCACATTTCGTTAGCATCTAATGTTGCAAATGTTACTTGTTAAGATCTTTTTTCCAGATTTACATATAAACAATTTAGATTTAAGCTCAGCCAATGTATTTTCGGAAATAATTTCAGTATATCAGCTTAATCCCTGGTATGTTCTGTTTAAAAAGATAGGGTTTTTTAAAGTTGAAGCTGATGTTATTAAAAGATTTAGATGAGTGATGTCATCCTCTGCTTTATCTAAACTGTCTTTCTTATTATAAACCATTAAGCATGGAAAATTTATATCCAGATATAAATATCCAGATATATTCTGGTTTTGTTCAGATATCAGAATTGCGTGTCTGAAGTTAAATCTTTTAACGGAGCATGCTTGACTGGTACTATTTTGTTTGGTCTTTTTTTTTTTCTTTCTTTCTTTTGACCTTGGTGTGTCCTTAAGCTTTGCTGGCGACGTTGTGGGATTGCTTGGAGGCGAGTCTCAGCGAAGAACACGTGTATGTACGATGTCAGCTCCCTGCCAGAGGGTTTGTAAGGTGAAGAACACTTACTGTATGTTGCTCTGAAAGACTTTCTGAAAAATGTTCATTTCTGATAAGAACAAAAATTTCTTTTGCTGGGTTTTAGATTTTGATGAGGGTTGTTGTGGGTTTTTTTTTTAAAGAGGAAGGAGGAAATCAGTGGCAAAATGGGAACAGGGAGAGAAAAGATTGGTAAGGAAGGTTTTGAAATTACTCTCCAATGTATTTATGATTTGCTTAGCAGAAGTGGGTATAAAACACAAAAGGCTTGTGATTAAAAATAAAGAAAAAAAAAAGACGAAAATAGATGCAGTAGGAAGCTGCCAGTGTTATTATTTCAGATTAAGTTGACTGATCAAACAATGAGAGCTAAAAAGTGTAATCTGCTCTGTTCATAAACCTATCTGGGATTAATTAAAACTGTCATTTATACATGTCACATTGTCATATTAAGGTTTCTACCTAAAACAAAAGGGTTGTCAGGAAAAATAGAATAATTTAGTCTAAAATCAAAGGCATGAACATAATCAGTAGGTTGTATGAATTCCACAAGAAAGTTGCCTGTGGTCTATGATCACGTGGAATTTATCGTCCCTTACAGATCAGTTTTATGGGCAATATCCTTCTTCTCTTTAAACTTTTTAGGAAATTTGTGGGAAATCTTAGTTTAGATGAAGGCTCTGTTTATTAATGCTTGACTGCATTGTATCAGTTCTGCTGAGCTATGACTAAATAACCCAATTACTTTCCTTGCAATATCTAGACAAATTTTGATAATGTGAAAACCTTCATTTTGATGAACTGTGTGGCGTTACCTCTCTTCATGAGCAAGACCGCAAACGACAGTGAGAAAGAGTTCTTGTGTCTGAATTTTGCAGAGTTGGTGAGAGCAGCAAAATGAACAGAAACCAAGTATTTTTTTTACAACATGCACTTTTGCTGCCCTGGATACCAGCATAAGCAAACACAGTCTGTTTAATTGGTGTAGTTCCAGGGCTGTTGCCAGAAGAAGGGATGCTCGGGGCACAGTGTGCATATTTACAGGGAAACTCAGGGCACATATAATTTAAAGTTATTTTTTATTGCGTATTGGTTGGACAAGTTGCTCACGTGCAGAGCAATGAAGTGATGCAGACGCAGACGGTTCAGTGGGTTTGGCGTAAGATTTGCAGCTGAAGCAGAAACCCATGCACTGGGGGAAGGAAGGGAAGGTTCCTTTAAAACTGAGGCCCTGGGACCTGAGCAGCGGGTGCCAGATGATGCTTTGTCAGGTTATTTTCCATGAAATTCATTCTACAGCCTAGTTGCTGCTGACTGCAATGGTAATGGCATTTGTAATGGGGAAAACTGGTTTTAAATGTATCATATAAATGGACCGTGTTCTGGTAGAATGGGCCTCAGGCAGCGTAGCTAGCTTTGGTGAGGACTGTACAATTAGAAACACCAGCCCAAAGTCTGAAAGCTTTAAATGAATTGTGAAATGTAAGGTAAAATCTGCCCTGATACGTGCTTGAGAACCCATCAGTCTTCAAAATGAGTGGGTAACTCTGGAGAGGTCATCCGATGTTGTGGCATCTCCATCCTTGGAGATTGGATGGAGATAAGACCCCAGGCAACAATCTAATGTTGCAGTCAGCCCTGCTTTGAGAAGGATGGACTAACTCTCCTTTAGAGGTCCTTTCCAGCCTAATTTTTCTGCCATGTTATGGTAGATTTCCAAGTGTGCAGTGTTGTGCCATTATCCACAGTGGATCTCAGAAAGGAGAGGAGTCTTCCATACACTGAATTATTTGTCTGTTCACTTTGTTGGTGCACTGCAAGAGTATCTCTATGGGATAACACAAAGGGTAATTATTTTGATCTTAGTCTTATGTTCTGGAAGTACTGAGTTGGTGATTTCAGAAATGTAATTGTTGAAATAAATGGATATTTAGTATCAAAGTATAAAAACATTAGTGGAATTCAAACAATGTCTGAAGAGTCATGTAGCCGCAGTGGCTTCTGTTATGTGCCCTTGCATCAGGTCACTATGAGTATTTTACATAAAAAATTACTACATGCTATGTCAAATAGCATGCTTGTTCTGTGTTTTGTTAGGAGTTAAAAATTTTCAGATTTTAATAGGGTTCATGAACTTTTCAAAGTAATCTCTGCTTTCCTGAATATGAATGCTAACTGCAAATCTGAGTTTTACTTCAAGTGAAGTGAAATTAATAGAGTTTTATGGATTCAGCATAAAACATAATGTCAAGTGGTTGTTTCTGCTTTCTCAGTGTCAAGCCCGGCAAGTAAATATCTCTGAAGAGAAGAAAAATGAATTTCTGAAGAGAAGTGGGATCCCAAGTCCTCGTGACCATGCTTTAATGAGAAAAGGGAGGTGCTTTAAAGAAGCAGTAAAGAAAATATTTATGTAAGCAAAATTAATTGCCACTGCTTAGCTTTAGTGATGGCCTCATTTCATATTTGCTCTCAGAAACTCATACAGAGCACCTATTCACATAGAAACCTTGCTTATATATCTGGATTTAATAGTTGATCCTTAAGCACCTCAGTAGTTTTTACGTTTCTTGGAAAATTGTTTGTGTGTTTCATATTTGTATTGCACATTGCTCAGCTTTTTAAATATGAAATGCAGTGCAACACAGCAAGCACTGTCATCTCTCTGAATAACTGCAGCTCCACTTGCAAAAACAAATCCTACCTAATTTAGATGAAAAACACGTGAGAGCTTTTGACAGAGGAGAAGATAGAGCCAAGATAACCAATGAGTTGGCTGCTCAGTGCTGTGTTAGAGCTACTACAGCATCTTGTTTGAGCACTGGGCAAGCGTCCATTGTAGAAATCTGCAAAGCAATAGCATTGGTTTTGCAAATCAGTTACTACTACAAAAACACTGTTTAACAGACACATAGAAAAAAATGCTTAGTGTTGTCTACAACAACTACAACAACTCCTACTCTGCTCTCTGAAGGGATTATGACTTTCATCTTGTGCATCTGAGATTGTAGCAAACTGTTATTGTGGGAAATACCTTCGTATCTCTCAAATTCACAAGTCCAGATGTGCTGCTGGAACTGATTATAATGCCTTACTCAGCAGGTATCTTAACTCCTGCCTCTCGTCTTTGATCCTGGGCAAAAAGGACTGGGGGGAAATATTACATGACTGACTGGGATTCCAGAAAATACCTGATGGTTGAAGCACAATTCTCTGTTCCCCTCAAGAGCATGAGATGAATGCAACTGGCTATAGTAACCGTCTGCAGCAAGCTGGGAGAAATTATGAGGAAATGGAAATTCTTCACCCTTTGGACTTTTTTTAAACTCCAGGACGGAATTGATGGAGGCATATACTCTAAGGAACCTTTTGTAGTGTTTGGTTTTCAACTCCAGCTGGTTCCCAAGGCCTCAAATTTGTCCCAGCTGCAAAGCTCATATGACATGGTTATTAGCTTGATTGGTAGGCAAAACAAGATGACTCTAAGGCAGATTAATGAAGTAAATTACAATGTCGCGGGGGCTTAGATTAACATACTATGTGGAAATGGATTCACTCGGCATCTGGAGGGGACTGTGATGTGAAAAGATCTATACTTTCCTTAAATTCCCACTCCTTGACCCCCCAGAATCCTTCAGAACTTTAATCCTATAGGGATCTGTAACACATTTTGAAATAATAAAATCCAGGCACTCTTCATTATTCATTAGGAAGGGTGAGCACAGAAAGGAGTATCTGGGTCCTTTGTCTGCTGAGGGCAGCTCGAGGAAAGGAATGTTTCATCCCTGTCCTTCAGGTGGTGACGTGTTGTGGTGCCCGTGCTTCAGTGTGAACTGAGAAAGGAGTCCCAAAGCCTAACGTCATCCTCAGAGAGGTTGATGCCTGTGAAGTACTGGCCTTGGGCTGCAATTTTACAGTGGTGAGAGGGAGCGGGTGGAACTGTTGCACTGTAAATCTTGTTTATGGACAAATAGGAACCATACCTTATATATAAAGCCAGGAATGTGCTGTTAGTATAATTGAAATCTTAATGATCTAATTCAAGATTCATTAGTAGTCTAGATGGTGTTGGTCTTGATGATTTCTTCTTCATTCTAGGATTCATTTGTGGTCTTTTTTTTTATGTTTGCTGATATGTTTTTACATTTATTTCTTTCCTTCTTTCTTCACTGATCTGCAGCTCCACATTACATCTCAATTTACTATATATGGTCCTTTCACATATTTTAAATAGTATTTCTTTCTTCTCTGTTTCCCTTAAAACCAGCTTTGTCCATCTCTGAGTCTGCGTTTCTTTAACTTACCATTGACTTGTTTATAGCCTGGGGGGAGTCTCTTGTGCCTCACATCTTCCCATGTCTGTGTTCCTGCACACTTCATCCTGTTTCTCCAGCTCTTGAGGCCTCTGCTGTTCCACCAGGCCTGTATTTCTCTATGTTACATCATTGCATTACAGTCATTAAAAATCCCATTTTACTTAGAATTGCTTCTTGTTACTGTTGACTCTATAAAACTATGGTTTTAGCATACAAAGACAAAAATAAAACAGATTATCTGTAGATAACTGGTTATTTAGTGAAATTGCTGTCACAGATAAACCAAGTGAAACAAAGCTGTGGGCAGGTCGGGAGAAGTTCAGCCAGAATAGCTTTGCCAGACCTTAGCTCTGACACCTCGCAAGCCCTGTACCAAACTTACAGCCTGTTACTAGCACAGCTAACTACACAAAAAAACAGTTTCTAAGCCCTCTTCCTGCTGGTGGAGATGGCAAAACTGCCAGTGTAGTTTCACAAGTTCCTTTTAAATCAGGTCTAGAAGAGGTTTTTTGTATATGTGTGGTTTGCAAGTACACATTCCTTATATTCCTTGGTTTGCAGGTACACATTCCTTATATTCCTCATACATGAATTGCATTTCTACATATGTTTTAGGGTTCCTAAAGATGCCTGGACTTGAAATCATAAGAAACATCTTTTCAAGCTCCATAGAAGAGCTGCTGTCCCTTGCCCCAGGAGGACAGGTGGTGAGTCCTGGTGCCTTGCAGCACTATGCTCCATGTTTTCAAATAGCAGAAGAGACTTGACCCAATGAGTCCTCACCAGCTGTCCCCCACCATTTGGGACTCAGGTCAACCAGAACTTCCCCACCAGGCTGGAGTCTATTGCATGTGTGGTATCACCATACATGAGCAAAATGAGAACATGCACGTGTTGATTCCAACAAGGAAACAGCTCAGAATTCTCAAACTTGAGAATTCAATGTATGTTTGATGTATATTTGAGCAAGTGTTATCCTGTCGTGTGCCCAGGGCATTCCTGCTCTAGGATTTCAAGGATGCAATCAATCAACACAACTTTTAGTGTGAGCCGAGACCAAAAGGGAACAAAACTGTTTCTTTTGAAATTTAGAGGAAAGGTGGATCAAGGGAAAAAAAAATCAGAGCAATCTCCTTTAGGTAGACACAATCAATCTAAGGAAACCCCTAACACAGTATTGCTCGCATATGGTCTCCAGGTACAAGATTGTTTATATGAATGAGTAATATTTCCTCAGTGTTATTGCTAGACAGGAGAATCCTTGAACAGATTTTCCTCCTACTCCACTGCTTTCTTGATTTTCAAGTGGCGTTGTAAGAGATGATGCTCCCCTGTGTTTGTATTTAACTGCCATCACCTGCCCACACAATGGATCTTTTTCATTTAGCAGAGAAAAAACTCTTAACCCTGAATGAGGTCATTTTTGGATGAAGGCCCATGTGAATTGCTGCTCCTTGCTTTACCCTCAGAAGGTCTCTTTGGCACAAGAGAAAATTTTCAGGTTTCAGCTTCATCAAGAGAAAAGTTGCCGCAAACTTCTAAACTAAGCCCAGCCTCTTTCTCTCTGCTCTATAACTGCGTTTTTCTTTTAGCCTCTTCTCTTCGAAAACCACTAGGATATTTTGTATCCTCAGAGGGACACCGTGCTCTATTAGATAGCGCTTGAAATTGAAAATACACTTTTTAATTAACAATTTCATAACGCTCCTCATTTCTAAGTGGAGAGGAAAATCCCACTGCTCCATCACATCTGAAGACTACTGGACCATTTATATCCCCAACACACATCCTCAATCTAATAGAGATAAAAAATACTCATGCAATTAGCATTGTCAAGCTCACTGCGGACCCTAGCAGTTGGGTTTTATTGAAGGCAAAATGGCTTAACCTTAGCACCTGTGGTTGCCTCAGAGCACAGTCTTTTCTCCCCACATCCCGACCTCTCAAAAAAGGGAAAAGGACAACCAAGGTCCATCACAGGCCATGTCATGCTACTTGGTTCAGCAATCACAGAGTACCTTTGTACCTGGAGTCATTTTTAACTTTGCAATGAGTTGATGTGGATCAGAAGCACGTTTTACTCTGGGTCTTCAAGAGAAAATAAAATATGTTTTTCAACCATGAATACGTCTGGAAAAATGTATGTCATCTGCAATAATTTATTCACAGAATTTTCATTCTAATTAATTTCTGAACTGTTACGAAATATTTGCATAAGAAAATCTTTGTAGTTTTGGCTTCTTGAAAAATAAAATCACCCATTCACGATGTAATAATTAGTAAGAAGTACAAAGTGATCTAATACCCATTCTTCTGTATCAAACTGGCTTTCATTTTTAATCATAAATGCTGCCATTCTTAGCTCTTGAATAAGTACAATCCACATCGAGCTGCATAAGGATGTACTCAGCCTTGGGAGAAGAGACAGGGATCACTTCTTTGCTCTCTTTTAGAGGCCAGACCAAAACTCTTGCACTAACAGTCGGAGAGGTCTTGAGAACCTCATCACCTAAACGCAGCAGTGGTTCTCCCCACACCTTCGGGATTGCTGCTTCACCTCCTTCTGTGGCAAACAATAGCTATTGGCAACCATTATGGGGCACTCGTTAGTCACAGAACAGAATCACAGAATGATGTGGGGTTGGAAGGGACCCCTGGAGATCATCTAGTCCAACCCCCGATAGAAGAAGGGAGCAGTTTTTATCAGCTTCTTTGCCAGACCGTTGGCATGCAGGCAGGTGAAGAACACATTCGGTGCGAGAGGCAGAAACACGTGCATTTGCTTTGTCTATATGCACATTGTAAGATTTCTAAGGCATTTTTAAGTATTTTTAAAACACTGCTCCTCAGTTGAGTGTAGCGAGAAAGCAGTGACAGGGTTTCAGAGGAAGTTGATCTTGATCATCAAATTGTTTTCTATTTTAGTGACACTAGGTTTTACAAATAAGAGATAAATACGGCTAAAAATATGAAAAAAAAGACAATTCCCCCCCCGTCTTCCACTGGACATGAAAGGCCACATAGTTTAAATTATAGAAAATGTCCCTGGTGTGTTCAGTTCTTGAGACGAACTTTAGTCCTTAGGGAACAAGAATCCATGCTGTAAGTCCTTAGCTACACAAATAGAAAATACTTCTGTAAGATTATTACTTTTAAAGACTCGTGAGCTCATTTAGATGGACATTACATTATCATAAGCTCAGTAGGTGCCTACAGGTTGAAAGTCACCACAGTTGATCCACAGATATTGCTGGCAAGACCCATCTGCTAATGCCAGCACACTAGACAATACGTGTCCACCAGAATTCATTTATCTGCTTGGGATGTTTGATCGTGGAGTTTCTTATCCGTGGCACCCAAAACCTTTCCACCCTGTTTTGCTCGTGAGCACTTACCGAAAACACTGAGGCAAAAAGGAAGACGGGAAGGAAACAAGCATTCAAAGTTTCACTTAATTATTTTTAGCTCTGAATGAAACCCATCACGTTACCATTGCATACACTTTTTCTGGGAAGGGTGGCTGGGCCTTTAACACAGTTTCTTCTTTCTTTGACTTTTCATGTGCTATGAACTGCCTGCGAGAGGTGAGTTCTGCACACTGGAAATATCAGAGCTGCCCTTTGGCAGGGTGAATGAGTCCTTGAGAGAAGTTCTGTGTTTTCCGGCTTTACCATTTTCAGGACCAAATTACTTATCTGAAGTGTCTCTAAGTTGCAGATAAATAAGAAACCTTTACCTTAAAATATTCAACCTTTTCAGGTTCTGAACTGCACAGGGAGTATTTCCATATAAAACTCCCTTGCGTACCTGCTCCAAACTTTATCTATGGGTAGCTGCTTTTTAAAAATTGTGTCCTCTTATCTGTCCCATGTTCTTTTTAAAGGCTGATAAGTGCTTTGCTTCAGTGTTTGCAAGGGTTCTGTGTCCTTCTGAAATAGTTCATCCAGTTACGACCAGTTGTGGTGATACAGAGAGATGGTGAGGGAGAGATGGTAAGAGACAGAAGTGGAAGCCTCAGCCAGCAAAATGAAAAATGTGGATTTTATTGTGACTTAATAACCCTTCTGAGTTGAGCCATTTTCTCTTCGTGTAGGCATTTTATATTTGAACCTTATAGCTCTCGAGAGATTCACAAATGTTAGGAGGTATAACTGATGCTTGGAGATATGTAATGTGATGTCTGCCTTTCTTCACTGCCTGCTCTTTCAAGAATTTCTTGTGGCTTAGCTAATGCAAATCTAAAGTCTCGTGTTTCATGTGGCTTTGCTGTTAGCTTCGTATGGAAGTTTATATCAATTGAATTTTGTTCCCCACACCTTGTTAATTAAAAACATGGCCAAGTGCTTCTACAAAAAAAAAAAAAAAAAAAAAAGTAGTAACTGTAATGGCAAATCTGGGACTGACAGAGAGAGAAAAGCAGTGGAGGAGCTCCAATTCCCACCCTACATCTCGTGCTACAGAAACAAAGAGCAGCTTTCGGGGGAAGACCCAACCAGTGAGAAAGAACGTGCTGTTGACTCGTGTTCCCCTCCCTCCGGTGCCAGGGCACTAAAGGGCACACACCTCCGGTATTCTGTAGACAAGTATTTACTGTTCTTGGCAGAGCGGAGCTTTGGCTTTGGGCTGGTTGGTTCTGGGCTGTCCCATGGCCCTGAAGCACCTTTGTGTTGACCCAGAACCATACCAAGTGGGTCGCTAATGGTGGATGGTGGTGTTACCTGTGGCTACCTCCACTTCAGTTCTCTTTGCGTGCAAATCAGCGCCCGGGCAACTTACTGCCATGAGGTTCTCACACACAGGAAAAGAATCCTCAGGTGCTTTCTAAATCCTGGTTATGATGGTTTTGGTGTAAAGCAGTCGGTGGTTGTCTCGTCAACCTGTGGGCTACAGACAGAAACGGTTCAAGCTGCCGGTCTGCCCCCCATGCGTGGGGCATGGCCCACCGGTGCACTGGGCAGTGACTGGGGCTCCCAGCTGCTGTCGCAGGGCACACAGAACATCCAGGCTGAATTTCTTATTTGCCTCGTATTTTTACATACTTCTTCTCAACTTTGCTTTTGAAAAATACCAAATGTAATCTGAGCGAGTTATTTCTGTTAGTGAGCAGAATTCTGGTCTAAAGAATAAAGAACCTTGGGCTCTAAAAAGGGAGCCTGAATTGATGCCTTTCAGCTCTAGAAAGGCTTTCTTTAGCCTGTTAACTTTTTCAACGACCACATAATGTTTCTTTGAACATAATGTCTTTTGTGTCCCAAGGTGATCGTGCTTAATGTTCAGCAGCAAAGTAAATTTAGCATGTTAAAGTCGTGGCCTACTCAGGTATACCTGTCATGGGACAGATGGAGACAGCGTAAAACCCAATAAAAATCATAGCAATATTAGCAGCATATGTAAATATTAATGAGTTTCAGTTGCTGGTTTGATGATGCTCCTAATTTATGTCTCATAGCTTTCTTTACAGTTTCTGCTATGGGTTCTTTCTTTGCTTCTGTTCTTCAGCTTCCCCATAAACAAAGCGTTATCTGAAAATTAAGAGATCTTCTGGTGCTGCTAAACTTCTCCATGTTGTTTTTTTCCAGAGAGGGAATGGATAGAGTTGTCACACTAGGCTTTGGTGTTGAGAGAAGTATTTTAGCTGTTATCTAATCAATAAGACCACCTATAAATCATCTTTGCTGAAGGAGACTAACATCATTCAGACAGACATGCTATTTCCTCGTACACCTGCTATTTCCTGTAGCAGAATTCCTATTGCTGTTCCTAAAGCCAATTTTTGTGCATGTTGCATGTAAATTAATTGGACCGTAGAGTCGCTGTTAATTTCTGAATTTAGAGGCCAGATGTTGGTAGCTTTTTAATAAAGCCTTAGCGGGTAAATAGCTGCTTCTGAAAAAAAAAAAAAAAAAAAAAAAAAACCCAAAATACCTTTCAGGGTGCTGGTGGGAAGGAAAAAGGAGCAAATTAAAGTTTAAAC
>JAOTQQ010000003.1:20641199-20665535 GCA_026546715.1 Gallinago undulata | reverse complement strand
GGAAGCACAACCCAACCTTTCTGCAGCTACACCTAAACCTGATTAAAACTCTGCAGCTTTTAAGGCTCAGGCCCTGAATCTCATTGTGGAGAAAAAAAAAAAAAAAAAAAAAAAAAAGCCAATATTCCTTTCAGGGTGCTGGTGGGAAGGAAAAAGGAGCTAATTCAAGTTGAATCGTCACAGGTGTACTTCAGAGATGTCCCTGGGAAGGACGTGCCACCCTGAATGTAGGAGGTGTGCAGTAATACTGAGTATTTACTGCTTACAGGTGGCATAAACCCTATGGATTCTACAAGATTTATTGGGAGGGAGGGTGTGTGTGTGAAGATGATTTCTTGTCTACCAGTTGCAATATTGTCCATAAGTGACTCTTTGAAGGGAAAAGAAAAATGATGGGAAAGCTTCCTATGAAGAACAGAACTGGAAGCTGGACCTGGGGCGGGGACCATTTTTAGTGGGACCTTGGGATGCTGTTTTCCCTTTCTGTTGGGTTGCAGCCTGCCAGGAGGTGTGATGGTTGGGGTGATTCCCACCTCTGCAGTGTCGGGAACATTGCACTGGAGTCAAATCTAAAGCAGGTGATAATGGATAGTGGGTTTAATTACTGGCCTGCACCAAACGTTTACTTTAAGCGAGAGGTTTGGTTTTAAGATGAGTTTCCTTGGGGAAGATGGTGCATCCCTCACGCTCAGGAACTGCACTCCCGGGTGGGCATGAAATGGAAACCAAGTCAGCATCTAAGCTTACAGGCAGATGGGCATCCATCAAATAACTGAGCTGGGGAAGAGCTACTGCCCAGGATCTTGTCTGCAGCTGTGAGTCACACAACTGGAGCTTTTCCATCCCTCTTATCTGCCAGCGGAGCTGCTTGCCAGAGTGCTCCCTTACGTGCCTTGGTCAAAATAAGACAGGACGCTTTAAGAAGTTTAAGTGAGGTTTATAAACAAGCTGCATCGTTTGGATTATTTTGGGCAGCCCACCAGCGCACCCCAAGCTGGGAGAGAGAGGCTGTACCCGGTCAGAGGTGGTGGTCTTGGCTGTTGGGGGCGGGTTGCTGAATTGTCCCCAGGGCTGTGAAGAGCTGGGGGTGGAGGGGAGGATCCTCAGGCGTTGGCGTTACAGCTTTGGGCCAGGTCCTCTGAGTGACACCAGAGCTACGGGGGGGTTCCCAGCCCCGAGCCTGGCTGTGGGAGCTGCAGGTTACCATGCCTTGTAGAGGCACGGGAGGAATTGCTGGAATCTTGTGAGGAGCAACTTGCAGCGTGGGGGCAGGGAATTAAAATGTCACCTCAGCCTGTCCCCCCCCAGGCAGGGGTGTCACGCTGCCACTGCTGAGCCTTGGACCTGAGTTTGTTACTCACAGCAACAACAAAGAGATAAATAGAGAGCGGTGAATTAACCTTTTGCTCTCTCTTCAAAGCCAAGGTAATACAAAAAGTGCTGCTTTTGGCTTTGTGTTTGAACAATGTTCAAAATAATGAGATTTTAGCCCAGGAGAGGCCCTTGGGGCCACTCCAGTGAGAGTGAGAAATAATGATAAACTGCATTGAGCAGATACAGACAGCTGCCTTAGAAACCAAAAGAAATGGTTGCAAGGTTAAAATAGGTACAACTAATACAATCACACAAGTTATATACTTTTTTTTTTTTCCCCTTTAAAATTCCTGAGAATGTTGGCAGGGGCCGTGGGGGCAGGATCTGCCAGAAAGGGCTCAGTGAGGTCAGCCTGGGCCCTGAACGTTGCCTGGTGGATCGGAGCTGAGACTGTCCCTCCCGCTTCACCGGAGAGATGAGCTGACCCTCAGACACAAGCTACGGGCCACCCAGCTTCCCAGCATATGCATTTATTAGTCATTTTTTTAAGGAAAATGAATTTTCCTCCTCTTTTGTCTCCCCTCACATCAGTCACTAAAACAATGTACACGGCTTGTTTGAAGCCTTAGCCCGTTTTGGCATCTGTACTTACGCTGACAGAACGCTGGTCTGTGCAGAGCCGGGGAGGAACATTGTTCTGACAGCCCATTGACTTTTACCTTTCCAAACTTTTCCTGGTTAATGTAGCGTGGGTCGGCTCCCCCCTCCTTGTCCCCCCCCGCTGACGCCAGGGCCCTGGGAGCCGCTGGCTGCTGGCACACGTGCCCAGGGACGGCTCCTCGTGGCCGGGGGCACCCCAGCACCCCCTCTGCACGCCCTGCGGCCACCACGGCCTGGGACAGAGCTTGGCCAAAGGAAAGGCCGCCGGGGCTATCAAGGAGAAAGCAGCTTTGGTTGCAATGACACCACCGACCCTGCTCAGGAGGAGACACTACAGAGCCGGCCGGGGCGGGCCAGGGGGATGCCTGCCCCGGTGCAAAAAGGGCCAGCATTTTGGCAGCGGGGCAGTGGTGGGATGGCACGCTTGCCATTTGCATTTTTACGTTGATGGCGGCTGCTAATGAGGCTATTCCTATAGCAATAATATATCTCGGAAGAATTTAAATGGAGCGTTTCCTGAAAAGCCGGCAGTAAATAAAAAGAGCCCCCATCCACTAGTCCTAGTTTCATAATCTTGGAGAATTTAGTTTCCTGAGATGAAGGAAATCAAAGCAGAATGTGGAAATACAGAATAAGCCCCTGGAGAGGCCTGTGACTTACAAAGGAAAAGGATGAACCGAAAACATATCATGAAATATTGAATGGTAAGTAATTCTTCATCTGTAAGGAACTAAGAAAAAACTTTTCTGAGCATATTTGTAGAAGCTTTCAGTGAAAATGAGGACCTTAAAAGCAACACGCACACAACGTGTCACGCTGACAGTTGAATGACTTGGAATGAGGGAACTGGGTACAATTGCTATTCCCCAGCAGGAAAAGCTGGTAGATTGGTACCTTAATGCTCTCTGGACTTGTTTCATGATACCATTTCTTCTAAGCTTGCATTTTATTATTTAATTGCAGACGTTGAAATCTATGTCCTTTTTCCTCTCAATACCCCAACAAACAGTCCCATAAAAAAGTGCTTTTGGGCCCAAATCCCTGCGCAGCGCACTCCAGTTTTCTTTGCCTTAAATTGACCAGTCCAAAAAAAAAGTAAAACAAGAAGAAAGCAAAGGCATCGAGTCAGCACCAAGGGGTGGTCGAGGAGAGTCTCGACGTCTCAGGCTGGGTTTGGTGTGCGGTGCCTTTACATTTGCTGCTGGGTTTGTGGCTGTCCTGGGGGCCACTGGGCGAGCGTGGGCTCGGCTGACTTGAGACACTGGGTGAAAGAAAACGTGGTGCGTGTCGTTGGCACGTCCAAGTGGTGACCTTACCTTAGTGGTCATATGTGCAATGTAATATTTACTGCTAAAACCATACCTCGGGTGATTATTCTGTATCGTAGAATCATAGAATTGTCTAGGTTGGAAGGGACCTTAAAGTTCATCTAGTCCAACCATCAACCTAACCATGACAAAAATCACTAAACCATATTCCTAAGGACTACGTCAACCCGTCTTTTGAACACCTCCTGGGATGGTGCCTCAACCCCTTCCCTGGGCAGCCCATTCCCGATAACCCTTTGCGTGTAAGTTAATAACAGAAATGAAACAATTCAAAACACAAGATGGAGTGGTCCCCTTATGAGGACAGATTCAGCTGTGTCTCTGTGTGAATGGGTGACTCTCCAGGGATGTCCCTGCAGACCTTGCCCACAGGTAAGCTGTGATGGTGAAGATCCAGGTGTGCAAGAATCTTTCTTCTCTGGCTCGTTCCCAGTTTGCGCTTTCTTATGTCGGATGGGACACTGGACCTGCTCTACCGATGGGGTCAGTTGTTGGCAGCTCAGTGTCTTCAGTGGCAAGTGGAATGCGAGGAGGAGTTACTCTAAGTGGTGGTGGAGGATTGAGGTAGAGTGGTTTTTCACCAAAATCCAAGTCTAATTTTGTAATTTTGAAGCAGATCCTGACAGGCAAGTTCTGTCACGATACAGCTTGCTAACAGCAGGAGCAACCAAGCTGGGAAGGTCATCCTGATCCCCCCTGGACCAAGAACAGATCCGGGGAAAGATCAGCAGGAAAGGTCATGTGTTGCTGCCGTGACAGTTGGAAAAGAGCAGGTTAAAAGATGCTGAGCTCTGTCACTTTTAGGGCACAGTTAGTTGCCTCCAGTGTGAGTTGGTGTTTCTTTCCACTGTTTTGATTAATTATTTTGGTCATCCATTCAGGGAAGTATTTGCAGTGCAGCGCGGTGAACTGAAATGACCTAGAAATAATTCCCTAACACACCCTGACGCTCTGGCTTATATTCAGAGAGAGGTTTATTGTTTTACTCATAGAAGATCTTCATCAAAAGGCTCCTCAGTCATTCCAGGGTAGCCATTTCCCCTCCCACAGCACCAAAATCGCTTGATTTGCACAAGCTCATGCTTAGTGGCTTCCAGCTTCAGAAGTTGGGTCTGTCGGGACAGAAGTGTGGAGCTCCAGAGGAGCCCTGGGGGATGTTGCCCAGAGGTGCAGCAGGAACCACAGCTGGTTTTCAGGAGCAGCAGCAGAACCGGGGGCAGAAGGGGGCTCTGGGGTGGGGGCTGACATTGAGCACCCTTCCTGCCGCTAGTGGGGGGGCTGCCCGGGTGGAAGCTGCCGCTTTTAACTGGTGTTACTGGTCCTGCCATGGTGCCAGAGCAGGCGGCTGGGCAGAGGGGCCAAGTCCTGGCTGTAGTTAATTTTAATTGATTGTCCGTGGGGACAGCCACTCTTCTGCTGGGATGGGGGGGGGGACAGGGACGACACACAAAGCAGCTGTGTTTGGGTACGGTATCGCTGGGAACTGATAGCACCACTCGTGGCTGGGAAACCTTTTTTTAGACTAAAACTAACCTCCGAGGCGTTGTTATGTTAAACTTGTTTAGATGTTCCCGGGTTGCCTTAGAATAATTATAAGGAGCAGAAATCGCATTGATGTACTGGAACGAGGCAGTGACTTGTTCCGTTCAACCCTATTCCCCTTCCAGCACTCGGTGGCAATCCGGTTTGGCAGAGCGGAGAGGCGGCTCCGGACACAAATTTAACATGTACATTTTGGCTTTCTCATGCTCACTGCTACTTTAACATGTTTATAAAAAACCTCTCAGCGACTGATCTCCAAAGATAGCTAAAGGCAGCTATTCCAACGTGACTGAAGCACCATCGCTGGCGAAACACAGTCATTTTTGTCCTTGTGACACGGCCTGAGCCGTCCCGTCCTTCTCTTAGGCAGGGTCGGGGACATTTAGCACCCCCGTGTCCTTATGACTCACAAATAACTAACTCACCAGATTACTTCAGCCTGTTTGAGAGTCAGAAACAGTCACTGAGTGATTTGCCGCTGATTTTAATGTGAGACCATTTACAAACCCGGGGCAGTACATAATCAGGTGTTTGTTAGGTTGTGAAAGAGTGTGAGCGAGTTGCCGCCCCACCGATTCGTAAATTTTAAAATAGGGGGCAATTCTTGACTGGATGAATGCACTTGTACAGGGGGGTGGAGGGGAAATAGTGGTCCCTCTGCCGTAACCTGCCGCTGAAGCCATTGCTCAGTGAGCTCTTGAGCTGCTCGAGTCAGTGACTTACGTGTTTGGTCAGAAAAAGAGAACAAAACGCAACAATACAGCCTGAAAAAATAATGGGATTGCTGTGAAAAAGAAAGGGAAAATTGCTCATTGTCCAGAAGGGGTCAGCAGGAGAGAGTGGCAGGATTTTTGACTGGCCTTAACTTGCAGAGGCAGGAATGTGACATGGAATCCTCACATCAGCTTCCTAACGACACTGAGCTCAGCTCTGGAGGGACTAACAGGTTTCACTTCACTCTCTTTAATTCCTCTTTGTGCTCTGATCTTTTTCTTTTCTTTTTTTCCCCCCAGCTTCATAGGAAGAAGAGAGGAAGTGAGGCATATTTAGACTGAAGAAACCCAGGAAAAAAAACGTATGTGAGTAAACCCCTCCCTCCCACCCCATTCTTACTGGTTTTGTTTTAAACATCTGTCTATTCAGTCAGCGCCACTTGTCATGAAGATAATCATCTTGACTGCTCTTCTTGTTCTTTGCCATCACTTTCTGTCCATGTCTATGCTGAAGGGCTGCTTCGTCTGCCTGGGGGAGTAGTCATTACACCTGCCCCCGGGACACCCCCTGTGGCTACCAGGAGAGGATAGGAAGAAGTGGTGGAGATTCGGGCAACAATCGGAAGGTGGTGCAGAAATTACCACTGTCCCTTCAGGTCCTTCTCGAGATTCTAGAACTAACTGGCTATATATATGTATTTATATATATAAAAACCTATCATCTCATGTATATATGTATCTATATGGGGCAGGGTGGTGTGTGTCTTGGTTTTTCTGGAGGGTAGGTCTGGTTTGGTGGTGGTTGTTGTTGTGTCCCACCGTCTTTGCCCCATCCATTTATGATCCTGAGCAGGGTGAGAGGCTGAGAAAGAATGAGGGGGGGTGGGGAGGGGAAGTAAAAAAGACCCTTTAGAACATAATGGCTGGCACCTTCCTTCTTGCTGTGATGGGTGAGGAGTGAAACTGGTGAAGTTGTGGTCTGGGAGAGTCTGAGGGAGGAGCAGCAGCTCCAGCTGCCCCCGCTCACACTCAGCTTTGACTCCATCAGTTCAGATTCCTGGGAAATTAAGCTTTTATATTGTTGCTTTTCCTCATCATGTCTGTCTGTCTGTCTGTGCCTGCAGGCAGCAGTGCCACGGACTTCAGGCTCCTCTTCATTGGGAATCATTCCTGAAGGGAAAGGAACCGTGTGAGGGATGTTGGAGTGTTTTAGCACAACCCACTCGTGCTGCTCCGTGGGATGTTCCAGAGGTGGGTACAGCTCTGAAGGGTGGTGGTGGGTGGGAGGTGCCACCCGGACCTTAGTTCCAGGTGGAGTAAGCGTGAGATCATCTGCACCTGAACCCATAGCCGTGCCTTTGGGCAAAACCCAGCCCCCTGAGAAGCAGCCCACAGCAGGAGCCCAGTAATTTCAATAGTTAATTGTCATAATGCTATTGTGGTCTGAGCAGAACAAAACAGAAATAAGCAGGCTTAAAACAAACAAACAAACAAAAAAACCCAAAAGCAACATAGTGCTATTTTAGAATAAGAGCACATGTAGCTGAACTAATACTCCTGACGAGCAAGGACATGGATTTTTCTCGGGGCATCCTGCAGTCCTGTAGGGAAGAAGTGACCTTATTTGCATTTTTCTTGTTGAATTGCTGTCGGGATTTCTGCAGCGCGGCGAGAGAAAACTCCTCCAGGAGAACATGGAAATATCACAGCACTAACGCGGTGTCCTTCAACCAGGTTCCTTCTCCTCAGCCACCCTTTGCCCCCTGCACTGGGCAGCCACCCAGCACTAACCCCTGTGCCCGCGTCCCTCTCAGCCCGTGGCTTGCAGCGTGCTGGGGAGGCAGGAAGCCGGGGATACGACACACAAAGCCCAGGAAATAACATGTCGGGTGGTTTAAATTTTGCCCTGTATTTGAAAAGCATTGAAATTGCTTCTCCCACACACACACTCCCCTCATTTCCAGAACAATCTGTGATTTTCCCGACACGCTCCCGTCCTTCCTCCCCAGCCATTTTAAGAGCAGAAGAAGGACCGTCCCTCCCTTGTACGTGTTACGTTTGAGTGCTCCTTTCCAAGGGCAGCATTTTGAAGTCTATGATTTTAGACGCTTCTATCAGGAGCATTTTCAATTCTAATCATGTTCTCTAAATTGCTTAGACTCTTTCCCAGCATGATGTCCTGCTCCAATTTTATAGTTAGATAATTAAATTCAGAGCATCCAGCTCCTGAGCAGTATGGCAGAGCTGCAGCTGTAAGGCAGGGCGCTGTGCACCTTGCTCTCCATCTCCTCCCAGTGTAATGGCACCTGAGACACAGGACACTGGCTTTTTGTAGATATGTATCATCTGTCTATTTATTCTAAGGCCACTGAAGCCACCAGCCCGGTGGCTTCAGCCTGGGGTGAGGTCCCTCCTCAGGAACTTGGGACTCGGTGACTCCAGGTGCTGCAGTTCACACCCCAAACTACCAGTGGAAATGTGCCCGAGGAACATTTCTTTTAAATTCTGGGCTTTTTTCTAGGGCTGCCGTCTCCCCGCGGGAGGGTTAGAGCAGCAGGAGCCCAGGTAGGGCTGTTAACTGCCGCCTTTTAAGCTCTGTGTATAATGTATGCACACACTAACTAAATGACAGAAATAGCATAACGGGTTAATGACACCCGTCACAAGTGTGACGCAGCACTTCGATATTTAAAGGTTGTATTTTAGGTATCTATAAAAACATATGAAACGTTTAGAACTTGCTTCACAGAAAAAACACGCGTTGGTTTTGTCCAATGAAAGACCGCAAAATTCCAGATTTAATGTATAATATAACCTTTATTCTTTTTCCTCTAAACTCTTGGAAACTTACATAACAATCGTGCTTTAATTATGACACCATTTATAGACATTTAAAATGCATCTTAATTTATAAATATTTTACATTTGGTCCATAGAACAGGTTGCAATTTACTAAATAATACTGTACTCTTTTAAACAGGCTCTGTATATATTTTTGAGTATGCATATATTACATATATATTTTTATATAGAGATAGATTTGCTTGGTGTTCAGATATTTCCTTATTGCAAAAAGCATATATGATCATACAATAATCTTTTTCTTTTTCTTTTTTCAGGGCAAGTACTACAAAAAAGATACAGCTATTCACAGTTTACACACAGTAGTTCTACAACACTATTTTGTGCTATATGATACGTTTGTACAGCTTTTTGCTAAAGAGCAGGTCTGTCAAACATCTGTCATAATTGTTTACAATCAAACATTAAATACTGCATTTTTCTTAGAACAACATGGGACTTGATTACATTAAACGAGAAAGTTGGAATTTTTATCCTTAGTCTAATGAAATTCACAAGTATAATGGGTATGGATCGTGTATATAATGCTTGTGTAGGATGGAGGGGTTTCCTCTAAATCCCAAAGACTTACAGGACTTTTGTATTTCAGCTATAGCCATTAGGATGGAGCTTAGATCTCATAGTATTTTACAGTTGCTCTATGTATGAAACGGTTTAGAATCTACCAAACCTACTCTTGAGATTTTATGATGTCGTCTGAAATACATGTGTATTTTATATATATATTATTTCTACAATAATGTGCTTGACATTCTGAGAATAATACCTTATTGCAAGAACATGTTTGTCACCTTCAGACGAAAACAACGAAAAAACCCAACATTCACAGTTAACATGTTTTTCACGGAGTAGTTCTACATAAATTGTGCTATCTAACATTGTACGGTGCACAAAAATTTTGCTGAAAAGCATGTTTCATTGCACAGTTCTGTCACAGTCATTTACAATCAAACAGCAACTACTGCGTTTCCCAGGATCCGTCGTGCCTGTCGTATAGCTGCCACACGAGAAAGACCGGACGGGGCTCATCCCTGCCTTTTCCACACGGGGGGAAAAAATACTCCCAGGGGCTTTCCAGCCATGTGGGAAACGCAGGCTGAGCCCAGAGTGGACAATTCTTTATTTTATATATATTTATGTATATATATAATCTATCTCTGTCACTGAAATCACTTTCCCTCGTGCCTTCCTCACCACAAATAATGCTTAAATCAAAGCAAAACTGTTTTCAAAGTGCTAACGATCCGTATTTTATAATTTGCTTATTAGAAACCGTCCAAGTCCTTTAACGGATTAAAAAAGACCAGTTGTGAATTAAACCCTAAATGAGAATTGCAAGGAGAAGCTTCAATCTTTAAGCCATTGATTTGGTTTCTATTTTGGTGGCAACGCAATAATTGTAGAATAATCACAGCGTAGCAAAAGCTCAAGCGCTCCGAGCTTAAATCACAAATACTTTGTATTTCTCTTACTCCCAGGAATCTTTAAGAGCTCTTGGATATTAATTCTTGTTTTGCTAAAAAAGTTAGAAGTCATAATTTTTGCCTCTACCACCTGCGATTCACGTAGTATTGATTCACAAGGGTATCTTCTTTTTATAAGAAACAGTATGTATGTTTTTAAACAAATTTACGATCCTGTTGGAATGTTATCCTGACAGGCTGAGCCCAGGAGCGTTTCCAGCCATTCCCTGCTGCATTGCCACCAACAGCCATTTCATTTAATTTGCACCAGGAATGTTCATAAAGGCTGTGTCTGCTGCTAATTGAAGGAAATCTCTTCCCCCTCAAATGGCCTCGAATTGAGCAAATTTTAATAGCAGGCTTTTTCACTGGAAATCACTTGTTTACAAAATACTTCATTCTTTTTTTTTTTTGTACAAAACAATTCCAAACTGAATTTTACTCCCGCAAAGTCAGAAATAACAGTCTTGGGATTCAGCGGTAAGAAATAGTGATAAACTACTAAAAATCAGCAGCACAAAACTTCAAATAGTTGTGCTAAAAGGTAGATTAAAAAGGTCTTGGCACATCAATTTACAAATTCCAAGATAGATATGCAACTATTATTGTGAAAGGATAAAAACATTAACAGTCTGTGGATTGCCAGAGAACACAAAACACTGTCAACATCTGAGCTCGCGCGATGGTTGGATCATACCCATGGCGATTCCCTTAGAGTGGAGATGACCTTTTTTTTTTTCTTTTTTTTCTTTTTTTTTTTCTCTTTTTTTTTTGCCACTAGAGGTAGGTAATTATATTCTCAGACATAAATTTGTGGTCATATTCAACCATTTTTTTTTTTGTTTGTTTTTCTGGAGCGGTACTGGTAGTTGTACAATGCAGACGTTTAGATGTAGGCTTCTTTGTTTGCAGAGTTGCTCTGCTGGGCCTGGTCTGGCCCGTTTTCGGGATGAGTGATGTCTTCACTCGGCTGAATCATTACTTGGATGCGCTGTTTAAAGAACAACAATAAATCTGAGGCAGTCAAAACACTGTTTCTATTCTGTCTAGGCAGTGGGACGTCAATGAAAAAAAATTCCTTCTATCTATCTCCTAGGGGGCCCCAAAAAAACCCTGTCCTTGGTTTTAGCTGTGTTCTGACCATGGGAACAGGCGTTGAAAGACCATGTGCAAAATGGCAGATGGCAGCAGGCTCTAACAAGTGGGTACGCGTGGGGAGAAGCAGCGAGGGGAGCCCGTGGGAGGGGTGAGGAGAGGCTCTGCTGAGAGCCCTCGGGCCAAGCACGGAGGCTGCCTTTGGAGTGGGGGACTCAAAGCTGGATCTCGGAGGCGACGGTGACCCTCCCCAGGGAGCAGAAGGGACCAGAGAGAACTGGCTGCAGCTTCTGGGAGTTACTACCTCCAAGGGTACAACAGGTAAAGCAGACTTGGATTTAACATATTTTATTTCTAGTCCTTTTGTGTCCTCGACTCATAAAGCTTATTTGCTGAGCTCATAGTGACATTGAGAAAGAGCCCGGGTTTGATCCTCAAAGCCTGTGAGCTCCTCCTCCTCTCTGCTGAGCGTTTGTCAGCGCTTTCAAAAGCCAGACCACAACAAGACAGAGGAGGAACTTTTACTGGGGGCTTATACAACTCTGCCCAAGAAGCAGCTCTGTTTCAGAGCAACAATTCTCCCTCTGCACGCAAATGTCCCGGTAGGACCGAGGGAAAGGCATTCAGAATGTAGTAGCTAAGAACAAGCAAGGGGAGGGGGGGGAGGAAAAAAACCACAGAATTTTTTTTGTAGCATCACTAAGTCTTTTGAAATTTGCTGAAGACAAATATTTGGATCAAGATCTGAGCAATTCACGAGGCATTACTCGTCAATTCTGCTTAAGATCATCTGTCCCTTTGCAAAGATGGCTCTGACAGCGGATTTTAGAATATTCCAGAAATTCTGACAAACTCATTGTGACAGTCCCTCGCTCCCCCAGCCAGAGAGGACAGAGGCACGTGTTTCAGGGCTTGAGCTGAACAAGTGTCTGTTGCGCTCAGGATGAGATTATGGGCTGGAGAGGGAAAACTGAGGATGCGCCCTGATAGAAACCCCATTCAGTATGGCAATTGTATGGAAATACTAAAGAGTGTACGGATCAATAACCTTTTAAACATTTCAGACTCCTTTAGCAACATTTCTCTGACGGTCTTAAAATGGATTTAATGGAACAAGAGCTCAAATGTGAGATGGTGCTGCAGGGAGGTGCTCGGCAGGGTCACTCTGAGCAGCCTCGTGGAAACCAGAAGGTACACGGGTTTAGTCTGATTCCAGTTCCTCAGAGACAGGAACTTAGATACAGGACAGTGTGTCTTGCATTAATAAGGACAAATTTACATATTTTTGCTTTCTAGGTGTAAGGAGCTAGGACGCAAAGTGTCTAGAACAGTCAAAGCCCAGAAATAAGGACCACATTTAATGCGGTGAATTAGATTTCAGGACAGATGGTACAGACACTGTTTGTGTTTTGCCTGTTTGGTGCTTGTTTCTATGTTTTTAAGCTTGATGCAAAACCATCTGGGCTAAGCAAGTGAGGCCACAGGAAATAGAGAGTAGAAAATAGTTGCCCACCAGTCTTTTATCAGCGTGCACACCTCGCAAGGTGAACTCATGCAGTCAGGAAAAAAGAGAGACTTGCCTGTTTTAAGGAGCCTTTCAGGGTGAGAAACATGTACGCCATGTAGCCTGGTATCAGCACCATCGAAGACAAGGCCATGAACCAGCCAACCCCCTGGCCCCATTTTGGGAAAACGTAACTTCCCATCGTGAGAGGAGTCATTTGGACAGCACTGAAGATGAAGACTCCCTGCAAAACACAGCCAAAAAGAAGATTTGGATGAGATTTCCGGAGTGTTCAGGAATTTGTCTGGATTGACCTGGACCTCAAGGCAAACATCCAGGCAAGGAGAAACGGGTTCTTTTGGTCCCTGGTGGTGGCCGCTGGGCACTCTCTTGTGGATGGGGCCTGGGGGTCAGTCTTCCCAATGGAGGGTGTGGAAAACAGGCACGTGTCAGCCCACGGCACCGATTCCCTGCCAGCTTAACCTCGGGTGTGGGAAGGTGAAAATAACTGAGCTGTGACTCTGAAGGTGTGAAATGGTTGGCTGGTTTGGTATTGGAATAACAGTATGGGCAGAGCTCTACCATACTGGTCAGCAACAGGCTCCCGGATAGTTTAGTTTCCCAATAAACTTCTTACCAAAATTAATCATCTTAATGTTTCAATTTAACACTGTGTTTTCACATATGTAACCTGCATCCCGGCTATTCCCCAGGGATATCTGCTGGAACCAGCGGAGTCCTCAGAATCAGAGGGAAGGGGCTGCTGGAAAAGCTGGGGAGGGGGGGAAGCTGGGGAATAACACTCTGCCATCAACCAGCAGCACTGGTGAGTTGCTTTTGTGCTGTTTTCAAAGAGATGACCTGCAAATAGGGTATATTTTCCTTTAAGTTCCCAAGGAAAACTCCTATTTGGGCCTGTTTCCAGTTTCTAAAGCGGCCCGTGTCAGGGAGACCTGCTCAGCTGAACCAGCAAAGGAGGAATCTCATCCTGATCCCAGGTTCTGGCTTGCAGAGAACATATTCCAAGATTTTATTAGCACATCATCACCACCTGTGAACTTGCACTGGATGACAAATTCCCTTGAAGACTTTACAAGACAGGAGAAATACTGCTCATCTCCCTGCTATATCACTGAAATAAAAATAAAAAAAAACCTCTTTTTTTTTTTTTTCTGCCTTCCTGACCACTTGTTTTCAGAAAAATGAAAGCCACCTTCATCTGGGCAGAGATGAACCGAGGAAGCCTCAATATAACCACGTTTCTGTGGCTCTCTGTAGTGCTCTTTGTTTGCTTCTCTGTGGCCTTGGGCTGCCTACATGGGAACGTCAGAGAAGTATCGGTGAGTGGCAAATATTGTCTCATAGTGGCTACCTGATTACAGTGGTTTTATGTTGATGTGGCTCGACTACATTATGTACAAATAATGTAGTAATTTTGCATTACTTTGCTTATTATTTCAAATGGTATTTATTTATTTCAAATGGTACCGTATGTGCTTAATTGGATAAAGCTTCAAAGCAGGAAAGGACTTCCCAGCACACAAAATCCTTGCAAGTTTTGCCACAAAAGCCAGTAGCAACGTAGTATAAACCATGAAATATATTCCACAGAATCCCAAGAGAGAAGACCATCAGTTTATAATCCCAGTTTGTTACCAGAATAATCCTAGTCTGTTACCTGTGAAGGAATTCAGTTCATTTTGTGTATATGGAAAAATTAGACTTTAGAGAGATTGCTAAATTTTATGTAAGAATACAAGAAATGGTCAAAATCTGTTTCTTACAGTTCTCTATCTCTGCCAGTCAAACTCTTGACAAGTTACCATTTCCTGAGGACAAATACACATCTTGAAACTGCACAAGGCTTCTTCTCTTAGGGCGCAGGCTTCCGCTAATGACACTGGTTTTTGCCTGTTCCCTTCAAGGGAATGGCTCAGATCCTCAAAAAAGGAAGGAGGTCAGAGTTAAGAGGAAGCCGTGGGGGTGGAAATGGCAAGGCTGTGGTACACAGGCCACCCCTTTTACACCCTTTGAATCATATAATAAAAGTTAGTTCCTTACTGCCACAATGATAGGAGTGAAAAATGACCAGCAGAGTTTCCACCAGATGCAGGGTCTGTATCCCACCATCTCTTGGATGTTGTCATAAAATCTGTTAACACCTAAATGTAGAAATAAGAAACAATACAGAAAGATATCAGATAATTGATTGATTCAATTGAAAGCTTGGTGGTTTTGAGAGACACTGTCATAAACGATGAGGTTTATTTGGAAGCTCTATAAAGACCCCAACGTAACTTTTCACCTGTGTGAATGGGAAAGAAATGTGCAAACTCAGAAGCACCAAGAATCATTTGTTCTCATTTCTCCATATCATAATTAATTAATTACCAACCAGCAACTCATTCCCATGCAAAGGCTTAGGAAGTCTGTACATCTGAAGGTCAGATGCAATAAATCCCCTTTGGTTAATTTAAACTTTAATTCTTATTAGGATGAAAGATTTAGAATGATATTTTACAAATTAAAATTAAAAAACCCCTAAATAATCCATCCTAGTGCTAACCAGCTTCAGTCTGTGTGGCTACACACACCCCATACACATGCAGAACCGCCTACGAAATCAAAGAGCGGCCCTTCTGCTGCAGCCACTACCTGCCAGCACTCCATCCATCGCCTTCTAGAAGATATGTCTATAGTATTTATAACTTTGGATTTGATTTGTTCACTTTTTTAGCTGGTTTATTTTTCCATTTGCATTCACTGGATTCATATGCAGTGTCTCTCCCCTATAAAATGCCGTTCCATCCTCTTAAGCCCATTAAAAGCCAGCAGAAAGGCTCCCGTTATCTAGCTGGGAATCAGAGTTGTAATGTCCGTGAAGTGCCTCAGTAACCAGGGCAATCCCTCCTTGGACTCGCGACCACAGAACTGAGGTCAAATGCACAAATCCTCTGGCAAGAGTATGATACACGTTCATTAATCTTTATGCCCAGAGCTTGTCAGTCCAAGGTACAACGGACCGAGCAGCCTGGCTCTCTCTGAAAGATCCCAGAGTGAGAGAGTCATTTCTGGAAATGAAACATCATGAAGCCCAAAAGACTTAAGTCATTATGTTGAGAAGAGCAGAACCCAACACCTCTGAAGATCCAGGCTTCCCAAGCAAGGGGGACAGGAAAAAAGAGGGAGATGTCACCTATTTAGTGCTCCTGAAACACTTGGCATCTAGTGACTTCCAGGATTACACACAGGATGTTTTAAAGAGGCAGAAGTACCTTCCACGAGCCAACCCATAAACCAAGGCCTTCCACCAATTTCACTTCCACCCTCACACAAAAGAAAAACGAGTAGGCAAAATATCCTTCTGATGTGCGAAACTTGTGGAAAAAATAAAAACCATAGTGTTTACCGTAGCACCAGGATATCGAGATGCACTCAAAGAATACAAGGAACAAGAGACTCATTCCACTGGCAGAGTAGTAGTCAAAAAGCTTAAACACGTAGATTCCACCCTAAAATATATAAGAAGAAAGTGTTAAAATTAAGAGTAAGGACTGTAATTTCAAGACAGATTAAAATGCAAGCTACAAACTAACAGTGGCAAATAGGTTAGGGACATATTAATGTAAGTTAGTTAAAGTTAACAGGTTAAAGTCTTGTAATGCTTGAGGTCAGTACTGACAAAAATGAGATTATTGCTAGAATTCAATTAAAATGACAGATGAGGACATTTTCCTACAGAACATACCTGAGTAATATTGGACAGCCCTATCAGATAGGAAACAATGCACACAACAGCAATGAAGATTTCTCTTCGATTGCGCAGCAACTTCGGGAATTCATCCACCAAAGCTGTTATGAATCCTTCCACGGTGCAGAACTGCAAGTGAAGTCAGAAATCAAACACAACGCAACGCACTACAGCAGCGGGGTTACACCCGGGGGAAGAGTTTTCAGTACTCCTAAGGCTCTGTCCATTAAACGAGAAATGAAAATTCACTTGACTTCAGTGGAAGCAGAGCTTCTGAATTTCCTAATTTCTCTCTAAAAAGATTTCCAGCTAGAATCACACTCAAAATTCCAAATTATGAACTACAGCATGTGCCTTCTGACAATGAAATGCTCTTTCTTGAGATAGAAGAGACTGCACCTTTTTGTTGAAGGTTGAAGCCTTTAATCCCTGTATCCTTTACTCGCACAGGTGAAAGTCAATAAACGCAAAAAGTGTAATCAGATCAGTGCTTCAGAGTGAAGCTTAAAGACACAAGATTGATTCTCATATGTTATAAATCAAATACCTTTTGTATTCCCAGAAAAGTCAATACAATAGTAAGATTTTTGCTGAGGATGTGGTCTTCCAAATGGAAAGTATGGCCATACTTTACATTTTTACCATATGCATGTATTCAAATTAAATGTCACTATGGTGGCTGAAAATCAGAAAGTATGTAGATTTTTATTAATTCCCAGCACTGCAATCAGAATGTAACCAACAGATTTAGTGCCTACAAATTACAGCATATGAAATGTTTCACTGATAGACAGAAAATGAAGAAAGCATGACAGCCTGCAGATATATATTCTTTTTAATAATATTAGACTACCTTCCTCAGCTGGTAGTTGCCTAGAGACAACTTCTTTCAAGAATATTTTTGACCCAATTAATTTCAGAGCAGTTTCTCCCTAGATTGAGCAATAGATTTTAATGTCAAGCCTGAAGCTTACTGAAAAACAAAGACATAGAAAACGTACATTTCCAGCTTCCTTTCATGTTGCAAGATAAAATGCCCTCTTGGTCTTCTGAGATTTTGGTTCACAGACTAAAGTCAACTTGGATTTATGGAAAATGATGGATTTGCAAGACTAGTAGGGGACTAAGCTGGTAATTATTATATTTCTTTATGTGCTATGAAGAAGGTGCTAACAACTCTAAGGTGCTGGTTTGACAACTGCAACTGGTTGCAAGTAGATTAAGGCATCTGTTCTGCACACAGTTGGTCTCATACAAATGATGGAAACATCTCAGCAGGCAGAAGGGACTTCCCTGGCAAAGTCCCCTGACTCTGCTTTGCAAAATAAGGCAGGGGGCTTTCTCTAGTCGCTATCTGTATTAATTAATTAATACTATTACTGATTAATGATTTTTTTGGTCGGGCGTGTTTTTGCCTGTTCTGTGTGCTTTTTTGTCTCTTTTGCAATAAACAATAAGCATATTTTAATGATTGCATGAGTTAATTATGTCATTATTTAATCTAGACAGTAACTCTGGAGCAGTATCTTACTTGGATTTGCAAAACCTCTAGGTTTTGCCTTCCCTTGAACTCCGAGCTGTCAGATGATACCACCCATAGCTCTTAGCCAAGGCCTGAACCACTGAATCCTGATCCTCACCATTGGGAAGTGATTTCAGAACACACTAAGATGCAGAATGGCCCTGGTAATGAGCCCTCAGCCTCCCAAATTCACTTCTGACGTTCACATGCTTAAAAAGAAGCATGTGCTGCATATTTTTACTCCATGTGGTAAGTCTTGAAGTCACCTTTCAGAAATATTTGTGACATCTAAACCTTGTAAAGCATATCCCGGTGGCTCCTACTCTGATGGGCACTGTAAAGGTATTTTTAATATTGTGATTGAACAGTTAAACTTTCAAATAAAATTTCTTTCCTGCAAATTTTGTATATGCTTCCAAGAGGTCATGAAAATGTGTCTTAGTTATCAGTTTTTGACTATCCCAGGCTCCTTGAACCTCTTACTTTTTCCTCTCCTTAGTTCCTGCAGTTGTTTATCTGGTTATTCCAGAAACCATTCCGCAGAACTGGCAGCTGGCAGCGCAGAATGCAAAAGAGAGGCCAGCCTCCTACCACACAGCTGCAGAAAATTTGTCTTTGTTGTTAATTTTGACACCAGTTTTACCTGACTGTCAATTCCGAGCATCAGCAACATGGAGAAGAACAGTATTGCCCACAAAGGAGAAATTGGTAACTGCGTCACTGCTTCTGGATAGGCCAGAAATGCCAGCCCAGGGCCTGGGAGGAGAAACAGGAGAGAAAATGTCAGTGTTATTGGCTGGATGTTGGCATTATTTGCTCCTGATGACAGGTTTTAGGTTTATTTGAACGACTCAGCCGTGGGTGCAGCATCTGACCAGGGATTTCAGCTTAACCAGCGTTCACTGACAAAGAAGTCAGGGCATGGATCTTGATTTTAAAATGAACCAAACAAAACACACACACACAGAAACCAACCACCAAACCAACCAACTAAGCAAGCAAAATACTAGCTGTGGTTCAGCAACTGCTCCCGAGTGACACCTTTGTATCACAGCAAAACCAGGGAATGATCCTTGGCAAGGGATTACATCTCCAGGTACTGCTCAGCATTCTCTCCCTCTCAAGTACTTATTGAGAGCTGTGATCTCCTGCTTTGCACCAAGTAGTTCAGAAACAAAACAAAGACAGCTCAGAAACGGAGAAGACCTTTACCAGCATTTACAGTATCCCCATTCACTATTCCACTCCATTAATTATCATAAAATACACATTTTGATAAACCGTGTAGTTGTAAAGAGGCAAACCCTTCCATTTGTGTTCCTACTGACTGCCGAGAGGGGCACAGGGTTGGAAGGAGAATATAAATTCTTATTAAAAAAGAAGGAGCTCTTTCTGTTGTTGTCATAGCCTGGCTGGAAACCAGCTGATGTCAGGTTAAGAGTGAAACCTGTAGCAGACTAAATAATAACAGAAATAAAATTGGTGTGCATCACCCAAGGGGAGTATCCAATTTTTCAGTTTTCATCAAAAGTAAACTTGTCTGTGATACTTGGTTGGACATATATTGCTTTCAAACCTATTGAAAAGCAAGGATTGGCAATAGACACCTGAATTGTCAAAGTAATTGACAAAAATCTGTTTCAATGCGAATTTTGAAACAATTATTAGCCAGCAATAGCAGGTATGATTGGAATGCCTTCCAAATGGCAGTAGTAAAGACAAAATAAACTTAAGATAAATATGTTCTTAATTTTACTGTCTTACACATTCCACTAAAGTGCAGCCACAGCTGTTAATAATACTGTTTGTTTTACAAAGCTGCATAACAGATCACAAAACAAGGCTTCATGGTGCTAAAAAAACCACCAGTTTCTGAGCTCGCGAGGAGGAATAGCAGCCTTAATTAAAAGGTCACATTTCCAAACAGCCTTTGCAATTACTGGCCCCAGCAGGTCGTGTGCATCTTTGAAAAGTCTATTATCTTAGGTACCTTAAAATGAATTTATGAGCTTAATATGATAGAAAAATATTGGTTTGTTTGCAGGAGGAGTCTTTATATAGTTACATCTGTATCAAATACATAAATCCAAGAAGCTTATTTCACACACCACTGGCTTTCCAGAGCGGTTTTTGACAACAGTATATGCCATCGTAAGTTTTTTGCTAATTTCTTTGTACCTGTACTTTACTGAAGATTATTTTTAGGGTTTAAATTCTCTGCTTTTCTAAGGAAGGAAATATTTCATCAATGGGATATGTTTTCTAGTGTAATAAGACATATTTTGTCCACCAGCAACTTCCAACCAAGCTTTCAGTGATCAGATCCCTCCCTGTGGCCAGAACTGCTAAATGAGTATCTGGTACACCAGCTGGGTTAGGGCAACCATCTGCTCTGCTACTTTAAGCTTTTTCATCTGGAAGACAGACAAAAAACTGGGAAAAAAAAAAAAGGCAAAAAAAAAAAAAGCAGAATCCTTCCGTGGACATCTTACTGCCCTAAATAAAATGACTTTCATAATAAAGGGTCCCATAAAATTGGCTGATAGCGGTAGGTCTGAACAGGTGAGAAATGGATCTGCCTCAAAGGGCGTAACCTCAAGAAACAATAAATAGAATTTAAAAACCTAACTGAATGTGGGAATATTGGCTCCTAAAAACATAATGACAATCGTTCCTCCTTTCAGTTTGCTTTTAGGGATTTCAGTAGCAAGAGGCTCACAATGTGATGTCCCAGGCAAGCACTGAAGCAGCTAAATGTGCTGCCACCTCTTGTAAACTCAGCCCCTGTAAGCAATATTCATTAGCACTAATTGCATCAGCCCAGGACGAGTCTCCACACCAAATGTCTGAGAGCACCAGGACAGGCTGCTCCACCTGAAAGGATTCTGCTGGTGCTGCCTTGAGAGGTTTGAACCGATACCCCCCCTTTTGCAATCGGTAAGGGCGACTGAGATGACAGGGAGGAGAGGAATGTTTGAGGGAGGGATTTTGAACAAGCAGCTGGATACAACATACAAACAAAAAATAACTGACGCCACTGAACAATTCAGAGAAAAATACATTGGGTACCTGATGCTGCAACATCTGCAATAGGCCTCTTTGTGACATTAGCCATGAATCCAACAATGGAGAAGATGACAAAGCCAGCAAACATGCTCGTGCATGAGTTTATGCAGCACACTATGATGGAGTCCCTGCAATAAAGGTAAGGTGCTTTAAGCAGTAGGAAAAGCAACGCTACTGGTCATCAGTATATTACCCACTGTCCCTGTGAAAAGATTTCATGGGTTAGGATTTCACGGTTTGGGTTCCATTTCATGCTGGATGAGTCCTACTGTCTCTCCCATTAGTGCCAAAGCAGTTACACCTCTCAGCCCTGGTTAGATATGACATTTAATATTGAGATCTGAGACTACACTTTATTTCAATGAGACAGGAAGACAGGATCCAGCTCCCGCTGAGACAGGGAAGCGCCATTGCAATACGGGCAGTCATCTGCTTACCTGTAAACATTATTGTGGAAAGGGTTGTAACTCCCAAGGGCAATCAGTGAACCAAGACCCAAACCGTAGGAGAAGAAAATCTGTGTGGCAGCATCCAGCCAAACCTGATTGCAGGAAATAATTTTTTTAAAAATCTGTTTCTGCACTTGAGGAGCAGGTCATATGTCTGAAAGGTGAACAGTTAGCAGTGAAACTTCTGTTTACAAGGATTGAATATTTACCTCAGAGTCTGAAAGCTTACTGAAGTTGGGAGTTATATAGAATAAAATGCCTTCCTTTGCTCCAGGCAGTGTTACACCACGGAAGAACAAGATAAGCAGCATAACATAGGGATAAGTAGCAGAGAAATATACCACCTGATGTGAAGAAACAAGACATTGTCAGTGTGGCAGGAAGAATGATCGGTGCTTGTTAACACTGCAGAAAATATTTGCTCCCTAAAACCTCTAGCAGCGACCGAGGCTGACTTTGAAAATAGAAGCATTTATCCATGGGAAAGCTTGGTGAGGAAAGGGGAGTGCCTGCTACAGAATTCCCTAAACATCATGTCTACAAGGAGGTGGCTGTTGCTGGCTTTCCTGAAGGTGGGATTTGGGGGGCTGGGAGATTTTTGCACAAGGGGCTCATGCTTTTCATGTTTTGTATTCAACGAGGGGAGCTCCCCCAAAGACAAGGTTCTAGTAGTCCTGTCCTGCCCGTAGAACACCACCTGTTAGAGAGCTCCCCTGCTCTCACACAGCTGCTTTTGTGTTTTTAACACTCTCTCCTCACCTGTGTTTGATACAATTGAAGCCAGACTCCAAAGACACAGTCAGCCCTTTTTCGCCACCTTCTTTGCAGACAGAATTGAAATGGTTTTGTTCTGAGCTCAACTAGGCTGTGTTCAACACGTGGCTTGAGGTGGGTCACAGTTACAACTATCTTATCAAAAGTTAACAATTCATACTCTCAGCACGAAAAAATCCTAGTCCTCTACTCCAGGCCTGAGTTCTTATAACCCAGGCCTTCATTTGCCACCAGGCCTCATGGCTGTGGCTTTTCATTTCCTTAAGATTTCCCCCTGGCATTTCAGGGTGAGAAAGAGAGAGAGAGATGCCAAGGTCAGACGCTGCTGCCTTTTCATTCCTGGAGAAAGGTCTGTCAAGAATATAATTTCCTTTAATTCATTAGTAAATTCTATTTGGCACTCAGAAACCAGCCAGACTCTAGGAAGCTCACCATGGTAAGATCCACCTATGGCTCTCATTGAGCATAGGGGAAGCAGGGAGTAACTCTTCTTGGCAAAACAGCTTCAACATCTGCATAGCTGAGCCCAGCAAGAGCTGTGCAATAAATGGACGCTTCTCACTGAAGCCAAAACACAGCATCCTCGCTCTACTGCTAGCCAAACTACCTAGAATATTCATCCCAGTAACCAGCAGACATATTTTTAGGCCGTTTTATACCTGGTCAAGCTAACAAAGTCTGTAAGTGACCGTACCATCCAAGAGCTGGCTATAGAAGAGCCAGCTCTTTCAAAAACACGGTGCTGCATCAATTCGAGAAACATAGAAATGAAACACTTCACAGAACTATTCCAGAAAAACTATCCCCAGTGCCTCTTACCTCAAGAATTCTCAGAATATTTGAATAAAATGGACATTTTTAATTGAAATGTATTTGCAGTACTTTTTAATCTTACCTTTCCGGTCCAGCCTACCCCCTTCCAGATACAAAAATACACCAGAATCCAGGCAATTGCTAGAGTAATGGCTAGTGGCCATCGGATTTGCCCTGGTTTTTCCAATCCATCCGTCATTTGGTGCATGTTGCGTCTGGAACAAACCAACAGAAGGTTGTGCGTGTGTCAGCTTGTTCAGCAGACAGTGTATGAATGGCAACATCCTTGCACATGCACAGGAATGACACAGAGGAAAACTATCAGCTTACTCCCAGAATTCCACTACGGCACTTGTCATGTTGGTGGTGTTTGCTAAGGTATAATTGGAGAAGCAGCGGTCGGTGTTCCATGGGTTCTCACAGTGTTTCCAAGGAAGAGTCTAAATAGAAATAGAGAGAGAAAAAAAACCTAAGCAGTCAAACACTTTTTAAGTGAGGATTACCTGAGGTATCTCTCTATTAGTGGGGAACTAATACTGATTGAGTTCTGGGGTGCACTGATCTCCCTGGGGGTGCACATCTGCCACACAAGTTATTTAACTCCGTATCAATTGTGTGAATCGGATGTGAAAATATTTCTTCCTTCCTTTACTACAGCAGCCCAAATGCTTTGGAGTCTGATCACCTCTCAGCACGTGAGGGCACGTTGCAGTTGCTACAAGAAAACAAGGGCAGCAGAAAGGACGTCCTGGAGGCCCCACTACCTCTGGTTGCACTAGAGGTAATAAAGGTGCGATGGTTCTTGATCAGAGATTTCCATTTTCCCCTTGGGTCAGAGGAGAATTAGAAAAATGTAAACTTTCTGTTTTCTACATGTGTCCGTTACATTAAGGTACCTTTCAGAAGTTCTGAGAAGAACAACCTGTTTCCGCATCATATCCATGAGAATGAATCTCATTTAGATACAACTTAGATATTCTTCTGACAGTCAGCCTTGGAAAATTCTCTCACAGAAGATGTTCTATCAGGGTACTACATGTTTTAAATATAAGCATAAGAGGCTTCCAGGGAATTAGAAGTTAATATTCATCTAATATGGGCCAGTGCACTACTTCCAGACTATGACTGACCTTTCACATCGATAACAAATCCGAGGATAACCAAAAAAGAAGTTATCATGTCACTCCCAGACAGTAATTAATGCAAATTTGGTCAAGGGACAATTCTTTAAAGCTGAGAACAAGCAAATGTGAATGAAATTTGTAGAAGAGACAACAATTGAAAAGAGGTCAATACTTAGTCCAGTCAATACTAGGTCACTTCATCAGTGACCTAGACGAGGGGACAGAGTGTATCCTCAGCAAGTTTGCTGATGATACCAAACTGGGAGGGGTGGCTGACATCCCAGAGGGCCGTGCTGCCATCCAGCGAGACCTGGACAGGCTGGAGAGCTGGGCGAGGAAGAACCTCATGAGGTTCA